>JARHVA010000361.1:4142500-4775000 GCA_037957365.1 Torreya grandis | reverse complement strand
ATGGGTCATGACTAGTGTAGTTGGGTGAAATACAAAGAATTATATTGACATATTTTATGTCATGGCTAGTGAAGTTGGCTAGAGTAAAAATAATTGTATCAACACATTCTAGGTCATGATAGATGTAGTTGGCTAGAATAAAATGAACTATATCAACACATTCTAGGTCATGGATGATGAAATTGAATAGATGAAAAAAATTGTATGAGCACATCTTAGGTAATAAATGATGTAGTTGACTAGAGTAAAACTAACTATATCGACATATTTTAATACATGTCTGATGTAGTTAATACTAGATTGGTGAAACTAAACATTATCGGTTTCATTAATACTATTGGAAACAAGTAATTTTTGTGATGATTTGGGAGAGGTTGAAGTATGATAGTTATAAATGTCAAATGTTATAGGCATTTGGATTAGGTGTTTTTCATAAACTGAAGAGTTGACAAAAACTTGTTGAATGTGATTGGAGGCTTGATGACTCATCCTTCTAGGGCCTTCCAAGGGTGGGGTAGAGAGTGGGTAGACATCAAGGAAATGATGATTGTAATTTTTTGATTTGAAATTGGGAGAATCAATATGCTAAATTCTTCATAAGGATCATTAATGGGAAGATCCAATATCATGCTAGGGTCTTCACCTTCATCAAATTCATCATCACAGATGGAAAAATCATGATATTGATTGTCAACCATGTGAGAGGTGATGAATGTGGGACAACTAGGATCATCATGAGTAGGAAAATATCTATAAGTGTAAGGATTGTCAAGATCATAGGGAAGAAGGTCATAATGGTTATAAAGGGGAAGATCATCATGGGGATATTTGTTAATTCTAAACATGTCAAACATGATATCATTAGGATACTCATAGGGATCATAAATAAATGGGATGACCATATTGATAATAGTCAATCTTACTATAAGTATAATCATATGTGGGAAGAGTATCATTAAGATCCTTGACCATGAGAAAAGGTAGAGGATAATTGCACCATGAGGAGTTTACTAAAATGGTGTTCATGAAAATTTATTTTGAATAATATTGGTTATAGGAAATTGGTGGTCTCAAGCTGACCAATATAGTTATTTACTAAGCCTAGAAAAATAGACTGTATCATCCAAGCCAATATAGTTTGTAAAAAAGGTGGTGTTTTTGACGACTGAGAAAATGATTTTATTAACTTAGTTGATGTGGTTTTTAAAGACACATTAAGATTTATTAGGTTGGATAATTTAGTTTAAAACATAAATACTAGTATTGTTATATTCAATAATTTTAAACTTAGATAGATAAAGGTATCAAGTTGGTCAATACAGTTAGACTACAAAGGATATATTGGTTTGGAAAATAATGATAAGCTAAAATAAATAAAAACATGAATATGATCCAACCAAAGGTGGGATAATATTCATGTTAGGTTAAATAGAATGTATGCCTAAACTAAGACTAACCTATAACTATTATATCTCAATAGACTTGGAATCAAATAAGATTAATCAAATAGAGTCTATGATACTTGTACGATCTGATAATGACCTATGAATTACATAGATCTAGTAGAGGGTTACCTATAACATAAATATCACTAGGAAAGGGTTCCAAATCCTAATCTTATGACATAATGACGTATCTCTCATTAGACCTCTATGAAATCAACTTGATTTTAAGTAATTATTGTAAGTATGCAAGTAAACTAAACTAAACTAAGGGGAAGGGTTAAAATGATTGTAATTGGGTAAGGTGAAATGGTCAACCAAATGTGGGTATATGAAACCTAAATTTAAATATGGAAATTATAATAAATATTATATCCACACCAATTTATTCAATGTAGAGATAACCCAGACAAGGATACACACACATTCATTAAATAATAAATAATCAACATCTATCTACTAAGTAAAGAAAGGAAAGAGTATAGCGTTAGAAATACTTATCCTAAGGTGGAACCATCAAGAATCAAAATCCCCCTTGGATCAAGTGGATTTTTGAAAAATATGTTGTGAGTTGAATACTTAAAATTATTAGACAAAGACCTAAGATATAATCAGCTAGGAACTCCCAATGAATCCTCTCATTAATCTTCAAAGACACCACCAAACAAGATTTCTCAGGATAAGGTTCTAGATAATAAAATCCTCAAAATATGACTTAGGGTACAAGTGAAAGTGAAATTAGAGAGAATAAATTTTATATGATATGTTTGGAATAAAATATACCCCCTATATATATTGATAAAATACCAAAAATCAACCATAAACTCTAAGCTAATGGTATCAGACTGACCAATACAATAAAAAGTCAACTAGCATAGAATGGAATTACCTAGGATGATACAATACAAATGATAAAAAATATTTTTATAACTCTATCATGTTAGATGATACATTATAGGAAGGGTGACATGCACTAAACATATGGTATCAGTCAGGTTGATGCCATAAGATATAGAAAATATAGTACAAATAAATAAGGACTAAATGGAAGAGGTAGATGTCAAGATGATTTAAGGAAGCCAAATTGATAGTATAAAAGGTATAATCATGATCTAATATAATAATATCTCAAAAATCACCATAATACTTTCCCACCCTTTTTTTATTTCACCCTTTAAGTCATGTACTTAAGGAGACTAATGCTCGACAAGCCACTAAAAAAGAAAGCATCATTAAATGATAAGGTGAAAAATATAATGTGTATATATAATTCACTTGGTCATATGAAAACATGCCTAGAATTTATGCTATAATAATTATTCATAATATTTTTACTTGTCTTGATGTGGCTCTTGTCCTTGAAAAAAAATCCTTGAGGAAGTATCTAATTTTTTTCATAGAGAAACTATCAATCTCCTTGATGTTAACTTTAATACACCTATAGATTACTTAGAATGAGTTTATAAAATAGTTCTTGACCAAAATAAATTCACCATGGTCATTTTCATATGTATTTAATTTTATAGTATGAAATTATCATGTCCCAAGGATATTTTCCTCCTCCTTACATGGAGACTATTATTTATTATATGACTAGTTATGAGATGCCTTCTCTCATTGATGGTTTTTTGGGATATAATTAGATTCACATCACTCTTGAAGATTGACATAAGACCAAATTTCCTAATGATTAGATCACACATCTCTATATTAATATGAATTTAAATCTTAAAAGCTTAAAAATAACCTATCAACATGCTAGGACTAATTATTTTCATGATCTTATTTATACAATGATTGATTAAGTACAACCTTTACCTCAACCATAAAAATCATGTTTTTAGTGCCACTTCTAGTTTGGTATCTAGACAAGGTATGGGCATGGATTATTCTAAGTTCAAATAAATTGTGGACATTCCTACACCATTAAATATCCCTCAAATCCACACTTTTCCTTTGGAATCTTAGGGAAATTCATTAATTCATCCCCAAAATGGCCTATTGAACTCATTAAATCAATCCCTTCTCAAGAAAAGTGCCAAACTTGAGAGGAGTGATGCTTTCCAAAATTCCTTTGAAAACATGATGCAATAATAACTCAACCATCATATACTATGGCCACTATCCAATTACCTCCTCATCATCTTATACACATCTTATACCCATATCTTCGTTAGGGAAATGTTGGAGAAACAAGATGAGTCTATGAAATAGTATGATAATTATTACATTTTCCATCCATTAAATGATTATGAGGCCTGTTACACTAATAATAAGAATTAATATATTTACATATACTTTACTAATGAAAATCATAGGATTTACATTCTTTATCATAAAATGTACATCAACATCCATTTAGACCCTTTGCTCCATTTATTTTTCAAGGATTTTTTTTCATAGTGATATAATTGGAAAATATATGGCTCTCCTAATATAATTTGTCATAAATACCATTAAATAATAGTATTTAAAGTGGTAATTCCTATCGATTTACCACTTTACCTCTCCTTATTTAATGGTATATTCATGATACCCTTCCTAAAAACATACCCTCTTCATCGAATGTGCCCATAAAACTACAACCTTAAAATATTATTTTCATAATTTTGTGGTTGATATCTAGTCCAAGGCCTTATAATAAACTAAATTTAAATGATATAAACCTAAAAAAATAATAAAACAAAACAAGAAAGATAACAAAAATTCACGGTTGAATTGCATGAGGACAATTAGACACTCCACATTGATAAAGCCAACCAACACTCAATTTCTAGGAAAATGTCATGCTTCAAATTAATTCCTCATAGTTTCAATTTTTTCCCATGATTTTAATTTCTTATATTTAGTTATATCTTTAGTTAAATATCAAGTATATTTTATATTTTTTAATAACATTATTTACAAGTTTGTTCTTATGCTTTTGTGTTATGGCTTAGCTTACTTTCTTACACCTCCAAATTTTTTTTCGCCTACCTTAGTATCAATTTTGGGATAGTTTCTTCTTATCCTATGTCAATTTATTTGTACATTTTATCACTTATTTATTTGTTCCTATAGTTTCCCCATTATATTTATCACATCTGGGATCCTTTTATCTCACTTTTAAGTCTTTATGATTTTTATTTTATGAGTTGCATGGTAAGACATGAAGAAATATAACTAAGCCATTCTCACAAACACTTGTCCCAAATGATTTTGCCTTCAGTTTACCTCATATATTAGAATTTTATTTCTTCACTTGTCATTTAAAAGTGCCCTTTTATGTTTCCTTATTAATTTTGGTTACCTCTTATCACCCCTAAATTTTATTCATCTTGTATATTTACTTACATCTTGTGCCTCTAGGTTCCCCACTATTTTGCATGACTCATGGATTTATCCTATATATTTTACCACCTATTCACATTAATTATTTTAGTTATATTATAATAATTTGGGGGATGTAACCATGTCATAATCAATAGAAACCACTTACTTTATTACCTGATATATCTTGATCTCACACCCAACCATAGTTATGTGTTTTCTTATAAATATAAGGTAAGGGTTGGGAGTAGTTTTTGTCACTTAGATTTAGTTATATTCTCTTGTGGAAAAACTATTGCATTATATATACAATTATCTCTTCCTCATTTAACCCCTCTTATGATGAAAGTCTCAAATAATTTTTTTATTATTTCATCTTCATTTATATTTTTTTATAATTAGGGAAACCTAATCATTATCACACTCATCTCTATTTCCCTTATTTTCACCTCCTTTTGGGCACACTAAGGTTGGTTTTAAGATCATATTGTTTTCTAATGTACATGTATAGGAGTGTATAAGAATATCGGTCTCTATTTTCTCTTCTTTCATGGCTATGTTTAAGCTCTCTTGTGATAATCATCTTAAGAACCAATTGTTGGTCTTTTGAGTTTGTATGGAGAAGAGATTTTTTTTTTGAAAAATTCAAAAGGAAAGATATCAAAGAATAAAATAAAATTTCAAAGTGAAAAATATTTTTCCAAATAAAAAATTACCAAAAGATTTATTAATATCATTGGTGTGCTTATTATCCTAATTAAATCTCAAAGTCCACAATTGATCTCATAGTAGAGACCAAGGTCCATTTGAGTGTTGAAATACAATAAATTGGGATAGGATATATATATATATATATATATATATATATATATATATATATATATATATATATATGATATTATTTTATCTTAAATTTTCATTAAAGTACCCAATCCTAATTTTTGATTGATTGATTTTTTTGGGTCTTGAGGAATGGTGAACATGTTAGTGGAAGGTAGGATAATTTTAACTTTCATGCATGTAGCCTTCATTAGATGATATTTGTAGTTTAGTAGTTAGTTCAGGATCTATTTTTGTTGGGTCAAGTTCTCTTGGGCCAATGTTGTATAAAACTCTTTGTTTTCCAAAATTTATTAGTGTCATCATTATACTAATTAACATTTTTTCCTTGGTGGGTCCCTCTTCACCCTCCCTCCATTTTTCTCATTGACATTTAGACTTGTTTCCAAATATCTCCTATTTTTTTAATGTTTTATTCTCCATATCTTTCACACATGTTAAAATTATGATAGTATTATAATTTAAATTTTACCCTTTGAACTTGGATTTTTTTATATAAGTTCCATATTTGATTTGTTATGATATGACATATTGATCATTACCTTATTTTCTTAGGATTTATCAATCATTACCTTTATTTCTTAAGGTTTATCCTAGTTATGTTTGGGGCTTTGAGCATTTATTATCCTTTTTTCATGTCATCATGGCCTAATTTATCATTTCACTTATGTCTATTTGGTCCCATATTTACCATTTATGCTTTGTTATCATTTTCCATTCCATATTCTGGTCATCTAGACATAATTTAGGATTTACCTCATGGATATTAAACCCATTTTATCTTATTATAATATATCACTTTTGGTTTTTCAGACCTAAGTTATCTATTACCATTATGTCTATCCATATTTCATTCCTTTTTATGACCTTTTATGCAATATTTTCACATTTCCATTTTTACACTTACCTATTTTTATATGCATTGATTTTATTCAATTTTATCCATGTATGATTAGGATTATCATATGCATTACCTTCACCCACTATGATAGAGCTAAGATATTTTCATGCATTATATTTTAGTTAAAGGTAGGCTAAGGTATGCATAGGTTACTTTAGTTACTTTATTTAATTGTCAACACTTATTTACAACATTTACTATTATTTCATGTTGTTATGTTATTTACCAAATCATCATCTCACATTACACTATTATGACACATGATGATCTTTGGGTGAGGTATATATATGAACCTATACTTTTCACTTACTTAAAATGTCTCTTGTCAAACTCATCAATGCATAAATCTCCCTGAGTGCTTGTCTTAAGGAGTATACCAAGATAAGAATGGTTTGGTTCATGGTGATTTTATGAGAAATTTACCTAATGGTATATGTATTATATATTAATTCATCCATCATCATCTACCTAGTTGGCCTCTATTTTATCATTATTTACCTCATTCCTCTAACTATTTTTGGGATTTTTAAAAATGCTTTGGCCCAACCAAATTTGTATTTTAGTGATATCTCTCTTGGAAATATGTTTTGGCCAAGATGAAACATTATTATGTCTTACAACACTTTCCATAATACTATTGTAGCATATAATTTCACCCTTGTGGGAGAGTTTTTTAAGCTCTCTCACTCTTAGCTATAATATTGGAGCAACTTTAGGCTGTGGGTATCCTGCAGTGAGGTTGAACCTCTGGAGAAGGCTGGCTTCCTCTTGGTAGATCACCTAAACTACTACTTCTGCTTGGAAAAGGGATAGAGAGAGGGTATAATATGACTAATAACACTAAAAGGGTGATGCAAAAAATTAAAATGATACTCAAATAAGCATGAAATAAACACTAATTCAACATAATACAATTTTATCTCACACAACCTCATAAAATAGCTAACTTGCATAAGTATTTCATAAACTAGGCTCACTAAGCAAGGAATGAAGCAAATATGAATTATAAAATTCACACCAAGCATCCATTAATGTCATAAATAGCTTAATTTCATACCTTCAACTAACATTAAAAGTCTTAGAAATAAGCAAGAAAAAAGGATAATGGACACGGAAGAACACTTTTTCATAAGGTCCTCATACACAAGCTTGCTAAACACAATTTAGAGGCAAGAGATGGGTGAAAAAATGATCTTTATTGATTCAAAATGTCTTTCTTAAATTTTTTGATAGGGTTTATCCTTATCAAATGAGAATATCCTACAAAAATGGGGGATAAATGGGAGATATTGGAGAAAAAGGGAAGAGAGAGAAGAAACAAGAAAACATAATTCAATAAATTAGACACAACCACTTCAATGGAATCTAAACCATATTTGGTTAATTATAACTAATCCTTCCTTAGAGAATTAACCTTCATTATCCTGAATAATCTTCAAGCCCTCTCATTGGCTTAGAAACACACTAGAAGGCAAGAAGTTCTTGAGGATGATAATGCCATGATCCACTAAAAGGTAAAAGTATCCAAATACTTTGTAAACTCAATGAATGTTAAAATTGAATTTTCAACCCTCAAACTCTCTCCCATGGACTTCTATGCCCCCTTCCACTTTCTCTTCTAGAAGGTACTTGGGAAAAGGTTAGTTGACTTAGCACAATGCTTAACTGAACATGAAGGTCATCTTTTATGTTTGATTTTTCAAGATATATTATATTTTAAACTTTAATTTGATCCTCCAACCTAAAATAAATTCCATGAAACCTGAAACTCTCATAGACCTCATTGATGGAGGTCACAAGCTTGAGCCACCTTCAACTAGCTACCCTAAAACTTGTTCCCAAGGCCATTTGGCAACTTGAAGACCACTTTTGGACCTGTAGAAGACCTCTAAACGTATATGTAATTAATATGAAGAAGAAAATGAATATTTTGACAACCTTCAATACCAAAAATGATGGTGGAAATCACCATTATACCTACAACAATGCACAAATATGTCAAAAAACTAGGTTTTTAACCCTTTAACTCAGTAAAACACCATATAAAATCATGTGGAGATCTCCAAGTTACATATAATAATGTTTTAAGCTAAATTAAGCCTCTTTCATGGATTTATATCATTTATCTCTTTGAAAACCTACAAAAGTAAGCATTTTTTAGCCATTTTGGGCCTCCTAGCACTCAAGTATGCTAGATTATTCTAAAAAATATTTTGGTCAGGATTTAGAGGGAGTATTATACACATTATTTGTGGATCCTAAGTTATTATATGTACCTATGAGTCCAAAAATATAAAATTGTTTAAAAAACTCCTTTGTAAGCTCAAACAAGCTCACCTTCAAGATGACTGTTCATACAATGTGGACCTATATTACACAACTTCTTACCATGTATAATTATTAAATATACCCATTCAACACCCTTAAAAATATTTGGCTCACATGTGGAAGGTATGAAAAGATACATACGTAAAGATGAATGAATGTAGGGTTTGTAAACATTCTGGACATGCTTACACTCTTAGAATTTTTTCATAAAAATTATCCCTTAAACAAACTCAATACATAATTAATTTAAATTACATATGTTTACTCAAAACATACTAGAATAACTTGGCCCAACTCTTCGTGGTATGAAAGAAATGAGCATCTGAAGATGGGCTAAAACTGGGTGTCTTAAGTCTAAAAAGCTTGAATTATTCATAAGGACAAAATTAAAATTTATTATGATATTATTTACTTAAAAACATATTAATTTCACCTAAAAAATCTCATAACACCTTTTTAAATGATCAAAAACAAACTTGGCTTTTTATGCCTTTAAGACTACATGTGGGGTTTTGAGCTTGCTTATGGGGTTTGCATGACGTTTGGAGTTGTAAATATATTTAAATTTGTTTAATTGGATTAATACCATCTTACCATTCTTTTCAAATACTTATATAATATTTTAAAATTCAACCATACCTTAAAACTCTAAAAAGTGTGCATGCACCAATAGTGACCATTATGAGAGATAGAGGGGACTGTGTATAAACAACAAACACTTACACTTTTTATATTATCATAAACATATTATGTTTTTATATAATAGGTAATTATGAAAAATAATATAAAATTTAAATTCTTTTGGATGCATACTTTGTCCTGAAGACCCTTTTTACCATAATTTACCTTGAGTTGCCTGCATGCTTCCTTCATGCCAAAACTTGTCTTTCTTCAAACCTTTACATGAAAAACGTGAATTTTATCACTTAAATATTAAAATATAGGTTTAAAACATCATATGATACCTTTTTAATATGTATTCAATTCTTAGACTACTTCTTGGTATTTATAACTGATAAAACTTCATTTGGTCTCCAATGGCTACCTTTTTGATTGCAAGAGGTTTGTGTAAGAACAACAGATACTTTAAATCTTAATAGGAAATTTATTATTTAATTTTATGATTTTTTATATCATGGATAATATGTTTAACAAATTTTTTGCTTTGACTCAACCTATAGATGCCCTAAAATGGCTAATTCCTCCAAGGCATGTTCCAATGTTGACCCTGATTTGACATACGGTTGACTATACTAAAATATTGAATAGTTATCATTGTCAATTTTTTTTTTTTTTTTAATAATTATTTTATGTCATAATGATCCATTACACCAATTTTTTTATTAGATCCTGCATATTTTGGCTTGTAGGCCCATTTTGGCAAAAGCTCATGACACATGTCTGCTTAGTCAAATTTCACAAATGAGTCTTCCTCATTTTTTTCCTTGGTTTGTGTATTATCATGATGAGTTTTCCTATAAAATATCATTTAATTTCTCCTTTCATTATTTCACTCTTCATTGGTTTGTCTTCACCCTCATGCAACTCATGCAAACCTCAAGTTCCTTAAGGAAAATCCATGGATGCCTATTTTTGGTTGATCTTTTAAGGGTGGATGAGTGTGTAAAAGTGTTTTATAAAAAAAATATTATCTATTAAATCTAAATAAAACCACTTTTTCCCTTATTATCCCAAAAAACTTAATGAAACCTTCTATTTGATCATTTTACCCAAAGGAACTCCTCATGACCATGTTTCCCTAGTTATAAGTGCATGCTTTTGGTGTATGGTTGTGGCATTAGGTGTTTTAGATCCAATCACACTATTAACATGATTAATAATGTCATTATTTTATTCTTATTTAAACATTTTCCCTTCCATACACTACTATCACTTCATATTCCCTTCTCTTGCTCACATACCTTGTAATAGGTGCTTGACTATTTTGACCTGCCTATGCCTATAGGTGAAAGTCTTAAGTTAAATTTTACTATAAATATTTGGTTTTTATGGTCCATCATGATGAATTATTTATTATCATCATTATAATTTTCTTCTTGGTGTTCTCATTAAACATCCTTCTTAAGCAATGAAGCTTCTTTCTAGGCCTTTGTATTTGAAAGTCCTTATAGATGGCTACAGGCCTATATAAAGCATGGTTGTAGGTCACTAATCTCCACAATTTTTCATTTATTGATCATCATGTTTTATTAGTAATTCATACCATTACACCCCACCATACATGATTTTTTCATCCTCAAGTCAACCTTTTATAAATAGTCCTAAGCCTAAAAGAGGTTGTGGGCTTCTTGTTATATGGAATATATACTTGATTTAGGCTTGACTAAGTTTGAAAACTAGTAAGTAGAAGTGTGAAGGTCATTTAATTGTACATTAAACTTATATATCCACCATATAATATTATTAATGTTTAACCATGAAACCTTTCTAACTTCCTTATATACCTAGTTGGTTGTAGGTGCTCTTTTGTGGCTAGTTGTAGGTGTAAATTGAGAGTTTTAGGTCTCATTTTGAGCATTTTGAGTCACTTAGGTTTCAATTATGATCAAACTAAGGTTTGTGATTAAAAATAATAGTGATGACTACCTTCTTCAAACTTTGAACATATGTATGCCTAATAAAACCTTATGCACTATAGGCTCTATCTCCATTAGGCATGCAAGGTGAGAATGAGTTATATATCATGTGTGTTTGAAATATCATTTATACTTAGACTCATGACTAAGATATCCATTACTATGAAATATTTATATCATATTGAAACTCTCCTTTATTGTTATGAAAACCTCCTCATCACTCCCTTTAAAAATAAGACTGAGTTTCATTAGAGGGTTGTAGGTTCAACTTTGAGGTCACTTGACTGTGCTTATGTCCTTGAGAGTCTTTTTAGCATGCCTTGACCATATCAAAGTTTTTTAATTATCATGGATAATACATTCCATCATGACACATAACAACTTGATATTCCTCTCCCTTTTATTAATTGATTTTACACTAGTTGTGGCATGTTTGAGGGCTCTTTGGAAAGTGGTTGTGTAGGCTTGAAGGTGCCATGACTGCTTCTATACCATGGTGATCATTTAAAAACCTCATATACCTTATTTAAGTATTCAAAACCATTTATGTTCATTTAAATCACCTTTGACATATTTGACTGTAGTTCTCTCTTGGTAATTGTAGGTCTCCCTTTTGCTAGTTATAGGTGTTGATAGAGGTCAATACCTTGCATTTCAACTCTCCTTAATACCATGTAAACAAAAATTTCCTTCTCACCTTCATAGGAATAATATTAATGAGTATATACTCTTTTTTGATCCATTAGACAATGAGGTCACTTGGAATTCTAAAAATCCTATAGAAAACACTACCTTTTTATAGTGAACAAATGCAAGGTTTGAGGGTTTCACTTTCACCACTTTTGGGATAAAAAACTCATCCCCCTTTGGCAAGATATTTCCCATAAGTAAATTATATAGGTGGATGTGTTTTTATTCATCAAGTATCCTTGATACATTATTTTATGACATCATCAAAACCACTTGGGCCTCTATGTTGGTGTTTTAGGGAACTTGTCCCTAAACACAGTCCTTTCAAAATGCAACTTGGTTTTTCAACCCTACCTACCATTTTTGGCCCATTACATATATCTTAGAGGAACTTATTGATGTATTTAACCCACTCTTATTATCAAACACATTTCAATCCTAACACCTTTCACAAGACTGATCTATATCTACCATACAACTCCACTAGTTTTGCACTAGGTAATTCACTTAGGTCTATAAAACCAAATCTTGATCTAGGTTTCAAGAATCCAATCTCAATGCATTTATGGTATTATATTACCAAATCACACTTGGTATGAACCATTTTAATTTCTCAAACACACTTTAACATTCATTTCAACCTTCTAATCTCTCAATGACCTTATGAAGCTTGTAGCCCATTTTTTTGCCATTTCTCCTTGGTTTGGTAAAATTAGGAACTATTTTGAATATTTAATATCATTTTTATCCACCCTCTATCTCCTTTGAGGTGTTTTTCAAGTTTCATGGTTATATTTTAGTCCCATGCCACACTTCCTTCATTAGCCTCCCCTCAATTAGGCCTAATTAGCCCTTAACCACACCCTAGGTCTAGAAACCATACCGTATGGACTCCTACCAAAAAAAAACCACTTGATTAACTTATTTAACCTTGAAAAATATCATACTACAAGTTTTTGGAAAATTTGGAAGGTTAAAACTCTTGGAATCAACAAAACCCTAGTCTAGGGCTTTTACTTCTCCTACACAAGTCGAGAGCATATATAAATCCATTTATTAAGTTATAATAAGTTTCAAAGGAAAAAATAACCACCAATAATTATATTTTGATGTACCTCACTTTATCCAATAGGTTAAACACCATACTTCTCCTTATCCATATCTCTAAACACCAAAACACAAGGTTTGGAATCTTAGTTATGACTATAATAATAGGGTTATCATACTAATGAATTTTAATGACATTTATAAGAGGATTTACAATTTCAAATACCTTAATTACACATTTTATAACCCATAAAAACTATTATAATACATAAAATACACCATTTTTCAATAAAATTCCTTTCTTCCTACTTTGACTATGCACCTTAAGGTAACCTATAGGTATGTGATAGTAGCAGGGTCATTTGTTCATGTTTTAAGAGTCTCAAAACGTTTCTAAGGATAAAAAACTCTCCTTTGGCACTAGGATCACCTGTCCAAACCATACACCTAATATCACACTTGATAATAATAATAAAACAAGTCCCTGC
Organism: Torreya grandis; assembly: GCA_037957365.1. Lineage (NCBI taxonomy): Eukaryota > Viridiplantae > Streptophyta > Pinopsida > Cupressales > Taxaceae > Torreya > Torreya grandis. The sequence continues at coordinate 4,761,358 of JARHVA010000361.1, read as the reverse complement.
CTACTTTTTCAAGGTCATTGTTAACCCAAAATAGGGTATAGGTAGAATTTACAACATTTGAGGTCTCAAGTTGTTATTAAATATTTCACCTTATTGAAACTTATGGTAACTTATTCATCATTACCGACTTGAAACTAGACATTGGCCTCTATTATTCCTTCTAACATTCATCTTCTTGATCAAATAGTCTTAGGTTTTAATAAGCTTATTATAGGTGTCCTTTTGGTGATTGTAGGTCACTCTTTCTTCTCATAATCCCTTATTAAAGCTTATAGTATGCTTGTATATCCTCTTTCTTGAATCATAATCAACCTCTAAACTCAAATCCTACTTGAGAGTTCCAAACCCTTGAAGCATGTTTAAAATATAAACACCTTCCTGACTTGTGACTTCTCCTTGGAAGATGTAGGCTTCCTTTTGATGGTTGTAGGTGACTTTCATGAGTGTAATTGTATATTAGCATCTTTATACACACTAATTTCATGGGATAAAACCTTTTAGGTCTATATTTGGTGTCAAAACATGATCAATATTTTTCAAAAACCTTATTCAAATACTTCCTTGATAAAAATCACTTCTCTCCTCAAATCATGACTGAGTTTATGTCACCTATGTATGGAAATATCTAATTTTATCCTTAAGAAAAGCTCAAAATCATGATTTAACCCTTGATAACCTCTATTGATATACTGGATAAGGTCATTGCATCATTCATTTTATAAATATTATAGACACTAGAAAACTATACTAGATGTCAAAATGCCTCAAGATACCTTAGGGACCACTTAACCCTTCTCGACCCACTAACCAACCTATTAGGACCCTGAGTCTAGTTAGCTACTTAGACAAGTAAAGTCACTAACTTACTAACTTGAGCATTATCCTAACCCTTTTAACTTATCTTGATTCCTTTTCCTCTAGACACTTGATCGATGATGGTTAGCCTAACTGTCGATGGTTAGGTATTCACCCTGTTAACCCATCACTAGTTGAGTGTGAGATAACATGGAATAATTGAATATGTTCACCTTATGTGGTACTAACAAGCTTTAATCTAATTTACTTGGATCACCATGGTAATCCATTCACATGGTCTAATAGAAGACTAGGAGAAGATATTATTCAGGTTAGACTTGATAGAGCTCTCATTTTTGTGGATTAGATATTGAGTCAAAATTTCCATCTTTATTCTCAACCTAAAATTGGGTCAGATCTTAACCCTATTGTGCTCTCTATCTTTATTCTTTCTTAATCTAGGCATACCTCTTTTAAGTTTAAAAAAATGTGGCTTAATCATCTAGAGCTGAAGGATAAGATACAAGATTGGTGGAAGCTGGAGGTTGAGGGAACAACTTTGTTTTGTTTCATCCAAAAATTAAAAAATGTAAAAAACAAGTCAGAATTTAGAATAGGAATGTTTTTGGAGACATATTCAAAAATAAGAAGTTTATCAAACAGGAATTAGCCTTCTTAGAACAAAAAGTAGCTACCAAAGGTATGAATGCTAAAGATTTCCTTTTAGAAAAAGCTCTTCTCTCTAATTTCCATAATATTTGTGCTCATGAAGAATCCTTCTGGAGACAAAAATCTAGGGCCTTGTGACTTAAGGAAGGTTACCATAATACTAAAATTTTTCTTATGACCACCCTTACACATAGAGACCATAATAGAATCTTTGAAGTCTCTTTGAGAGATGGATATATTACCATGGATCCTAGTAATATTACATAGGAGGTCTTGTATTTATATATGAATTTGTTGAGTGATAATACTCCTTTTTTTTAAGAAGCTATTTTTTCTTTGTTGGACTCAATTTTTAATAATCTCATCCCAAAAGAGGAATTCCTTGGCATTACTAAGCCTGCTACTCTTGATGAATTACATAAGGCTATTTTCTCTATGGAAGGAGATAAATCGCCAAGTCTTGATGGATTCTCAACCTTCTTCTTTCAACATTTTTGGGATATTTGTTCCACATATTTGCTAAAATCTACTAATTAAATTCTTAGAATGGGTAACATTCTTAAGGAGATCAACAACACTTTCATAGTGTTAATACCCAAGAAAAATAGAGCTAAAGATTTTAAGGACTTTAGGCCCATTAGTCTCACGAATGTGTTGTTTAAAATTTTTAATAATACTTTGGCTTTGAGATTACAACCCCTCTTTCTATTTCTAATTTACAAATAATAGGGAAGTTTTTTCAAAGGTAGACTCATTCAAGATGGGGTGGTAGTGGTTCATGACACTATCAATTCTATAGAAAAGAGTAAAAAGGTAGGTATGGTCATGAAATTGGATATGAATAATATTTTGAGGGAATGTCTTGGTTTTTCCTTGATAGAGTTCTAGAGAAATTTGGATTTTATTCTCATTTCATAAAGATCATCAATTCATGCATTTCTACTCCTAAATTTTATATCATTGTTAATGGTTCTCCAGTGCGATTCTTTTCTAGTAGTAGAGGTATCATGCAAAGGGACCCCATCTCTCCCATTTTGTTTATTATTATGGTAGAAAACCTTGGACAATACATTACTAGAGACATTTATATGGGGATTCTTAAATGTTTCAAACCCACTTCTTTAGATCTTATTGTTTCCCATCAATAATTTGCTGATGATACAATTCTACTTCTTATAGCTACCATTTTGGAAGCTGAAATGATGAGGCTTGTTCTTAAATTATTTGGAGAAGCTTTAGGATAGTAAATCAATTATGAGAAGAGTTATTTATTTTTATTCAACATACCTCCTAACTGATAAAGGAAGATTGCTCAAATTCTATGTTGTATGATTAACTAACTCCATACTACTTATTTGGGGCTTCTTTTAGGTATAGTGAAAGTTTCTATGATAAGTTAGAACACTCTTATTGATATATTCCAAAATAAACTTGCTGGTTGGAAAGGAGCTATTCTCTCTAATGCAGGCAATTTTTTGCTTATTAAGATTACTTTGAAAAATATTCCCATTTATATCATGTCCATTTTCTTTATTCCTTTAGCTATGTATGATATAATTGAAAAGATTCAGAAACACTTTGTATGGATTGGTACTGAGACTAATAATATATATTCCATCTTGTGGCATGGGATAAGGCATGTTCTTAGAATAAAATTAGAGGCCTATGTATTGAAAAAATTAAGACAATGAATGCAACTCTTATCTCCAAAATGGGTTGGATATTATTAAATTATTATCATCCTTGGACTAATAATATCAGAGCCAAGTTTTAGGTCAATAATGTTCTCAAAACTTTCTTATTGAGGAACACCTTTTGAATGGATTTGTTTTTTGGAAAACCCTCATCAAAATTAGGGGTTGCATTGAGAATGGTCTAAATGGAAACTTGGTGATGGTAAGGATATTTTGTAATGGAAATATAGATGTTCTAATTTTAAAAATTTGTAGTAGAATAGCTCTTGGAATCAACTAGATATTTATCTTTCTTCCCATACTGGTGATAGAGTTAGTGATTACATTTACTAAAATAATGGTAAGTTTCAATAGAAGGACCTCACTCATATTATCTCCTATAAAAGGCTTGATTTGAAAGCTATGGTGACCTCACTCCAAGAGATTCCTAATAACATTCATATCAGCCAGTGATAGACACCTAAAACTAAACACCAATAACCTCTAACCAGGGTTTTGGCCAATTTCCACCCAAAAATGTACAATTTGGCCTAAAAACACTAAAACATGAAAAATGATGTGAAAATGACATATTTAAGTGCCAATTTTGGCCAAGGTATCCCTAAATGGGGTAATGCAATTTATGGTCCAACTAACTTTGATCAATTTACTTCGAGTTAAAATGCCAAATTTGTACCTAAGTGCTCTAGATTGCTCTTCTCTATCAAATATTCTACACAAGACACATGCCTTTGTTATTTGTTGTTACTAACATTCTAAATGATAATATGGTTCCAATGCATCTGACATCACTTTCTAATTCCAATCTAGTCAAATTCTGGATTAATAACAAGACATTCTAATCAATTTTAGTGATTTTTGCATAATGTGCTTAATCATGCTTAAGAGATAATTAACCCAAATCAGGGCCTAATTAATAATTCCATGGAAAATTTTTGAATACTTGTTTTTAGAAATGAATATTGAATAGCTACATTATCAAGTAACCTCATTTCTTGGGAAGACATCCCTAGGCCATAAATGCCACAAATATTACGATGCATGCCCTCCATGCCCCTTAATTTCCCCTTATTCCAATGCCATGATCAGGATAATTACAAACTTAATTCCAAAAATTGAATTAATCCTCAACCACACATCTCAATCTTGATATGGATGGTTCAGGTTGATTCTAGACATTCTCAAAAATCTATAAATAGAGAAGCCATAAACATCATTTTTAAGATTAATTAGTGCAAAGTTATGATTCAAAAATATCTTCAATAATACTTTGCTACTAGTGTTACCATGCCAAATTGATTCCAATCTAATCCAATCCACAAGCCAAAGGTGCCAAGGAGAAGAGGAGATAGCCAAGCCTCCTTTGATGAAGACTCCATGAGCACAAGCCAAGCAAGCCACTACTATAAAGGCAATTGGAACATCTAAGGAAGGTGAAGGAATTCTTGTGTTTGATTCCTTATTTTTTTGTTGTGTTTATCAATTTATTTTTTTAACTAATCTCTCCCTAGTGTTTAGGCCTAGAGATGTTGTGCTATTAGTGTGTATGTTTCAATTTTTTTCATTTTATAATTAACACCATACTAACCATCCTCTCTTGAGTAAAATTCCTAGATCACATATGGCATTCCCAGTGGGACTGGCCATATCTCACACCTAAAGGATATCTTTTTACAACTCTAAAATATTTATTTGGGCCCTTAAAACTCTTGCAAATTGATTTTCTAACTTTATTTTGCCATTTTTGGCTACCACAATTTTACATAGTAACCAATGTCAGTAGGAAATACTAACATTGATTACCTGACTTAACCAATATCAGTCATCAAAAATGACATCGATTAGATCTCAGTTAGCTAGAGTAACTGATGTTGGTGGTAATAACCAATGTCGGTCACTATGTTTTTCAAAAAACATAGACTCGAGAGCTACTTTTCCAAAGTTTATAATTTCAAGCTAAAAAATAGCTTCAAAGCTAAAGGATATGCTATCAATTTTGCTACAAGACTAAGTTTAAAATTTTCTCGAAACATGTTTAAATCACCTTTGCATGCTTAAAATTGATTAGTAACCTTATTTTGAGTATTTAACAAAGAATTTAAATGTTTTTGGTGAATTTTTTCAAAGTTTGCAACTAAAACCAAGGGGTCAAATGAGAAACACCAAATATTTCATTTTGGGCTTAAAATTGAATACACTTGTCAAATTCTTGTTTGCTATAGTTGTTTAGTTAGATCTTTGTTTGGAAAAAAGAGGAATGTTGTATGTATGCTCTTCCATTTGTCTCCTATGGGGAAGCCTTAGAATCAAAAGAACCATTCCTATTTCAAGTAGCTTAGTCCAAGGCTTAGAAATAAAGTCATCTAAAGCACTCCCCAAAAACTCATCAAAGTTTGGGTGACCTTGAAAATAACCCTAAAGTCTTTCTACTTTCATGTTTTCTTTATTTTTATGCAATTTGGCCTGTGAGGGGGATGTCATTGCCTCCCATAAGTTCTTTAGGGAAGCTTTTACCTAGGGTTTCATCTCCCTACGTGACTTCATTTGGCTCCTTTGGAGTTACACATGGGACATAGTGGCACTTTGGACATCACAATACACTGAGCAAATAGTAGGATGTAGTGGTTGTAAAAAGTACTAGACATTTTTACAACAAGCCAAGTGATATGAACCCAAAATCCATGATTTTATTTTGAATTTTTTAGCATGAAAGTCATTGTGTAATTGATTCCCCTAAATCATTCAAAAACTTGTTAGCTTTTAGACAAATCCCCACTTGCCACAGAAGTATTATTGGTACAAGGTGCACCTCAAGGTCCATGTCACATTACTATCATTTGAGAGAAGGGAGGGTGTAAAAACCCTACTATATAATGTGCATTTACTTTTGGATGAACACTTAAAATCTTTTCAAATGATGTATATTGATGGATTCCAATAATACTAATAAACCTTATTAGTTTATAATCTAAGGGTGATTAATTAGTTGGTCTTGTCCTAGTTCAAATTCTTGTTTAGAGTCAAAACTTGGTGTAAAAATATAATCCAAAACAAAACACATAGTCCAAATTTTCCTTTGAGCAAAGAGACATTATGATGCCCACATGAGATCATCAATTTGCCTTGTTCAAAAGTTCATCAAAATCTTGAGAGTCATATCATCCACTTTGGCACAGTTACGCTACCCAATTGAATCTAGACCTTTACCAATGTTGTTTAAGTCCTTCACTTATAATATAAATTCAAAATTACACCTTTACAAGTTCATAGGGTTGATGTTTTAAGTGGGTTCACCATTTGCACTAAACTTGAGGTAACTTAGGTTTAATTTCTAATTTCGGTTGAAGGCCTTTTAAGACTCATAATCATTATCATCACTTGATATACTTAAGCCATTTTTTGCTAAACACTTTCACTTTGAGTCTATACTCCACAACATTTTGAGTCAAGAAGGGTAGTGTTATGCTGTCAAAATTATCGAAAAATGTCTTTTCCTTAGAAAGTCTTTGAAACAAACTTTTTATCACACCTTTTGGGTAGTATTGCATCCTTGCATTGCCCAAAGCATGCCAAATATTATTTCATATAACTTCTTACATAGAATTTAAAATATATTCTTATAGAATCAGGCCAATTCAAGTGTACTTTTGTAATCCTTTGTCTAAAACATAGTTATACTATTCACCTTTGTCTAGCTTGTTTGTCAAAAGAGCCAAGTTTTATACCATTATCCATGAGAAAATAAACTATTGCTAAAAGTTCCTTTTTGTTTTATACCTTATACCTAGTTGATCAATTTCATGACCAAGAATAGAAAGCCTAGTGTTTGTTAAAAGTGTTTCAAATCTATTAGATTAAAACTTTCATCTATTTTCAAAGTCTATATTTTGACGTTGTTTGGCCAAGAGTCCTAGCACATGCCTTGTTTGAGCCTAGCTTTTAACACTGTATTTGGCCAAAAGACCTAGCAACTTTTGAATTCCTAGATTAGACTAATTTGAAACACTTAAACCTTAGAGTTTGGCATTTTGATTTTTTGGTCCATTTACTTAATTATCTTTGTGTGAACAGTGAAATGTTAAGATATTTTATGCTAGCTTATTTCCTCACAAATCTTTGCATAAAATTTTTGACCCTTTTGACAAATCTAGACCAAGTTGACACATCATTTATTTTATATTTCATCCTTTTTAGATTTTCTATAACTCTTTGACCTTTTATCACAAAGCATTGACTATGGATCCCAACATGTATTCCTACACTCATAGTAGAATCATGTACAATCCAAGGATTAGTAATGTAGTTGCACAGGAAGAAATCATGCAAGACCCATATGCGGATAACATTGCTTATGAGATAGATTCTTATCCCTCTTATAATACTCAATCAGAGGTAGAAAGCCAAGATCTATTAGCTAACTATCTGGTTAACACACCACCTTATTCAAAGTAGGATCAAGAGCAAACTACATAATATCTAGCTATAATACCCATAGTGGATGAGCTAGTTCTTCAATAATAATACTCTACCAATATGGCTTCCATGTATGATCCATTTTTGTTTGAGTGATATTTTTTAGAAAACAAGGATGAGATTTTAGTTAGAGCCATAGACGTAGGGGCCAATTTTTTGATAGACTTCCCCTGTGAAAATTTACCAAGTCTTATAAGAGAGCCCCACAATATAATTTATGATCAACATGATTCTTCTAGCTATCCTATGGCTCTAGTCCAAAAAATGTATCAAGACCCTAATATATCCAATCAAGGCAAAAACATCATGGAAGATCACTTTAACCAAATACAAATAGCATACCAAACCCACCTTAATTTAGCACATGATTTCAATTAGATGAACATGGTAAGTAAGCCTCTTATTGACCTAGTACCTTTAACAAGAGTGTTGATAGAATTAAATGGACAATAGAGTCTACATTTTGACCCATTCATACAAACTAATTTGATAGATAACTTGATGCATATGCTTGAAATTGAAGAAGTGTCTTCAAACTCTACACTGAATAATGAGCCAAACATAGTAGACAATGTGCAAACAACATCCAATCTTGATCAAAGTGCTACTAATGCCCGAGCAACTAGGAAACAACATGTGCCTATAGTTAATCCCATGAGTAGATCATCATACCAAGGAATAGGAGTTTCTACATCCTAGACACAACCAGTTGATTCCTCAAGTCTAAAACCTATAGGATTAGGTAATCAAACAATGTCTAATATCATGCCTCAATGATAGAATGTGATGAATCTTAGTCCTCAACAAATAATGAGTAGTATTCCACAAGAACAGACATAGTCTAGAGTATCAATGCAATAGAGGAAAAATACATTGATAACTCAATTAGGGGTAACTAATGTTCCTCTTTACTAAGTAACAACAAACATACCTCTTTAGTTATAAACTAATATGCCAATTCAAAACCAAGTAATGACTAGTCAACAATGTGCAAATATTGGTCAGTGATAGATGTTGAATCTACAAATTATTTTCACTTCTTCATAGGGATTAATGCAACAAGGAGGTCCCCATATTTCTGAAGTACTTACTAGACTACCATTGGTTTAAAATGTGCCACAAATTTATAGATAGGGTCTTGTTCCACATGTTCACACTCAATAACATGGTTTGATTAGTTGACATCATCTCCCTTTTCAACCATAATAGGAAAATTATAGTTATATCCCTTCATCTCAACCATAAAATCCTTTAAGTCAAACCTTTATCACCAACCCAAACCAAAATATCATTTAACAAAATGTACAATTTTATGTACATCCTAATTGACATATGCATATTCCTACTCCATTCCCCAACCAAACCAATATACCCCAACAAGTATCAACATCATACCATGGTCAAAGTGTCCCACTTGTGACCTCCCATCCATTTACCCAAACCAATGTTCTCCCTCAAACTAATATCCCTTCTAGTTTCCTATCCCAAGAATTACAATAGATCAAGGATACAGTTGTTGTTATTTAGGTGGGCAAATAGACTAAAATGTTCAAATTAGATGATGTGTGTTCCTATCCATTCAACATAGAGTATTTACAGATACTATTTCCTCCAAGATATGAACTACTAAAATTTGATAAATACAAAGGGAAAGGTGACCCTAAGGCCCATTTGACTAAATTCTTTGTTGTATGTCAGCCAGTGGCATATAACAACATATACCTTTTGCTATTATTTCAAAAGATCTTAGTTAGACAAGCCTTGGAGTGGTTTTTAAATTTTCCCAAGAATTCAATAATGGACATTGATGATCTATCTGATAAATTTGTACAACACTTTTCCTACAATCTTGAGCATGAAATTTCATTAGTGGACTTGACACAAGCAAAACAAAAAGTTGGTGAGAGTTTTGAAAGTTATTTACAATGATGGAGAGCCTTTGCAAGCCATTTCACCCATAGTTTACCAGATAACTGATTAACCATTATGTTTACTAAAAATTTTCATAGTGAGATAGCTTATCATCTAGAATTACAATGTGCACATACATTCATAGAAATCATTGATAAAGGTTTGTTGATCAAGTGGGTGCTCATTAATAAAGGAGTCATCAAGATTAATTCTACCAATCAAGGAAATGGCGAACAACAAAATCCTAATCAAATTCAAACATCACAACCAGCACAGGGCAATAATCAAGAAAGACTGAAGTAATTCAATTGAAATAAGAATCTTATGGGAAATGGCGTAACCAAATCCCATCATGTGAAAACTATGCAAACCTCATCCACACCACATTTTTAGCTTACTCCTACCTAGAAACCTCTCTAACTAATATCATAATCACAATAACCAAAACTTGTATAATAACCTTTACCATTACATACCCCTCCTCCTAAGAGAACTGTGCCTACATGATGTGTCTTTAGTGACATGAGAGAAATTATTGAATCTATATTTTACAACATTTCTATTGATAATATGATTAGTCGGCCTATACCAAAGCATTATTTTCAAGCATTCCTTACCTTGATTAGTACCATTAAAATGAATTCTATGACTACCATCAGGTCAATGGGCATAATCTATGAAGATGTGTCTAAATCAAGCATTTAATTGAGAATATGTTGGAAAATACAAAAATAAAATTGGATAATGGTGCTTCCACTTATAATAAAACTCTTGGGATTTATCAAAACCCCTTTCCCTGACATAACAATTAGAAACAATAAAATAATCAATAACAACAACAACAATTACTAGTGTAGTAAAAAAATCAATAGTATTAAAATCAAACGTCACACCAGAAAAATTAACAAAATCAGTAATAAAATCCACAAAAACAAAACAATAGACAAAATCAAGGTCAAAATGATAATAAACAACAAACCTACCATGCAGTTGCACATGACTACAACAGGGTTGTAGACCATATTGTAGGGGGTAGCATTAATACCATCTCCATTAATCCTAGACTAAGAACTAATCAACCTAGACCATTACTAAACAATAATATTCAACCAAATTACATGGATAATTCTTCTTTGACCTGGGAGTGCATATAGGCAAACTAGCAAACTAAGACTTCTAATTTTGGATCTTATAACGATAACTCATTCTTTCCATGTGACCACATGCAAGTGCATTGGTAAATGAGACTTGTCCTATTTGGTCCTACACCATTTCCAATTGCAGTTAGCAATAATGGTCCATTATTTAATACTAATTGTGAAATCACAAATAAGAGGTCAAATATTACTATCCTTGGCCCATAGCCATCTACCACATTGCCTATCATCCAACCAACCATTTATCCTTAAAATAAACCATTCACTACTGACTAAGATAAGAAGTTTGATATTATGGAATAATTTTAGAAGACACTATCATAAATTTCTAGTTTAGATTTGTTGTGAATGTCAATAATAAATAATAACATATTGAATGAGTTTTTGACCTAATCCACTATTGTTATGGCAAATCCCTTGATAAATTTCAAGATTTGGTTAGACACCTAGCTCTAGCCCAACAAGTCACATTCAACCAAAGCGATATGTCTTCCCTTGGCATACTCCATAACAATCCATTATACATAAAATTATATATAACATGGCATAAAGTGAAATGTGTCCTTATAGACAATGGATCTGGCCTCAATATAGTGTCTCTAAAGCTCATCAAACTTCTTGGGTACACAATGATAGATCTCTAGCTAGAAATAATAACTATCAAAGCCTAATGAGATCAAAATATCACTCATTATTGACATGTTATTTCCTTCAAATCATCTCTCAAAGGATATTATCTTATACAAATTTTAGATTCTTAGATAGCTATTACATAAAAAATAGATATTTGTTTTATTTATATTAAACTAAAGACTGAACCTTTACTTTGTCATTAATGTCTAATACATAGCATGTTTTAGTGATTTTTTGTGTGAAGAGTGATCAAGAATAAGAAATAGGTGATGTATAGTGAACATTCCATTTTAATCTCCATCCAACAGAACTACGGACTCCGCAGGCTTGTTTCTGCGGACTTTGTAGGCTTGTTTCTACAAACTCTGCAGGCTCATTTCTATGGACTCCACAAGCTTGTTTCTATGAACTCCACATGATTTTTTATACAAACTTCACAGGCTCATTTCTATGGACTCCATAGGGTCAATACCAAGAATTTTTTAAGGACAATGGGAAGCTGAAGACCAAATAGGATAAGAAAGAACCATTCCAGCTGGAATCAAATAAGGACAATAGCTGCCTACTATTTTAAAGGAGTTACTTTTGATAAATATGTATGTAATAATATTTTAGGACTATTATAGGATATGATATTTAGTTCATCGAAATAATTAGATCTCTTGGAAATCCAATCTCCTATCTTTGGATGAAGGGATCGACTAGGAGTCCTATTATTTTGCATCCTATTTTGAGTTGATTGTATTAGTATAAAGTATAAGACTTTCAACTATGAAAGAGATAATAGAAGATATAGAGAAAATAGAAAATCAAGAATTATATTTTTCAGAAGCATATAGGTTTTAATTAGATTGTAATCATTTCATTTATATGAATTAATACTTCAAGTTTCCAGCACTAATTAATCTTTATTCTTGAGTCTGAGAGGAGCAAGGGCCCACTCTCCTTAGAAACAGGAACTATGTATTGTATTTATGTTCTATTGTATTAGTTATAATCTTATTTATATGTGCATTTATTTATAAAAACATCAAAACAAATTCATAGTTTAAGAAAAGGATTTTCTTATTTCATTTCTTTTCTACACAAAGTATGTTTTCTTTTATAGCAGAGGTGTGAAGCAAATTTCCTTTCATAAGTAGGATTTTGAATTGATTTTCCCTGCAAACATAAAATAGGAGTGTGATCTTTTATTTCTAGCAAAAGAGTGGATTGATTTGATTTCTTTATTTTTTAGCAAAAGCATGAATCAAATAGTTTAGTCAAAGTTAGAATAAGATCAGCAAGCACCCCCATAAGCAGACTTCTAGATCTACCATCTCATACCTTTCTGCAGATAGTTTTGGACACCAGCCCTAGTTGATAAAACACCAAATGAATATTGGTTAAATGAGGAGTTAGATGACACTCATCATTTTTGGTACCATTTCTAGGAACACAAAAGGTGGTAGTAAGGTAATAATTATTGATCTAGAGTAAAAAAAAACAATTAGTAAAATTGATGTACCATCCTAGAGATTCTAAAGGATGATTTATTTCAAAGTTTCCACCAAGGACACAAGTGGACACTCCTTCAACATCTCTGAGTAGTGAACCAAAAGACACAAGTGAAAACTATTTGCAAGAATCTTCTAAAACTGGGATAGGAACCAGGCCATTACCACATGCAAGCCCCATAGGACAAATTCCTCAAGACCAATCTCTTGCAGGAAGACATTATTTATAGATTTCCAAAGACTTAGAAGAAGCATTTCAAAGATCCATAGTTGAATAAAATTTTGAGAAATTGGAACAACCTATAGCTGAGACCACAAATATTCAGTGGGAAGATCATCCCATCTTTGAAATATCATTAGAAGAAGAAATGGCTCTCCAAAAAAATCAACAATTTGCACAACTAGGAAGGACTTTCTCCTTTTCTATTGTTTCAAAACCTAATGATCAAACCCCCATGAAAAATATTTCACCAACTAATCTACCAAATTTTTGGGGATGATCTATTGAAGATCCTGATTAATTCTTGTTTTAATTTAAGGTGCTATGTCAAACCTATGATTACACAACTGATAACCAGAAATTAAAACTATTTCCCTCTACACTTAAAGATTCAGCTATAAGATGGTTCATGGGTTTACCTGGCAATTCTATTAGAACATGGGATGACATGGAAATAAAATTCTTGAACAAATACCAAGATTACTGCCAAGTGCGAGAAAAAAAAGAAGATTTCTTCAAAATCAAACAAAATGAGGATGAATCTTTAGAGGATTATTTGGATAAATTCATGTTCACTCATAAAAGAAGCAATTATCCATTCACTGAAGACATTCATAAATTGGTTTTCTTGAAAGGATTGGATGAAGACACTAGAGATGCCTTAAATTTGATGGGTGGAGGAGACATAAATAAGTTGTCTTTCGATCAGATTTTTGAGCTTTGTACTAATTACTCTCAAACAAAACCTGGAATTAGGAAAGGAAAGTTTTGTAAATCTAAAAAAGTGGATAAATTAATGAAATAATTTGCTAATCTCAAAATTGATGTTATGGTTACACTAAACAATAATCTAGATGGCCTTCAAGCCAAGGCAAATGCAATAGAGCCTTTAGCAATCTACTGTCCCAAGTGCAGATAGAAACATGGCCTTAGAGACTGCCTCCTAGATAGAACTAATATTTCATCATGTGGGATCTGTGATGTAATAGATCATGATACCAAATATTACACCCTTCTACCTATTTTAAAGAATCAAATGAAAACCCAAGTCTAGTCCACTGAAGAAGTAGATTATATTTAGAGACAAAACTTTGCTCCACAAACCCAGGCTCAAGGATAGTTTAATGCAAGAAATCTATTTAATCCATGGATGGCACCATGGAATGTTTCAATTCCTACACCATTGTGGAATCAACCCCAAATTCCATCAATTCAAAATCTATGGGCAGGGCAAGATTGGATGCCAACACCTCCATGGATGGTGCCACAGTCAAAATAACAATGGGTACCACAACAACATTGGATGCCACATCCATATCAACAATGGAATCAACAGTGGAACCTATAGTCACAATTCACCCAACCAATAAGACCACTTCAACAGCAAACCATTATGCCACCCCTAGTTATTTAGCAACAAGGATAAATCAATCAGCCCTCAATGCCTATACAACCAATAGCAAATCTAAAAAATAAACAACCAGCACCTATTTATGTTAATGAAAAGGAAGAAACAATCAATGTTGGAGCTATTGAGTGTTCATACATACATTTGAGATCAGGGAAAACTATACAAAAACCTCCAGTACTCATTTTTGAGATACCTGATGAAAATGATAAGATAGAATCATCTTAATTAAGCACTAGATAAACTAAAATCAAGATGAGTCTTGAAGTAAACAAAGGAAACACTACTACACCAGTAGTTCCTTTTCCTAAAAGATTAAGAGCCACTGATATCAAAATAGACTCAAACTTGGTCCATGAGTTGCAAAAGATCAATATTGAGGTAACCCTTCTACAAGTTATTAGGGATATACCTAAATTAAATAAGAACATCCAAAACCTCTATATTAAGACACCTATGAGGAAGGTAAAATATCTGGGAACCATTCATGTTGATGGAAAAGTTGCTAACTTAATGGCAGGAAAACTATTAGTTTCAAAATATGCAGATCCAGGAAGCCTAGTGATCATAGTCACAATCAGAGGTAAAGAAATTCCTAACATCTTGGTATATTTAGGAGCAACAATCAATGTCATGACAACTGATACTCTCCATTCATTATCTCTTATGAAAATGCAACCCACAACTACCATTCTCTAAATGGCAAATCAGTGGATAATGAAACCAGAAGGAACTATAGAAAATGTTGAAGTGTTAATAGAAACTAGGGAATATCTAGTAGATTTTATGGTCTTGTAACCCAAAACAAAGAATCTAGGATATCCTATAGTCTTAGGTAGACCATGGTTGGCTACTGTAGCAGTATTGATTGATTGTAGGTTAGGAGACATGACTATTTCTAATAGGTTAAAATCCAAATGCATCTCCTTATATCCTCTTACAAAACCATAAACAAATTGCATATAAGAACTTTGGGTGGATGAATTAGACAACACATTAACAAAATTTCCTCCTTAGCCATGATCACAATTAAAAAACACTTGGAAGAATTGAATCAAGACATATACCCAAAATTTATAGACTTTGCCAATCTAGAAACTATGAAGTCTACTAGTTTAGAAACTATGGACTCTACTAGTCTGAAAGCTATGGACTACCTTAGTTTAGGATTCTTGGGTCTAATGGAAAATTATGAAACCTCCACTTCTACTTCTGTTAGTACTTCTTCATCATATGATCATAGATTGATTTAGGAAAGTGTATGGAAATTGGTAGAACAATAGCAAACTCATTTCTTAGATTCATTTCATTTCCTTAGCAAGACTAATTCCTCTTAGAAAAGAGTTTGCTGATAATGTAACTATGTTTCATAAACTACTTCCTCACCCATGTCCTCTAAACTCATTAATTAGTGAGTTTAAGCAAATAGAATCCAACTACCTAGGTACAAAACCAATCATGGTATTACCTAGAAATTTTTTGAACATCAATAGTTGGTTGAAAAATGAAGAGGAAGATCAACTCTTTGAAGTATTGGAAAGACATACCAAGTCTTTTTATTGGGATTATACTGACATGAAATGAATTCACCCTAGCATATGCACTCATCACATTTACATAGAATCTGTCAAATTGGTCAGACAACCACAAAGAAGAATAAACCCAGCACTAAAGGAAATAGTCAAAATAGAAATCCAAAAGTTGATAGAAGTTGGGTTTATTTACCCCATCTCAGACAACTAGTGGGTGCCACCTCTGATAATTGTGCCCAAGAAAAATGGAAAGTTAAGAGTATGTGTGGATTATAGAGAATTAAACAATGTAACATTAAGGGATTACTTTCCTTTACCTTTCATTGATCAAGTTTTTGATAACTTGGCAGGAAAGAAATATTTTTCTTTCCTGGATGGTTCAGTGGGTATAACCAGATAACGATGCAGCTAAAAATCAAGATAACACCACATTTACCTACCCTTGGGGAACTTTTTCTTACCAAGTACTTCCATTTGGACTCTGTAATTCTCTAACAACCTTCCAAAGAGCAGTTTTGGCAATATTCTCTGACCTTACAAATGATTGTGTTGAGGTATATATAGATGATTTCACTATTTATGGTGAAACTTATGAATAAGATCTTACCAACTTGGAAAGAGTATTGATCAGATGTAAGGAACATCAATTATCTTTGAGCCATGAGAAATGTTTGTTGATGATGGATGAAGGAATAGTCCTGTGACATCATATTTCTACAAAAGGCATTGAAGTAGATCCAAAGAAAGTTAAAATAATTTCCAA
Source organism: Torreya grandis (assembly GCA_037957365.1). Classification (NCBI taxonomy): domain Eukaryota; kingdom Viridiplantae; phylum Streptophyta; class Pinopsida; order Cupressales; family Taxaceae; genus Torreya; species Torreya grandis. The sequence continues at coordinate 4,744,607 of JARHVA010000361.1, read as the reverse complement.
CTTACCCATTCCACAAACACAAACTAAAGTTAAGATTTTTTTGGGACATGTTAGTTACTACAGATGCTTCATAGATAAGTTTAGTCAAATAGCTACCCCTATGTTTGCCTTGCTTACAAAAGATAGTACATTCGAATGGAATGATAGTTGCCAGCAGGCCTTTGAAACTATCAAATCTAAACTTATTAATGCTCTAGTATTAAGAGGCCCAGATTGGACTAAGCCATTCTATATATACACATATGCTTCCAATACAACACTAAGAGTAGTTCTTGGACAAAAGGATGAAAAAGGTAACATGTATGCTATATATTATATTAGCAAAAACATGACACTTGTTGAAAGAAATTACACCACAATTGAGAAAGAATTCTTAGATGCAATTTATGCAATCAAAAAATTCAGACACTACATAATAGGATACGAGGTATTTGTCTATACAGACCATTCAACTATTAGATATCTTACCAACAAACCAATTGTAGGAGGTAGGATTATTAGATGGCTATTGATCTTACAAGAATTTGATGTTACTATTATAGATAAACTAGGGAAGTCTAATGCGGTTGCTGATTTCTTGTCAAGAATCAACACTACAGGTGAAGAACCAGTGGAAGATGACTTTCCAGATGAATAATTATTTGCTATCTCAGCATAATCTCCATGGTTTACTGATATAGCCAATTACCTCACCCTAGGGAAGTTTCATCTACACTTTTCACAAAAATAAAAGAAATATTTAGTCAAAGAAAGTTCTTTTAAATGGATTAATGGAATGTTATTTAAACTTGGACCTGATCATGTGTTTTGCAGGTGTGTGAAAAATGGTGAAACTTATGATATCATCAGAGCTTGTCATGATGAACTAGGAGGAGGCCATTACTCAGCTCAAAGAACTGTACATAAAATCTTGGGAGCAGGATATGATTGGCCTCATCTTCATCAGCAAGTAAAATGATATGTTAGACATTGTGGTGCTTGTCAGTGAATTGGACAGCCTACTCTTTCAATAGAGATGCCTCTGCACCCTTATCCTCAATTGATTTTAGAACCATTTGAGAAATGGGGAATTGATTTTATTGGTCCAGTGGATCCTCCTTCTATAGGAAAATAATATCTCTTTGTATGTATAGACTATGTGACCAAGTGGGTAGAAGTGGAAACATTAACTCATGCAAGAGAGGAGATGGTAGCTGATTTCTTATATTTCAAAATTATTCAAAGATTTGGTGTTCCAAGAGAGATAGTCTCAGATCAAGGATTGCAGTTCATGTCAAACATGATAAAGTATTTCATACAAGTGTATCAAACTCAGCATAGAAAAACTTTTCCATACCATCCACAAGTGAATGGACAAGTTGAAGTCACCAATAGAGAACTGGAAACCATTTTAACCAAGGTTATTAATTTCAATAAAAAGGATTAGGAAGATAAGGTACCAAAAGCTATTTGGGCCTATAATACTACTTGGAAAACAATAACTGAATTTTGACCTTATGAATTGGTCTATGGTAAGAAGCCTTTATTCTCTATTGATTTTGAATTACAGACTTTATAAATAGCTATAGAAGTAGTAATTGGGTTAGAAGAAATACAAAAATAAAGACTCCTACAACTTAATCAACTTGATGAAATGAGGATGGAAGCACTACAAATAACTAAACTAGTACAACATCAATGAAACATTTGGCATGATGCACAAATCAAGCAATGGATGTTTCAAAAAGGAGATTGGGCACTATTGTTTGATTTTAAATTTCAAAATTTCAAAGGAAAACTACAAACAAGATGGTTGGGACCTTATGAGATTGAAGAGGTCTATAAAAATGGTTCTATAAAGTTGATACCTATTGATGATAGTAGAAGAGCTATGTTAGTCAATGGACATAGATTGGAGCTCTATCAAAAACCTCTCACTAAAGACAAATTTGTTCAAAAAGTAAAGGATCAAGTAGCTATTCTAGAAAACTTTACTTCCTTTGAACATGCTTCTTGATAATCCAATAAAAAAACCATCATCAATAGTGAAAATCCTTTCAGGGACGCTATTGACAATGCATACCCAGAAAACTAGCTTATTGGTTGTCTATGCATTAATATATATATATATATATATATATAATAATAAAATCAAATAAAATAAAATTTAATTTATCATGACACTATGATTGGTCATCTCCATGCAATAAACTAATCCATGCAAACCTATTGGTGTAGGACACGTGGCGAGCAAAGGATAACGTCTAAGGTTAAAGTAAGACATATATTTTATTTCTCTATGTTTAGTTAACTAATTATCTTTGATTTTATTAAGACCCTATTATTTTGAGATGACCTAAATTTGAATCTTCTAAAATGGAATGACACATGCCATAATGAAAAAGCATGCAACTGAGCTGCCAAAGGTATATGGAAAAGTGTGCAGCTTGGATATCATCAATTGAGTCATCAAGTACCATAATGATAGGATGTCATAAAAAGGGGTTCTCAATGAAATAATGAATCACTATCACCATTAATATGACATGTCATCATTTCACATAACTTGTATTAATGAGACCAAATGGTTGGCACACTCCATAAAAATGTGTAATGCCTAACTGTATCACATCATCATACCACACTACGGACTCATGCAACTATAGCATTTCAAATGAACCATTTTCTTTCTATGAACTTCAACAGAAGTTGATCCTCAGAGCTTGTTGCCTATTGACTTCAACAAAAGACTGGTCTACACCTTAATTGGAGTTAAAGGAACTAAGTTGATTGTGACTCCACATAAAAAAATGGGATAAAAGACAAGATCAGAGCTGAAGGATCCAACAAAATTTCATAAAGATAAAGATTCTATAGCAATATTTAGAGCCAATGGCTAGCTACCTTTCATTGAAAAGCTCTAGGGTTTCGATGGAATAATGGTAAGTGAATTCATTACCAATCTCACCCCTAAATTTTCAATTGTGAAAGGCATTATTATTCCTGTTACAACTCAAATCATAAGCCAAATTATACAAATTCCAAAAGAAGGACTGAGAGCTACAGGCAGAGTGTCATTTAGTGATTTAATTAGTCATTTTAATGGTAATAAGTAGACCAAAATTTCATGTCTAGTATATTATAAGGGAAAATCAAAATGGATCAAAAGGAATTCACTTCCTGAACCTTGGAAATCTGTAGCCAAGTGGGTACTTAAATATATCATTTATGAAGGGCAACATAGTCTTTCAGGGGGAGACACCATGAACATGTTAATACATCTTAAGTATGGAAGACAAAACCCTTAGTATAAAATTAGCCTCCCATCTTTCTTCTATAGTGCTCTACAAATTATGTCTGCAACCCTGACTATTACTCTTAGGCCTCGTGGCCTTATTCAGCTTATTATCTAGCATCATTTCCTTCAACAAGGTCAAGAGGTCTAGGAGGAATTTTAGAATAGTATAGCACAAGAAACCCTAAATGTACCATATGAACACTCATCTCCACATACCCTATCAACTAAGAATACAACACCAAGAAAACAATCTCAGACTATAATCTCCATAGAAATACCTTCTTCTTCAAGAAAAATCATAAAGTCTCAAAACCCTAAAATTTCAAGGTCTCCACAAGAACCTCATGAGTCTATAGTACAACTAGTTCCTTTGATAGGAAGAATAAAATTGAGACAGAAGGTTGATACAAAAATTGAGATGACCAAGGGTTTGGTGGTTGAGAAGGAAAATCAACCAAGTGTAGCCCAAAAAGTAACTAAAAGAAGAAGAAGACTCATTTTAACAGAAGAAGATGAACAAGAAATTGCAAATATTTTAGATAGTCTTAAAATGGTGTCTTATTCCCCCATACATCAAAATATTCTTGCTACTATAGATATTGAAGAAATTCCTTCTGAAAGGAACTCTCCAATCATAATGGAGGAGCCAAATCTAGAGTAAGAGCCACACATAGTAAAGGAATTAAGTATGGCAGAACAACCACTTATTCTAGTTAAAACTACAATGCATAAAGGAAAAACTGTATGTACCAATGAGAATGGCAAATCATCAAATCTAAATGATCCTATTATGCAGCTAACTTTGTAGCTTTCTCAAGCTCAAGCTCTTGAACAACAATAAAAAGTTGACATTGCTAATTTGATTAGTCAATTATAAAACAAGGATCATTTTAACTCATCTTTGGTGTAGAAATTAGAAATAGTATATGCTGATCATGTAGCTAAAATTCATAGATTAGAGGAAATAATACAAGAACAAGAAGATGAACAGATTGATCTTTAGATATATGTAGAAAGTCTGAAGAAGGAAAATAAGAGGTTGCAGAATTTGGTAAACTCTTCCAAAGCACTTGCTGTTGCACTTTCTCCTTCCAAAGTATTTATTGACCATGGTTGTCAAAAAAGTGATCCAGGTATTCCTCCCTTGCAAATACTACATCAAATTGAAGAATAATATTTTTTACTTAAATAGAAAAACAAAGATGTAACTTCTTCGAGCAAACTCTTGGAAAATGAAAAGAAAGAATTAGAGGCTAAAGTCCAAGAGTTAGAAGAAATTTTTCAAAATGCATGTAAATTAGGAGAAACTCTTTTGGCATGTATAAATCCTTCTCCTACATACAATTTTTTTTTATTTGAACAATTTTACAGATGATAGCTTATGTGGATCTCCTATCATCTTCCTTACAAAATTTTATAGCCAACAACATTTTTGGAAATTTTCTATAGTGTTGAACCTAATCAGTAGGATTTGCTTTGTGAATTTTATTTGCATGACTTGATTCTAGGAGATCATGGGCACAATAATTTTCTAATAAATATTCATGTAGAATAAGTTCAATTGAGAGCGCTACATTCTATATTAAAAAATTAGATAACATGGAAAAGTAGATTTGAGGAATATATATATCATGCTAAGACTACAGGATTATGTGTCAGACCAGCTTTTTCTATTCCCAGATTGATCAAACAAAATTTTCACTATTCTTTATTCAAGGATGAGGTTAAAACACATTATTTATAGGCTCTATATGATTGTACTATTTATTTTGATTTGTTTTCAAGACAAAATTTTGATTCAGTAGTGATTGCAAGTGTAAAAAGATGGGACCAAATTTTAGTGCCTCTTAAAAGGTGAGAAGTCATGTCCCCAAATAACTTAAGATGGAGTATGAGGAGATCATCCTCAATTCTAGAAATTTTAATAGAGGTAATCAACTCTGGAGGAGAATAGAAATGGATTGGCATGAGATATATACCCCCTTTGTTGATCATACCTATTCTAGGATGGCAGAGTTGGGCTCCACAATTAGAAGAAAAATTTAGTATATGGAAACAAATTATTCAAACACATCAAGGATTTACCAGCAATTTAGATAGACACATAATAGATGAATTTGATGAATATGATTTGAGTTAGAGTGTAGAAAGCAGAAGCCAAAACTATGAACACTAATACATGTTTGCATTGGGACTTGCAAAAGGTAAAGCTTGGGGGAGATGATGAGCTCAAAATATGGTTCATTATTGACATGTTATGTCCTTCAAATCATCTCTCAAAGGATATTATCTTATACAAATCTTAGATTGTTAGATAGTTATTACATGGAAAATAGATATTTGTCTTGTTTATATTAAATTAAAGACTGAACCTTTAATTTGTCATTAATGTCTAATACATAGCATGTTTTAGTGATCTTTTATGTGAATAATGCTCAGGAAGAAGACACAGGTGATGTACAGTAAACATTCCATTTTAATCTCCATCCAGTATAACTACGAAATTCATAGTCTTGTTTCTATAGACTCTATAGGCTTGTTTCTATAGACTCTACAGGCTTATTTCTATAGGTTCCATAGGCTTGTTTCTACAAACTCCACAAGATTATTTCTATGGACTTCATAGGGTCATTTCTATGGACTCCGTAGGGTCAATACCAAGAATTATGTAAGGACAACAAGAAGTTGGAGACCAGATAGGATAAGAAAGAACCATTCCAGTTGGAATCAAACAAGAACAATAACCACCTATTATTTTGAAGGACTTGCTTTTGATAAATATGTATGTAATTAGATTTTAGGACTATTATAGGATAGGATATTTATTTCATTGAAATAATTGGATCTCTTGGAATTCTAATCTCCTATCTTTGGATGAAGGGATCAACCAAGAGTCCTATTCTTTTACATCATATTTTGAGTTGATTGTATTAGTATAAAGTATAATACTTTTGACTATGAAAGAGATAGTAGAAGATATAGAGAAAATAGAGAATCAAGAATTAGAAATTTTAGAAGCATACAGGTTTCAATCAGATTGTAATCACTTCATTTCTATGAATTAATACTTCAAGTTTCCAACACTAATTAATCTTTGTTCCTGAGTCTGAGAGGAACAAGGGCCCACTCTCCTTGGAACCAAGAACTGTGTATGATATTTATGTTCAGTTTTATTAGTTAGAATCTTGTTTCTATTTGCATTTATTTATAACAACATTAAAACAAATTCATAGTTTAAAAAAAGCATTTTCTTATTTCATTTCTTTTCTACACAAAGTATGTTTTCTTTTATAGCAGAAGTGTGAAGTAGATTTCATTCATAAGTAGGAGTGTGAATTGATTTTCCCTATAAACGTAAAATAGAAGTGTGATATTTTATTTCCAGCAAAAGAGTGGATTGCATTGATTTCTTTATTTTTTAGCAAAAGCATGAATCAAGTAGTTTAGTCAAAGTTAGAATAGGATTAGAAAGCACCCCCATAAGTAGACTTCTAGATCTATCATCCCATACCTTACTATAGATAGCTTTGGACACCAGCCTTGGTTGATAAGACACCAATTGAATATTAGTTAAATGAAGAGTTAGATGACACTCATTAAAGCCTATGATAATCAAGAAAGATAATCACATGGCACCATTAGTTTTCCAATTATCATTGTGACTTTGACCCATGATACACTTTTCCAAGTGTTTGATCTTGAGTTATCATATAACATATTTCTTGGTAGACCTTGGTTACATGAGATTCATGCAGTCCCATCAACACTGTGCTAATGTATCAAGTTTTCACACTCAGGGATGGAGGTGAATATTCAAAGAGATTTACACCCATATGAACACTACAAGCATCTTGAGGCTGAATTTCAAAGCTATAATTATTAGTATGGCATGATCCAATTTACAAGCAAGATAAATGAAAGGCTATACTTATTGATCCTTCACTAGATAATTACATAGATCTTAATACTTTGGATTCCCTTTCCCACATGTCACCTCTTGAAACTTCTAATCATTTCACTATTTTAGATAATGGATAGGGAGAGTATGTGATCCATGATACATTTTATATTTCCAATCTTCCTCATAATTTGGAAACCTTTGGGTGACCTAAAGTCACCCCACATAGGCATTGGAAATAAAAGAACAAAGATAAGGGACCTATCACATTTGTACCAGCATCTAGCCTAGAACCTAACCCTCTTGAAGGAGATGAATCATGGCTATACAATGACAACCAAGTTGATTTTTATAAAAATACAAAGTATCCTATTCCCAATAGGATCATGGAGCATCACAAACATGAAGGAAGAGGCCTTAGACTGAATCCACAAGGAACCATCAAGCCAATTTCCATGACTAAGTATGAAAGACCTTATGGACTTGGATTTAAACCACTTGGGGATGACCCCACATATCCTATTCAAACTCCATCACTAGTGACTACTGATGATGATGCTGACAATGAAGTAGAGTCTAATCATAGACTCACCTTTGATGACCTAGTATAAACCAACTTGTTTGATAATAATGCCATTTGTATCCTTACCTTGGCCATTCACCACAACCCTTTGCCATTATATTATCCCCAACTAATAGATTAGGACCAACAAGAATCCAGTCTACCGATTGATGAGTTCTAAAATGACTGGTATCCTATGATTTCTTACGCCTTAGAGACAATGTTCTATTGGGAGATCACAAATCAGGATTCTCAATCACATTAGATCTTGTAGCCTATTTTGGAGAGTGAGTGAACACCCTTAACCAAAAAGAAATAAGTAAAACATTGAGGTCCCAAAGTAAAAACCTCTTTGAGGCATTTTATGACTAGGGAAAAAGTAAAGATAAAGGCCATTCTAGTAGTGAAAACCTATTTTAGGCACCATTAGATGGGGGTATTTATTCTTCTTCAAATTTATATCAAGAAACCACCAATGATGAGCTTACCTATGGATCTGAGTTCAGCCTTGAGCAACCATAAGTATTTTATCAAATTATTCAAGAATTTTTTACTATTTTTATCACATGGCCAAATCTCCCATTAGGGGATTTAGATTCATCATGCCTAGGAAAAGTTGAAGAACAAGTCCTAACAGAGGACCTTGACATAATCCAATAGTTCAAGTCATTGCCTACTATCTTAGAAGATAGTTCAACCCTTCTAGTTGAATATAAAACAAAGGTAAACATTAGGACTCCATTAGATCTGAAATGGATAAAATTAGGTGCATCCTTCACTAAAGAGGAACATGACATCTTTAAAGCTCTGTTGAGAGAATTTGTAGATATCTTTGCATGGGTCTATTTTGACATGCTAGGTTTGGACCTCACCTTGGTTTTGTACCACCTTGTGGTTAATCCTAATGCTAAACTGATAAAACAAAATCTATGTAAGATGCATCCTTACATTGTTGTATTAGTAAATAAAGAGTTAGAAAAACTCTTAAAATTAGGATGTATCCGATCAATTGACTACTCAAAATGGTTCTCTAATGTGGTACCTATTAGTAAAAAGATTGAAGGAATCATAATTTTTTACTAATTGTTAAGACATCGACAAAGCTTGTCCTAAGGATGATTTTCCCTTGCCTAATATGGACATGATCATTGACTTCATGGTCAGTTATTAAATGCTTTCCTTCATGGATGGCTTCTCAAGATACAAGTAGATCAGAATAACACCAAAAGATCAACATAAAATAGTGTTCACCTCTCGATGGGGAACATTTTTTATTAGGTGATGTCATTTAACCTTAAGAATGTTGGAGCTACATATCAAAGGGCCATGACTATTATATTACATGATATAATGCATGATATTACTATAGACTATGTCGATGATATATTAAGAAAACCCAAAACTAGGGCTGACCATCTAGTAGTGTTATGTAAGATATTTGAAAGATTACAAGAGTACTAAGTCATAATCAATCCCAAGAAGTGTGTATTTAGTGTCACTTTAGGTAAATTACTTTACTTCATCATGTCTCATAGATGTATTGAAGTCGATCCAACTAAAATCCATGTTATAACCAAGATACTGCCACCAACTAATTTCAAGCAACTTCACAGTTTGTAGGGTAAGATCCAGTCAATTCTATGATTCATCTCTTAGTTATTAGATAAGTGCCATCCATTTACACACATTTTGAATAAAGGAGTTGCATTTCCCTAGGATGATCACTATTAAATAAATTTTTAATAGCTTAAAGACTATCTTGTCAATCCACCTATTTTATTACCCCTATGCTAGGAAAGCCATTATTGTTATACCTATCAACTACTAATCATGATATGGAGGCACTTTTGGTTCAACATGATGACTATATAAAGGATCACATTGTATAGTACTTAAGCTATACCTTGGTTACATATGAACATAACTATGCACCTGTTGAAAAATCTTGTCTAGCCATGGTCTTCACAACTCAAAAACTATGCCATTACATGTTGAATGATAAAGCCATGGTCATTTAAAAGGTAGATACACTCAATTATCTACTATCTAAAATAGTTTTACAAGGTAAAATGGCTACATGGATCATGCTTCTTAGTGAATTTAACATAGATTATGTTAATTAGAAGGTAATCAAAGGACAAGTTTTTGTAGATCAGCTTGTTGAAGTGCCTCTCATGGACACACAACCACTCACATTTCAACATCCTGATGAATCCATCATGACCATCATTGATAGACCCCTTGAAGAGAAACCCTAGAAGCTATATTTTGATGGTTCATTTATTGCACATGGATTTGGGGCAGGCCTATTGTTTATTACACCACAGGGGGATCTAATCCCTAAGTCATTCAAAATTAGCTTTCTTTGTATAAACAACATGGCCGAGTATGAAGGACATGTTGCAAGAATTGAACAAGTAGTGTAGTGGAAGATATCTCATCTCTAAGTTTATGGTTATTCTTAGTTAATCATCAATTAAGTCACTGATCATTTTTAGACCAAAGATGGCAAGCTAGTTCTATATAAAGCCATGGTTGATACTCTTAAACAACAAATTTCCAACATTTAGTTTGATCACATACCAAGGGCTAGTAACAGAATGGTAGATGTCATGGCTACTATTGGCTCTCTAATTTTACGAATAGATAAAGCTAGAGAATATCAATTCCTCATCAAGAATTTGTTAGTACCAGCTTATGAACCTTCAACTGTTGTCATGATTTGTGATATTGTTGGTCCTAATTCTATCCAATACTTAGACCTTTATAAATACCTTCATGACCAATTTATACCACCTAATATCTCTCAAAAACAAACCAAATCCTTCATTCATCATTCTACTCATTATACTCTACTTGGATCTACCCTTTACCATCATAGTTTTGATGGAACTCTGCTTCATTGTTTAACTTTGGCAAAGTCTAAATTAGTGTTAAGAGAAGTTAATGGAGTATGTGGAACCCATTATATTGGGGTATTGCTATCCAAAAATATCTTGTGTACTAATTATTATTGGCCCATAATATATGCATATGCCACTACATATATAAAGAAATGTGATAAATGTCAATGACATGCTAATATGATTCATGCCCTAGCAAAAACTCTAAAACTGATGTTGACACCATGGCCATTTTATAAATGGGGACTTGAAATCATTGGGAAGATTAAACCCACTTCATCTGATAGCCATAAACATATCCTTACCGCCACCAAATATTTCACTAAGTGGGTTGAAGCTATACCCCTCACGTGACTGGAAATCAAATTTCCAAATTCATCTTCAACCATCTCATCTGCCGCTATGGTATCTCTTCTAAAATTATATCTGATAATAGAGGATCATTCAAGAACAAAGATGTTGACCGGTTATGTATTGAATATAACATCACATAACACTTTTCTACAATATATTACCCTCAAGTTAATGGCTAGGATGAGGCATCCAACAAAACTATTATCAATATTCTCAAAAAGATTATTAATGATGCTAGTCATGATTGACACCTCTAGATATTCCCCACCCTTTAGGCATATCATAAAAATCATCATACCCCCATAAGATCCACTCCATATTCACTTGTTTATGGTACTAAAGCCATCCTTCCCATTAAGGTCGAATTGGCTTCACTATGCATCTCTTTCAAGCATGTTTTAGATGATCATGACTATCGAGTAGTTCACCTATAAGAGTTAGACCTACTTGATGAGAAATGCACAACCACACTCAATAATCTTCAAGCATATCAAAACTTACTCAAAGGCCACTATAATTAGTGTTTCAAGTATAGAACATTTAAACTTAGTGATCTTGTTCTTAAAGAAAACCAAAAGAATACCATGGCTGAGAAAAAGTATAAAAAAAAATTCAAACCAAACTGGATAGGGCCTTTCATCATCACTACAAATTATGGATCAAAAGCATACAAGCTTGCTACACCAGATGGAGAGGAACTTCTAGAGATGATGAATATTATTCATCTCAAGTGGCACTATGATTGAGTGCTAGGGTGTATTGTCTATAAGGACCATTTTAGTTATGCCTTTTTTTCCATATTCTTCTTTGTATAAATACCATCCTTATATATCCTCTTTGTTATTTCCACTTTTCATTTCTGACCTATCAACCTAGGGTTTTCTAAATCCTAGCTCGTTTGACCTTGGTTTTTGTTATTATTTATGCATTTTTAACATCAAGGTATCTGATTAGTTTCATTAGTTAGTTCAAGTACTTTAGACAGAGATTGTATTTTGGGACAGTGTGATAGAAGTTTTAGTAGTTGCATCCTTCATTTTTTATTCTTTCTTATCACTGGTCTTGTTACTAATTATAACTACCTTTGAGCAAATTAGTACCTTTGATCTATGTTGTTGTGTCTTAGTTATAACTACCTATGGGTAAACTAGGGGCAACATTAAGCCTTGACATACCAACTTGCCACTTATTATGTCATACTATGCCTTTTTACCAATTGTGACTATTTTGTTTAAATTTATTACTACACTCATCAAATTCCTCTGCTATAAAGGTAGAACTATAATGACTTGAGTTCATACTCTAGGACTATATAAGCATTGATCAATACTTCTTAAGGTCATCTTAGTCACCCCTAATCCATGCTCTCACCATTTTTTTAAGAACCTAAGCACGCTCTTTCCTTTTTATGAGCTCGAATCATTTAGTGTCTCGTTATTCTTGATTGAGTTGAGACACTCCAAAATACTTCCAAAATCATTTGAAAAAAACAAAAACATTGACCACTTATTTGCCTGCAAGATTATGGGAACCCTTACTAGTTTACAATAAAATCACTTGTTCTTTAGTTTCCCCATCCTTTTTGGCCTTTTTCTCTGACACACTTACCATTTTACAAGACCAGTCCTCTTCTTCTCTCACATCCATTCTATCTGTTTTCATTAGTGATCACATTCTTCTCATTCCTTAAGAGAACTACATTTGGCCTAAAGTTTTTAATTGGATATTACATCCATGGAATTATGTAGGTAGCATCCACTTGCCTAGTGCATATGGAGACAACTCAGCCACCCCCTTCCTTTTCTTCTATTCCCCCATTTAGTTCATTTGTTAAGTTGTCACCTATTTTCTAGGGGAAATGTTCATAGGGTTTTAATTGCATTGTTTATTTGTTTATTTCTACTTATTTTTTTATTTGTCTACCTATTTGTTTGCTTTTAGCACTATTTCCTTGATTAAATTTATGTGTGTTCATTAGGTGATTCCTTACCCACACTTATACTTAAATCTATCTATATTCATAGGTTTACATTGTCATCATGGTTTCTATCATTGGTGCATTGTTTTCTATTGTGTATTAGATTACAAGAGTTAGTCCTCATGCATATTTTGGCCAAGTCTTTATGGTGATATATTAAAAATCCTACCATCACATGCTACAAAAAACCTCGGCTTCAATAAGTCTATTCAACAATAGTTGCATCTCTTCAGCATCGACATCTCAATTCACTCCTAATCATATCCCAAATAGAGTAATTAACCATGAAAGATTTTTTTTTTTATTAGTTCAAATCGGTATCTCCCTACTAGTAGGTTGTTCCAATTCATCATTACCCTTTGTGTTAAGTTATCATCATCCTCAGCCAAGTTTTCCATTTTTTTCATAATCAGGGTCCAATGATTATAATCGTCTATAGGCAAATCATTGCACACCATCCCACCTGCATTTCTCAATGATTATAACCACATTTGAGAAAATCATTATGTTATCACCACTTCCCTTTTTCTACCTATATAGAGGCATGTTGTTATCTTGTTTGTCTATCCTAATTGGGGTAGGTCCATCTTCTCAATGATTATAACCACCTTTGGGCAAATCATTGTGTTATCATACCACATTGCCACTATTAGGGTATAATGTTAATAACTACCTTTGAGAAAACCATTGTACACCATCCCACTTGTATTCTCAATGATTTTTACTACTTTTTCAATATCATTATGTTTTCACCCCATCATCTTTCTTTTCTTTGGTCCCCTCATTTTACTTCTTTCTTTTCAAGGGACCGTTTATCGACCCTACTTGTGCCAACCTTTCCATCGAGGGGCCATCATATCATTAGTTTATCATCACTGTAGTTGTAGGCATACAAGACCTTTTCATTATTTGATAACATGTTATTGTGATTATAGCTTTCAGTGCCTTCCCAAATAGGGGTAAATTGTAGACACCTAAAACCGGCCATTGATAACCTCCAACCAAGCTTTTGGCTAATTTTCACCTAAAATGCACAATCTAGCCTAAAAAACTAAAAGATGTAAAATGATGTGAAAATGACATATTTAAGTGCCAATATTATCTAGGGTATCCCTAAATGGGGTAATGCAATTTATGGGCTAGCTAACATTGATCAGTTCATTTTGAGTCAAAATTCCAAATTTGCACTTGGGTGCTCTGGATTATTTTTCTCTATCAAATCTTCTACACGAGACATGTGCCTTTATTATTTATTACTGGTAAGATCCTAAAAGGGAATATGGTTCCAATTCATTTTAAATTTCCTTCTAATTCCAATCTAATCAAATTTTGGACTAATAATAAGACATTTTGATCAATTTGAGTGATTTGTGCATAATGTGCTTAATCATGTTGAAGAGCTAATTAACCCAAATCAAGGCCTAATTAATAATTCCATATAAACTTGTTGAATACTTGTTTTTAAAAATGAATATTCAATATCTTCATCATTAAGTGACCTCATTTCTTTAGAAGACATCCCTAGGCCATAAATGCCACAAAAATCAGGATTCATGTCTTTCATGCCTCATCAATGCCTTCTATGATGCCCTCCATGCCTCTTAATTTCCCCTTATTCCAATTCCATGATGAGGATAATTAAAACCTTAATTCCAAAAATTTAATTAATTCTCAACCACACATCTCAATCTTGAGATGGAGGGTTCAGGTTGATTATAGACATTCTAAAAAATCTATAAATAGAGAGGCCATGAACATCATTTCTAAGCTTAATTAGTGAAAAGTTATATAATCCATTAATACTATTGTTACCATTCCAAATTGATGCTAATTCAATCCAAGCCATAAGCTAAAGGTGCCAAGGAGAAGAGCAGATAGCCAAGCCTCCTTTGATGAAGACTTCATGAGCACAAGCCAAGCAAGCCACTACTAAAAAGGCATTTGGAACATCCAAGGAAGGTGAAGGAATTTTTTTGTTTGATTCCTTGCTTTTTTTTTGTGTTTGTCATTTTCTTTTGTTAACTAAGCTCTCCCTAGTGTTTAGGCCTAGAGATGTTATGATATTAGTGTGTAATTTCATTTTATTTTCATTTTCAAACTAACATGATATTAACCATCCTCTCTTGAGTCAAATTCCTAGATCACACTAGCTGAGTCCTAGGGATGATTTTATTTGGTTCAACTCTTTTGATGGTTCTTATACTATTAATGCTGGTTGTTAATTACTTTCAAAGGAAACACCCACTAATTTTGACTAGAATAGGATATGGTTCAAGGAGCTCACTCCCAAGATTAATCACTTATTATGGATGATGCTCAATAAAAGGATTCTCACTAATGATAACCTTTTCAAAAGAGGTTTTATTATTCCTAACATGTGTTTCTTATGTAGGGAAGAAGCTAAAGACATTCACCACCTTTTCTCACATTGTTCTTATGCTAATAAGTTGTGGGGTCTTATATTTTCTAGATTTGAGGTTTCCTAGACCTTTGAAAAAGATATTTTGCAAGCCTGAGAGTAATGGTATACTCCATTCAGACATAGCATGCCTAGATGATTTTGGAAACTTATCTTCCCACACACCCTCTGAAGGATTTAGAAGGCTAGGAATGTGGTCATTTTTAGATATTGTAATAATTCTTACAAAAAAAGAATAAAAGACATCTCTATTGATGCAAAATGAAATGTGCTTAAGTTCAAGACTCCCAAAAATAAAATTTTCGCTAAAGATGAGGAGAAATTAGTTTCTAATTGTAATATCATTATTGGTGATTTTTATATTAGAACTTCTACTATTGATAGATCTATTATACAATGGATCCCTCCTCCAACAAACTAGTATAAACTAAACTCTGATGGCACCTCTAAAGGCAATCCAAGATCTACATGAGGAGGTGAGATCATCAGGGATCACTTAGGCAAAATTATTGCTACCTATGTTGGACCTATGGGCATACAATATAACCATTATATTGTGGTACTTTTTATTGTCTTAGGGATTAGGTTAGTGAGAGATTGCCATATCATAAATATAATCATTGAAGGTGATTATTTGAATATCATTAATGACCTCAATGGTATTCATCCAACTAGTTAGACTATAGGAGACTTTATCCTAGAGGATGTTAGCATATGTGGGGCCTTTTCAAATTACAATATATGTCACACCTATAGAGAAGGTAACCATGTGGTGGAATCTTTTGCTAATATGGGGGTGATTAATAAATAACTTCAATTTTAGTTTGCTCATGACCAAATCCCACAAAATACTAAGGATATCATTATTAATTAAGGGGTAACTAGTTATGCTTAGCTGTGGTATAAGTGATTTGATCACTCATGTGAAGGATAATCACTATTTGTATTTCACATGCCTTCTTCAAGATTATTCCATTGGTATCCTACATAGGTCTTCTTTGCATTGTCATTTTATTAAGTATCAGTTTTGCAAAGATGGTGTGGGAGCGATCTATTAGCTATATTATGTGTGCTCTTGTGTTAAGAACCTAATGCTAAGTCCATGGGTGGCTTTCCATGCCATGTTGACATGATGTGTGACTTAAATTGGAAGGAAATTGGAGAATTATGGAGGACTTTAAATGTAGGAGGCTTCACAAGTTTCATGCAAAAGATCAAGGGACATGAAAACCACATTTCTATCACTTTTGCCAATAATTGGAAGAATAGGGTTGTCTTATATAAAGGTAAGATTTTATCTATCACTAAATAAATCATTACTTCTATCACTAGTCTTAGCAAGGATGGTTGAAGTTCTATAAAAACAAATTTGACAAGGTTGTAAAGGAGAAGGCTTTTGGAGGGTTCCTCAGTTAATGCCTTGAAATTTGTCAAATCTAGTATTATGTGTTCCTCTCTCCCTACTCCTTTTGATGAGGTGGCTTGTATGTTGGTTTAGTATGTGACTTTAGAGGGTAGATATAACACTCTACCACTTCATCATCTCATCCTTCTGAACTATTTCCATAAGGGCCCAAGGGTTAGTCTCCCATACTATATCTTAAAATCGATGGAAGCTTCTATTCAAGAATTTTAGACACACAAACATGCCCTACCTCTTCATGAAGCGGTTATTTTTCTTTTGCATCATCACTGTAACATAATCTTTGTTAACATTCCAGTTCACAATATTCCTCCCCCTCCCCCATTTGAACCTCCTACTTAGAGAAGGATTATGACTAAGAATCCCAATTTTCATTCATCACCTCCTCCTCCTCCCAAGAGTGTGCTTAGAATTAGTGATAAAGGCAAGAGTCTGGCTCCTATCTTTCACATGTGTAAGTAAATTACCATTGTAGAGAGTCTCCTTGACATGGGATAGGTTATTATGTATTTTTATCCCTTCTAACACATTCTCAAAGAACTTGGGCTCAAATCTCAAGTTATTCAGCTTGAAGAATGTATCAGTGAGCTCAAGAAGGAGGTCACATAGCTCAACAAGATTATTGATAAGGGAAAGAACAAGGTGGATAACTCCTCCCATTATGACATTAAGATTGAAGATATTTTAAAAAGAATGAAATCTTTGGAGGGAACTATGGATCATATTATGAGTATGAAAATTGTTCATATAGACATACACCAGATCATTTAGAGTTCCTTGATTTTCAAGTTAGGCAAGTTTGCACCCTTAGCAACTTGAATCTAAGCTTGTAGAAAGGTGGCACTGAGAAGAATTATGCTCTAACCACCATTAACATGATAAACCCATCTCAAACTACTACTCTCAATATATTTAATGCATTAGAGGGACTAAAGAATAGGTTCAACAAGCTCCTCAAGTGAAGCTTCCTTTTCTTACTTTTTAATTATCTATTTTTCTAACTTGTTGTTGCTTTAGTGTTGTTTTGATGCTGTAAAGGTACTATTGATATACTATTTTGGTGTTTTTATCTTGTAGCATACTCCCTACTATTTCCATCTCTTATTTATTCTAGTTTTAAACCTTTTTTGTAGCTGGGGGTGGACCCCATTCATTAAAAAACCACTACTATACTCATCTATTATCTAGAGTTTTAGCCTTTTTTGGTTACGGGTTTCCTTGTTTTATCTAGCTTTTGAGACTTATTTTGTACTAGGTATGGTCCCTTTTAAAACCATTCACCAATAATAATAATAAAATATCTCAAGCATCAAAATCAATAGCTTCACCCTCTAGACAATCTTCTATCCTCCATCTCTCTTTGCCTAGAAAAGGAGGGGAGTTAGAGGTGAAATAGATCACAAGAGCATTCTTGCACACATGTATTCAAGCTTTCCAACATCCAATATTCTTTCATCAACTCAAAAACAACAAAAGAGACCTGAACCTCTACCAAGTTTGCTTTTGAGGCCAAAGTATTGTTACTTTGTAAAAATTGATCTAGTCATTGACCATCAACCATCTAGCAAGTTATAGGTTATTCCTTCCAAGCCAAAGAGGAGATCTCCATCTTTGTATAGATTATGCACACATCACCAACCAAGTATTTCTACCACACCCTTATTACTAGTTTCTTATCTTCTTCCAAAATTAATAAATGAGAATAAATTAAGAGAAACATTTTGGCATGCCCAATGGGATCCTAACATCATCTAGGTGCCCCTTTCTTCCTTTATTTATGCTCATCCAATAAAATCTAAGTTTTCTTTTGGGCTTAAAATAAACCTTGCATACATTAGTTTCTTGCTTATTTTAGTTCATTTAGTAACTTAAAATCAAATTAATTAATCATAGCATGAATTTTGTTATCACACACTTTACCAAACCACATAATCAATCAACACATCAAAATAAACTTGGGACAAGGCCCAACTAGGATTTTATCACCTAATGATAAACATTACCCTTTCTCGATAATCCTACTTAGAGGTCATTACCAAGGGGAAAATCAACTTAGCTCTTTGGTTGAGTATAAACTCTAAAATTTACTATATCTTGGCTAAGCACCTAACACCCTTATTTCTATAGTGTGTGAAGTGAGGGGGTAAGCCCCAATATTAAGATATGTACTAATGTTCAATACATATTCTTTTTTAGCACCTAAACAAAAACTAAAACAAACCTTAGATTTCCTTTTTAGTACCTAATTTACAAACCAAATTTTCTTCTTCACACTTTCTAAGGCATAAGCCAAAAGTGATCTAAAAATAATCCTAAGTTTTAAACACACTTTTAGTGTATGTTTGGATTGCCTTGATATTATTTTATTTTTGATTGCTTTGTGTTTGAGTTGTGAGTTTTTCATAATTTCTTTTTTATTCCTTACATGGTCTTTACTAGACAACAACTAAGGAATTAAACCAACCAAGAACCACCATCTTCCTCCTCCTCTTCTTTCATGGAGTATACTTTATATGTTGAGAGTTTGCCTCATATTTCTCCCCCTCCTACCATGCCTCAAATAGTTGTTGAGGGTGATGTGGATTTCACTACTTTCTTTGATAACAACCTAGTGGACCTCTAACATTACTTTTACACCTTACCTCATCACACCCTTATTGATTTGGTTCCTCCTATATATCCAACCTATGGTATGACTCATCATCTTATGGTGGGTGCTACCTCTACCCAACCTATGGTCATCCAAGCATCTTCTTCCAACAATATCACATCCACTACCACCACCCAAACCTAATCAAAAATTCCAGCCAATAGCCAAACCCCCCCTAAACTAACCAACACCTCTAATATTATATCAACCTCACCCCATGTTACCCATACCTCATCCACCATGGGGGTATCTTCTACCCCTATTTACACCATTCCTCATATTACTACCAACCTATTGATTTCCACCCCTCTTCAAAATTTGATACTTTTCATACCTCTTACCCTTCCACCTATTAGGATGAGAGTTACTACTCAATCCCAACCAACTACTAACCCATTCATACCTCCAAATAAACCCATATCAATCTAACAACAAATACCAGTGGAATCTTACCAATATGTTCTTAATCCATAAGGATACATAACACCTTCTACCCAAAATTTTGTGCTCATCAACCCTTATGTGGCACCATCCCAACCTACAATGACCACATACCAATATGTGGCATCCTCTCAACCCTCTATCTCTTATCCATATATTACTACCACCCAAACTCAACCAAACTTACCATCTAATTATGGAGCTTCCCAACCTTAGATGGATTCAGTCAAAATGTTAATGGATAAAATGACCAACCTAGAGTCATCTATCTATAAGGCCCATAAAATTTTAACATATGATCAAATTTTATAATGAACCTATCCATCCATCCATCCCTATCCAATAGTATCCTCCTCAATGGGAAATAACCAAGTTTTCCAAGTTTCAAATCAAGGAGGACCCCTAATAACACTTGAGAGCATTCTACCATTCTTGCTATTTGATTTCATATGATGATGCTTTTGTCCTTCATACCTTCCCCATGTATTTATCAGGAAAACCCTTGGATTGGTCTAGTGCTCTTGCCAAGAACTCCATATTTTCCATTTATCAACTTGTCCAAGTCTTTTTAGATAACTTTTCAATCAGTATATCTAAAAAGGTTTCTATTACCAACCTCTACTCCATTAGGCAATTTGATGACAAATCAATTTTTAATTTCGTAGCTAGATAGAGAGGTCTCATCAACCAAATTTATTTGTCCTTACCCCAACCTGAATTGATTTAGATCTTCTCTTGGGATTGTTCCAAACATATTTCCCCTACTCTTCAAGTTCAAACTTTCCAAACTTTTAATGAGGCTTTCACCATGGCACAAAAATTAGAAATCTGGGCCATTGATGAGGGAAAATTGAAACTACAAAACAAAAATTCTAGCTTTAAATCTAATGACCCTTCCTCTACCAAAACCACCAATCAACCTCACTATACAAATACCAAATCAAAGGCATCCTCCAAATCGGTTATCCTTAAAACCACTCCACCACCAACTGTTAACCAACCCAACCCAACCAATTCCTCTAATTATTCTAACCAACAAAATTGAAACCAAAACCAAGTTTCCACAAAACAATATACTCCAATAGGGGATTATTATACTTAAGTTTTGGATAAATTACTTAAATAAAATATCATACAAATTACTCCTATAAAACCTCCCCAAAAATTTGATGCCTCTTACCCTACACCTAGTTGGTATAATGAGAGTGACCTTTGTGTTTTCCACTACATCATTAGACATGATGTTAGTAGGTATAATACCTTTAAAACTATTGTAAAAAACATGATTGATAAGGGAAAATTTATATTTGATAATCCAAATGCACCCCCAAATCAATCCCTTGACATATTTTGTAAGCATTTTCCCAACCATGCCCCTTCCACCAACTATGATGATAATAAATCAGAATCATCTCATGCTCATGAGATCCATACAATTAATGTCTCTATTAGTGAACTTATCATTAAGGAAACCATTACCTCATCTACCCATTCATCTATTCCACTAATTAAAGTTTTGTAATCACCCTCTATTACTTTGGACACCCAAACATAGGAAGGAACCACCCCTCTCTCTTCACTTGATGAGACCATGGACCTATCCACATATCCTTTGATAAAAATACTAAAAGAGGAAACCATTGCTTAAATCACCTCTTCACCCACTCCACCTATTGAAGTGGTTCAATTACCTTCCATTCCTTTAGACACCCAAACAAAGGAAACAACCATCACCATCCCTATACTTGAGGCTATCACACCTTCAACCCTAATCTTAGAACCACCTATTCTCTCTTTAGGAACCATCTCGAAAGAAGATATCACATTACCTACCCCTTACATGGTGGAAACATCCTCCCAAACCTTGAAATTCTCCATCAACAACAAAGGTGAATAAACCCTTTCCTCACCTCCACCCATGGGATTAACCTTTAAAACCAATGACCTAGGAATCAAACCCATTTATAAGCCTTTTTATAGATTGGTCCAGAATCTAGAGTTCACTTCTCAACCCAATCTGGATAGATCCATCTTTTCACATCATCTTTGGATCCCTTACTAAAACAAACCCAAACCTTCAACCTCACTTGCATCCACCATCAAACTTATCATTACCTCAACCCCATCCTTAGACACTTCTTTATCTAAAACCATAGGAGAACCATCCAACCCACCTTCAAATAAATTTTGCAAAACACCTTACACCTCTCTAACCAAACCCATCAAGAATCTAGGAATAATTCCTACACCTAACCTTGGTCACCCATCTCTGAAGTTAGACTTAACCCCTTCTAATCCATTAAAGAAAACCCCAACCAAACCAACTAAGAAGGTGGAACCACCTAAACTCCCACCTCGAACTAGAGCTATACCACCTACCTTCCATATTAGGACCCCATCCCTCTACTATCCCCATTACCTATTCTTCATATAATAAACCTTTTCCTTTTAATCTACCCACACTTACTACCAAATCATCAAACTCCCCATCATTCTTAGCTAGTATATCTACCTCTACCTTCCCACCTATCACCAAACCATCACCCTCCACCTCCAAATTTTCAACCTCCAAATTAACCATGATCAAACAATCCCAACCAAAACCATCGACCAAAACACTTCCACCACCTATAATTTATGTGGTGAAGCCTGCACCTAAGAAGTCTCTCACTCCTAAAACTAAAAACCCAACACCCTCAATTCCTTTAATCTAATCTTATTCAAACATTCTATAAAGGTTGTTGTGAACCTCCACCTTTACCCTACCACCCATAAATTATTTTGAACCTTCACATCCAAAACCATCACGATTAAATGAAAATGTTATCTACTTATACCATATAACTCCTGGACATGATATGGAGAACTACAAATCTATTAAAACACTTGTTCATGGCTTATGGGATGAGGATGATCTACTATCAGATGAACCTCCATTGAAACCATTACTAACCCAACCACCAACTCAACCCATCCAACATTTACCTGCTCCTTCACTCTCATTTAAAAGTGAGGAGGAACTAAAGAAACCATCTATCCCAACACCTCCCTTAATCCACACTATCCATATGGTTACTTGATATTGGGCCCAAAGAAAGGATAAGGGAAAAGAAAAAGTGTCCATACCATGGACATCCCCTTCCACCCCTTAACCTTCCAACCAAAACTAAGCACCCTCACCTTTACTTCCAACTTCTTCAAAGCCCAAAATATCCATTTTGGGTGCCTCTCCCTCTAACCCTTCTGAATCCATCCAGTGAGTGGCTCTAAAACAACTTCACTAGATACCAGTGAAGATGATCCTTTATGAACTAATAAACACATTGACCCATCATTTCCAATCATTTATAGAGGCCCTAAAATTGATAAAGGTTCAACTAAAAGATCCTCAACCTCTTTCATCCTTTATCAAAACCCTTCAACTTTCTACCTTCGTCACCTTCTAGGTTTAGAAATACCTTTTATCTATTTGAAAGATCTTGATCCTCCCCTCTTTATCATGACATACACCAATAAAACCCACATCAAAAGGGTAATGATTGATGTAGGAGCTAGTATCAACATTATCTCCTCCCATGCTTATGACCAACTTCAACTACCTAAGAATATCATGTCTAAAACTGTATTGGTCCTCTACTCCTTTAATGACACTATGGCCACTACATTGGGGATAGTCATCCTCCATATCCAATTGGGGCCTTGAACAATTCTAGAACTATTTTAAATTGTAGATGTCAAGTTCTAATACATCTTACTTGGACTCCCTTGGATTCATGCCATGTGTTATGTCTCATCTACCTTATAGTGATGTGCCAAATTTGAACATAAGGTCAAGTTGTTACAATAAGAGCTAACCATAGTCCTTTTGACTCATGCAACATGACATATCAACCCAATGATATTATTATTCCTCCATCTACCTCACCACCAACTAATAATAACACCTCACTAACCAAAACAAACAACACTTCCAACCCTACCATTAATGAAGCTTCAACTAGCTTATATATCCCTTCTTATTATATTGCCATAAAGAACCCCTTAGAACCCACATTTTAATGCCTCTCATTTGCGGAGTATCATCTTCTAGCCTTGGATTCTTTCCCTACTCATCAAGAGTATGGGAAACTCACCCATGATCCTAGTTATGACCCCAACATTAGAATGATCATCCATTTTGGGCCTCCCAACTATTAAACCAACTTAATCTATGGAAGACTTGATCATCCACTTCTTGCTTCCACCACTACATTTACTATTAGACCATTTAAATCTAACTTCTCCTATCTTTACAAACTGACATTTGCCAAACTATACCTTCACAGGTGTGCCTAGAATGGATTTATCCTATGTTGATATGAGCATGGATCTCATGAGTTACCTTCCATAAAAACCCATAAACATCTTGATTTATTTGTCCTTAGGTTTGTATCACCAGAATAACCCACCACACCTAAAACCATCACCACCATCAATTAGGACATCCCATCCTCACCAACCCATCTCTTTCAAAGTTAGAGGATTTTGATATCATCCCATATAGATTGTTATTATATAAATATCATTAGTTTAGGCCCCCTGACTTATCAAAAAAATGGATGAACTAAAACCCTTCCTCTCATCCATCCTGAAATGATAGAAAATGGTTCTCCTACCATCAACACCATCCAACATTAGGATGATGATTCCATTCTCACCTACATCAGTATAGGGGATTCTTCTATACATAAATCCCTTCCCCCTAAGAACCAAACCATGTTGAATGAATCCACTATCGATGTCAACTTGGGTACTCAAGATAATCCTCATATTGTCAATATTGGTCAATTCTTAGATTTCATGGAGTAATATGATTACCCCTCCTTCCTTTATAACTAAAGTATATCATTTACTTAGTCCTATGAGGATATACCTAGAATCAACCCTTCTATATCCTTCCATAACATTCTCACCCATCTTGATGCTAAGCCTCAGTAAAAACTTCATAGGATTTACCCTTGTATAACCCTCCTAATCATATAATATATTTGGTGTCTCTTGTCTATTGAGTTCATCCAACCCATTGACTATCCCTAATAGGTCTCTAAAATCATTCCCATCACCAAATCCATAGGGGGACTTTGCCTTTGTATCTACTTTCATGACCTTAACCTTGTTTTCCCAAAGGATGAATTTCCTTTGCCTAACATTGACCAAATTATTGATCTTACCATTGAACACAAGATGTTATATCTCATGGATAAAATCAAATATTGATTTCCCCAAAGGCTCATCATATAAATTCTTTTATCACCCCATGCAGAACCTTCTACTATAGGGCCATGTCATTTGGTCTAAAAAATTCTAGAGCAACTTACCAGTGTATGATGACCTACATCTTCCATGATATAATATATAAAATCATAGAGGACTATGTGGATGATATCCTTAGTAAATATAAACATCACAAGGATCACCTAACCATTCTCACAATCATCTTTGACCACCTAATCCATTTCCACATTAGACTCAACAACAAGAAATGTATTTTTTGGGTCCTATCTAGAAAGCTTCTTAGCTTTATCATCTCTCTTTGAGGAATTGAAGTATACCCCATTAAATTTAGAGAAATTTTGGAGATGCCTCCTCCAACCCACCTTAAGCAAATCCACAGCTTATATATGAAGCTTTAATCTATCCATTAGTTCATCTCTCAGTTATCAGATAGATGTCAACCCTTTCACCATCTTATCAAGAAATATACCTCTTTTAAGTGGACCAAGGACTACCAACAAGCCTTTGATTCACTAAAAGAATACCTTCTTTCTCCACCCATACTTACCCCACCTAAAGATTACAAACTATTCTACCTTTATATATCCACCACTAATCATTCCCTAAGGTCCATGCTCACTCATCATGATGAAAAAAATAAAGAACAAGTTGTCTACTACATAAGTCAAACATTCATAGAGTATGAGACTCAGTACACCCATCCTAAGAAACTTTGAATTGCCTTAGAATTTTCAAGTTCCAAACTTTGTCATTAACTTCTCAACCACAAAACCTATGTCATCACCAACACTAACCAACTCAAGTACAAACACTATAAACCATACTAGAACTAGTTTATGGCTAAGTGGCTCATTCTTTTAGTTGAGTTTGACCTTGAGTTCCTCCAAAATAAGTTGATTAAAGGGTAAGTCATTGTTGACCAACTGGCCAAATATCCTCTACTAGGCAACCAACCACTTCCTCTTGCATTTCCTAATGAGTCCATCATGACTCTTTCTCAAGAGGACCCCACCTACCAAATGACCATATTCTTCAATGGATCCAAATGCCAATGTGGTGGGGGTGATGGAATTATCCTCATTCCCTGTAATATTGAAGATCTTCCCATCTCCTTTAAACTTGACTTTAAGTGTACCAATAATATGGCTGGGTATAAAGCCTTAATAATAGGTCTCCAAACCACTCTAACCTTGGAAATTAAGATCATCAATGCCTTTGGTGATTCCGAACCTATGGTCAACTAGGTTAAAAAATCTTACCAATGTAATAATGATGTCTTGAAAATGTACAAACAACTATTAGATGTACTCTTAACATCATTTGATCATTACCTTATCTCGTCAGTTCCTTAATCTACCAACAAGTTCATGGATACAATGGCTTCCCTTGCTTCTTAGATCCCATCTCAACTTTCTAAGTCCAAACTCTTTGTTACCATCCATCATTTTATCACCCCATCTTATATCCATTTTGACCTTCCTACCATCTATAGTATGGAAACATCTCCATCTAACATTTAGTATGAACAAACCTTCAAACACCTCATCTTTGGCATCATTCCTCCCAATATCTCTAGGAATTCTTGATGAGCCTTTGTTCAAGGTACATCTCATTATACCATACTATGAGGAATACTTTACAAATGATAATTTGATAGCCTCCTTCCCCATTATCTACATAGTCATGAATCTTCCCATGTTATCAATGAAATGCATGACAAAATCTATAGGGGACACTTTAGTGGTTTAAATATCATTAAATTTATCCTTTACCTTGGCTAATATTGGCATACCCTTAACCAAGACTATTTTGATTATGAAAAGAAGTGTGTTAAATTTTAATAACATGCCAATTTACATCACACACTTACCCATGGCCTACAAGTATCCAAAGACTATTGGCCCTTCTCACAATGTGGACTTGATTTCATTGGGAAAATAAATCCCCATTCTTCATAATGACATCAATCCATCATTTCCACCATTGATTATTTCACCAAGTGGGTGGAATCTATTCCTCTCATCTCAACTAAAGTTGAAAAGATTATCAACTTTATCAACCATCACACCATCTATCGCTCCCCATAAGATCATCATCAATAATGGTAAATCTTTGAAGAATAAGAAAGTACAAGGTCTTTGTGATTAATTTGGCATAAATTTAAGCTTTTCCTCATCTTATCATCCATAAACAAAGGGATAGGTGGAAGCCTCTAACAAAATCCTTAACAAAATGTTTGTTGAGTTGTGGAGCTAAAAGCTTCATCAAACGAGCAAATGCAAGGTTGCTGGAGTTACACAGTTGCCGACATCGGTCAGGATCGACCGACATCCGTCAAGAGTCGACTAGAGGCTGCCAACGTCGGTTATGGATTGGTTGATGTCAGTCATGTGTAGGTAGATAGGGACTGATGTTGGTCACCTATGCATCTAGAAGTCTATTTTTGAGGCAGAACAGATTGTTTGCATGAAAAGATTAACTGTTAATATTGAGTCCACAATTCTATTTTTGGTAGGACTGATTTAAACATTTGATTAAGAGGTATATATAATGGTGGAGAATGCATAGCTCATGAATCCTAGTATTATATAATAGGGTTATTTTTCCATAGCTTATTGAATAGTACAAGACATTTTGTAAATGTTAATCAATCCAAGTGTTGGAGTTGGTTGTAATTGAGAGAGAGAACTCTTGAGGGAAAGAGATCTGTACATCTGAGAGGTGTGAGAAGAAAGATAGATTTCTTCATTGTATTTCCTTTTGGAAGAGTTTAATACAATTTTTTGGGTTGTTTCTTGTATCTCATATTCTTTGTTGTTTTTGATTCTAGTTACTTATTCTTTCTGGTTTAATTTCATGTTTAGTTGCTTACACAAAAGTAATCAATTATACTGATAGATCCTAACAAGTGGTATCAAAGCATTGGGTTCACTAATAGGTTGTATCAGATCTGGTTAGTGTTTGTTGGTTACAAGTCACTCACAGGGGTTTCTGATTGAGTGGGAGT
This sequence comes from Torreya grandis, assembly GCA_037957365.1. NCBI lineage: Eukaryota > Viridiplantae > Streptophyta > Pinopsida > Cupressales > Taxaceae > Torreya > Torreya grandis. The sequence continues at coordinate 4,716,421 of JARHVA010000361.1, read as the reverse complement.
AAGGCAATGGCAGAAGAAAGTAAACTAAGAATGGACAAGTTTAATGGAAAGAATTATCAATTATGGAGGATGCAGATAGAAGATTATCTATATCAAAAAGATTTATACTTACCATTAGGTGGGGTTTCAAAGAAGCCCACAGATATGGAAGATGAAGAATGGAATGTTCTTGATAGAAAGGCTCTTGGATCTATAAGATTGAGTCTAGCATCTTTTGTGATTTCTAATTTATCACAAGCAAAGACAATGGTAGAGTTAATGGATACTTTAGAAAATTTATATGAAAATCCCTCAGCTTCAAATAAGCCATATCTTATGAAGCAATTATTTAATTTGCAAATGCAGGAAGGTGGATCTGTATCTAATCATCTTAATGATTTCCATGGAATTGTAAATCAATTAAATTTAGTCAAAATAGTTTTTGATGATAAAATTAAGGCTCTCTTAATCTTATGCTCTTTACCTAAAAGTTGGCATAGTTTGGTAATGGCAGTTAGTAATACTGCATCTGCTTCAAATATCTTGAAAGTAGATGATGTTGTTAGTGTAATCTTGAATGAAGAAATTCGCAGGAAAAACATAGAAGAAACATCAGGTAATGCTTTAAGTTTTGAAAGCAGGGGAAGGCAAAGAGAGAAGGGCAAGCAAAGGAGATCAAGGTCAAAGTCAAAGATGAGTATTAGATCCAAATATAGAAATGGCAGAAATATAATTTGCTAGAATTATGGAAAGAAAGGGCATGCAAAGAAAGACTGCTGATTGAAAGTTAAAAAAGAAAATCAGCATGAAGGTATAGAAGAAGCAAAAGTTGTAGGTATTGTTGCATAAGATGCTCTTATATTTTCTTTGGATAATAAAATATAATCTTGGGTTTTAGATTTTGGTGCCTCTTTCCATGCTACCCCAAATAGAGATTTTTTTAGTGATTATGTCCATGGAGATTTTGGAATAGTCTATTTAGGGGATGATGAGCCTTGTAAAATTGTTGGCAAAGGAAAAGTGCAGCTGAAATTGAAGACAGGCAACACATGGGTGTTGAAAGATGTCATGCATGTACCCATCTTGAAATGTAATTTGATTTCTGTAGGAAAGTTGCGTGATGAGGGTTGCACAGTAACTCTCACAGTAGAATTTTGGAAAGTTTCCAAGGGTGCACTTGTAATAGCCAGAGGTAAAAGAGTAGGTACTCTTTATTTATCTACTTGTATTACTGATCATTCTCCTTCTGTATTATCTAATTCAGATGTAGATACAAAGTTGTGACACTGTAGGCTTGGCCACATAAGTGAGAAAGGAATGACTGTTCTTAAGTCAAAAGGTAAGCTTTCAGATTTGAAAACTATAGATCTAGATTTCTGTGAGCATTATATTTTTAGAAAATAGAAGAGAGTGAGATTTCTTAAAACTGGGTCAACAAAGAAGAAGCACAAGTTGGAGCTTGTTCACACAGACCTGTGGGGACCAGCTCAGGTAGCTTCTATTAGAGGATCACAGTATTATGTTTCTTTCATTGATGATGCTACAAGAAAGGTATGGGTTTATTTCGTAAGGAAGAAATATGATGTTTTTGACACATTTAAGAAATGAAAAGCTTTGATTGAGAATGAAATAGGTTTGAGATTGAAGTGCCTTAGATCTGACAATGGTGGTGAGTACTATAGCTATAAATTCAACAGTTACTATTCTATTAATGGACTACGTAGGTAAAGGATGGTTTCAAGGACACCTCAGTAAAATGAAGTTGCTAAAAGGATGAATAGAACAATAATAGAGCATGCACGGAGTATGAGGTTGCATGCTGGTTTGCCCTTATAGTTTTGAGCAAAAGCTGTAGATACTACAGTTTACCTGGTTAATAGAGGACCCTCTACTGCACTAGATGGCATGGACAGATAAAAAGGTAGATCTTTCATTTTTTAGAGTTTTTGGTTTTGAAGCTTTTGTGCACATTGATAAAGAAAATAGAAAGAAGCTGGATGCTAAATCTATGCGATGCACTTTTATTGGTTATGGCTCTAGAGATTTTAGATTCTGGTTGTGGAATTTAGGAACTAACAAAATTATTATAAGCTGTGATGTTATTTTCAATGAGAAGGTGATGTACAGTGATCAACTCAAGTAGCTGAATAAATCTAAGTAGAGCAATGTTGATTTGGATGAGGTGATGATCCAAAATGAGCTCACAAGTCAAAATTATCACACACTGGAAAACATAAACACTGACGTCAGTCAAGCAAAAACCGACATCGATCAAGAAGGAATCGACGTCAATCAATCTATAACTAACATTGGTCAGATAGGAACTGATGTTGGTCATGTGGAACCAATGTCGATCAAGTATAAACCAAGAGATGACCAAGATCGGTCACTGACAGAAAGGAATTTGGGCAGACAGCAAGCTATGAGTGAGTCTCAAATGCCCATAAGGAGGTCAGAAAGGGTAAGTAAACCTCTGATTTGATATTCCCCCTTTTTATTCTACTTATTACTCACTGGTGGTGGATAACTAGAAAGTTTTGATGAGGTAATGCAGGTGGAAACCAAGAAATAGTGGGAGCTTGGCATGAATGAGGAAATTGATTCCTTGAAAGAGAACCAAACGTGGGATTTGGTTGAGTTGCCAACGGGAAAGAAACCACTAAAAAACAAATGGGTTTATAGGGTAAAGGAAGGTGAGAATGGATAGATGAGACATAAGGCCAGGTTGGTAGTAAAGGGATTTGCATAGAAACCAGATATTGATTTTGGTGAAATTTTTTCTCCTGTAGTAAAAATGAATTCTGTTCGAATTGTATTGTCTTTAGTTGCTATTGAGGATTTGCATCTTGAGCAACTTGATGTTAAGACAACATTTCTTCATGGAGATTTGGATGAAGAAATATATATGGATCAACTGGAAGGTTATGAGGTCAAAGGAAAGGAGAAACTTGTGTGCAGGTTGAAAAAAATCTTATATGGTCTTAAGCAAGCTCCTAGACAATGGTATTTGAAGTTTGACAGGTTTATGACAGAGCATGGATTTTTTAGATGTCAATCTGACCATTCTGTTTATTTCAAAAGATTGGATAATGGTAGTTATATTATCCTATTACTGTATGTAGATGATATGCTTGTTGTAGGTTCATACATGCAGAATATTAATGAGCTTAAGGTAAAATTAGCTCACACATTTGCCATGAAGGATTTAGGAGTAGCGAAAAAAATCCTTGGCATGAGTATTAAGAGAGACAGGAAAAATCATAGTTTGATTTTGTCTCAAGAGGATTATGTGAATAAGGTGTTGAAGAGGTTCAATATGTAGGATGCAAAACTGATAAGCAAACCTATGGTTGGATACTTCAAGTTGAGCAAAGAATAGTGTCCTAAATCACATGATGAGGTTGAGTACATGAGTAGAGTTCCATATGCTTCAGCGGTTGGAAGCTTGATGTATGCAATGGTATGTACTAGACCTGATATAGCCCAAGCAGTGGGAGTTGTCAGTAGTTTTATGGCCAATCCAAGGAAGGAACACTAGAAAGCAATTTAGTGGATTCTCAAATATCTGAGAGGGACCAGCAGTAGGCATTTATGCTATGGATGGTCAAATACTTCTCTACATGGGTATGTAGATTCGGATATGGCAGGTGACTTGGATGGTAGGAGAAACACATAGGATATGTGTTCACTATTGGTGAAATGGCAGTTAGCTAGATTTCAAAGTTGCAGAAGGTTGTTGCCTTGTCTACTACAGAGGTAAAATACATTGCAATCATAGAGGCTAGCAAGGAAATGATATGGATGACACAGTTCATGGAAGAGTTGGGAAAGGAGCAAAAGAGTTCTAGGTTATATAGTGATAGTCAAAGTGCAATTCATTTGGCAAAGAATTCAGCCTTTCATTCAAGAACCAAACATATACGGCTTAGGTACCACTTTATTAGACAAGTATTGGAGGATGGTGAGTTGAAGCTGGAAAAGATCCATACAGATAAGAACCCTACTGATATGTTAACAAAGCCGATAACAAAGGAGAAGTTGAATCTTCATTTAACTTTTGTTGGTCTTCAAGATTGAGCTAGAAGATGGAGAAGCTAGAGGATGTTGTTGTATAGGTATAGGTGCAGTTGTTTATCTCCAAGTGGGAGATTGTTGAGTTATGGAGCTAAAAGCTTCACCAGATGAGCAAATGCAAGGTTGCTAGAGTTACACAGTCACCGACATCAATTAGGATTGACCAACATTAGTCAAGAGTCGACTAGAGGCTATTGATGTCGATTATGGATCAGCTGATGTCAGTCATATGTAGGCAGACAGGGTCTGACATCGGTCACCTGTGCATCCAAAAGTCTATTTTTGAGGCAAAACAGATTGTTTACATGAAAATATTAACTGTTAGTATTGAGTCCATGTTTCTATTTTTGGTAGGACTGATTTGAACCTTTGATTAAGAGGTATATCTAACAGTGGAGAATGCATAGCTCATGAATCCTAGTATTATATAATAGGGTTATTTTTCCATAGCTTATTGAACAGTACAAGACATTTTGTAAATGTGAATCAATCTAAGTGTTGGAGTTGGTTGTAACTGAGAGAGAGAACTCTTGAGGGAAAGAGATCTGTACATCTGAGAGGTGTGAGAAGAAAGATAGATTTCTTCATTGTATTTCCTTCTTGAAGAGTTTAATACAAGTTTTTGGGTTGTTTCTTGTATCTCATATTCTTTGTTGTTTGTGATTCTAGCTACTTATTCTTTCTGGTTTAATTTTGTGTTTAGTTGCTTACACAAAAGTAATCAATTGTACTGATAGATCCTAGCAATGTTGACCAAAGTAGTTAGTGCTTCAAATCAAGATTACAAATTGCACATCCCCTTCACTTTATGGTCCTATCACACTAGCTTTCAAACCTCTATGGGTGCTATCCATTTCTCTCTAGTCTCTAAAGTAGAGGTAGTCTTTCCTCTCAAAGTCTATATTCCCTCTCTTTACATATCATTGTAGGAGATCATTTATGAGAGTGACTATCATCGAGAATGACTAGCATGACTTGAGTTACTTGATGAGCATCACCTCACAATGCTTAACCATATTTATGTCTACCAAGAGTGAATTAAGCACACTTATAACTAACACCTAAAATAATGATAATTCAATATCAAAGACCTCATATTAAATGAAAACAAACATATAACCAATATGGAGAAAAGAAAAAGAGGCAAGTTTGATTTTAATTAGTTTAGACCCTACATCATAACCCATAAGTATGGATTAGGAGCTTATTGTTTATCCTTTCTCGAAGGCAAACTAGAACCTGAGCCTCTCAATGCTTTGAATCTATGTCCTTTCTTTTGTTAAAAAATATCAAACTCCCCTTCATGTCTAACTTAAGCTCATCCCTTGATTTTTGAGATTCTCAAATTTACTTATCTCTCCCTCTCCCTTTAAGGACAACTAATTACAACATAGTACCATGCGATTAACCATCACAGTCATATCTTAATCATAAATATGGGTACCAAGGCTCTACCCATGGTATGGTTCTCATGGATACTTTGTGTCTTTAATGAGATAAAATCCCATAATCATTTGTCTTTCAAAACCACCCCTTTTACTTATCATTACCTTCTTGTGCTAAACACTTTATCCTCATAAATGTCAACCTCTAAACCTAAATAGATAAATCCATGTCTAAAATTAGCATCAAAATAATTTAGGATACCAAGATATCACTTGGGTCACATGTCTTTAGCATATTAGACTACTCCATTGAAGTCCAATTACCTAAAACAAAACTAAAATTGCTTAAAAGATAGATTTCTCCCTTGAAAGGTAGCTACCAAAATAAATAAACCCAAACTTATGCCACTCCCTTAAAGGATGGCTAAGTCAAATGGGTCAAAATTAATAATTTCAAGCTTCCTTCATCGATCATCTTCACAAACCTATCAAAAACAAAATCAACAAATGACCCTATATCAAAATCAAAACAAGCTATCCCAAGAAAGCTACAATCAGCTTTCATATCTAGCATTAGTGGACTTCCCACATCGATTATTATACACCTTGCATTAAGACATGGACTTGTCTAATTTGGTTCTTAGGTCACCTATAAAAGGGGATAACAAACCCACATAAGGTTACCTTACTTATCAACCTATATACCTTTCACATACCACTTATCTCCCCTTTATACCATCTATAAATCAAGGGATTATGAACATACTTGACATAATATGATTAATACACCTTTTTTATCAATTAAAACATGCTAATGAAAAGTACTCAAAATGATTATGTTCCTTAATCCAATCTAACTTTGGTTTTATTAGGTCCTTACCAATGGAAAAGCATCATGTTTTTTTCCTTACCCTCTTATCATTGGTTCATGCAGACATATCTCTCATAATTATCATTCCTTTTTCCTATATTTAGTTTGTTATTTAACTTACTTTATGTATTTTCATTACATCCTTAACCATAATCACATCACATAACCATAATCAAACCATCAAACATCAATATTCAAAATCACATCATGAACCACATCATATAACATCATATCATAAGTATCATCCTATCCATTTACTATCAAGCATCATATAACATCATATCATAAACCACATAAATAACCTAATCAAACCATTCATCATCATATCCATGAAAAAAACAAAAACATAATCCTAAATTATCACATGCCTAAAGCTACCGAGTACACATCTCATAAGCATAGAGCATAAAACATCAAAACATGTAAACTATGAACCATGAACATACATCATGTGTGTGTGTGTGTGTGTGTGTGTGTGTGTGTGTGTGTGTGTGTGTGTGTGTGTGTGTGTGTGTGTGTGTGTGTGTGTGTGTGTGTGTGTGTGTGTGTGTGTGTGTGTGTGTGTGTGTGTGTGTGTGTGTGTGTGTGTGTGTGTGTGTGTGTGTGTATTATCATGAGAATCATAAACATCATAATATACATAATGTCCATGAAATAAATGATAATGTAATAATGTATAATCTCTCTCTTAAAGCATGTACATCTTACATCATCATCATTTAGGCTGGTATCAAAATCATGTATGCATATACATCATATCTATCTAGCATAATATATCATGCCCCTGGGGTACCACTACCACTAGCCCCTCATGTTCTTACACTTGCACTACCATCTAGTTTTATTCCTTCTGGGATCCCTACCTATCTAATAACTAATGTGGCCCACTAACTTGGAGTTGCCACAACTACCCCACCTACTAAATTGGCTCTGTATTCACGTCATCAGGGCTCCAATGGATATTGTGATAGTATTATAGCCTTGTAATACCTTAACTCCTCAATTGTGGCCAAGTACCACACCATCAAAATAATACTTGGTAGACCTACTACATTAGCACTGCTCCTACCCTCTACCTCAGTGTATCCCTCTCCTAGGTCATCAAACCAAGGGATGTTTGAGCCTAATATATAAACATTATAATAGTGGCACCTTGACCCTATAAAATTACAATCTAGCCTTGTAGTGTGGTCACCTATCTTTGTAACCCTATAATCTATGCCTATGTGGTAAATAGTGTTACCCCTATCTACCCATATGGATCATCACCTTATACCTATGCTCCAACTAGATCTACATATACAGCCTATCATCCCCCATCATCCCATCCAAAATTGGCCATTGCATATCAAGCCTAGTACCATCTTACATAGCCATCAACAAAACTAACATCATCTATCCATACTATTATAGGTATCTCTTCATAGTCTAATACTACATTTATTAGTTGTGGCTTAGGTAATAAAAACTTTATATCTTGTACCTTAATAAAGGATCCAAAATCCCCTACATAAGGACATACTACCTTTAAACTCTGTTGAATGAGATGAGTTCAGTCTCCCCCTTTCTCCCATAAATCCACCTCTAGCACTAAAAAGACAATGTATGATATTTATACTGAGCTCACCTAGGAAATCTCACATATGGCCTCCAGATGATATCACCCACAATCAAACCCTCTAAGACATCTCTAAACTAGTCAATCTTTGTAGACCACCTCTAGCTCTTGTTAGAACATAATCTCCCCTCAATTGTAGGAAACCCACTCTATAGTTTTCTTGGGTGTAACCATCCCATGATATCCCCAAAGGTCTCAAAACCTGAATAGGCTCATATGCCCAACAATAAAGCACAAACCCCACACTGATCCCATATCATTTGTGAGATCAAAATGCCTAGAGTTCCCTATAAATCTAAACTAGAAAAAGTGGTGCCCATCTAATCACCATCCTCCCAAAGAACATTTATACCAACACACTTAGTAGAAGATAGGGAAATCATCCACTTCTCAAATCAAAAAACACAAAATAGGACACTACCATCATCATCATAGTCATCATGCACCTCTCATCTAGAGACCTCTAGTATAGTGGCCCATAACCAAAACCACCTAAATGACACTTAGCAAGGGTTGATCCTCACCATATAGTATCTCCATCTACTCTTCCCACTCCTCACTCTCAATATGATAAATAGGCTTTCCTCAAATAGGCAACCATGCAATCCTATAAACATCCTCTAATAAGATGGTCATCTCTCTTATCGATAGTAGGAAGGTGTTCATAACTACATACCATCTCTTGATGAGGGCCATGATCATCACTGTATCTCAAAACAAGCGCTAATAATATCTCATGGATCTAAGCCTAACCTCCTCCATGTGTGTCCAATCATCACTATTCATCTCCCCATGGATGTCCATAAAGATCTTTATAACCCAATCCTGCATCTATATCTAGTCTTGTGACTGCAAAAATAAATCAAGTTAACACACACACACACACACACACACACACACACACACACACACACACACACACACACACACACACACACACACACACACACACACACACACACACACACTTAGACACACACACACACACACACACACACACACACACACACTTAGTTTTCCATCAACCTAATCTCACCTACATTAACCTATTCCAACCATTACCTCTATAACATTAACACAACCTTCACCCAAAACCATTTTTAACCTATCATACCAACACCTAACACTTCTATCACAAACATCTACCCTACCCCACAAACTTTTCATACATCTTCCCTAAATTTATCAAACCAACACCTACTTCTAACCAACACCCACCTCAAAACATAAAAATCACTCTCTCAACCATCTCAAACATCTATCTTAACCCACATTTAGCATTTAAACCCTACTCAAAACCTTTTAAAAACACTTCACCTTAACCTTCCATCAAAATCATCGACCCTAAATCTACAAACTTTCCAAAACATCTACCACACCAACATTTATTCTAAACATAACAACCGTTTCAACACATTAAACATTTTAACATGTCTTATCTTTAACATTTTAACTTGGTATTTTACCTACCCTTAACCCTTTTAGAACATTTCAAACACCTTCTTATAGCTTTCCATTATAACCCACTTACCCTAATTTCTTGACCATCGATGGTCAAGTGGGTTTTATACTTCAGTGGTCAACCACTGATGATCATGTATGATCATTGATGGTTGGGTCTAACTACTAATGGTCACTATGTGTGACTACCAATGGAAAAAATATTGACCCACCTTCCTTAAAACATAGCCAAACATCAAAATTTAAACGACTAAACTACTTACATTTATCCTACAACCTACCCCTAACCCAAATCTTCTTTCAAATTCAAAATGTATCCACTACATTTTCCAATTCCACCCAAATCCTACATCTAGTTCAAACCCTACCATAATAAAAACAAACTACTCAATTTCCACTAAAACACAAAAAAATCAATTAACCTACCAATTCAAAACATTAACTACCTCATTTCTTGACTACTATCAAGGATAAAGCCCACATCCAGCTTCCTGATCACATCTTCATCCACCCTACATCTCAGTCTAAGCTAGATCACCTAACCACATGCCTCACACCAATCAATAGTAAACACATCAATAGTTAACCACCTCAATAATCACTCAGTAAACTCTCATAGTAGAATGCCAAAGTGTCAAATTGATAGAATGCATGAAAGCACAAAGGTTAATAAGTTAAAAGAAAAAATGAAATTTCATTTTAGCTTTTTATCCTTGGATTTTCAGGGTTTTCCCCTAACCATCGATGGTTAGGGTGACTGTCAATGGTGAACCTTGGAAATCTCAACCATCAATAGTTAGGGTATCACTTTTAAATTTTTTAAGCACCTATACCTAAGTGAAATTTTTTGGAGATCACCTAATCTCCCCCAAACCAAAAATTGAACTTTTGGAGATTACCCTTCTCTAACCAACCATTAGACCACATCCACCTTGATGTTGGCCATTTTTGACCTAAACAATAACATATTTCATGAACTTTGTGTTAGTATTTTTAAGCATACTAACCACCCTTGCCATGTTGAACATTTGAATTTTCACCACCTCATGCAGACCAAACCATTTGTGTTTTTCAAGGGAGCACTTCCTACCATAGATACCTATAAAAACACCAACCCTATCTAAGAGACTTATAGAGTCACCTGATTAGCTATGACCAATGATGTGTACTAGTTACCCTATCACTTGTACTTTTAGAATTGACCTTATTTTTTTAACATTAGTAACCTTAGTCTTTGTGTGATCCTAACTATCACACTTAGTTGCATTTTGTGCACATGTTTTCATTTTAAATGCCCAACCACCACTTTTTGTCACTAACTTCATGACTCACCATATATCACTTATCAAACCCTGAATTGATTTTGGTTTCACCTCATCGACTCTCATTTTAAGGTGGAACACCTCTTTCCATACTCAATGTAAATATATCTTTAGCCCAACAATCCATTTTTGTTTTGAATCTTGTTAATTCAAAACTACATAATAAAAAGGGGTAAACTATAGACACTAAAAAAATGTACTAGATGTTGAAATACCTTAAGATACCTTAGGTACCACCTAACTCTTCTCAACCCAATGACCAACCTATTAGGACCTTGAGTCTAGATAGCTACTTAGCCAACTAAACTCACTAACTTACTAACTTGAATATTAACCCAACCCTTGTAACTTAACTTGAACCCTTTTCCTCTAGACACTTGATCACTAATGGTCAACTTAATCATCAATGGCTAGCCTGACTATTGATAGTCATCTCTTCACCCTTCTAACCCATCACCAACTATGTGTGAGATAATAAGGCATAATTAAATATGTTCACCTTATGTATTTCTAAAAAACTCCCAATCATCAAAATTAGTAGCCTCACCCTCTAAGGAAACTTCTATCCTCCATCTCTCTTTGCCTATAAAAGGAGTGTAGGAGGTGAAATAAATCATAAGAGAATTCTTGCACACATGTATTCAAGATTTCTAGCATCCAGTCTTCCTTCAACAATTCAACAACAACAAAAGAGACCTAAACCTCTACCAAATTTTCTTTTGAGGCCAAAGTATTGTTACTTTGACAAAATTTCTCTTGCCATCAACCATCTAGAAAGGTACAAGCTTTTCCTTCCAAACCAAACAAGATTTTTCCATATTCATCTAATTTATGTGTGCATCACCAACTAGGTATTTCTATCACACCCTTATTTCTAGTTTATTATATTCTTCTAAAATTAAGAGAAATAGATATCTTCTTACCACTATTTTATTTATGTCCTTTTACACATGTACCTAACTATATTCCTTTTTATTATAGGTGTCTTTTTGCCTCACATAATACCTCCTTGCTATTTGGTAAGACTTTACTTCTTTATCTATTCTTCATGAATTGAATTTCTATGTTATCCATTTTTTTGGAAGGTCACACCTAGCCTCCTTAAACCAAAAAAGGGGTAAAAGACTTTAATATTATAATACTATTATAGGTGCCCTTTTGAGCTTGTAGGTGTTGATAGAGGATCATACCCTGCTCTTCATGTTCTTTTGATGACCTTTAAAGTATAAATTATCTCATCACCCTTATAGGACCACTTGTCATACATATACATGTCCTTGCATTACAAGTTAGGATTGTGAAGTTCATTTGAGGTGTAAATCTTGTAGAATTCACTAAAAACTTGTAGTGAATAATTTCATGATTTGGGAGCTCTCAAACACTATGCTACTCTAATCACACACCCATTCCTTTTTGTATGGCTCTTCCACTAGGATAGGGATATAAGATAGATGAATTTATGTGCATATAAAATCTTTGCTACATTATCATATTGAATCATCAAAAATGGGTAGGGCCTCTATTTTGATGTTTTAGGGAACTTGTCCCTAAACATAGTCCCTTCAAAATGCAAGTTGGTTATCAACTCTATCTACCAATTCTAGTCTTAAAAATGTGTTGTCACTTGGATTTTCACCCTTTGAGGATATGATTAATCTCTTCTCATCCAAGTGGCATAATGGAAACACTTTTAGGATAGTGGATAGCCTAAGGATGAGATGAATCTATAGATAGGGATAGCTCTCTTGATGTACCACTTTGGATTACAACTACACCTAAACTTTGGGAGGGGGGGAAGGGAAAGAGATAACTAAAAGAAAACTATTCTAAGGGAGGTGATACACCAAATAATATGATGACTTCCAACTAGCTACATGTTACACATGAAATCAAGGGACAAACTAAAAATACACTTCTTTAATGTACCTCTTCTCACATTAATGTTACATTATGAGGTTATGAATGAATGTGTAAATATAGGAGGACTAGACAATAGGAATTTAATATCACTAATGAATAGACTAACTCACTCAATCCTTGACATTTCCTAGAACACTTCACATGCCCTACAAGAAAAATCTTTCCAACTACAAACAAGGTGAAGAATGAGGCAACATGCTAAGGAATCTATAGTCTTCACTAACAAATATTCATCATATAAGTAAAAAATACTTATGAAAAGTCATGAATAGGTAAAAATCAGTATTATTATTGACAAAATGATATGAAAATGAGTAGGGATTCACTATACTTAGGTGGATGTAAAGTGGCATGAAATTCCCTTAACTAGCTTAGAAAAATTGCCTTCATAATTTTAACTTCTTGAAAACCTCACAACTAACTAAGAATATTTATAATTATTTTAATTAATGGTAAGGATATAATACATTATTTTCCATGTATTATTTGTAGGCATGGTCATCTGGAATCATCTAAGAATGAGCCATCATCATCTACAGTCCAAAAAACTTTGCCTTCATGCACCCTGCACACTTGGCCTCAATTTTATCATATTTTTTTCCATGAAAATAAATGGTATGGAGTTTATGACAAGTTTAAATACCCTCCATGTCTTTATAATCATCAATGACACCTTAAAATCATCTCAAATGAAGTTTTCCACCCTTCTCACTAGCTTGGTCGTTATGCCAGTTTTGATTGGATGAGATAAAGCAGATGGTTGATTAATTTAGGAGTTATTATGAGGAATTAAATTGATTTGGTGTGTTATCACAAGTATTAATGTTTCCCCCAAAGTTGGTTTCATATTTATAATCCTCCTATAACCTACATAATACATAAAACTATCAATAAAAACCTATTTTGTACCCTATCCATACAAGTATTTACAACAAATTATGATGATATGGAGCCTAATTGAGTCCTATTTAACATACAATCATTAATAATTCCATTTTTGTCTATTTTGGTGCATTATCTCTCTAATTTCCTCAAACTAGTCTTTTCAAGGGCTTAACAAGGGTTATAGGCCTATTTGACCTCTTAAGCTTTGATCATGCTGGTTTCACATTAGAATATCAAAATTATTCCACAAAATTATTTTTAAAGACCTATTATAACTCCTATAAACCTATTTTTCCCCCATGAAAATAATCAAGAGAGTTATGAAAAGTGAGAGTGACCTTCCATTTGGCTTCTAAGCCAAAACCCTATCCTTAAAACTGAGTATAACTCTAGCATTTTACACCTCCCTATTTATTTTATATATTTTTTGAAATACATATCATGTTATATTATGTGTATTTCAACTTAATACACCTTTTTTAATGTTGTCTCTATCTCTTGGTCTCTTTTTCTATACCTCACTCTCCAAAACCTGCTTGTCTTATATAAGGGGAAGTACCCTCTATTTGATAAAACATAGAGGGTACTTACCCTATGTTTTTATACCATATAATCATTATATTAGGTTATAAAACTTACAAGGATTCCATACAGAAAAAACCATCCCGTGATCTATCCATTTGACCTTCAAACTTCTTCCAAAACTAAAATAGACTATGCATGTGAGTACTATGTATAGGGTCTATTTTAATGGACTGTGTTTTACATTATAATAAACCTTTCTATAATTATAATAAAATTTAAAAATTATCTAGATACCATCATGATCAATATTTAAGTTTTCTATATATACTTATCACTTCAACCCTTCATACTCTTCATAGACTTTACATGGCTTGGACTGAGTTCCCTATCTAACTATATTTTGTTCTTCTCATTCCAAGTTAGCCCCTATAGGTGAAAACTATGTTTTAGGATTTAATATATTATTTATACTTAATTTTTATCATTTAATCCATTTTAAACTATAATTAAATCAATTCAAAGTACTTATAGGCTTGTCTTATTGGTCAAGGCCTTTTGATTGTGATTCTTACCCTTTTAGCCAAAAGATGATACTTGTAGGTATATATGCCCAGTTAGACTTGCAAAAAATTTATAATACCCTTATAAATCATCCATATTAGTTTAATAATTATTTTAATCATACCTTGATGTTTTAACCACACCAACATTTAGGAACCTCACCTTCATTACTCACTGCCAACACAGTCATGTAGTTGGCTATAGGTACATATGAGCTATATTTTAGCTTTGATCATGGTGTTTAAAAGGACTTCCTTAGATTATTAAGGTAAAAAAAAATACTCACTCAAGTTTTTATTCCCATTTAATTTCCTAAACATCACCAAGGCATCATGTTTAGGTCATTGTCTACCTTTCTTGACTCTAAGACTATGTTTTCCTCTTAAAAGCTTGGTTGTAGGTGTATGTAACAAGTTTTTAGGATGTGATTTGGATTCACATTTATATTATTATCTCTTTGAGATCTTAAAACCATTTAAGACTCACATTATTTTTGAAAAAAATCAATAAGTGTATCAACAAGACCTCTAACCTCACCTTGACTATTCAATGCATCTCCTTCTTTATCTACAACTGTGTATATTGGTTGTAGGTGTTATTTTGTGTCTCATTTAGGATTATGATGTCTTGTTTATTTTTATGGATCATGAAATAATTGTGGAGTTGAGGGTTTACATAAACCAATTGAATACCTCCTAAATACCTCAATACCTTCCCTATGCTTTCAATGTTTGATAAGTCTTATATTGGTTATAGATAGCACTAAGTGATTTCAATGTCTTGAAGAGAAACTTGAGGGCTTAATAAAACCATATTCCTCAACATATACACCTCTCTTCTTTCACAACATGATACTAATATGTAGGATATTGAAAAAAATGCACTTAGAGGCTCTAGATATCAAAGAAACACTGTATAATAACATCCAAAAAAGGTCCTGGATCTCTATTTTGACAGTTTTGGAAAATTGTCCCAAAATGTCACAAGTTTTCTCTAAGACCATTTTTTATTATCTATTTGATCCAACCTAATTAAACCTTCTTAAATATGATAACCAATAATGTTTTGACTCTTAAAACATTAGATAATGTTCAAACAAGTTTTGCATGCTCCTCCAACTCATGGTAGGCCATATAACTGCTATAAATGGCTATTTTATGCATTTACTTATTCTTATAGCTCTTGAAGTGGATATTTGTAATCTGATTTGGAATTTAAGATGAATAAAAGACATATATAGTAAATAATACATCAATTCATTTCCCATTGGAACCATAACATATAAGAAAACCCTAACAATTAGAATAAATGATTGCAACTCCACTCCTTCATTCCTCCTTACAAACTAAGTTAATTGGCTCATAAAATCAACTCCAAATGTGAAAATAATCATGGAAAAAATGAGATAACTGAGTCAAAATCATATGGAACCAATCTTATCAAGTGAATTGTAATAAATTTATCAAACAAGAGCAAAACCTATAAGGTGTATAGATTAGCAAGCAAAAAAAGTATAGTCAATTTTATGAGGATGGTTCATGAAGAAAATTCCACCATTATTAAAAATATTATTATTTAAATTAACTTTTCTAAGTTTATAATACACCCCAAATATAATTTTTCCTAAAACCTCTTCCACTATCTATACTAAGCATGAACCTGAAGACTATTTTTGCTTGCCAAGAAGGATGGAAAAGGAGTAGAATAATTTTGGGAAAAAAATGGAACTTTAAGGGAACTTAAAAAATGTAACTAAGATTTAAGAATATGAATAGTCATATTAAAACCTTCTCCCATGTGGTTTACTTCCCCATGGGCCATATAAGTGCCAAACTCACCTTTTTCCTCAAGAAAATGACCTTTTCTTCTAAAAAAACCTGCCCCCTTTTAGTTATGTTACTTTATTAAGACCTTTTGGGACATATGGTATGTTACATAATATTTTTTAACCTTCACACTTCCTAATAAATCTGTACAACTCATTAAATGCCCCTTTTTGACCTCAAAATGACTGAAAAGACTAAAATGACTAAGGACCTAATCTAGTATAACATTAAATGGCATTAATTAACCTATAAAACACCTTTTGAAATATGTATTAGACCCATAAAACACATAAAAGTCAATGTTTTACCTATAGGGGTCCCAATTTGACCTAAAAGTTAATCTTTGTCAATAAATTGGTGACTCATAGGGGTGTATGCCTACTATACTAACTAGACCAATAGTCTTATCAATCCATTGGTCTCAAGGAGTCATTTTAAGTCTTAAAAAAAACTAAGAGACCTTTTACCATAGGCTTTGATCAAGACAAGACCACTTGATAACCTCAAACACATAAAACAAAGAATACACACCAATAAAGAAAAAACACATGTGCTTAAAGAACTTAGGAAAATAGGAAAAAAATAACTATATACAATTAAAAACTAGGCATACCTCCCTTTCTAGGATCAAAAGGAAAGCTTCTTGCATCATATTCTTCATGAGATGAAACATGGTGCAAAGCATGTTGCTCTTTAGAATGAACACTTCATAGATCAAATCGATTCCTTAGCATTTTAATTTCCATGCTCTCAAGTAGACTATCTTCAAATAGGTATACAATGAGTATTCCTCTTGCATCTAAATAGCATCAACCTTCTCATATGAATCCTCAATTATAACCTCAAATGGTGATTCAACAAAGCATACCTTCTTGACTTCCATAATGCTCTCAATAGGATTGGGCTTCCACTCAACTGCAAGTTCTTCTAGTTCACAAGGAGCTTTGCATATTCTTCCCAATCTTGGTCATTGTCCTCCATGGAATCTTCCTTCTTCACTTTTCCATGTACTTTATTCTCAAATTGGAAAAACTCTTCAAGTCCTTGAAAGAACTCCATTTACAGTTGTCAATCATCCTTGTCCTCTTTATCATCTATAACCACTACGTCTTCAATATTCTCTTCTTGATGTATGATGTCATCAAGATGGTTTTATTCAATATCTAATGTATTTTATGGTGATTCAAGATCAGGCTAAGTTATTGGGTCATCTTCAATAATAACATCTTGCACATTGGTCTCAAGAGAGTTTTCTAGGGATGTAACCTCTTTGGGAAAGACTTAAAATTATTCTCCATCCATAATAGCATATTCATCTTCATACTTGAGATGATTATCCATAAATTATTGATTAGATGAATATTCTTATTCAAAGGCTGCAAGATCCTCCATCTCCTTCTCCTTCATGGTGATGCGAGTACTAGGCATCTTGAAATCATGTGACCTAGCCTAATGGGGCTATCAAGGAGGTAGGATTTTTTCAAGTAAGAGTTTTGAAATTACCTCAACCAACTGCTCTTCTCTAGGCTCCCATACCATAGGTCCATCAAGGTAAATGGTGATTGGATGATGACAAGATGAACTAGTTGGTGGAGGTAGAACAGAGGGCTCAAAATCAAGCTGATAATGAAAAGTAAGAAGTTCTTTTAGGTGTTCTTGGGGAAGGGGAGGCAGACCTTGGGTTAAGATATCTTGGTTATCTTCCTTCCACTTGAAAATCACTTCATCCACATCTAATTTAGCTTGAACACTTTCTTGAGGAGGGGTAGATGGGGTGTGTTTAGGCATAGGATCTTCTTTGGGCTCTATACCTTCCATCACACCTTGACTTAGCAATTTCACCCTTGACTCTAGCTCTTCAATTTGCTTGGCTAGGTTCTCTTGTAAAAGTCTTTCATGATGTTCATAGGAATCATCATGAGTATAAGGAATATAAGAGGGATAACATGGAACACAAGAAGCTTCTTGAGGAAGGGTGGGAAGGACTTGCAAAGGATCAACTTCATTCTTAACTTCACATTCCTTAATAATACTTCTATCTTCTTTCTTTCTTTATGATTCTACTATCTTACTCCAACTTAGGGTGTTATGATTAGAAGTCTTTTTTTGAGGTGGTGGGGATGTAATGTGAGAGGGAAATGAGGGATTTAATTCCACTTCGTTTGCTGCTAACTTGGACTAATTCATATGTATATTAGCCAACTTAATTTACTTATCAATGTTAGCTTTAGAAACAAGGTTTCTTTTTTCAACTCTCTCTTCTAACTGATTGGGAAAAAGATAACTTTGATATCCTTTATTAGGCTCATGATTAGGGATCAAACATGACTGATATGAAACTTTGGGAAGTGGATATGAAGGCTGATAGGTTTGGTGATGTTGCCTTTCATTAACTCTTAGCCTATCCTCTAAGGAAGAAACTAGGCCACTCACATCAAGAATCTCATTTGTGAGGCTTTGCCAATTGGCTCTCTCAATAGGTGACCACTCTATTTTGACTATATTTAATGCATCTCTCACCTTATAAATAATATGACTAGGAAACTCTTGACCACATCCCCTTTGTGTATCAAGATCTAACATATACCTCTCATAGCCCAAAAGTATTTGTTTGAAGGTGGAAATGGATTGGCTTGAGAAGTAGCTAGGTTGACTAGGAGGAGCAAGACATTGAGAAGGTTGGATATAGGATTGATATAATTCATGAATGGGATGATACACTTCATGCTATATCTAGTACACTTTATGACAAGGCTGATTAAGAACTTGATCTTGTTGATAGGGAATAACACAATCTTGAAATGTCTCACCAACTTGTGTAAAATAGTGCTCAATACCAAAATTATCCATGAAACCTCATTGAAAGAAAGAATACAAATTAAATTTTAACAAAAGTCTTTAAAGGATAACCTAGGATATTTAACCAGCTGATATAGATTTAGAGTCACCATTGATGCTTAGATAGATGCCTCCAAATGTCGATTGTTGAAAGACAACACCAAAAATATTTCAACCTCTTGTAGTAAGAGTTCCATTGGGCATGCCAAAAACTATTGTCACTTGGATTTGAAAATTTTGAGGAGATACCTAATCTCTCCTCATCTAAGTGGCACAATGGAAACACTTTTAGTCTTGTGGGTAGCCTAAGGATGAGGTGAATCTCTAGATAGGGATAGCTTCCTTGATGTACCACTTTGGATTGTAACTACATCTAAAATTTAAGGGGGAAAGGAAGAGAGATAACTAAAATAAAAATATTATAATTGAGGTGATACACCAAACAAGATGATGACTTCTAACCAGCTGTATGTTACACATGAAATAAAGGGACAAACTTAACATACACTTCTCCAATTTGCATCTTCTCACATCAATGTTACATTATGAGGTTATGGATGAATGTGTAAAGATATGAGGACTATAAAAGAGGTATTGAATGACAATATTTAATATAATGACTCACTCAATCCTTAACATTTCCTAGAACACTTCACATGCCTTGCAAGAAGAAGTTTTCCAACTATAAATAAGGTGAAAGAATGAGGCAACATGCTAAGGAATCCATAGTCTTCACTAAGAAAGATCATCATCCAAGTAAAAAAAAATATATACATTAATTAAGAGGTAAAAATTAGTATTATTATTTATCAAATGATTTTAAAATGATCATGGATTTTCCATACTTAGGTGGATCATGAGTTAAAATGTCCAAAATGGCTAGTTCTTATAGAACTTGAGAGAGAGATAAGAAGAGAGAAGTCTAAGGGTCACAAATACACTTTTAAAGATGACAGAATAAGTTAATTATGAATGAAAATATTATATGAGATGAACCATGTAAGGTTAGGAAGCCCAAGTGTCCATCCAAGTCATCAAACTCTTGCAAAGTGGCATGAAATTCCCTTTATTAGCTAAAAATACTACTTTCATGATTAACCATATTTTAACATCCAAAAAAAGATTAGGGATATGTATGATGATTGTAATGAAGGTTAATTGTTTTATTCATTCATCTCCATGTATTATTTTTAGGCTTGGTCATCTAGAATCATTTGGGAATAGATGGTACTTCCCCTTATACAAGACTGTATTAAAAAATTTATGTACTTCCCTTATACAAGACTGTACTTCCCCATCATCTATAGTCTTGTATAAGGGGAAGTAAATCTATTGTATTAAAAAATTTGACCATTTTATTAGGTTATATAATTTAAAATGATTACCTACACAAAAACTAGCCCTTGCTCTATCCATTTGACCTTCAGACTTCTTCCAAAACTAAAATAGACTATGTATTTGAGTACCGTGTGCAGGGTCTCTTTCAATGAACCATGTTTTACATTATAAGACCCCTTTATCTACTTTTAATACATGTAAAAATGGATATAAATACCATCATGATCTATATTTAATTTTTCTATATCCACTTATCATTTCAACCCTACATACCCTTCATAGACATCGCATGGCTTGGATTGAGTTTACTGCCTGAGTGTATTATGTTCTTCTCATTCCAAGTTAACCCTTGTAAGTGAGAACTATGTTTTATGATTTCATATATTATTTATAATTCATATGGATCCTTGAATCCATTTAAACCTATCATGAAATCAATTCAAATTACTTATAGGCTTGTCTGACTTATCAAGGCCCTTTGACTATGATTCCCACCCTTTTGGCCAAAAGATGATTTTTATAGGCATGTATTCCCAGTTGGACTTGAGACAATGTTAGAATGAACTTATTAAATTTTCCATATTCATTTAAAAATGATTAAAATTATCCCTTGATGTTTTAACCACACCAATATTTAGGAACCTCACCTTCATTGCTCACTACCAACACAATCATACAGTTGGTTGTAGGTACATATGAGCTATATTTTAGCTTTGATCATGGTGTTTAAAAGGACCTCCTTAGATTATTGAGGTCAAAAAGTACTAACTCAAATTTTTATTCCCCTTTAATTTCCTCAACATCAACAAGTCATCATGTTTAGGTCATTGTCTGCCTTTCTTGACTCCAAGACTATGTTTTCCTCTTGGAAGCTTGGTTGTAGGTGTATGTAACACTTTTTTAGGATGAAATTTGGAATCATCTTTATATTATTATCTCTTTTAGATATTAAAACCATTTTAGACTAACCTTATCTTTTAAAAAAATTAATAAGTGTATCAACAAGACATCCAACCTCACCTTGACTATTCAATGCATCTCCTTCATCTATAGCTGTGTAAATTGGTTGTAAGTGCTATTTTGGCTCTCATTTAGGATTATAATTTATTATTTATCTTTATTTCTCATGATCTAATGGTGGATTGGAGGGTTTAAGTAAACCAATTTAATACCTCTTAAATACCTCAAAACCTTCCTTGTGTTTTCAATGTTTGACAAGTATTCTATTGGTTGTAGATAACACTAAGTGATTTCAGTGTATTGAAGAGCAACTTAAGGGATTGAGAAAACCATTTTCCTCAATAGATACACCTATATTATTTTTAAATATGATATTAATCTATATTATATTGAAAAAATATTCACTTATAGGATCTATATATCAAATCAAAACTATATAATAACATCCAAAAAAGGGCTTGAAACTCTATTTTGACAGTTTTGGGAAATTATCCCAAAATGTCACAAGTTTGCTCCAAGACCATTTTTGATTATCAAGTTTCTCCAACATACTTAAAACTTATTCAAGATGATTTCTAAGAATGTTTTAACTCATCAAACATCATCTAATGTTCAAACATGTTTTTCATACTCTTTCAATTGATGGTAGGCCATACAACTACTGTAGATGGCTATGTTGTGCATTTACTTGCTCTCTTAGATCTTAAAGTGGATCTTTGTAGTTGGATTTAGAATTTAAGATGAATAAAATACATATATGGTAAATAATATATCACTTTCAATCCCTTTAGACCATAACACAGAAGAAAACCCCAATAATTGGAAGAAATGACTACAACTCCACTCCTTCACTCCTTGCAAACTGAGTTTGTTGGCTCATAGAATAAAATTCAAATGTGAAAAAAATCATGGAAATCATGAGATAAGGGATCCAAAATCCTATTTAACCAATCTCATCAAGCTAATTATATGAACTTTCCCAAATGAGAGTAAAAACTATAGGGTACATAGATTATTAAGCAGAAAAGTATAGTCAACTTCAGGAGGATGGTTCATGAATCACAAGACACCATTATTTAAAATATTTTTATGTAAATGAAGTTATCTAAGTGTATAATATATCCACAAGATAATTTTTGCTAAAACCTCTTTAGCTATCTATACTAAGCATGAACCTGAAGATTGCTTTTACTTTCCAAGAAGGATGAAAAAGGAGTAGAATGGTCTTAGGAAAAAAATGGCACTTCTAGAGCACTTAAAATGTGTAAATAAGATTGAGGAATAATAAGAGTCATATTAAAACAATATACCATGTGGCACACTTTCCCATGGGTTGTACAATTTCTAAACTCACCTTTTTCTTTAGATGGGAATCTTTCACTTGAAAAGGCCAATGGTTTGAATTGATATTTGATTGGATTAACCTTTTGCATGGTTGGGAACCTATAATTTTATGGGGAGAGAGGAAGATCATTGACCTAAAATTTCTTATATTTATACTCCCATTAACTTGTGGATGTGATTTTTAAATGGGTAACCTCAAGTAGTAGATCTGATATAAATACAAGCTAATCTGGGGATATATACTTGGAAGCTATTGGACTTAGGATGGAACTATCTATGTTGGGATAATGATATGATGATCATGATTGATCCATTTGATAGCTGAAAAACTGATCAATTTCCCCAGGGATGGTAACCTCCATGCCTAAGTGGGGGAATTTTAGACATTGATGTAGGTTTGATGGGACATCTTGCATCTCATAGATATAAGGGTGACCTAGCAACATGTTATAAGGTAGATCAAAATCCATAATGTGAAGTAGATTTTTGTGTATGATAGGTCCCACAATAATGGGAAGGTAAATAGTTCCTTTGATGGTCATTCATTATCATCATAAAACTTGATCATAAACATAGTAGGCCCTAAAGATGCCTTTGAATGCCCTAGTTTGTTCAAAAAATATAGATTGCATAAATTTAATGCTGACCCTCCTTCTATGAGTACCCTAGGAATATGATGATGGGATATAGAGACTTTAATTAATAATGGATAATTATTGTGGGGGTTCATAAAGGGCATGTCATGGGCACCAAATGAAATTTTCTAGGAAGGGGATAAATAGCCCACTAATGCCTAAAAATGATTAGTATCTATATCACTAGGGACCTTAAGGTCATTCCAAACTTGATTTAGTATCTCCTAATGTAAAGTGGATGTTTTGAGGAGTTCTATTAATGAGATTTACATTGTAATCTTCTCAAGCTACTGAATAACATCCTAAGACCTATCAAAAGATACTAAGATTTTTCTTGGATAGGGTATCACTTTCTTGGAGAGATAAGGGCCTCATCATCTAGAGCAAGCCATGATTCATTTGATTCTTTAATACATTCTTTAGATAGGAATCTTGCACTTGAGAAGGCTATTGGTTTCAATTGATATCTGATTGGATCAACCTTTTGCATGGTTGGGGACCTATAATTTCATGGGGAAAGAGGAAGATCATTGACTTAAAATGTCTTATATTTATACTCCACTTAACGCGTGGATGTGATTTTTAAGTGGGTAACCTCAAGTAGTGGATTTAATATAGATACAAGCTAATCGGGGGATATATACTTGGAAGCTATTGGACTTAGGATTGAACTATCTATGTTGGGATAATGATATGATGATGAGGATTGATCCATTTAATATTTATAAAAATGATCAATTTCCCCAGGGATGGTAACTTCCATGCCTGAGTGGGGGAATTTTAGACATTGATGTAAGTTTGATGGGACATCTTACATCTCATAGATATAAGGGTGACTTAGAAACATGTTATAAGGTAGATCAACATCCATAATGTGAAGTAGAGTTTGGTGTATAATAGGTCCCACAGTAATGGGAAGGTAAATAATTCCTATGATGGTCATTCATTATCATCATAATCCTTAATCATAAACATAGTAGGCCTTAAAGATGCCTTTGAATACCCTAGTTTGTTCAAAAAATATAGATTGCATAACTTTAATGCTGACCCTCCTTCTATGAGTACCCTATGAATATGATGATGGGATATGGAGAATTTAATAAATAATGGATAATTATGGTGGGGGTTCATAAAGGGCATGTCATGGGCACCAAATGAAATTTTATAGGAAGGGGATAAATAGCCCACTAATGCCTAGAAATGATTAGTATCTAGATCACTAGGGACTTGAAGGTCATTCCAAACTTGATTTAGTATCTCCTAATGTAAAGTGGATGTTTTGAGGAGTTCTATTAATGAGATTTACGTTGGAATCTTCTCAAGCTACTGAATAACATCCTAAGACTTATCAAAAGATACTAAGATTTTTCTTGGATAGGGTATCACTTTCTTGGAGAGATAAGGGCCTCATCATCTAGAGCAAGCCATGATTCATCTGATTCTTTAATACATTCTTTAGATAGGAATCTTTCACTTGAGAAGGCTATTGGTTTCAATTGATATCTAATTGGATCAACCTTTTGCATGGTTGGGGACCTATAATTTCATGGGGAAAGAGAAAGATCATTGACTTAAAATGTCTTATATTTATACTCCCCTTAACTCATGGATGTGATTTTTAAGTGGGTAACCTCAAGTAGTGGATTTAATATAGATACAAGCTAATCGGGGGATATATACTTGGAAGCTATTGGACTTAGGATGAAACTATCTATGTTGGGATAATGATATGATGATGAGGATTGATCCATTTGATATTTATAAAAATGATCAATTTCCCCAGGGATGGTAACTTCCATGCCTGAGTGGGGGAATTTTAGACATTGATGTAAGTTTGATGGGACATCTTACATCTCATAGATATAAGGGTGACTTAGAAACATGTTATAAGGTAGATCAACATCCATAATGTGAAGTAGAGTTTGGTGTATAATAGGTCCCACAGTAATGGGAAGGTAAATAATTCCTGTGCTGGCCATTCATTATCATCATAAGCCTTAATCATAAACATAGTAGGCCTTAAATATGCCTTTGAATACCCTAGTTTGTTCAATAAATATAGATTGCATAAATTTAACGTTGACCCTCCTTCTATGAGTACCCTAGGAATATGATGATGGGATATGAAGACTTTAATGAATAATGGATAATTATGGTGGGGGCTGATCAATGGCATGTCATGGGAACCAAATGAAATTTGCTAAGAAGGGGATAAATATCCCACTAATTCCTAGAAATGATTAGTATATAGATCACTAGGGACCTGAAGGTCATTCCAAACTTGATTTAGTATCTCCTAATGTAAAGGGGATGTTTTGAGGAGTTCTATTAATGAGATTTATGTTGGCATCTTCTCAAGCTACTGAATAACATCATAATACTTATCAAAAGATACTAAGATTTTATTTCTCTTCTGTGTTGAAGATGTATATGGATCCTTAGGTGGTGCCTTAGGAACTATGGTCTTACTAAATCTAGTAATGACCACATAATCAACAATGGCTCAGTTGATTTTTAATATGATGGGTGAAGGTGAAGTGGGATCTCGGGGGATTTAGATTTTACTAGTGTTGATATAATGGAATGGCATAGTATGGTAGTCAATGTGATTGGATGAGGAGGCATAACCCTAGTCTCATGGTGGCTTCCTATTTTTTTTATCATGTTTAGCTAGTGGGTCCTTATAAATTCCTAACTACCCATTTATATATTGATTTGAAGGGCTCTCCCATTCTATTTCAATATCACCTCTTTAAATTAAGTCATGAATGTAATTCTTTAATTGCATACATAGTTTTGTATCATAACCTTTGACCCTGTGATATTTACAAAACTCATCTTCATGGTACCAATCTGATTTAGGTTGATGATCATCCATGGGTCTAATTTTAGGAAGGGTGATCATGTTAGAAATTATTAGTTGATCAAGGACTATTTCAATGGGAACTCCCAAGCTGGTGAGTGGTATTTTGCCAATCTGAGGCTTTGATTTTCTTTGTAAAACTCTAATGGAGGAGACATTTTAGTATTATATGGGGTTCTTCTTTTTAACTATTTGCACATGTTATTTAAAATAAGTAACCCTATCTCCCATGACATTATTATTTTTATTAATGATTTTTCACTTTCCTAAAAAGGAGCTTTCTTGAGTCTAACTATGCTCATTTTGAGAATATAGCTTAATTATTCCTTTCTCAATAAGGGCCTTTTCAATTTTCATCCCTTTCTTAATAATTTTGTCAAATTTATTAGTACATTGAAGTTTTAATTGATATTTGAGCTTAGTATTAAGGTTATCCAAAAATATTTTGGCTAACACCTTTATAGGTATTGTACATCATAGGTGGCTTACTAAACCTCTCCATCTTTTTAATAAATATTCTAGGATTTCCCTTCTTCTCTAATTGTTATTAAAGAGGTCTATGATGGAGATATCATGTTCAATATTTAATGAAAAATTCCTAACAAATTATATAGTTATTTCCTTGAAAATGGATATAGACCCTTTTGGTAGGTGTATGAACCATTTCAAGGCTGGTCTAATAAAGATTTTTAGGAAAAGTATCAATAGATAGGAATCTTCATATGCTACTTCATGTAAAACCACATCGAACTCTTGTACATGGTCTCAAAGATCACCCTTCCCTCGATAATTTTCAAACATAGGTACTTCAAAGTGGGGAGGGAAAGGTATTTGTAAGATACTCATGTCCAAAGGAGAAGAAAACATATTCTTATTTGTACTTTAGTGCCTATGAGTGTGCGTCTATTTTTTGGGGATTCCCCTTCATCATTTTCTACTTTTGTACGAATTTGGGGTCCCCAAGAGGATTGGTGGTTTGATTATGACTATTATGGGGGATATGGGTGCTTTGAGTGTTATGGGTATTATGGGTGTTTTTGATATTATGGACATTTTGTCATGGGTAGTATGGACATTTATTTTTAGCATGAAGTAAAAGGTTTATTTGTTGTGTAAGTTGGTCTAGTTGATCCTCTAAGATAGTTTGTCTCTAGTTAGACTCAATATAATTGTTTCAAAGGGGTAAGGAGCATTCTTATTCTATAAATTTATGGTCCACACCTTCCTCTTCCTTAGGTATTTGATTGGTATGTATATTTTGACATGGTGTATTGGGATGGGTGGGTGGATAAACTATGTGTTGTAAAATGCTATAGTTAAAAGTTTAAGGTAAGGTGTTCCCTATTTCAATGGCACATGCTAAAAAATGATCATGATTTTCATATAGGCATCAATTAATTATATTTATAACCTCATCATTATGAAGGATATTAAATCATTCATTTCCCCTCTGGGGGTATTCATATCACTATGGGTATCATTATGATCTCAAGTTTGATCAATTAGTTTTTCCCCAATGGATCATTATCTTGGTTGGAAGCTTGGCCAAGCTTGAGTTGGGCACGGATGTAAATCACTATCATGGATGAGGAAAAGAGATGTGATGAATTATGATAGGTGATGTGAGAGTTTTTTGAATACTAACTTGATCTATAAACCAAATCTACTAGTGGTCAAAAGAGAGTGATGTAATGATTATTTTAAAAAGGGATGGAATGACTAAGAATTACCAAGCAATAAAACCTTGTAAGAGACCAATCTAGTAAGAATTAAAGAGAGTGATGGGATCAAATACCTTGTCCACTATCAAAATTATGGTTGGATGGGTGTTAGGTGAATAAGGCACTTGATAGGGATGAGTGATGGGTGCTAGATTAGAATATTGATAAGACTTTTATATTAATAATACCTAGTCAAAAGATGATAATGGATGGGTGACCATTAGAACTTGATTCCAAGACCAACTATAATTTTCATGAGTGATGGGAGGATTTAGGATGGATGGGAGACAAAATATATAGGATAAGAAGATATTATAGGATGAGTTTTAAGTGGATAGATAATATAGGGTAGATATTGTTGTTCCCAAAATTTGTCACTCATTTTTGGGACAACATTTGAACTATTCTGGTTCAACAGGACCAAAATCTTCTCTCCCCTTTTCAAAAATTGTTCTGTGCATTCAAATTTTCCATTTTTCAAAGCTTTTTTAGAAATCTATGGACTTTGTAGGCTTGAAACTATGGACTCTGCAAGAAGAAATCTATGGACTCCCCCAGTTCTACAGACTCAAACTATAGACTCTGTAGGTGGAGCTACGAACTTCATAGATGGTTTCTATGGACTCTACAGTTAGGCTCAAATATATAGACTCTCAAGGCCCCAAAACTATGGACTCTACAAGTTGGTTTTTATGGACTCTACAAGAAAGAAATGGGTTCAACACTTAGCCATTTTTTCAATCAGGAAGTTCAAAGGAGTCTTCCAAGAGCCTGAAGGACAAGTGCCCTTGTAGAGACACTTTGGAGCAAAAATAAACCCTTGCAAATTTTTTGAAAGGCAACCTTGGAGGTCAAACAACCCTTGTAGAGGGTTGGCAGGGAACAGGTGGACCATTTCAAAGGCTGAGCGAGCCAAGGAATTCCTTCGGAAGGAAATCCCATGGCAAAGTAGTTAAGGATGTTTCCTTAAGACAAAAAGTTTGAAGGAATTCCTTTGAACTTTTTTCTAAAGGAATTAACCCAACCGATGAAGCCTGGTAGAAGAAATGACTAAGGTAAGGAAAAGGAACATTTCCTTCAGACAAAATGTTTGAATGAATTCCTTTAAGCTTTTTGTCTAAAGGAAAATCTTGAAGAAAAGTTCGCCAAAGAAATAAAAGCACGAAGGCCGCTCATAAGATCCTAAAGGGTAGGTACCCTCATGGGGGACACTTGACACTTAGAAAATGAACCATCTTTCAAGACCCCAAAGGGCAAGTTCCCTTCAGGAAAGATCAAACCTCAAAGTATAGCAGAAGCCGCCACATGTCCCTTATAAAGTCAAAGTGGAAGCTGCTAAGTGTCATCTATTGGGACACAGTTTCTAATAAGTTTCAAAGCTGTGGAAAGTGCCATGTGTTCTGTTATAACTCTACAAAATCTACTAGGTGTCAACATCCACAATTTCTTCCTTTTATTTCATTATTGAGTAAGGACTGTGGTGGGCCTCGGGTGAGTTGCTAAAGTGAGTAGAGCATGCCAAGTGTCATCATCTATGTGAATCCAAATGAGTCCCAAATGTTTATATTGTGTTTCTAAAGCTTAGTGGATGCTGCCAAGTGTCCTCACTAGTTTCACAGTAGAAAAATGCCATGCATCACTTGTTAAGATCAGTGGAAAGTGGCCAAAGCAAACAAGAAAGTTGAAGGAATTGCCAAGGAAAGTGACAGGCCTGTAGATGTCAAAATTAATGGCAATAAAATAGCTATTAATCTTTAAAGGATTGAGTGTGGGATCAAATACATTCAAAGGCCAAAATGCCAAAGGGAAGAACACTGATGGAAGAGCGTAAAGAGCTAGCAAGGCCGAGGATATAGCCCTAAGAGTTCAAGTGCCAGGAAAAGACAAAACTAGAAAGGGGAAAAGATAGCTTGAGGGCTCAAATCATAGTAGAAAGAGGGAAAGGCCAAAATATCTTCAAGGGAGTTATTTCTAGTAGGTGAAATAGTGGATCAAGTGGATTTTTGAAGCACACCAAATCAAGGACATAGCCTATTTTTCTTCCTAGAAGTAATGGCAAATTAGACAGCTATGTAAACATCAAAAAAAGGACCAGATGATCCAGACCCAATAGAAGATATTTGAGATGAATTGACACACCATAGTTAATACAACTGCCTTATTCTAGCATGGCCCCCCTGATAGAATTGAAAATGCATTCAAGGCATTAAATGCATAGCAAGGGTCATTCCATGAAACAAAGTGCCAAGTCTTTCTTGGCTTCTATATATTGTAATCTCTTTTATTATTTTTGGGAGATCTTCCCAATATAGAAGCAAAAATCTGCCCAAATTGAAAGGTGAATAATGAGACTTTGAGCTCAGATTATTGTTCATATCATTTTATCTAAATGAGAAAGCAAGTTGTTTGCAGACTTTGTGTTGTCATAGCTTATATCATTTTAGGATATTGTTCTTATGTCCATCTTTTGAATGTGTTCTTGTTTATTTAATTTGGCAAGTAGAACTAGTGAAAGTAATCAGGAAGGTGTCCTGAAGTCGACTGTGGAGAGACTTTGTGCCCCCATAATTGATTTTAGTGTGTTTTCTTTTTGTTCTTGTGTGCTTTTAGTGTGAAAGTAATCAAGAAGGTGTCCTGAAATCGACTGTGGAGAGACTTTGTGCCCTCATTATCCTTCATATTATATTTCTGTGTAAAGGACCTTGGGATGACTTTGTGCCCTCATTATCCTTCATATTCTATTTCTATGTAAAGGACCTTGGGATGACTTTGTGCCCTCATTTTCCTTCATATCTCACTCTTGGGTAGTCGAGGTGGAGACTTTGTGTTACATCTCAGTTTGCTGGTTACTATGCCCTTAGTTACCAGTTACTTGTCACTACCTAAAAGAACTCTTGTTGTCTCCTACAAGATCACTTTTGAAAGAAGAGAAGTGCCTTCAGTGTCTTCACCAAGATTTTTTCTTTTGTTTATGAACATCATGTCTAAAAAAAGAGAGATGGATGGTGTTATTCTACCCCTGAGTGTTATTTTTTGCATATATATAGCATATAGTGCCTCATACTTATAGGGAACCTCCCCTTGATGAGAGGAGAGATTTTTCCCATGTTGATGTTGTAAACCTACACATCTGGCTGACTAATCTCCCTATGTTGTAATTAAAGAGACCTATTTTTCTCACCAGTTAGTTGGTTGACAAAATATTCACCCAACAATTATTTGGCAACTCCACTGGGGACATAGTAATTTTATGAAATTTGAAGCCTCAAGCTTCATATTGAAACATCACCTATGTCTTACCTAGTATCATTATAGCCTTATCCATTTATCCTATTGTGGAAGAATGAGATGCTCCAATGCTTTCCCATTATTAATTTTTCCTCCCAGCTTCACACAATAGTTTTTTGGCAACTCCACTGGGGATTTCAAACAAGTAGTTCCTATCCTTATCCATTGTATACTCTGGTGACTCTCATCTGGGTCTTACCATTATCATTATAGCCTTATCCATTCCCATTATATAATCTAGTCTGCAAACTAGATCCACTAAGGAAGAACAATAATTTGAAGCCTCAAGCTTCAAGCTGAAGTAGGACCAGTTTTTTCTCATTTTTATCCTACAATTTGGTATCTCCATGCTATGCAAAAAGCTAGAAATCTCAAGGTGTTGTTGAACCTATTTTTGAGTTAGTGCAACAAAGCAATTTTGATTTGTTTCCTCCACAACCTCACCTTTAATGAAGTAGGAGTCTTCCTCCTACCCATACCAATCACCAATACAAGGCAAAGCTTCTTTTTCTACTGTTAGCAGAGCTTTACCTATCCATACTCTACCTAGATTTGCGATCCCACTTCTACATAATCAAATCATGCCTCAAGGCCCCTAGGTAACTCTTTTGGTCCACTAAATTTGACCCCACCTCTACATGAGCTTCCACACAATTCAAGGAAGAATTTCACCAAATTTTTTGGTGATGGGAAAGTTCACCCTAATGAACATATTGCTTCTTTCAGCATAGCCTATGGTGTAATAGGTGTGGAGTATGAATACATAGTAGTCAGGCTATTCATAAAGACATTATAAGGTGCTACTGCAGACTAGTTCTACCATCTATAAGCATGGTTAGTGACTGATTGGGACACTCTTAAAGATAAATTTCAAGCTAGGTTCAAGCCTATAAAAGATGCACATGCCTTTCTAGCCTAGTTCACATAGATGAAGAAGGAGCCCCATGAACCTATGAGGGACTTCATTACCAAGTTTGACAAGATGAGGAATATGATTCCCATGATCGCCCAACTGACACTTGAGAATCTCAAGTGTTTCTTCATCAACTCATAGCTGCCTGAAGTGAGTTTTTTTTTTGAGATGGACTAGACACATAGACCTTACTACTACTCAGGACTTGGATACTAAGGTAGATGATCTCATCTTGGCAGGGAAGATAAGAAGATATCTTAACAGAGGAAAACCCTCTTCATCTTCTAAGTATCCATCTATAAGCACCATTGATCAAATGGTGCAAAAGCTAGAAAATGAACTGCTAGCCTTGAAAAGGAAAATGGCTCAAGCTATGTTTGCTCCTCCTAATCAAGATATGCCAAGGAGGACATTTCAAAATCAGCCATATCAAGGCAATGCTGCTAGGAATCAAGGGTAGCAAAATCATCTTCCTCCCCCATAGAGGAACCTTGCCCTTAAAGCACCTCCAAATAACTCAGTAGTTGGATATTTAGAAATAGAACATGATTTCTCATTCTAGCCTGAGTCGAATCCTGAAGATGATGCTAATCTCTTCACTAAGTAAGAAGAAGAATTAGCTAGCAACTCCAACATTGGTTTCTTGAATTATCAAGATGAACCTAGAAGTGAAGGAAATACAGCCAAGGGATCATATGTGGTATTCACCCAGTCCAAGAATCAGTCAGCCCAACTAGTTGATAAGGAGAAAGTAGAGGAGCAACCTCAAGTAATAATTTCAATTTCTAAGCATCAAACCACTTTGCCTTTCTAGCCAAAGGACCTGATGATTGCCAGAAAGGTAAGTGCCTCAAATATCCCTATGCCTTCTACTTCAAATTTGTAGGCTAGTCCTCCCCCTCCTAAAAACCAAAAGGATGAAATCCTATCCTCTCTTCCTAGTCTATTTCAATCATTTGACATAATCAACCATGTCAAGAAAACCAAAATTCAAATGATTGAATTTGAATTTCTACAAGCCAACCCTAAGTAGTTGGACAGGTTGGTGAAGTGTGTGAAGAATACAACCATCCCTGAAGGACAAGAGATTAGAAAGGTAACTCATGATCCCCCAAGGAACATGCGCATCCTAAACAATCTTGTCATTACTCCTCCTACTACGCCTAGGAAAATAGAGCTTTTCTATGTTTCCCTATTGATAAATGGTCATAAGTTGAGCAACTACATCATTGATTTTGGTACATCTGACAATGTCATGCCTACCAAAGTGGTAGAATCCCTTGGTCTTACACTAACCAAAACATTTGGGAGATGCTTCTCCATGGAGAAAAAATAAGTGCCACTACTAGGGAAAATCAAAGATGCCCAATTTGCATTTGCAGCATTCCTAGACAAGAGAATCAAGATGACAGTCCTGGTGGTTGACATCCTAACCTCATACAACATTCTACTAGGATGAAATCTCTATAAGGATGTGGGTGGTGAGTTGAGCATGGACCTATCTAAGGTAAGGATCACTATCAAAGGCATCATGAGGAGGTTGTTCCCTGAAAAGGAGGCAAAATACGTGGTCACCCAAACATTGGCCCCTACAGCTCAAATTCTATTTGAGTCTTTAAGCAGGGGTAATTACTTCTTGACCATAGAGGATGTTCATGTTCTTGTAGATGAAATTCCTATAGGTGGTGATCTTGAAATAAATTCAAACAAGACATTATAAGAATTAGTAGGGTGCAGTACAAATAAAAAAGGATCATCCATCTCTAATGAAGAGAAATCTGATAGAAGATTAGTTTTTGATGATATTTGGATCTAGGAATTTGATGGCAGTATTTCCTTTACTGATGTTGGAGCCAAGATGGTGTTGATGTCTCCTTAAGGAGCTATTCTTCCTCCTTCACATGAGTTGTAGTTTAGTAACACCAACAACACTACCGAGTATGAATCTCTGTTACTCAAGTTGAAGGTTGCTCAATATAAAAGTGTCAAACTCCTTCACACTAAAGGAGATGTTGAACTGATGATTTTTCAAGAGTTTGATGCTAAAAATCAAAACATGTGCTAGATTGAACCAACAAAACAACAAGCTATGGTAGTGGACCATACTGCTACATGCCAAAGTCAGGAAAAGGAAGTCTTCACCAAGAGAGCAAAGATATATGGTTTTTAGATTAGAGACCACATCTTGCCATGGCACAAGAAGAGAGAACCAAAAGGAGTGCATAGAAAATGTGATTCTTGGTGGAGAGTTCTATTAACCCATCACTGATTCTAGGGACAAAATGGTTTCCT
The DNA here is from genome assembly GCA_037957365.1 of Torreya grandis. Lineage (NCBI taxonomy): Eukaryota > Viridiplantae > Streptophyta > Pinopsida > Cupressales > Taxaceae > Torreya > Torreya grandis. The sequence continues at coordinate 4,681,802 of JARHVA010000361.1, read as the reverse complement.
ACTAGTTTATTAGGAAGGAATGCCATCTTCATTATCTCACAATGGGTAGCATTTGAATAACTTCAATTCTTGAAGTATCAGATAAGTTCGCCTATAGATATGTATATTTGTATAGTCTTTGTTTCTACTTTGTGTCATTCATTTTAATTTTTTGGAGCCTTTCTTTTTTGGGTAACATGACTCCATATCCCAATGACACACTTCAAGGCACTAGAGATTTTGGTTTTTACTCCCCTCAGTTGTTCCAAGTTTTTAACTGAAGGAAGTTCCCCAACTGGAGCTAGCTATTGTTCCCAAAATTTATCACTCATTTTTGGGACAACATTTGAACTATTTTGGTTCAATAGGACCAAAATCTTCTCTTCCTTTTCAAAAATTATTTTGTGCATTCAAATTGTTCATTTTTCAAAGCTTTTTCAAAAATCTATAGACTCTACAGGCTTGAAACTATGGACTCTATAGGAAGAAATCTACGAACTACCCCAGTTCTATGGACTCAAACTACAGACTCTGTAGGTGGAACTATGAACTTCACAAATGGTTTTTATGGACTCTACAAGTAGGCTCAAATCTATGGACTCTAAAGGCCTCAAAACTATAGACTCTATAGGTTGGTTTCTACGGATTCTGTAGGAAAGAAATGGGTTCAACACTTAGCCATTTTTTCAATCGAGAAGTTCAAAGGGGTATTCTAAGAACCCGAAGGATAGGTACCCTTATAGAGGGCACTTTGGAGCCAAAATGGACCCTTGCAACTTTTTTGAAAGGCAACCTTGGAGGTCAAACAACCCTTGTGGAGGGTAGGTGGGGAGTAGGTGGACCGTTTCAAAGGCTGAGTGAGGAAAGGAATTCCTTCGAAAGGAAATCCTGTAGTAAAGTTGTTAAGGATGTCTCTTTCAAACAAAAAGTCTAAAGAAATTCCTTCAAACTTTTTTTTGAAGGAATTAACCCAACCAATGAAGCCTAGCAGAAGAAATGACTAAGGCAAGGGAAAGGAACATTTCCTTTGGAAAAAATGTCTGAAGGAAAAGCCTGAAGAAAAGTCCACCAAAGGAATAAAAGCCTGAAGGCCACCCAAAAGATCTTGAAGGGTAGGTACCCTCATGGGGGACACTCAACACTCAAAAAATGAACCATGTTTCAAGACCCTGAAGGGCAAGTTCCCTCTAGGAAAGATCAAACCTCAAAGTGTAGTGGAAGCTGCCACGTGTCCCTTATAAAGTCAAAGTGGAAGCTGCCAAGTGTCATCTACCAGGACACAATTTCTAATAAGTTTCAAAGCTATGAAAAGTGCCATGTGTTTCATTATAATTCTATGGAAGCTACCAAGTGTCAACATCCATAGTTTCTTCCTTTTGTTTCATTATTGAGTAAGGATTGTGGTGGGCCCTGGGTGAGTTGCTAAAGCGAGTGGAGTGTGCCAAGTGTCATCATCCATGTGAATCCAAATGAGTCTCAAATGTTTCTATTATGTTTTTAAAGCTAAACAGATGCTTCCAAGTGTCCTCACTAGTTTCACAGTGGAAAACGCCACGCATCACTTGTTAAGATCAATGGAAAGTGGTCAAAGCAAACAAGATAGCTGAAGGAATTGTCTAGGAAAGTGACGGGCCCATAGATGTTAAAATTCATGGCAAAAAAATAGTTGTTGATCTTTGAAGGCTTGAGCATGGGCTTGAATGCATTCAAAGACCAAAATGCCAAAGGGAAGAACCGCTGATGGAAGAGCATAAAGAGCTAGCAAGGTTGAGGATAAAGCCCTGAGAGTTCAAGTGCCAGGAAAAGACAAAACTAGAAAGGGGAAAAGATAGCTCAAGGGCTCAAATCATAGAAAAAAGAGGGAAAGGCAAAAATATCTTCAAGGGAGTTATTTCTAGTAGGTGAAATAGTGGATCAAGTGGATTTCTAAAGCACACCAAATCAAGGATGCAACCTATTTTTCTTCCTAGAAGTAATGGCAAATTGGACAGCTACACAGACATAAAAAAAAGGACCAAATGATCCAAACCCAAGAGAAGAAATTTGAGATGAATCAACATGCCATAATTAAGATAGCTACCCTATTCTAGCATGGCCCCCCTAAAAAAACTAAAAATGCATTCAAGGCATTAAATGCGCAGCAGGGGTCATTCCATGAAACAAAGTGCCAAGTCTTTCTTGGCTGCTATATATTATAATCTCTTTTATTGTTTTCAGGAGATCTTCCCAATACAAAAGCAAAACTCTAGCCAAATTGAAAGGTGAATATTGAGACTTTGAGCTTAGATTATTATTCATATCATTTTATCTAAATGAGAAAGCAAGTTGTTTGCAGACTTTGTGCTGTCATAGCTTGTATCATTTTAGGAGATTGTTCTTATTTCTATCTTCTAAATGTGTTCTTGTTCATTTAATTTGGCAAACAGAACTAGTGAAAGTAATTAAGGTGTCTTGAAGCTGACTGTGGAAATACTTTATGCCCCCATAATTGCCTTTAGTGTGTTTTCTTTCTATTCTTGTGTAAAGGATCTTGGGATGACTTTGTGCCCTCATTATCCTTCATATTTTATTTCTATGTAAAGGATCTTGGGATGAATTTATGCCCTCATTATCCTTTGTATCTCACTCTTGGGTAATCAAGGTGGAGACTTTGTGCTACATCTCAGTCTACTAGTTACTATGCCCTTGGTTACCAGTTACTTGTCACTACCTGAAAGAACTCCTGTTGTCTCCTGCAAGATCACTTTTGAAAGAAGAGAAGTGCCTTCAGTGTCTTCACCAGGATTTTATCCTTTGTTTGTGAACATTATCTCTAAAAAAAGAGAGACAGATGGTGTTATTCTACCCTTGAGTGTTATTTTTTGCATATATATATAGAGCCTCATACTTATAGGGAACCTCCCCTTGATGAGAGGTGATATTTGTCCACTGATGATGTAGTAAACCTACACATCTGGTTGACCAATCTCCCTATGCTATGGTTGAAGAGACCTATTTTGCTCATCAGTTGGCTGGTTGACAAAATATTCACCCAACAAATATTAGATGTTAAGATGGATAAGGACTATAAAGTTACTTAGAATAAGGATGTGTAATGGATTTTATTAGATGGGGAGAGTGTGTAAGAAGTAAGATGGTTATAGATGAGATAGTAGGTGTTATCTAGGATGAAAATTAGAAAATGTGGGATGGGTAAATAATAAAAGATGGGTAGATGATATAGGATGGATTTAGTTAAGATATAGTGAGGTAAATGAAGACTAAAAGATGGATAGTATATTAGGTAGGAGATGAAAGATGAAGGTATGGAAGATGATAATGAGATGTAAGATGGGTGTGGTTGAGATGAAAATGGATATTTTCCTAGGGGTGTCTAAGGTGTCACACACAAAATGGGGTATGGCCAACTCTATTTTGTAAATAATATGGGTTTTTTACAATACTCAGACAACACAGACAATCATGAATCTTAAATTAGTCAACTAATAAAGATGTGTAACTTGACACATGCACCATAAAATGGCTTTATAGGTGATGCTATAGGTTGGTGACCTATTATGTAATATATCAAACCCTCTCTACATCATTTTCACATAATGGCTACTTAGGAGTTGATATTAACTCTGTAGACACCTAAATTTGGCCACCAATAACCTCTAATCAAGCTTTTGGACAATTTCCACCCAAAATGCATAAATTGGCCTAAAAACACTAAAACACACTAAATGATATGAAACTAACATATTCAAGTGCTGATTTTAACTAAAGTGTCCCTAAATGGGGTAATGCAATTTATGGGCTAGCTAGATTTGATCAAATCATTCTGAGTCAAAATGCCAATTTTGTACTTAAGTGCTCTGGATTGATCTTTCCTATCAAATCTCTTACACAAGACACGTGCATTTGTTATTTATTATCAATAACTTCCTAAATGGGATAATATATCTAATGCATCTAAAATTACCTTTTATTTCTAATCCAATCAAATTTTGGACTAATAACAAGACATTCTGATTAATTTGAGTAATTTGTGCACAAAGTGCCTAATCATGCTTAAGAGCTAATTAATCCAAATCAAGGCCTAATTAAGAATTCCATGGAAAATTATTGAATACTTATTTTTAAAAATGAATATCGAATATCTACATCATTAGATGACCTTATTTCTTGGAAAGACATCCCTAGGCCATAAATGCCAAAAATATCAAGATTTAAAGCCCTCCATGCCTCTTAATTCACCTTTTTTCCAATGTCATGATGAGGATAATTATAAACTTAATTCCAAAAATTGGATTAATCCTTAGCCACACATCTCAATCTTAGGATGGAAGGTTCAGGTTGATTCTAGATATTCTTAAAAATCTATAAATAGAGAGGCCATGAACAACATTTCTAAGACTTAATTATGAAAATTTATAATACATGATTGGTTCTAAAAGATTCATGAAATTAATGCTAACATGACAAATTGATTTCAAGCCAAGCAAATCCACAATCCAAAGGTGCCAAAGAGAGATGGAGGTAGCCAAGCTTCCACTACCAAGGACTTCATGAGCACAAGCTGAGAAAGCCACCACTACAAAGGCATTTGGAGCATCCAAATAAGGTGAAGGAATTATTGTATTTTATTAATTAATTTTTAGTTGTGTTTGTTATTTGTTTTTTTAACTAAGCTCTCCCTAGTGTCTAGGCCTAGATATTTTATGCTAGTTAGTGTGTTCCTTTCATTTTGTTTTCATTTTGGAAATAACACCATACTAACCATCCTTTCTTGAGTCAAACTCCTAGATCACATAATGGCACACCTAATGGGACCAAATGCATCTCACACCTAAAGAAGATCATTTTGTAGCTTTAAAATATTCATTTAAACCCTTAAAACTCTTGCAAATTAATTTTCTAACTTTATTTTACCATTTTATTTACCATGGTTTTACACAGTAACTGATGTCAGCTAGTAAATCTAACATCAGTTTCATAGATTAACTGACATCAATTGGAAAAACCAACATCTATTAGATACTTATCAATGGTCACGTAGGTGTAACCGATGTCAGTTAGATAATCGATATCGGTTAGCAAAAGTAACCATTATCAGTTGTATATAACCAATGTCGCTCACTATGTTTTTCTTAAAACACAGACCTAAGAGATATTTTCCTAAAGTTCATTATTTCAAACCACAAAGAGCTTCAAGGCTAAAATACATGATAACCTTTTTGCTATAGGACCAGCTTGAAATTTGCTAAAAACATGTTTTAGATCACCTTTTACATGCTTAAAAATCAATTAGGAACCTTGTTTTGGTGTTTAACAAAAAAATTAGATGTTTTTAATGAATGTTTTTAAAGTTTGAAACTAAGACCAAGGGGTCAAATGATCACCACCTCATTTTCATTTGGGCTTAAAAATGAACTCACCTTTTCAAATCTTTTCGTATTTACTTAGTTTTTTAGATTAAATTTTTGTTTAGTAAAAAGAGGAATGTTACATGTATGCTCTTCAATTTGTCCCCTTTAGGGAACCCTTGGAATAAAAAGTTCCATTCCTATTGCAAGTAGAGTATTCCAAGGCTTAGAAAGAAAGTAATCTAAAACACTCCCCAAAAACTCTTCAAAGTTTGGGTGACCTTGAAAATGACCTTAAAGTCCTTCTATAGTCTTTTATTTTCATGTAAACTTGCTTGCAAGGGAGACGTCAATACCTCCCATGATTTCTTTAAGGAAGATTTGACCTAAGGTTTCATCTCCTAGCATTGACTTCACTTACTCCTTTTGAGTTGCACACAGGATGTATCTACATTTGGACATCACACTACACTAAACAAATAGTAGGATGTAGTGGTTGTAAAAAGGACCAAACCTTTTTACAACTAGCCAATGCCATGATCACCCAATTTTCATGCTTGTATTTTGCATCATTTGACATGAAAGTCATTGTGAAATTTATTCCCCTAGAGACATTTAAAACCTAATAGTTTAGTCAACCCCACATTGACATACCCTTGCTAGGATTTGGATGATTATACTTAGTGTATTTTGGTCATTTTTGATTGGTATGTTTTGATACTAAAACTTATTTATTTGTTCATAAGCCATATCAAAACCAATTTGTCTATACATCACTCTTTTGTCTAAAGAGGTGTTATACTGGCCATTTTACACCACACTTCTATCTTGAATTTTTTTCTAAACTTGTTTGTGTGTGTGTCATTCGAGTTACAGAGGGTAGTGTTATGTTTCCCAAATTATGTCAAACCATTTGTGACTTTAAGTCTTTTACAACATAACATTGACCAATTATTCGATTAAGATTATGTCATTAGGCTACTCAATTTGTTTTAATATTTTTTTACCTTGTATAAAAAACTATTTATATCAAACCATGTCATGTATACCATTTGGACCTTTGTCTTGTGCTGTCATATTGTCCAATCTTGTCTAGCTTGTTTGGTCAAATCCTAGTTTTCAAAGTTGAATTTTTAATTAGACTTATAAAGTTTGGATTCAAACATTGATTGATTTCTATTTAGGCTTTAATTCGTGGGGTTGATACACTAATCTTTCTCTTTTGGGTTGCATAACTTCAGTTAATCGATTACCCAAATTTGAAAACTATTGATGGTTTGTTTGTTTAGTACCTATCCTTATCATTTTGTGTGCCTTTATTTGGGAAAACATAGTCTTACTTCAAATATCCTTTTGTCTTATGCCTTATGCCAACTGATCATGTTTATGTTTGATTTTGTGTGTCAAGTTTATGTCAAAGTTATTTTCAAACTTGTTAGATTAAATCAAATCACATCAGGCTTTGTTTCAAGTCTAGATTTTGATGATATTTAGCCAAAAATCCTAGCAAATGCCTATTTGTTTGAGCCTAGATTTTGACTCTATGTTTGGACAAAAGACCTAGCAACTCAACTTTTCCCTTTCCTAGTTTAGAACTTATTTGGAACACTTTGACCTAGACCTTTGACATGTTAGTTTTTATTTAGACACTTGACCTTTTATGTGTATGACATTTGACATTTGACATTTGATGTTAGACTATTTTATGCCAAGTCTTAGCATAAATCATTTTAGAGATATAGCTCCACTTTTAGACCACATTGGAGATATAACTCCACCTTTTAACCAAGTTAGACCAAGATAGAACCATTTGTCCTTTGGACATAGTTTTTCAAACTTTATGTAACTCTAAGACTTATTTTTTAGAGATTTCAACATTTATGCAGATATGTCTAGCTACACTTATGTTGGAGCCATGTACAATCCAACTTATGATAGAATGGCCACACAAAATCCCACTAGGAACCCCTATATAGAAAGATTTTCTAAGGAGTTTTATTATTCTCCCTATAATACTCCATATGGGGAACATAGTCAAAATCCAAAAAATCTAAATCGAGACCTTGATTGGCATGAAGAGGCTTGTGAGGAAGACTTTGAAGAGCCAACTATAGATAATGTTGTTTGGAATATGAATCCATACCCTATTTTCAATAATCGGTACATGGAACATAGTCAAGAACTAGCTTATGAGCCAACTCATAAATGGGATGATATGGTTTATGAGGAAGACTTGGATGCTTTGGCTTATGCTGGTAATTAGGCTCCACCACATCATACCATTTCTATTCTAGGACCACATTGTTTCATCATTCCTATACCAAAACCTCATCCTTTGGTTTGTGTGAGAAACCAAGCTCCATAATGCCCAACCATTTCTATACCAGGACCTCATCCTTTGGTTTGTGTAAGAAATCAAGTTCCACAACACCCCTTCATCATTATAGGACCTAGTATTTTGGTTTATGTAAGTAATCAAGCCCCACAATGCCCTATCGTTATCATCTTAGGAATTTATCCTTTGGCTCATTCGAGTAATCATGCTCCCCAAGGTCCTACCATTATCCAACCACAAGTCATCCCATCAAAACCCTAACCCATCCAATCATTTGAAGACCAAGCTATGTTCAAAAATAGTATTTTCTAACTCATTGGAAACCAAGGCCAAGAGAACCAACCAATTCAAGATGTTTTTGTTGAAGCAACCATTTGTGATAATTCAATCTATGATGAATTGCTTATTAATACTATATTAGTTGTTAAGGAGTCTCACTCTAATGAACTAGTCTTTGATGAGTCACTTCTTACTAATTATAACCACCTTTGGGAAAATCATTACCTCAATCATGTGCCTATTTTTCAAGAGCCTCCTATTAAAAATCAAGTATCTGAGTTATCTCTTGACCTTTTTACCATCCTAGAGGATTCCCACTCTGACAAACCAGTCTTGGTGGAGACCATTATGCCATCATGAGCTATTACTTATCCAATAAAAAATATTTAGTAGGACATCATTATAATATAGTACCTATCATATGAAGAATCAGATTTAGAGTCAAGTTCTATTCTTGAATTGATATTGGATTTAACATTACAATAAAAAACTGAATCAACATCAATCTCAACATTAGATTTAGAGTTCTTTGAGTTAAAACTAGATTTAGAAGAAGAATATGTTCATGGCTGTTACAAAATTAGTTACACATGCCTTGTAGATTAATTTGAATACATTTGTGTTCCTTCTATGATTTTTGAGGATGAGTAATTTTGCTTCGACGCAAGTTATCCTAGTATCTTCTATGAGGATTGTGTAGTGTCTCCCCATTCTATTACCATTCTATAGGCCATTACCATCAACCAAAATAACCATATCATTGACATTCCATCTCCCATAAGTGTCGATTGGGATCGATAGAATCACACTTTGTTAAATTGCATCCATGGTAATATAGCTATTGAAAAAGAGCAAGGAGGCCAAGACCACATTGATGTAGCAAAAGAATACTCTCCTAGTGAAACCTTTTCAGAGGCACTAGGATACAATCAAAGTCAAAACTTAGCATCTTCTAGTGAAAATGTTTTAGAAGTGCTTGAAGACAATCAAATTAAAAATTCCACATTCCTTAGTGAAACATTCTCAAAGATTTTATGGGAAAATTAAGATAATTTCATTGGTGAAAACCTTTTTAATGCACCAATAATTGAGCACAAAAGTTCTTCACTACTTGATGAAGACAAAATCAAAGATCAAATCAAAATAGCTTCCAATTTATAGCCCAATCAAATGGTAGCTACTCTCAATATCAAACAATAAAAAAATATGGTGGTCCTATAAAGAAAACAAGTCTTCAACTCTACCATAACCAAATTTAAGTTGAATCTATCATTCATAATATTACATGTGATTAAAAGTCTTGTTCTTCAGTTGTTTCTCTACCATTCCACATTCCATTATCATTTACCATTCTATTTCACAAAAAAACCTACCATCCATTGTTTGTCCTTATTTACCATCCACAGTTTCACTTTCCTTTGTAGAGGATACAAGGATACATTGTCTTGACATTTTAGGGAATTAAAATCAATGACCAATGAAGATCACAAAAGCATTCTTGATAACCTAATTTGTAGGCATTTCTTGATAGAGCAGTTATTTAGATGAGGTGTGGGATAGAAATTAGCATGATCAAGTATTCTATTTGTATCATTTGTTGATTAGGATTTTCATCTCCCCATCAATAGGGACACCAGAATTAAAAACCATACTCAAGCCAAAAACATGTACCATGCCATTTCTATTATTACATAGCCATTTGCCATTATTATATATTTTTGACATTCACCCCCTCACTTGGGGGAAATCTTCTTACCATGTTATCCAATCTATCAAAAAACCATCATTATTTGAAAGCAATGTCAGTCCATTCCTATTTGGACCAAAGCCTATTTTTAGTCATCCTATCTAATCCTATTTTGATCTTGGTTCTTTTGGTTCTTCCCACATTTTTTTTGAGAGGATTCTGATCAATTTTCAACAATCAATCCAATCTATATTTCATTGATATTATATGAAAGTAGTGTGACAATTGATTTGGTAATATATCTTTCATCCTATCAAGCTTATTTATGTGAGCTTGATTATAACTACCTATGGGCAAATCAGTGTTTCACTAGTCTTGATACTAATTATAACTATCTATGGGAAAATTAGTATCATTAATCTATGCCATTATATCCTAGTTATAACCACCTATGGGTAAATTAGGGTCAACACTTGTTTACCACGTATTTTTGCATCACCTTGCCATTACTATTTTCATTTGACTAGCCATTTTCTAGATTTGAGAACTTACTAGGACCTAAGTAGTTTTTCCCTACCTTTTGTGTGGATGGAATTACTATGACTTGATGTCATTTCAGGACTATGTGGGTCATGATCAATTCATGTTGAGGTCACCTCAGTCCCCCTTTCCATATGCTTTCATCATTTTGTGAGCAACCTAAGCTAAATGCTCTCATCATTTTGTGAGTAGGTATCTTGTCATTCTCTAACAAGTTAAGATACCTCAAAATTCCAAAAACATTCATAACATTTCAAAAAATCCAAAAATATTTGTCTTATCTAAGCTTAGTCAGTTATCCTCAATCCACCTTGCTGGGGCATTTTCATTGTTAAGGATGTTTTCTTTTGATTATATTTTTAGGCTTTTTATTTGTTTGTTTATTTTAGGTTGTTTTTTTGTTTGTTTATTTGTTCACTTTCCTTTTTATTTGCTTTCAACATTGTTGCCTTGACTCAGTCTATATGCATACATTGGGCGATTCCTCAATCACATTATTTGTGAGTCCATCCATATTCATATGTCAACATTATCATCATGGTTTTGATCATTGGTGTATTATTTTAGAGTGTTTATTGGATCGAGAGTTATTCCTTATGCATATTTCAGCTAAATTTTCATGGCATTTTATCATGATGCCTACTATCACATGCTACAATAAAGATTAGCTTCAAAAATGTCTATAATCAATGGAGATATAGAAGTTTCTCCTTGAAACCTTGGCAAATCCACCCATCCCACCCTTGATCAAATTATCCCATTAGCCATTATAGTTGTATCATTTATAATCAAGATGACCATCTCCTCATTAGGAGGTACAACTGAATCATTCACATTGATCAATATTATTCTTCTATCCATCCCTTTCATCACCTTTCAGCCACTCATCTTTAATCTATATTCCAGGTTATATCCTTGAGTTATGCTTTCTAATCAACCTTAACTATGTCATAATCATCTTTAGGCAATCTATGTCCTCTTAATGATTATAACTGCCTATGGGCAAATCATTATTTTGACTTTAAATCCTAATTATAACCACCTTTGGTCAAATCAGTATCCTTTTTACATTATTGCAAGCAAGCATTTTCTCATTTGGATTAATCTCAACCATGGATTAATTCCACCTTTCTTCTTATTTATTTTTGAGGGACCATCCATCAACAAATGTGACGGCTACTCTCTCGAGGGGTCATCATTGTAGGCTTCCCAAAACCATTTGGAGCTTTGTTATTCAATCATCATCTTTTTTTTGCCATATAGATCATTTCTCAATCTTTAAGAAGACATTGTTGTACTTATAGCTTGTAATGCCTTCCCAAATAGGGGAAAACTATAAACACCTAAATTTGGCCACTAATAACCTCCAATCAGGCTTTTGGCCAATTTTCACCCAAAATGCACAATTTGGCCTAAAAACACTAAAACACACTAAATGATGTGAAACTAACATATTCAAGTACCAATTTTGGCTAAAGTATCCCTAAATGGGGTAATGCAATTTATGGTCTAGCTTGCTTTGATCAAATCATTTCAAGTTAAAATGCTAATTTTGCACCTAGGTGCTCTGGATTGATCTTTCCTATCAAATCTCTGACACAAGACACATGCCTTTGTTATTTATTATCAGTAACTTCCTAAATGGTATAATGGATCTAATGCATCTAACATCACGTTCTAATTCCAATCCAGTCAATTTTTGGACCAATAATAAGACATTATGATCAATTTAAGTAATTTGTGCATAAAGTGCTTAATCATGCTTAAGATCTAATTAATTCAAATCAAGGCCTAATTAAAAATTTCATGGAAACTTATTGAATACTTGTTTTTATAAATGAAAATTGAATATCTGCATCATCATATGACCTCATTTCTTGGGAAGAAATCTCTAGACCATAAATGCCATAAATATTAGGATTCAAAGCCCTCCATGCCTCATCAATGTCTTTCATGATGCCCTCATGCCTCTTAATTACCCCTTATTCTAATGTCATGATAAGTATAATTATAAACTTAATTCCAAAAATTGGATTAATCTTTATCCACACATCTCAATCTCATGATGTATGGTTTAGGTTGATTCTAGACATTCTGAAAAATCTATAAATAGAGAGGCCATGAACATCATTTCTAAGACTTAATTATGCAAAGTTATAATGCATGATTAGTTCTAAAATCTTTATGCAATTAGTGTTACCATGCTAAATTTATTTCAAGCCAATCCAAGCCATAATCCAAATGTGCCAAGGAGAGATAGAGGTAGCCAAGCTTCTACTGCCAAGGACTTCATGAGCACAAGCCGAGCAAGCCACCACTACAAAGGCATTTAGAGCATCCAAAAAAGGTGAAAAAATTCTTGTGTTTTATTCCTTACTTTTTAGTTATGTTTGTCATTTGTTTTTATTAACTAATCTCTCTCTAGTGTCTAGGCCTATAGATATTATTATATTTAGTGTGTTCCTTTCATTTTATTTTCATTTTAGAACTAACATCATACTAACCATCCTCTCTTGAGTCAAAATCCTAGATCATAGACTCTGGTATCAGTACACTTGTTATGACTGAAGGCTCTTAATCTAGGTTTACATAAAGGTTTATAGTTGCATCCAATATATATGATAGGGTACATTAGGGCCCAATTCCATATAGGATGTTTTCTAACTACCCTACATATTGGATCTTAGCCACCCCTCACTCCATGGAACCCTTTATGGGGAATTCTGCTTAGGCAGTGAATGATAACTCTCCTAATTTTTAGACTCCACTAGAACATGGAGTTTGGTCTAGTGAGTGGTGATGAAATATAAATCACCAAGCCCTAATTTATAAGCTTGTGCATGGGGATAACTTCCATATCATGTGATATCTTAGAATTAAGAGGGGGTAACAAATAGGAAAGCATAATCTAATTTACCAAATGATTATTCTATGTGAGAAAACACATGTATGTACAATTAGGAAAATATATACAAATATGATCACACACAAAAATAAAGTATATACAATAAAACCAAAATAATATATTATTGACACCCCTTTCTACAAGCACAAAGGTCAGAAATCAAAATGGGGTTCTTTAGTCTTGATGGGTCTTACACCAAAATGGGTCCGTATTCAAATTTTGACAAAACCGTAACTTCTTGAAAAACTACAATTACATAATGAAATATTACAACCAAAACTACAAAATCCCTACTCTAAGATAAAATCATACATCATGAGTTGTGATCTTGTATAAGTTAGTTAAACATGATAATTACCCTACAAAACTGTGATAGTTAGACAATATTGTAACTTAACAAATCAAAACTACAACTTACAAAAATTCATAATATGTGGTTTTATATAAAATGAAAAAGTATAAAGATATGTCTAGATGGATATTTAATGAGATAAGTCTTATATAATATAAAATAGATAGATTAGAAAAAATGTTTCTCAGTGAGTTGACTATATTATTAGGACCCTTTAATGAACAAATTGTCTTAGAATGATTTATACTAATATATAAATATAATGATTACACTAATAGACAAGATGATAAAACCAACCTAAAATATAGACATAATGATTATGTTGATAGATAAAATGATTGTGCTTAGCTAGATAGGTGACCTAACTCTTATTTAAACACAAAACCATGACTAAAATATATAAAATCACTAATGAAAGATCAAAGTCATAAGTTCAAGACTTGCAGTGTTGTAGTAGGGGTTAAAACAAGTTTATGGTGAGGTGTTTGATGTTTTCATTAGTTTTCACTCTATGCCTATTGGTCCCTATAGACAGCACACCTGTAAGTATATTCTGTAAAACACATAATAATTTTTAGTATATCCCTTATAAGCACACTTATTAGGCCAATAGCTAGATTTAAAAATACTTAAAATGAACAAGATGAAGTCTTGGCAAAAATCCTTATAACTAGCTAATAGGAGATAAAAATACTTTTGTCTACAAATTGGAAATTGATAGTTCACAATTTTTAATAGTTTAATGAAGAAGGAAAAAACCACAACTCTCGATGAAAAAACCATAGTTACCAGAGCAAAACCATAGATGAATGAGTTGCAATATTGTAGGTTATGCCCAAATGGCCCAAAGCTTGATTGCTCCTCTTTCCTGCACAATAGAATGCCCGAAATGCCCTCCATGAAATACAAATAGAATAATAATTTATTATAGAGAGATTAGTGGTAGATAAGTCATAGGAATATGAAAGAAAACCAAAGGTTGATAAAACCATAGCTATAACTATAATATCATTGTTACCAAGACAAAGTCACTATTTCAAAAGTTATGATGTTTTTGTCAAGGCACAAATATTCTAAGTGATATATTATCCTTCTTGACCCTACATATGAGATATAATAACTCTTCCCAAATAGTAGATAGAACAAAAATTTACCTGTAAAGGGGTTAACAAAAGATGAACATAGAGATATTACCCTAACTACTAGCTTTCACAAAACTATGACTAGACCTACAAAACCACAGTTAAAAGGGCAAAAATACAACTATCAAATTTGTGATTAATTTTTTTAGAAGTAAAAAACCTAAAAAAATAAAAAACCATTAGTAGCCAATGCTTGTAGTTAAACAATATCGCTACTCAGTTTACAAGACCACAACTACAATATCACAAATCCTAGTTCAAAACCACAGATTGCCTATGCATGATGAAATTTCAAAATTTGGACTTAAATTCATGTCTAGTTTATCATAAAAACATACAAATCACTTCCATTAAGATTAAAAGGTTAGTATAGGGAGTAATGTCCCATTGTGATCACCAAAAATGTCGCCTAAATTTTAGATTCAACTCTTATTACTATTTTTAGCAATAAGAACCTAAAATATAAACACATAAATAGAAGGGGATAAAAGAGATAATAATATTTTTAAGAAGGATCTTACGATCACTTTAACTCTTTATATATCATCTCCATGATTGTCAAATTGATAGTTGATGCAAAATTTGGTGTTTGTTGGATTGTTTGCTTGATAGTTGACAATGGCTTCCAATGGATGAAATTGACTTGGTAATGGCTTTTTGATGGATGAAATGAGGATGACAATGGTAAAATGATAACAAGAAGGTAAGTTAATGGAAAGTTTTCATGTTTTCATGTTAGTTTAAGGGAGGGAAGGAGCTTGCTTATATAGGAATGGAGGAAGAAATCAATGACTCAAATTTAATTTTAAGCCATTGAAATTAATGGCTAGAGATTTTCCAAGGAGATATCTATAATAGAAAATTTTAGAGAAAGGGGATAAAATGGAGGATATTTATAAAATTTTCCAATTATATAAATCTTTCATAGGGTTTAGGGGTTTAGGAGTACATAGGAATAGGATGGTAGATGGGTTTGCATTTTTAAATTGGAAAGTGGCTTAGGAAATAGGTTAGTGGGTAAATAGGTTTTGTTAGGAGATTAATGAAGGAATTAATTTGTTATGGGATAGGGTAAGGTTTTTATGATGTAGAAAATGGGATATGGGACAATGTGAAATTAGTTAAATTGGCTAGAAAATGTGGTAAATAGGTTAATTTAACAAAATTAGTGTAATTAGTGAGGTGAGTGAATTTTAGTGCATACACATTGGTTATAAACAACAATCATAAAAATATATACTTATAACTTAAGTCACTATGTGTAGGCTGATATATACTATCAATTTTAGTTGGTGATTTAAAATTATGGTTCATTATTATCAACAGGTCTCTATAGTTCGTTATTGTGAATATTACATATAACTCATAGATCGAATCTACCATTTAACTTAAGAATTGTCACGACATTGTAATGATTTATATATTCTTGTAAGTAAAATACAAGGGCATATATATTTGTAGTAATTTCATAATCACTATTGATCACATAATATGTGATCATTATAGATCACCATAAATTACTAAATGAAAACAATTCCATTCCTATAGGTATTATTAATACAGCATCATAAAACTTATACTAAGGTGTTGGATAATAATAACACTTATTATAAATATATATAATCACAAGTCATTATAGTTTTGATATGAGTTGCTACATCTTACCTTATTATGTATGTATGTACACACACACACACACACACACACACACACACACACACACACACACACACACACACACACACACACACACACACACATCATATTAGGAAAATATATATATTCCAATTAGTTGATTTTGTATATCCATATTTATTCATTGTATTTATACCTTTGAGTTTACTATTAGTATATTACCAGGTGTATATTTTTATATTGTATTATAAAATATACAGTGATATAGTTTAATTATCAAGTTCATTATTTTCTAATGATATAATTCACTATAATATCATTTTACCTTCAAACTATTATATTCATATTTAATATAATCTTTGTATAGGGTGCTTGTCTATAATAGTTTACTATTTTTTCAAAATGCACTATTGAGAATAGTCATTGATGTTAGGTTGTCATTGATGTCAAAGAGAGCATGAGATCGTACTGTATTAATTACAAAGTGATTAGAGTGATGATTTGGAGAGTGTTTTCTTAGTTAAGTAATTAATGGATTTTTTTAATGGTATGGTCAAGTTTTAGAGACCCTATAGGGTGTCAAGAGTGCTTAGAATACTTATGGAAGTGAAAGGAATTCATCAGAGCTATCATGTGAGTGTCTAGGCTCAAGTAGTCATCTTGACAGATAAGGTTGAGTAATAAGTTTGATGATGTCATATTTCACACGTGTGAAGTGCATAAACATAATATTTTCAAATTTTATCACTTACTAACACTTTTTATCTTACAAGGACCCATTGAGTCTCAATATCTCTGAGTATACACCTTACGGGGTACATCAAGAAAGGGGTGGGTAGACCATTGGTGCTTCATAAGATTATTGTCTATTTTCCCACTTTTAATCTACACACTTATCTCTTAAAACCATTTACCCTAAGCTTATTCTTCACTGTTGTACCCATTCCTAACATTTGGCATGATTTATCATCCTCTTTTGCCTTAATCCCCTTTTGGATAGTCGTCTATACTAGGTTGACTGGGTTGACATTATACTATCTAGGGTATTTTTCACTTCCTTGAGTTTGTTATCCCTTTGGCCTACCTAACATAGACCTAGTGAATTAGCCCTAAAAATATATAAGGTCAACTAGGTTGACCCTATATAATTGAGATTTTTTAGAGGATTTAGGGAAAGATATACCTATTTATACAAGCTCATTTCAAACCATTTCATATAGATAATCAAAGAAGAATAAGTGTGAAAGAACATCTGCTTATTGACAATCCTACTTGAGGAATAAAGCTTAGGGTTCCATACTTTATTTGGACATACATATCTTGTCTTGTGGAGAAGTCTTTTGGATGCATAGATAGGTTGTGTAGACTAGATCTAATTTGTCATTGTTATCCTTACATACCACAACAATCTCTTATAGAGCACCTTGGCTAAGGGATAAATTGAGGCTCAGTAGGTTCATCTTCAAGGTAGGTATTCCTATCTTTATTTCTCCTTTATAAGAGTAGATAGATAATCTAGTTATGCTTATCTTCCATGCATTAGGATTTTGTATAAATTAATGTGATTATATGTCTTATATGCATGTTTAGCTTAGTTTTTTTTGTTTCTAACACCCACTTTATGTTATAAGATTTGGTGTGCACAAGATTAGATTTACTTTCTTGTTATTATAATAGGTGAATTTTTTAAACCTAGGACTCTTTTAGGGTTTTTACATGATTATGTTAGATTTTAGGCTTTGAAACCCTACCTCACATGGTGTATTATGATAATTGATCCCCTATTCAAGTCTAATAGATCCCCATATTGGTCATGTCTTTGCTTAATAAATGTATTCCCAATCAGAAGTGTAGGTATGATCTATGTTCTTTGAGCCATGATTGATTAATAGAAATGATGTATTTCTTATTATATACATGAAGGTTTTAGGAGCAATTTACTATATGGATATATTCCCCTATGAGAGGAGATCATGTGATTCAAATTTCAGGTTATGAGGTTGAACATAGAAAAAGTTATTAAGGTGATAATTTGGCTTCTCAGGAAGAGTTCACTAAGTTCCCATACTTATCCAAATTTGCATTATTGAAGATCTATGATGAGTATCTAATTGGATCATAGATCTATAGTACAAAATTAATCAGACCAAATAAGGATCTAACAATGAGTAGGTGATCATATAGATAGAGATCAAAGTCACATATGAAGTCAATATGTCAAAGGTACCTAAGAATGAATGTGTTGATAAAAAGTGTCTCAATCTCAATATGTTAGTAGAAAATCAACAACACATAGGTGTTCATGCAGATGGAGATCCAATGATGAGTATTCAATCATACAGTGGAGATCAATGGTGTATATTAAGTCAATATGTCAAAGGATGCTCAAAATAAATATGGGGATGCCAAGTGGCATAAAAGTGGAGACTAATAGTAGAATGCTCAGAAGGCATGTGGGGCTACCAAATGGCATAAAAGTGGAAACTTATAGCATAATGCACAAAAGGCACACAGAGATGACATGTGTCATGATCTCAAGAGTTTTGATCAAATATCAATGACCACCATTGATATTTAAATCCAAGAAAATTTCAAGGAAGATAAATGGAGTGATTTTGTTCAAAGTTGATAGGGAGCATGAAATGAGGTCAAAGTGTCTGATGTTTAACATTTCATAGTGACCATTGGAATTTGAATTAACAAAGGGAAAAACTAGTTTGTAATGTTTTACCTATAACTTTTGATATAGGATGAATTCATTAATGGAGAAAAAAGTAAAGTTGAAGAGGAATTAAAGATACATCCAAAAAATCTATTTATAATGTTTTAATGTTCATATATTCAAAGATATTTAGCTCTAAAGTGTGTGTGTTTGACCATGTTTTGCAAGTGACCTGAGAAGGATAATTGAAGAGTTATTAATGGTATTTTGATATTTCAAGATGAAATATATATTAAAGAGTGTTAAAAATTACATGAGGTCCATATATGTGGATTTTTGAGGTTTGACTAATCCATTTTTAGTGTGAATAATTACTTATAAGTTGACTATATTTGTTAAATGCACTAGTATATTGAGTGACTACTTTGTAGAAGTTAGTTGAAGGTTTTCTGAGAAGAATTGAAGAAGAAAATGAGTATGGAGATGTTATATAAGTATATGAGACTTATAATAAGGCATGATGTTTTCATGGTATGCCCCTAATTAGATATATAGATTCAAAATAACTTGACTATATTTTGATTGTATATGACTAGTCTGAGTGGTCATTTTTGAGAGAGTTGATTTGAGCACTTAGAGTCTATGTTGGAATTTATAAGGAACATGGAGTTTTATTATGGGTCTTTAAGGTTCCACCCATGTGATCTAATTGTATGTCTATGTGAAATATTTGAGTGTTTTCTTTAGAAGTTTGAGATTGTGTTTTCTGTATATGAAGACCTGAAGAGCAAGGAGACCTAATTGGTATGTGCAAGTGTTGAGTTGATATTCCAAGTGACATGGACCCATATGATAGTGATAAAGGAGATTTTATAGATATTTTTTATGTGATTTAATCATTGGTAAAGGATTAAGTTGGTCCAATTAGTCTTACATGTAATGTGTGAGTATGAAGGCCTAATTGTCTTATGTCTCACCAAGACCTAATGGCGTCTTGGGGATAATGAGGTATTAGATGACTTAAGGAGTGTGTGGTTATTGAATGTAATTTTTATGAGGACACATTTAAAATTTATAACAATTATTATAATCATCTTGAACAACATGGGCTATACCAAGAGAGTAGTATAAATACAAGGCATTATTGGCCTATTTGAGCTAGTAGTGGAAGTTATATGTGTGTGGAGTTAAGAGAAGTAGAGAAACTTTGAAAGAGAAGGTATAGGTTAGTGAAGACCATCATATATTTAAGAGGATAAATCATTTTTATTTGATCAATATGATTTAGGTGGATACATAGGTCATTAGACCTAATGATCCTATAAGAAGTAGATTGAGTGAGTGAGCCCTTGAGACTATTTGGGTGAAAGAGTGAAGGTGAATAGTGAAAAAAAGTTGGTAATCATTAGTTTGAGAGTAGAAACATGTGTTAAAGATGATATATTCAAGGTATCTATGTAGGTTTTTGGTTTCCTAGGGGGTTATTTCCTCCTTGTAAGTTAAAACTTACTAAAAGGTCTAGTTGTTGTGGTTAATTAGCTAGACAGGGGTAGTAGCTCCTTATGGGACTAGTATTTAAAAAGATTAATGGATGGATATTCCTTGATCAGTTGGTTTTATTATAAATTATATCCTATCATTATAGGACTATAGTTCATCTTACAGGTTTTAGTGGGTTTTATCCCCCAAGAGGGTTTCCCACATATATTATGTGTTATGTGCTTGATCTTGATATATCTTCCTTATTAATTAAAATGGTTAATTTGTATGCATCATTATTGTATATGAAAAATGATTAAGAGTTGAGAATTGAATTGGATTAGTTGGCATCATTGATTCACCGCCCACCTATTAATGGTTAGATCTCTAATAATTGGTATCAAAGCATGACCATTTGTGCAAGTTTAACCACTTGAAGGTGATCCAAGGTTCAAAGATGGATAAGTAATTGAGGAAATAAAATCTTGAGTTGATATCAATGGTCAAAAGTCTTAAATAATAGAATAGTCATATTGATACTGGGAAGAGTAATTCTAATTCCAAGGATGATGAACATAAGATGAGGCTTGAGGATATTAATAAAAAAATCATGAAATGTAGTAAAATGATAAGTCATCTTCAAACCAAGTTTGAGAGATTAAGTGAAATAGTAAAAGAAGAAAAGATGACCATACAAGATCTTGAGGATTAATTAAGATTTATAAAGACTAATCTGAGTTCAAAAGAGGAAAAATACAAACATCTCAAAACTTAATTAGAAGAGATAAATGACAAGTTGAGTTAAAATCAAGGTGAACATGATGAGTTAAAGTCAAATCTTTATTCTATAAAGATTATTAATGAGTAAGCATGTATAATGAAGGATGACATGGATAAAGAATCTAAGATGGATAAGGAGATTATCTAAGTTCTTAGAATTCAATTAGAGGCTACAAGTTCAAGTATGAGAGATAAAGAGGATGAGAGAATTCAATTGAAAACCAAACTAGATTAATTAAAGGATGAGTATGAGCAATTTGTTGTTAAGGTAAACAAGGTTGAGAAATAGCAAGAGAGGTCAACTCAAGATAATATGGATGCAATCACCAAGTACAACAAGAGAATACCTATCAAGTAACTAAATGCTATAAGGTATGAAAGTTAATTTCATGGTCATTACTTTGCATGTAAGATTTTTGGTCATAAGGCAAGACACTATAGAAGGAATAGTAGCTGGTTAACTAGAGGTATGAATAATGAAGTCTTCTATAATTATTATGATATGGGACATATTGATAAATTATACTCTAGAACACATGAGAAAAGACTAACCTAGGTATGGAGACCTAAGATAGTCAAGCTTGAGCATAATAAACCTAAGAGACAAGATGATATGTTTGTTGTGATTTATAATATTCATCATTCAAAAGGTATGATTGATGTTATTTGTTTTGGTTGTCATCATGTTGGCCATATTTCAAGATATTGTAAAAGAAATCTCTCAAATCATAAGAAGGTGCATGGACATCCTAGAGTGCTCAAGAGAGGTCACAAATAGTTGTGGAAACCTAATCCTATTAGGAGAGATCAAAATGAGACCAAACATAGTTTGTTTTCCATGATGGACATGAAAGAAAGTGAAGAGTTTTTATTGACTACATTTGTTAACAAGTCTAAAGTAAAGAATGAAGGTAAACATGCATTCAAATTCAATTGGATGATGAGGCAGGATGACAAGTCAAATAAAGTTATGGAGATATGGGAGTCTTCTAAGTTTCAAGACTTTTAGTATCTCTATGTCAAAGGGGTTCTCTATCTAGGCTTCAAGGAGAAACTTCTCAGCAGGAATAATCATGGTGGATGTTAGTTGATTTTTTTATTGATGTTGTAAAATAAGAAAGGCCATGAGAAGATGTGTTGGATTACTACGAAGGAATTTATTGTTGGCAAAACTTTTTATCAAGGTAAATTATTTATTATTCTTAGAGACTCAAGAAGATTGTTTTGAGTGTTTGGAAAGGTTATCGATGTCTTAGATATCATGTAGATGCTCTTTGGTTGATCATTTTGCTCTCAGTTTTGAAGAACTATCCCAAAAGGTGAAAGGTAGTGACTTGAGGATTTGATGTCTACAAACCCTAAGGGATACACTTGGTTAAAGGGGATCAATGAGTTTTATGTAACTAATCCAAAGTGTTGTGATGGAATAATTTAGAAGATATATTTAGGGGAAATGATTTTAAATTCAAAGTTTTGGTCAATATTTGATGGATGATCTAGTTGGTCAATATGGTAAAGAATGAAGTTTTGTATACAAGGTCTACAAATAGGGAATGGAAGTTTCCAAGTGTCTGATCAAAGATGATGAGTTGTCAATATATTATGTTACATATAAAGGTATGTTGATCTTATTAAAGTGTGCCCAATGTGTGTTCATGGATTTTAGTCTTGAATGTCTACATGTAGAGTATGGAGGTTTCCAAGTGTCTAGTCAAGGATGGTAAGAACTTGTTAATTTATGTTGCTTAAACTGATTGGTCAAAATGATGAAGACTGAAGTCAAGGTTGATATGGAGTATGAGGATAATGTGTTATCATATTTTTGATATCATGAAGATGGTCTCATAATTTTTTTGATCTAAAGATATGTATTCCATCATTGGTGTTTCTATAAGAGCATTGAATATATGTGGACAATATTTAAAGAGTTGTTGGGAGACCTAGCTCATTGAGAAGACTTGTTGAAGATGTCATGATATAGGTGAAGCATGGGGTTAGGGGAGCTAACTTAGATAATTTGAATGGCTTGGAGGTATGTTCATGATGTGAAGGGGAGCATATGGACGATGCTTAAATTATGATAAAAGAGTAAATATGTCTATTAAAATTATGAATTTAAGAATATTGATATGATGACTTGATCAAACCAAGTCATATATCTTGACAAAGTATTGAATCTTCATGCATGAGCAAAGAGAGCTTGTGATTTATGTAGGTAGATAGGTCCAAAGATCAAATAAGTTCAATTTTAGATTTTTGTATGTCAAAGAATAGATGACATGAGATGGATCTTGATGTTAGGGGGAGTTTTCTAAGCTCGGTGAATAGTTTGTCAAGTCCAAGGATCAAACAAGTCTAAGTTCAAATTGGTACATGTCAAAGGGGGAGAAACTGATTCATATTCTTTAAAGTGTGTAAGTATCTTGAGCATATTAAATAGTATTTGAATGCATACATGATGTTAAGGAATGATTTTTGGCATTTAAGGAAGATTCCCTTTGTCATTAATGTCAAAAGTGGAGAAAGATTAGAATGAAGAAGTGCAAATGAGTAAGAAGTCATTCTAAGGGTGTTTTTCCATCAATGATAAATAGGGAGATTTTTTTATCATAGTAATTATTGTTTGGTTGTCATTGATGTCAAAAAAACCATGAGATCATAGTGCATTAATGACAAAGTGATCAGATTGATGGTTTGGAGAGTGTTTGCTTAGTTAGGCAATTAATGGATGTTATTGATCATATGGTCAAGTTGCATAAAACCTATAGGGTGTCAAGAGTTCTTATAATGATTATGGAAGTGAAATGAATTCATCAAAGAAGTCATGTGAGTGTCTAGGCTCAAGTAGTCATCTTGACAGATAAGGCCGAGTAAGTAATTTGATGACATCATATTTCACACAAGTGAAGGTTTCAAGAGTAGTTTGTTATATGGATGGATTCCCCTATGAGAGGAGATCATGTGGTTCAAATTTTAGGTCATGAGGTTGAGTTTAGAAAAAAATTATTAAGGTGAAAATTTGGATTCTTAGGCAGAGTTCACTAAGTTCCTATACTTAGCCAGATTTACATTATTGAAGATCTACAATGAGAATTTAATTAGATCACAGATCTATGGCATGAAATTAATCTAACCAAATAAAGATATAAAAATGAGTGGGTGATCATAAAGATAGAGATAAAAGGCACATATGAATTTAATATGTCAAAGGTACATGAGAATGAATGCATTGATGACAAGTGTCTTAATGTTAGTGTATTAGTAGAAAATCAATGACACATGGGTGTTCATGCAAATGAAGATCTAATAATGAGCATTCAACCATACAATGGAGATCAATAGTGTGTATTAATTAAATATTTAAAAGGATTTTTAGAAGGAACTTAGGGCTGCCAAGTGGAATAAAAGTGGAGATTAACATCAAAATGATCAAAAGGCATGTGGGGCTGCCAAGTGGTGTAAAAGTGTAGACTGGTAATAGAATGCACAAAAGGCACACAAAGTTGACATGTATCATGATCTCAAGAGTTCTAATCAAAGATCAATGACCAAAATTAATAGTAAAATCTAGGACAATTTTGATGAAGATCTATGGAGATATTTTATTCAAAGTTATCAGGGAGCACAAGATGAGGTCAAAGTGTATGTTGTTTAACATTTACACAGTGACTATTGGAATTTGAATTAGTAAAGGGAAAACTAGTCTACAATGTTTAAGCTATAAATTTTGATTTAGGATGAATTTATTGATGGAGTAAAAAGAAAATTTGAATAGGAATTCAAGATGCATCTAGAGAATCTAGTTAGAAGGTTTGAATGTTTTTAAAATCAATGATATTGAGATCCAAAGTTGACTATGTGTTGACCATGTTTTGAAAGTGACCTAAGAAGGATAATTGAGGAGTTATTGATGGTATTTCAATGTTTTAATATGAAATATTTGTTGGAGAGTGTTAAAAATTCCATGAAGTCCATCTATTTGGAGGTTTGACCAATCTATTTTTCATGTGAACAATTGCTTAAAAGTTAATTTTATTTGTTGAATGCACTGGTAGATTGAGTGAATACTTTTCATAAGTGAGTTAAAGGTATTCTAAGTAGAATTGAAGAAGAAAATGAGTATGGAGATGTTATATAAGTAGATAAAGCTTATAATAAGGCATTAGGTTGTCATGATATACCCCTGATAGAATATGGAGAGTCAAAATAGATTGACTATATTTTGACTGTATATGACCAGTCTAAGTGGTCATTCTAAGAGAGTTGATTTGAGTGCTTAGATCTTATGTTAGAATGTCTAAGGTACATGTAGATCTAGTAAAGGTCTTGAATGTTTCACCTATGTTATTTAGTCATATGTCTATGTGAAATATTTGAGTAGTTGCTTCATAAGTTTGAGACTATGTTTTCTATGTATGAAGGCTTGAAGAGTAAGGAGACCTAATTGGTAGGTTCAAGTGTTGAGTTAGTTTTATAGGTGGCATAGACCCATATGAGAGTGAGAAAGGGGATATTAGAGATAGTTTTGATGTGTTATAAGCATTGGTAAAGGATGAAGGTGGTCCAAGTAGTCTCACATGTAATGTGTGAGTACGAAGGCCTAATTGTTTTAGGTCTCACCAAGACCTAATGGTGGTTTGGGGCTAATAAGGTATTAGCTGACTTAAGGAGTCTGTGGTTCTTACATTTAATGTGTGTGAGGACCTATCAAAAAGGTATAAAAATTATGGTAAGAATCTTGGTCAACTAATATGGGTTATACCAAGAGAGTGGTATAAATACAAAGAACTGTTGGCCTATTTAAGCTAGTAGTGGAAGTTGTGTGTGTGGAGTTAAGTGAAGCAGAGAACATTTCAAAGAGAAGGTATAAGTTAGTGAGTACCATCAAATATCTAAAAGGATTAATCATTTTTATTTGATCAAGATGATGTAGGTGGATACACAGGTCATTGGACCTAATGAGCCTAGAAGAGGAAAATTGAATGAGTGAGCCCTTGAGACTATTTAGATGAAAGAGTGAAGGTGAAGAGTACAAAAATAAGTGGTCATCATCAGTTGAAGAGTATAAAAAGATGTTTAATATGATCTATTTAAGGTAGATGGGTAGATTTTTGGTTTCTTAGGGGGTTGGTTCCTTCTTGCAAGGTGAAACTTGTTAAAAGGTCTAGTTGTTGTGGATTATCAACTAGACAGGGGTAATAGCTCCTTGTGGGACTAGTGTGTCACTAAATTAAGGGATGGATATTCCTTGATCAGTTGGTTTTAGTCTAAATTAGATCTTGTCATTATAGGACTGTAGTCCATCTTGCAAGGTTCAATGGGTTTTATCCCCCAAGAGGGTTTCCCACATATATCATGTGTTATGTGTTTGATCTTACTATATATTCCTTGTTCATTACAATGGTTAATTATTATGCATCATGATTGTATATGCTGAATGTCTAAGATTTGGGAATTGAATTGGATTTTTTTGCATAATTGATTCACCCCCAGTGTTTGTACCTCTAACATGCACTTTATTTGTATGCATATACTATATGTTTAAATATTTAATTATATACATAGACACATAATCAAATTAACATAATTTAATAGGAATGCACACTAAAATCAAATGCATCACCTACCTAGAAATATACTCGACTATTTCTTCTTCTCCCTTAACTTCTCTCCTTCTCCAATTTCTCTCCTCCTCTATGTTGCCTTTTTTTTTGATGATTTTATCTATTTCACCCTTCTCCCCTTTATATTTTCTCCTTCATGAATAAGGCTCATCTTTATTTAAAGCTGGTGGCTTTCTTTAATTTTTAATTTTTAATTTTTAATTTTTATTCCATATATTCCTCTTGTTTTTTCCTAAATTTAAACCTTTTTACTTTCTCTTTATTTATTATTTTTTTTGGTTTTATGCTCCTAAATATAAGTTATCATTTTTTTATTCATTTTTTTTCCAATTAAAAGAATAAATATATTTGTTATTTAAATTAACACCCCTAATATCATAATAACTTAATGATTAATTCATTAATTATTAAACTCAAATTTAATAGTTATGAAAATTAGATCTCCAAAAACATTAATGGTCATAAATGCAATCACACAATCTATGTTCCATATAACCATTAAACTAAGGTATCAACCATGTATAAACAACTATCTAATGCAATCATCATCAAAACACACTATGCTAACCATTCCATTATGCATCTAACATGTAGTATCTAATGTAGTGTGTGTAGGGTTCTAGCAATTTTCTCTATCATCCTCCAACATCTCCAACTATGTCACCCACTCTGATGATTCTCTCCCTCTATCATGCTCTAAAGGATGAGTCTCTCCTACATCAAACTCATAAAAATAGGTAGTTAGTCCATAACACCATGCCATATATACATCATAAAATATAGTTGAAATAACAACTCATCATGGTCATAATGTAAAAATATACACTACAACTATCTCATAACAATGTAATCATGTAGCCAAAGAAATATTCAATTGTCTCATGGTACCATATAACTCATAACTTACACAAATAATAAATAAATCAAATTTCTAACTATAAATATCCCTGGATAATCAAGTAAGTTTGTTTAGCGAGGAATCAGGATGTAACACTGAGGGATTGTTAGGAATTTATTATGTTAATACTCAAATTTATGTTAGTGATTTAATTATATTATGTGATAAAATAATAGTTTGAGTGTGACTCATGAGGATTAGATTAGTTGTGATATATTCTATGGGAGAGAATAAAGGTTGTTGAACAACCTACCTAGTTTATTTCTAGATATTTATGAGAGCTTTGTGGTTGGACAATCTCCATATTATTTAGAGATTTAAAGCCTAGTTAAATGTAACCTTTTTATTTAATAATATGTTGACTTAAATCCAATTTAGCATATGCTTTCTCTAGATATTGGGGTTTATCCACAATTGATATCGTATCAAAAAATTTGAGATGCCTCTTTGTTCATTTGTTCATCCTTCATTCGTAGTCCTTATGTCAACATGGAATAATGGTTATGCAATGAAAACCAAAAACAAAATCCACTAATTTGTCTATCCACCCTTCTCATATTATGTCAAAATTCTAGTAGTGCACAAAACATGCAATCCTATTAATATTCATCATCTACTTACATTGCTTTGTGTTTTCACTATATTCATTATATCTATTATCTTCATTTCATTTTGTACATAGTTTTTTATTCACCCTTTTTTTAAATGCATAATTCAAGCCATAATATTTCATTTCCAAAGTTTGATCTAGGACATAAAATTAACACTCCTATATGGTTAATATTCACTTAAACATTGCATTAAAATAACAACCTAAGCAAGCATTTAGAGGGATTTTCTTCTTTGATTCTAGTTTTTGAAATTTTGGTAAGATTACAATATTGTCCTTAGTTTTTAACAAAATTAAAACTTTAAAAATGTTCTATAAATATCATAAAGATTATAGAAATACCCAAAAAATATTTGACATATTCTTGGGAGGCCAAGCCATAGTTCACTCCCATCCACAAAAAAAAGAATTTTTACATTGAAAGTAGAGAAAAAAATCAAGCAAAAGTGTGGTTGCATGAGAGAGTGATACTGAAAAATCTTGCGCAAGGCATGACCAACAATTGAAAGGTGTTTATGGAGGCATGTAGGTTAAAATATGAATAAAATCAATAAATAAATTATGTAGTGAAGTGCCTAGCCAATTCTCTCAACCAAGGAGTTGCTCAGAGCTTTCGTAACACAGTTTCTATCCCACTTTCCATCCATTATCCACATTTTTTTACTTTTATTGATAAGCATTTCATATTGTCAATATTTTATTATTTATTTTATTTATAGATTTAATTTTTAATAGAGGTTTTTAATATATTTATCAATTTTCCATTATAGATTCTAGGTTGTTTGTTATGGTCAATAGCAAATTACATTTTGATTAGTATATTATGTGTTTTTAATATTATAGTTGTTAATTTGTTTTAATTTAATACGAGTACAAAAATACATTAGGGATATATTATTAATATTTTATTTAGTCTACAGTTGTATGTTAGTACATTTTTAGCTTTATAAAGTGAGTAAGTAGTCAATTTCACATTTTAGTTTAGGGGTTTATAGTATTTAGCAATTTGGTCTAATAGTTTGTAGTCTAGTTGTTGATGTCTAAAAATGTATGTCGACAAGTGTTAAAATTTCAAAATAAATTGTGTCTATAGTCAATTTTGTGTCATTATTTTCAATAAAATTATAAGTCCATCATTATTAAATAAGTGGTTAAAATCCACATTAAGTCATTAATGATCCTTATATATGTTGTTAATTATCATTGGTGGATAATATTTAAAAATCCTATGATGAAAGGCAGATATCAATAAATCATCATAAAATATCCCATTATTGTAACAAACACATTCTTGGGAAAACTTAATGTCCATTTTGTAAGGTGTGGGGGAGTTGTATTCACCCATGTGATCACCAAGTGGGGGAATGTTATGAATTTATTGTGTTAGTGCTCATATTTGTGTTAGTGAGTTAATTATATTATGTGAGAAAATACTAGTGTGAGTATGACTCACAAAAATAGGACTAGTTGTGAGATATTATAGGGGAGGTAATAAAATTTATTCAACAACCTAAATAAATAAGTGTTAGATATTTATGAGATATTGTTGACTCAACAATATTTATATTATAAGTATATTTAAATGTAACCTTGTTTATTAAATAATATGTTAATTTAAACCCAATTGAGCTTATTATTTCTCCAAGTATGGAGGTTTACCCATAGGGGATAGATAAATAAATAACATGTGAGAAGTATACCTAAAACATAATTCCACAAACACAAAGCAGAATACCAAAAAAGATAAATGATCAAAAGGGACAAGTGGTCAATCAAATAGCTAGAAAATGTGACACCTAACAAAGATAGGATTGAAATGATGGTGAAGAGTGGAATATCTATGAATAAAGATATAAATTTATTATTATCATAACCATGAGGATTGAGTTATAACTAAGTCAAACTACCCTAGAGTACACCTTTGAAATTTGGCCCCAATCCTACTTGGAAGCATCTGTCAATCACTAGACCAAATGCATTGGTAACTAAGTCACAAAAAATATAAAATGAGATTTACATCCCATTTAAATGTTGTTGATAGTAATTGTTGATTTCTTTTAGCATTCTATTGTTGTTGAACTAGATGCTTATGGGTTATGGTGGTTGTTGATATTTAATTGTAAGGATGTAAAAGTAAATTCAAGGTTTGAGGGGTGAATTTTTCTAGAATGCAAGACTAAGAGAGTGAGTGAGATAGGATCTAAGGGATCTTAGAATAGAGTTTATATCCCTTGTGTAATCTAGGAATCCAATAATATTGTGTATTTTACTTAATAATAAAAATGTATTGATAGTCTGCTATGTATAATTTATGGCTACATGGTGAAGTGTATTGGGAACCCCCACCAACACACTACAAAAAGTGGTATTATAAGGGGTTGGAAACCTTGTGGAATGTATGAAGAGAATATACTACGAGTAGAAGAGTGTATAGTGATGTAGAAATATATTTTTCTATAATTCTAACCCATGATGCAATGTATATGAAAGATGGCTAGAAGAATACCAACCAATAAGGTAGATAAAAAAGGAGAATAAAAGGGAAATAGGAGATGAAGAAAAAGTACTAGTATATTATTAAACTATGAGGAAAATATTGAGTAGGGTGATGTTAGGTGTAGACTAACAAACCATATACCTTTGAGGTAGCTAGTGGAGAGTGTTTAAGACAAGAGTTGGTTGATCATTGAACTATAACACAACTAATAGAGAGTGAATGAGATAAATACGATTACAACAGAGCTTTGTGATATTAATTATAATAGTCCATAAGTTCCTACTTAGGATTTCACACATGAAGTGTAATAGTGGGTAAATATTGAGCATCAACTGATCACCGACCATGAGGTACTCAAGTACAAAGAGAAAGAAAAGATCACAAAAACAAATTCTAATTTGATGTATTTCATGAACATGATAAAGAGATAAGAACTTGGAATAATAGTCAATCAAAGGTAGATAACAAAAATTTATAGTGCATCAAATTATTGATCAAAATAAGGCAACACATAAGTAATTAAATAATAAGATACCAATAGAATTACCAATTAGAAGTAGTTAATCATGAGAAAATATGCTTTAAAATATATTATTAGAGGCAATGGATCACATAAAAGTAGAAGCATGGAAAAAATTTTGATAAGAGGAAACTATAGTGAGAATAGGTAGAGAGATAAGGAGCACCAATAGAATCACTGGTTTGAGGTAGTCACAACATGAAAAACATCTTTCAATCATAGTGATGGGTATAAGGTGTTAAATTAAAGGTTATACACATCAAGTGAATATGGGTAGAGAATAAAGATCAAAAATAAATATAAATGTGTTATTGATCTAAATAGTGCAAGGAGGATAAAACCCAAAAAAGAATATGAAGTGGGTCATGGAATCAAAGTGAAATTTCACACTAGAGAATGTAGGGGACTTCACAGGGGTGAATATCTCATGGAGGAGGATGTAGAGCGGTGTATTAAGGAGACAAAGTGAATTTGAGGAGAAGAAGATATTGTGAGGAAAATATATGAAACATGTGGTTTCCACACTAATATATTAAGTACTACATGCATAAACCTACATCAAACTAGAAGAAACTATTTAGGACACTTGCTCAGAGAAGGATACAGTGAGGCTAGCTAGGGAGGCCATTCAAAAAACCCTAAAAAAATGCCTTGGGGAAATAGGGCAGGTTGATGTTGAAGGATAAGGGTATCTAGGGAAAGGATTGATGAATAAATTGGGTAATGTTGGATAATAGAAGCATAAGTATTCTTATTTATGTCATGGAGGATGCATAAAAGTAAAATTGTCAAGATCACAATAAGGAGATGTCAAGTGGATCATGCAATAGGGTGAAATTAAAACACCCTAAGTTGAGGAAATAAAGAGGAGGAGGTCAAGAGGTCAACCTCAAGCTAAACCTAGAGTTTGAAAGGATGAAATGTGTGTAAAGGGAAAGTTAGTAAGAAATAATATAGGATTTATGGGAGGAGGATAAAATTTTATGAGAAGAGATTTTAAAAATGGACAAGTGTCTAGATGCATGGGATGAGGCACAAAATAGAAATAGGATGGAATAAAACCAAAATTTAGAGGAGGTGAATCCATGGAATAACACACAATCATTATTACTTATTTCCAAGAAGTTAGAAAATGTGTTTAAAAAGGAACAAAATTTAGAGCATATATAGGAACCAACATAAGGCATTGCAAGATAATTATGAGAATAATTAGTTTTATGAGAGAAACTAAGGATAGTAGATCACCAAACATTGAAGAAAATAACATAATGGCATGATAATCTAGAGACAAACCAAAAAAAGTAGAAATAGAGAGTGTAACTAAAGGATAATAGATCATCAAACTTTGAGGAAACTAGTAGATGATTTAAGAATAAGTAGAGTTACATTGAGTAAAATTAAGTCTAGTATAACATCTCAATTTGAGGTAGCTATCAAAAGAACATGATGTACCAATTAAGGTGAGAAGAGTTTCATTTTATCAACTAGAGGCTAGAATATCACTAAAATTTGAGGTATCTATTAGAAGAACAAAAAGTAATTAGTGTTGTGTTGAGTGAAACTAAGGCTAAGAGCATTGAGATTTGAGGTAGCTAGTGGGAGCAAAGGTAGGAAGACATGAAAATAAAAAAGAGAAATAAAATTGAGCTAAGTGCAATTGAATCTAGCTAATCACCAAAATTTTAGGTAGCTAGTGAGGAAAAGTTAGAATACATTCTATAAAAGGAAAGGAATGTAGTTGAAGGATATCATAAAAACCAACATTGAGTAAGCTAGTAAGAGGAAAGAGTGTTTGGAATGCAATAAGGAGAATAGAGAATAGAGAAGAAGGGTCACATGAAGAGGAATTAATGAATATAAAATCACTAAAAAATTAAATTAATTAGTAGAGATATCCATACTTAAAAGATAAATTAAGAAAGAATAAAGTTTATAGGATAAGTACCAATGAAGGAGAATTTTATATAAGAACAAAGCACAAGAAATGGAAAAGAGTAGGTGAATCATTCCTAGAAAAAGGCATGGAGGTAAATAAAGAAAAAAACAAGGATGGGAATGTGAAAGGCATATATAAAAGTGTCAAAGAGAAGATGAAGAGAGGGTCAACCTTTTTTGGACCAAAGTGATAAGATTATCATGGAGGAGACACACATGATGCATAAGTAATGTGTGATAAAGGTGAAGAGGATTATAGCTATAGAAGACATGAGATGCATAAAGAGATAAACTTATGATGATTATAAAAGAGGAATATAAGGAGAAATCATAGGTCCACTTATAGTAGCATGTAATGGACTAAGAGTGAGAATAAGGTTGAATATATGTGCAAGAGGCTAAGGGTAGATGTGTGTGGCAAATCATGGGATAAATATGATTAAAGGAGTGTTGGGAGAATTCAAAAATGAGTAAAAATTAGATGAAAATAATATCACAATTATATTTGTGTAGATCACAAATAAGCTAAAATAGGGAATAATAGATGATAAAAAGTTGATAAAAATGGCTGATAAGGTATCCATGGATGAATACAAGCTGAAGTAGAATAAGGAATTTGGACAAAAAAAGTGTCACACAAAGGGAAAGAAGAGAAGAATAATAGAGAAGGAAGTAAGTGCATAATAGGGAGAGAGGATGAAATGATGATGAGAAGAGTCAAATAAAGACATTAGAAGAGAAAATAAAGTAGGTGGGCATAGACCCATGAGAGAAAACAATTGAAGAGGAAATGAGAAGAAAAAGGGGAGAAGAAGAGAAGAGTGAAAGATAATGAAGAAGACAAGGAAGATAAGAGGATCTTGAGGAAATAAGTGTAGAAATAGATGTAAAAAAGAGATCACCTTGGTCTAATAAATTAACTAAAAAAGTGATTATGTAGATTATGATTACAAGAGGGGTTAGTTTCTTTGTTAGTCTATTGAAAAAAACAAGTGGATAAACAAGATGCCTCAAGAATAATCCCTTAGGTGGGCAAGACATAAAAATAACAAACACATAAAAAACACAAACAAAATGATTATACCTTCCTCACGGATGTTCCTTCCAAGCCTGTTTAAGGTTTATTTGTGCTCATATTGTAGAGCTAGGAGTTTTCAACAGTGTTGCATGTGTATTCCAAAAGCATATCCCCTTGTCTACTTGATATTCTGTTAGTAGAGGTTCTTGGAAAACATTAAAAAATTGCTAGTTTAGGGATAACTTATGCATGGAGTAAGAAAAGTAAACATTTTATGGAAATTATGACTAAATATATTCATTAATTAGATAAAATATAAAGATGCATGGATAGACACATGTTTATTATAATCTTGACAAGAGGTATGAAGTCATATAATTAATAGATTAAAGCAAACAAAGTACTCACTATGAACAAAACACTAATAAAATACACAGGAAAACTATTTTAGACCAAATGTGTATTAATCTCTATCACATCAACACCATATAAAAATACAACTAAGCACTATATGTAGAGTTTTACCCAATATTATCTCTTCATATTTTAACCATTTGATATGCCTAAAATAAGTGAATCTTCACATTCTAACATTTATAATTATTCTTACATAAGTCAAATACATACAAAAATATATACAAAATATAAAATGAGTACAAATCGCACACGTATCTGACATATATATGATTTTTTAAGCCCTATTCTACACTCAACACTTTCCCAAACTTAAACACTTATCTCATCCTAAGACAAATTCATAGCACATGATCCTTGTCTGAAGATTGATTTGAGGAAGTGAACTACAAATAAGAGTCATAGTTATCATTATGGGTATCATTTATCTATTTTCACCCTTTTTTCACTAATTAGCCTTCCTTTAATATTTTTAACTAAGTAACATACTAGACTACTACCATTTTTGGTTTTAAATATACTAGTTTAACCAGGTCACTATCCTTTATGGGTTCTTAACCAACCTGGACCTACTCTTAATTCTTAAAATCATCCTACAAAATTGTGCTAAAAATTCATGAAAACTACAAAATTAGAACTACACATTACCTACTATGTAGGTGGAAGCATATTCTATATTGGTTTCATGGTAGCTTGTTGTGATGATGGACCTACTATAGGAGTGGATCAAAGACTTAGTCTTATAGAAACTGGTGGTGGAGACTAGTGTGGTTTCCAGATAGCTAGTTGCGCACTTGTGGCACTCTTCTTTTATTGAATTAATTATTGAAACTATTTTAGGAGAATGTATTTGGTTTGTATAAAATTTATGTAATGTAGGTGTTAAGTTGGGATAAATATTTCTTTAACATCTTCCAGTCAGTCATCACTTCCTACACCATAGCTAACAATATGCATAATGAGACTTGAGTCACCATTAGGTTTTGAATGTCTTCATCATCGATAATGGTGATGAGTTCCCTAAAATTTAATTTTTTGATCAAGATGTCCCATGAAATTTCATATAATTGATATACATGCCTTTATGTTTGAATACCAACAAATTAGTTGCATAGAGTGTTATTATGCCATGTTTGTAGTTTTTACATGGTCATATCCTTTAAATCCAATAATTTATTGAGTGCACTACTCATTGTTTTAGAAAAAACCATGTAATATTCCATGATATATTTATATTTATCTATTGTGTTGAAATTTATCTTATCTACAACCAATTACTTGTTTAGTTGTTACTTCTAATATAGCATACCATATGCTATCTACTTATCTTGAAGCATAACTATGTTTAGAACTTATTTGTACTCCTTCAACTAATCGTAGATGGCCTCTATTTATTCCTTGATATTTTTCACTTGTACTCAATGTTTTTAGCTTGTGTGTATCCATCCATTCTTTCATGAGTTATACCAATAATTCTGATAATTGCTTGTCTTTATACATCACCTAGTTGCTTAAGACTTGGGTCACCAGTGTAGGGTAACTAGTGTCAATGGTCTAGTGTAATTAGTGAATCAAAGTCTCAAGACTACATTGTCCTCTCATAACTACAAGACTTAAAACTCTAAGGTTTCATCCTTCTACATAATTAAATCCTATAAAGTAGTCATGAGTTTGATTTTATTGGTTGGTGGTAGTTGAGAAAGATCCAAAGATTTTTCCTACATAGTCATAGATCTTGTTTTGGTGGTTTTAGGGACCACCATGAACTACACCAATGGGAGTGAAAAAGTGGTGTACTAGGTGGATGATATAAGAAAATTTCATATCCATTTTCTATTGATTTGTGTTGTAGGCTAAGAAGCCTCCTGATGTGCACCTCCTTACATTAAAAGTGTCAGTTATACTACACTTTATGCTTGTTTCTTGGATTTTTCCTTTGCCTCATGCTTCACTTTCACTTTGACTTCAACCTTAGCCTTGGAGCCAACCCTATTTTTAGCTTTGCCTTCCATTTCAACTTTATCCTTAGCTTATACTACAACCTTGGCTTTGACTTCAAATTCCTTTTCCTCAACTTCCTTCTTAGCCTTTTGCTCTATTTGAGCCTTTGTAATTGTCACTACTTCTTATTTCTTATTTTGCATAGCCTATGCTTCTTTTTTTCTTTACCACTTCTTGTGATTTCTTATTTTCCTCTACTTTGTCAATTTTTTTAATTTTTAGCCTCTACTTCTTCAACTCTTTACTTTTGAGCCTCTACTTATTAATCTTACTTTATAAATTCCTCATTCATAGCCTATTATTTATGTTGATCTTCTTCATCCATATCCTTGTGTTTTTCCCCTTATTTCCTCTTTTTGTTTTATTCTTTCTCTTTCCTCACATCTTCATTTTGTGATTTTGATAAATCTTGTTGTTCTTATGTATCTTCATGTTATGACTATAATTGTGGTAATTTCATTTCTTCAAGTGTGTCCATTAGGATAGATGAATCTAGTATTGTAACTAACCTAGAATCTTCTAAAGAAGATGATTCTAAGATAGTACCCTACCATACATCCATCTTCTTTCTATAGGTTGGATGTGGAGTGGGGCTCTTATTTTGACTCTTTATGTCCTAGGCCTATAGTTTTGGTTGTGATTATTATGCTTGTTGTGCACCACTTTATTTGGATAGTTTTACAAAAGACACCATTCTATCCTTTATTATCGGAGAGGGTTGAGTTGAAGCATGAATCATAGGTATGCTAATCAAAGGTGGTGTTGGGATTTCTTATAATAGCAATTTTACTTCCTTTATAGTAGAGGATCCTTCAAATAGATCTTATTACAATAATTATGCCCAAAATTATTGTCAAGCTTCTTCTTCACCTACAATATTAATAATAATAGGATAAGGTTGGGTGATGTCCACCCAAAGTCTTGATTTACCTAGTTTTACACCTATAAAATGTGTACTACTTTTCAAAATAAGAAATAATTCTCCTCATCCTACTCATAAACATCATTACCAATGTCTGAGAGCATGGAATATAAAACTTCCTACTCTCCAACTCCTAGTTATACCAAATAACATTCAACTGTTATCTTTAGAATATGTTTATTATTGAGCCAAGAGTTTGGGTGGCATTTCCTCTTTTTTAGAGGTGGTAGTGAAGCTTGATGCACTAGTGCCTTCCTCTTTTCCTTATCCAATTGTGATATTTTTTTTTTGGTTATAGTATTGCATGCAATTTCACTTATGGTTATGGTTGCAGTTGTGCTTGAGGTTGTGCCTATGGTTACATAATTTTTTTCACACTTGGGGGCATGAAATGGAAATGTCACACCAATCTAGCTATGAGAAATTAATATCTAGAGACTTCTACCTATACATCTAATATGGTGATGAAAAATTATAGTGGAGTTGTTGCTGCTTTGGGGAACTCATGCACTTTGATTTGTATGTCATTTTGCAATTTGGTCATAGATGCATGTTGTTCTAAACAATGCATCACATCTTAGGATACCATTAAGTGAAAATTATTCATGGCTTAGATTTTTACCCACCACATTTTGAACCATCTCAATTTTTCATTATATTTATTGGTTGAATATTCTGTTGATTAGCGTACTGATAAACAAAATAGGTTTGATCAGCCAAAGTAGGAAGATTAGTCATCCAAATGTGTAGATTTACAACATCAGAAGGGGACTTATCTCTCCTCTCATCAAGGGGAGGTTCCCTATAGGCTATATATATAAATAAATAGTAAATAATATGCAAGGGAAGGACAAACCATCCATCTCTCTTTCTTCAGAGATGATGTATGTAGATCATAGGAGAAACTCAAGGAAAATGATAGAAAGCACTCCTCTTCTTTCAAAAGTACTATTCAGCAAGCCACAAGAATACTCCAAGTAGTAACAACAAAATGTAGCAAAAGATGTAATAACTAGCAAATCGAGATGCAGCACAAAGTCTCCACCTAAATCACTCAAGAGTAAGATATGAAGGACAATGAGGGCACAAAGTCTTTCCAAAGTCCATTACATAGAAATGAAAAGAAAACACACTAAAAGGAAATTATGGGGGCACAAAGTCTCTCCACAATTGACTCTTCAGGACACCTTTCTGACTAATTTCACTAATCCTGCTTGTTGAATTAAAGGAACAAAAAATAAATCAAGGAAAAATACATAATAACAGTTTTCTCAACAACAAAGATATCACAACAGAAAATTTGAAAAGTCGCTTTCTTATTCCAGTAACAAAATATGATCAACAAACTAAGCTCAAAGTCTCAGACGTGCCTTTCAATTTGGGCAGAGTTTCATTCTAATTGTCAAAAAAGAGAGCTTTTACAATAACAAGAGAGTCCCATATATAGCTTCTTTAAGAAGGACTCAGGAATAGTAACACATCATGTTGCATTGGAATCTATTAAGAAGATAGGTTGGAACTTAGGGGCATTTTACCCATTTGATTTTATCAATGCAAGGAAAAAAGTCACGCTTATTGAAAGTTTGCAACTTTCAATCTCTACCTAGTGATCTGATCTTACCTTCATCATTCCTCCTTTTCTAGTTAATTGAATTAGGTCCTGAATTTAGCTTGCTATTTTGTTCCTTCCTTGCTTTCTATTGGTCTTGGCCTTGAAATCTGTGAATGCATTTTGGTTTGTAGGTTCAAAGGATCAACGGCTATTTTATTGTTTTGAATTTGACATCTTCAAGTGCATCACCCCTTTGTCTTCTTTTAGAATTTCTATTTGGTTCTTTCCCAGATTGAACTTAACCTTTCAGGCCTTAAGAAATAACCTATTTTGGGTTGAGAAGAACTCCCTGCAAGCTATCTACCCTTTGGGCAATCTTTGAATGGCCTTCAAGATTTTTGTTTTACATCTTCCTGAAGGGAAGGTGACCCTTTGGATTCAGGAAAGTATCCTTTAAGTTGGCAACTGAGAGTCCCCCACAAGGGCACCTACCCTTTGGGGTCCTTCAGTGGCCTTTTTATTTATAGTCTTCGTAGGCTTTCCTCAGGCTTTCTCCATGGACAAAAAGTTTGTAGAAAATTTTAGTGGACAAAAAGTCCATAGAATTTCCATTTGCCTTAGTTATTATCCTTTGGGTTTTTTCCGCCCGTGACCACTTCTTGAATTCTTTTGGACTTTTTGTCTGAAGGAATTCCTTCAGATAAAAGTCCAAAAGAATTATAACTATCTGCCTTAAACAAAATTTCTAAAGGAATTTACCTTTGCGGCCTTCTTTGAAAATGACCCTTTCAAAGGGTGTTTTCATTAACCAAGTGCCCTCCACAAGGGTAATTATCCTTTGAGAGGCTCTTTGAAATTTTACATTGGATCGCTCCTTTGAACCAAACTTTTGAACCACTCTGTTGAACCAAGGCTTTGAATCTCTTCATTGAACCAAACGTTGAACCACTTCGTTGAACCAATCGGTTGCACCAAGCTTTGAACCAAAATGGTTCAAGCCAATGGTTCAATTGAATGAACCAAAATGATGAACCTTTTGATTGAACCATTTGTTTGAACCAAATTTTGAACCAAGTTTTGGTTCAATGGTTCAAACGAAGCCTTTGAATCAAGTGTTTGAACTCGCCTTTGAACCATGTGTTTGAACCCGCCTTTGAACCATGTGTTTGAACTCATATTTGAACTAAAAGACATTGAACTGATTGAATTTTGAACTTGTTAAACTGATTGAATTTAAGTGGTTCAACGGTTCAATGGTTCAAGCCTCTTTTGCTTGAATGCTTGCCGATAGACATTTTCAATTGAACCAAGGTACTGAACCAATCCTGAAAATGACCAAGTGTTAGAAACTGATTCTTTTGGTTGAGCCTGCCTATAGAAGCATTTAAACCTATAGAAATGAACCTACCTATAGAGTTTATAGAAACCAAGTTCATATATTTCTTTAACCTTGAAAGAGTCCATATAAATCAACCTATGAAGCCCGTTGAACTTGGCTTGTAGAGTCCATATATTTCTCTTTTTGCAGAGTCTGTAGATTTAAGCCTGAAAAGTCCGTAGATTTCTAAAAAGCTTGAACAAAAATGAGGATTTTGAATATCCAAGACAAATTTTGAAAAGGGAAGAGACAATTTTGCTCTGTAGGACCAAAATAGTTCAAATGTTGTCCCAAAAATGAGTGATATTTTTGGGGGACAATAGCTGGCTCTAGTTGGGGAACTTCTATCAATTGCAAAAAGAATTGAAAGGAGTAGAATCCAGAATCTCCATTGTCTTCATGTGTACTATTGGGTTACAGAGTCATGCTACCCAAAAATTAAAGACATCAAAAATGGAAACAAACAAAACAAAAATAGAATAAAAAACTATACAAATATACATATATACAGATGGAATGATCTAACACTTCAAGAGTTGAAATGTTTCAGATGCTGCCCATTATGGGGCAGAGAAAAAAGTGTGCCATCTTGATATTTCAATAGAAATATATTTTCACCAATGTTTTGATGAATTATAAATGGGCCTCTCCAAAGGGAGTCAAACTTTCTATGCATCCCCTTTGGTTCTCCTTTTGTCCCACAGCAGGACTTGATCCCCAATATGGAAATCACAATTTTTGGCCTTCTATTCAAAGAGTTTCTTTACTAGACTTTGATGAGCAAAAATTATGTCCACCACCATGGTTCTCTGTTCCTCCAGTTTAGCTAGGTACATGATTCTTTTGTCAAGGGAACTTTCATATGTCTAATCTTCAATTTCCTTTGCCAATTTCAAGGCTAGAAATTCTAAGGTGATTGGTATCTCAGCATTGATACCATAAAGAAGTTGAAAAGGAGAAATACCAATTACCCTCTTTGGTGTGATTTTATCTACCCACAGAGCATCAACCAATGCTTAATGCCACGTTCTTTGATTGTCATATGCTAGCTTCTTGATAATAGTTACCAGATTCTTATTGCTAGATTCAGCTTGTCTATTCCCTTGTGGAAAATAATCAAAAGAGTGAGAGAGTGTAATTCCATAATAGAAACAAAATTGTGTAATCTCTTGAAAGGTGAAATAAGCTGCATTATCAGTAACAATTTTGATTAGAACTCCAAACCTGAAAATGATGTTTTCTTTGAGGAAGTTGCATACAACTTCTGAAGTAACATGCTTAGTTGGGATTACTTCTACCCACTTGGTGAAATAGTCAGTTGCTGTAAGGACATAATCATGTCCAGCACTTAAAGATGGGTTTATAGTCCCAATAAAATCAAGTCCCCATTGCTAGAAAGGTTCTTCTATGATCACTGGCTTGAGAGGCATAACAGCTAACTTGGGTCTTCCAACAAATTGCTGACAAAGTTCACATTTTCTCACTCACTTATGTGCATCTTGAAAAAGAGTTGGCTAGTAATACCTGGCCCATAAAATCTTGTGAGTAGTCATAGGAGCAAAAAAATGTCCTCCATAGGCTAGATTGTGGAAAATTTTCAAAAGCTAGCTTTGCTGCTCTTTGTCTACACAGTGAAGGAATACTCTATTTATGCTTCTCTTGTATAGGCTGTTATCTCAAAGGACAAAATTGGTAGCTTTCAACATGATAGTCATCTTTTCTTTGTAAGACAAATGAGTAGGACATTCACCATAAGTAAGGAAATGAATGATACTTGAATACCACTCATTGGTAGTGGAGACAAAAAGGACTGTTAGTGTCTCTTTCACTTCAATTTCTTCATACTTTGTGTCTTTCAACTTATTGTTAGCAATTAATTGGCATAAACCTTTACCCCTGACCAGCTTTGTCAGGTTGATGTCTAGATCAAACTCTTGAATTTTTGCAATCCAATTACCTCTTTTCATGCCAAACTCTTACTGAGTTAATATAGACTTGACTGTAGTGTCAAGAACTAAGGTAGTAGCATGTGAATTTAGAATATAGAAGTGGAAATGTTTGACTATTTTCACCAAGGCATAAGCATGCTTCTCTATATTTGAATATTTCATCTCATGGGTTTTGAGAGGGAAACTCATGAAAGAGATAAGAGAATCCATACCTTTCTTATCCTATTGAACAAGAATTATTGAAAGAGTGTGTTCAGATGCATATCTATATATGATGAAATCTTTGTTATGATCTAGGCAAACCAAGGTAAGGGCATGAGCAATGGTGGTTTTGATATCCTGAAATGTTGTTTTGCCTTCTTTAGTCTAGCTGAAGATGGTCTTCCCTTTCATCATGTTCATAATGTGTCTAGTTTTCTCAGCAAATTTGGGGATGAATCTCCATAATAAATTCACCCTTTTGAAGAAAGAATGAACAACATTCTTACTTGTAGGCAAATTAAGTTCTTGAATAGACTTGACTCTGTCTGAGTCAATCTTTATGCCTTCTTTGGACACAATGTGTCCAAGGAGTTTCCCCTCTGTTACTCCAAAAATAGACATTTTAGGATTTAAGGAAATACCATTTTGGCAGCAATGCTCCAACACTTGTTGTAGGTGGCGTACATGATCAGATCGACACTTTAAAAAGATAGTCAAGTCATCAAGGTATACCATTATGAATTTACTAATTTCATCTTTGAAATCTAGATCCATGGCTCTCTGAAAGGTAGCACTAGCATTTATTAAACCAAAGGCATTCTCCTATATGCAAATGTACTCCAAGGTGTGGTGCATGCAGTCTTGTGTTGGTCTGCTTTACCAACTTCAACTTGATTATATCCTAAGAATCCATCCAGCATTGATAACATCTCTACCCCTGTCACTGTTTGAAGCACTTGATCCATAATGGGCAAAGGATAATTATCCTTCAAAGATGCTTGATTCAAATTCCTAAAATCTACACAAAAGCAAATTTTGCCATTCTTCTTCCTTACAGGCACTATGTTTACAATCCATGTAGAATGATGGATTGAAAAGATGACTCTAGCATTTAACATTTTTTATATCTCAAATAAAATAGTACCTGATATTTTTGGATTATACTTTCTAGATTTTTGCTTGGCATTGAGTCGGCCTTGAGAGGAATGTTATGGCAGACTTCATCTAGTCTAAGAGACTTCAAGCCTTCATAAGAATATGGTAAGACATCCATGTATTGACAGATTAAAGAGGTGAACTTGAATCTTTCTTTAAGGGTGCAACACTTACCAATATTGACCATCTTGGGATTTTCTTCAGTAGTTAGATTCACTTGATCAAATCCCTAAGAAAAACCTGAGTCTATTTGTTGTTGTGTGATGAATCTATCATGCTTGTCAAATAGATTTTTAAGAGAAATCAAGACTTTGGAAATTTTATTTCCTTTTAGCTGTAAAAATTCTTCATTAACATCTGAACTAGATTTAGAGACAGATTCATTCTTCTGAGATTCACTACCTTCAAAATGTAGTTGTTTAAAATTGTCTTTTCATTTCAAGAAAGCAATGATTTGATGATCATCATTGAATACTTGCCAATGATCAACATTGTCAGGAACACTTGGTCTATAGACTAGCTCAATAGTATACCTATCTTCTTTGAAATCTAAATCAAGAACTAAGAGAGTTCTTGAAATAACAAGTGCATCAACTCTGTCATTAGACTCTCTGGGTATAGCAAAAATGTTGAAAGCATCAAAGCTTTCAATTTGGTC
Source organism: Torreya grandis (assembly GCA_037957365.1). Classification (NCBI taxonomy): domain Eukaryota; kingdom Viridiplantae; phylum Streptophyta; class Pinopsida; order Cupressales; family Taxaceae; genus Torreya; species Torreya grandis. Next base: position 4,637,566 of record JARHVA010000361.1, on the reverse strand, counting down.
CCAAACCAAGTTATGGTAGTGATGTAATCTTTCATTCTTGGTTTGGTATAAGTTCCTCACTTGACAAACCACTAATTCAGCATCCCCTTTGGCATGAAGAAACTTGATGCCTTTGTTTTGAGCAGCCTTCATGCCAAGCAATAGAGATTCATATTTAGTTGTATTGTTAGTGTTGCTAAACTATAGTTTATAAGATGAAGAAAACATATCTCCTTGAGGAGATATCAAAACAATCCTAGCTTCTAAACTGGTAGAGGAATAGCTACCATCAAATTCCAAAGTCCATATCTCATCTGATACTGATTTTTCTTTAGACTTTTCTTCATCAGAGATAGAGGTTCCTTCTTGGTTTGTACTATAGCCTACTAGTTTTTCTGTTGTTCTTGTTGAACTAATTTCTGAGTTGACCCTTTCAAGAATTATATTAGATGTTTCATGCACTTAGCAGACACTTATTAGAAACTTATTAGAAACTGTAGGACAAACCATTCATCTCTCTTTCTTCAGAGATGATGCATGTAGATCATAGGAGAAACTCAAGGAAAATGATAAAAAGCACTCCTCTTCTTTCAGAAGTACTATTCAGCAAGCCACAAGAATACTGCAAGTAGTAACAATAAAATATAGCAAAAGATGTAATAACTAGATAATCGAGATGCAGCACAAAGTCTCCACCTGAATCAATCAAGAGTAAGATACGAAGCACAATGAGGGCATAAAGTCTTTCCAAAGTCCTTTACACAAAAATGAAAAGAAAACACACTAAAAGGCAATTATGGGGGCACAAACTCTCTCCATAGTTGACTCTTCAAGACACCTTTATGACTAGTTTCACTAATCCTTCTTGTTGAATTAAAGGAACACAAAATAAATCAAGGAAAAAGACATAAGAATAGTTTCGTCAACAATAAAGATATCACAACACAAAGTCTGAAAAGTCACTTGCTTTCTTATTCCAGTAACAAAATATGATCAACAAACTGAGCTCAAAGTATCAGAAGTGTCTTTCAATTTGGGTAGAGTTTCATTTTGATTGTCAAAAAAGAGAGCTTTTACAATAACAAGAGAGTCCCTTATATAGCTTCTTCAAGAAGGACTTGAGAATAGTAACACATCATGTTGCATTGGAATCTGTTAAGAAGACAGGCTAGAACTTAGGGGCATTTTACTCATTTGATTTTATCAATGCAGGGAAACAAGTCATGCTTATTGAAAGTTTTCAACTTTCAATGTCCACCTGATGATCTGATCTTACCTTCATCATTCCTCCTTTTCTAGTTAATTAAATCAGGTCCTAGATTCAGTTTGCTATTCTATTCCTTCCTTGCTTTTTGTTGGTCTTGGTCTTGAAATATGTGAATGCATTCTGGTCTGTAGGTTCAAAGGATCAATGGCTATTTTGTTGTTTTGAATTTGACATCTTCGGGCACGTCACCCCTTTGTCTTCTTTCAACTTTTCTATTTGGCTCTTTCCTAGATTGAACTTACCCTTTCGAGCCTTAAGAAATAACTTGTTTTGGGTCGAGAAGAACTCCCCACAAGCTATATGCCCTTTGGGCAGTCTTTGAATGGCCTTCAGGCTTTTTGTTTTACATCTTCCTAAAGGGAAGGTGACCCTTCAGCTTCAGGGAAGTATCCTTCAAGTTGGCAGCTGAGAGTCCCCCATAAGGGCAACTTCCCTTCAAGGTCCTTTGACAGTCATTTTCTTTATAGTCTTCATAGGCTTTCCTTAGGCTTTCTCTATGAACAAATTCCCACGGACAAAAAGTCTATGAAAATTTTTTGCAGATAAAAAGTTTGTAGAATTTCCATTTGCCTTGGTTATTATCCTTCAGATTTTTTCCACCCATGACCACTTCTTGAATTCTTTCAGACTTTTGTCTGAAGGAATTCCTTCAGACAAAAGTCTAAAATAATTATAATTATCTGCCTTAAACAATTTTTTTGAAGGAATTTACCTTTGCAGACTTCTTCAAAAATGACCCTTCTGAAGGGTGTTTTTCTTGACTAAGTGCCCTCCACAAGGGCACTTATCCTTTGGGAGGCTCTTTGAAATTTTACATTGGATCACTCCTTTGAACCAAACTATTGAACCACTCTGTTGAACCAAGGCTTTGAACCTCTTCATTGAACCAAACTTTGAACTGCTTCATTGAACCAATCGGTTAAACCAAGCTTTGAACCAAAATGGTTCAAGCCAATGGTTCAATTAAATGAACCAAAATGATGAACCTTTTGATTGAACCATTTGTTTGAACCAAATGTTGAACCAAGTTTTGGTTCAATGGTTCAAACGAAGCCTTTGAATCAAGTGTTTGAACTTGCCTTTGAACCATGTGTTTGAACTCATATTTAAACTAAAAGACATTGAAACAATTGAATTTTGAATTTAAGTGGTTCAATGGTTCAAGCCTCTTTTGCTTGAATGCTTGCCGATAGACATTTTCAATTGAACCAAGGTACTGAACCAATCCTGAAAATGACCAAGTGTTAGAAACTAATTCTTTTGGTTGAGCCTGCCTATAGAAGCCTTTAAACCTATAGAATTGAACTTGTCCTATAGAGTCTATAGATTTCTCTTCCTGTAGAGTCTGTAGATTTAAGATTGCAGAGTTCGTAGATTTTTGAAAAGCTTGAAAAAAATGAGGATTTTGAATGTCCAAGACAAATTTTGAAAAGGGAAGAGAAAATTTTGGTCTGTAGGACCAAAATAGTTCAAATGTTGTCCCAAAAATGAGTGATATTTTTGGGGGACAACAATATTAACTTTTTTTCATCCATGTAATATTGGCAAATGTAGCATTAGGAAAAAAATCTACAACAATATTGACTGGGCCTTCTAGTGTTTTTTATTGTGTGAAACATAGTAGTAGTACCAAAAATTGGTACTAGAATGTTTTTGCAGTGTTGGTGAGGATCTTCTCTATATTCATTATGAGATTGAAATCTAAAAACTCAAGCCAATTAAAATCTTCATGGAGTTGTATCATGTAATATGCAAAGTCTACCTGTCCTTTTGTTTTATTTTACTTGTTTCATTATTTACCAAAATATTTTAGTGATACATTTAGTAAGAATGCAAATTAAAACATCATCCACAAAATTAATTAGGATTCCCTTACCCGACCTTGTAATATCTTCTCTCTAGTGTCAGTGTGGATTGGTAGAGTTATGGATTATTAAGGAGAGATTTACCATGAGGTGGAAGCCATGTTTCTCTATCCATATTCTTAGGGGTGATGAATATGATAACATCTTGTGACAAGTGAATTATAACTTTAGTGTACCTACTTATTAGGGTAAGCATTACCTCATCTATTTGGCCAAATTAGGTAGTTTCATCAATCATTCAACATCTAAGCCTCGTAGCATATGTTGAAGTGTTAATGATACGATCCATGTTACTTCCTATGGATCTTGGGAAAACAAATTAGCTTCAGCCACATCAAATAAATCAAATAGTTTTTTATCATGATATTTAATTTTCCTTAGGCCTAAGCCAATCCCTATTTCCTCTTTCTACACATATGTAATCAGGATCGATAATTATGACCTATCCATGGTTGTTATTATGACTTACATTGAATACTTTCTTCACTTGGTTTAGATCTAGTGTGAAATATGTGCACAAGAAGTTTTTTTAGATGTAAATCATAAATTTCACTTTGTTTCATGAGTATATAATGTTATTTTGTTGTTTACATCCTCAATTATATAGTGTTTACCACCCAAATCCATCAAGCCATTGAGTTTAAATGCTTTTAGATGTTTGCACATTATTTTATATCCAACATTTATGTCAACTTACTATTATTTTCCATGATGATTACTCTTATTTATCAAGGTTATTTTATCCAACCATTGGCATGTAGGTGATGTGATCTATCATCCTTTCATTTATCCAACTTATTTTATGGGCCATCATATCATTCTATAATGTGATCTGCTTTGGTAAATATGTAATATCTTGAGTGAATTATCATTAAAATTTTTGAATGACCACTCATCATTCTTTCACTATACCAATCTTGTCAACACTCTATTCCTAGACTTACTTGATGACTACTATGTTCCAGTTGCTAATTGTCTTCCTTTTAGGCTAACTCTACATATCGATCATAGTCTACAATGTTGACTATTCCAAACTTTATTCAGATGTGTTATGATCCAAATATCACACTATAGAAACACACTAACCCTAAACAAAATAAAAAAACATCATCAAATAAACTTCCTCACTACATAGTGATACTCAACACCATCTCTCATTTACAATAATGCATGATAGAGATTACTGGAGATAATACTTAAACCTATATACATTGATACAACCTGGTAAAGTGGTTCCTTGTAAATATTTTAAAAAAATTATATCTTATTGTGAAACATCATGAATAATATATAGTCCTTTCCATATGATGTGAAAATTTCCTAAAAATGCTTTGAATACGCTATCATAGAGTAATATTGCTTGCTCAGGATAGAATTCCTTAAATCATAAGTTGTGATCATGCCATTATTTTTAAATTAAATTGTTATCTTGCATCCATATTCCCTTTATTGATTTTCCTCCTTCTTGATAAAATCTAAAAATATTTTATTTAGAGAGTCTTGATCTTCTAGCCTCATAATCATTGCAATGCGTAGATTAAGAATAATGTATTTCATAAGAATAATTGCCTCAAGATCATAAATGAGATCAAAGAGAGTGAAATGTGTGGCATGTTTTTAATTTTTTCTATATGCCTAAAGAATCATAGGAATGTGATCCTCCCAATCATCCCTTTGAATGTTGCATATTTTTGTCAACATTTTACCTAATACTTTGTTCAAAGATTTAAATTACACATTTACTTGTGGATGATAAATCATGCTTTTGTGGTGTGATATCATAAAATCAGTGAGAGTCTTGATTATGATATTTATAAAGTGATTACCTCTATTACTAACCAATTTTATTATACATACAAATTGTATTATGATATTCTCATATAAAAAATCAGTAGCATCCATCGTACCATAGCTTGTATCATATTAACTTCCACCCATTTCATAAAATAGTTAGTTATGGTGATGATATATTGTGCATTATTGTGTTTTCTTTGGGGACCTATAGGTCCTAAAAAGTCAATTCCACATTATTTAAATGGTTACTCTACTACGATTGGGACCAATGGCATCTCATCCTGATGATTAGGTTTTCCCATTATTTTGCAAACATCACAATGTTTGGCCACCCTATGAACATATTGAAATAAATTCAGCCACCAAATACCACTTTATAGTATCTTCCTCATAGTATATTATCCTATGAAATGACCTCTTTTAACTCTTTGATGTGTTTCAAGAAGAAGCTATAGTCACTCATGTTTTAAAGCTACTCTATGCAACACATCATCATTTCCAATTTTATATATAAATACACTAATGAGAATATAAGTAATGGATCATGTGACCATTTGATTTTTATCTCTTTCAACATAGTGCATAAGAAACATGCCTTGTTATAGGAAGTTCAAAATATCCTCCATGTTGTCGAGGATTGTAACAGCTCTTAAAAAGTGCACATATATAGATTCATCCTATCTTTCCTTCTATTCTTACCTATTTTGGATCCTTATTAGATGATTTGGTATGAAATTATCTTAACCTAGCTTCACATTGATTCATAATTTAAATTATTGAAACAACATTAGCCATCTAGAGAATCATCCACCAAACATTAAATTATTAACTAGGTATCACAATGCCTAGTTATCTATAAAAAACTCAAGTGGTGTGGCCAATAGATATTGTATAAAATTTTGTAAGTAAAACACCATAAGTAAGGCCTCTCTTTTTTTAGTCATATATTTTTTCTCTATTATTGATAGTTTTTTTTGGCAAAGTGTATAGGATGATCCAACCCACCATCCCAAGGCTATGCTAAGATAGCTTCTACTAAAATACTATAAGCATCCACATGTACCTAGAATGGCTTATTATAGTAAGGAAAAAATAATATAGGCATTATTTTTGGTTGATACCATAGATTAAATTGGTCCCTTACCATAAAAAATTATCAAAAAAACCAACCAAGTATGGAGAAACTTAGTTTTACACAAGAAACTAGGGTAAAGCAAAATAAAATGGCATGCTGAATGAAAGCAAAAAGAAATAAAACACCCAACTACCAGATAAAGGGATAACCCCAAAAGGGACAAAAGGCCATCCAACAAAACACAAAATAAATGAAAATCATAAACATGTAGATTTACCATTTTTACTTAGAAGCAACCTTTTCTTCTAGATCATCCAAAATGATGATTTCCTTGTCACTAAAATCCACAGAAGATGATTCACCTACCACTTTCATCTTGGAGCCCCTATGTTTGATTTTGAAGCCACCCAATGATGTATCCACTCTATTTATATTCAAATGGACATGCATGGAATTTTTGGTAACCCAACATAGTATCTTTGGCAACCAAGAGGGAGTGGAAACCCCCCTTGATCTATTAATTTCACTAGAAGCTTGACTACATCCAACCATTCCTTGTTGTGTCGGGCCTAATTACAATAAGATATTTCCATAATTGGCATTTTAAGATGTGTTAAGGGAGGAAAAAACAAGAAATAACCCTCAGTTGAGTCATTATCATAGACCTTCTGATAAATCTCCTCTAAAATTCCTAAAAGGACCATGAATCATGTCTCTAGTTCTTTGAAACAAGAAATAGGTAACAATCCAACCCCATCCAATTTGATGAAGGGGAGCTTGGGTATAGGACCCAAATCATAATTTTTAATTACCTCCACTAGACCATGATTATGTTCAAGTTTGACAAAGAATTTAACCATATTCTAAACCACCTCTGCATCAGACAGAAGAGCCATGATGTTCCTAGTAACTATTATCACCATAATAGAATTGACCCTACTATACAAGCCATGCTCCAAGTAATCCTTACCCAAAATAGGCAAAATTGCCTAAAAAAATTCTTTAGATGAAACCTAGAATATATTATTAAGTCTTACCTATGAAATGCCTCCTTCAAATGTCATTTCTTAGACTATGCTACATCCATACACTGCTAGTGTTTTTAGTGTTAATTTCAACCCTCATTCCATACTGGATGCCAAAGCATTATGACTAACCAACTGTAACCCAAGGGAGAGAGTAGATGATGTGAATATACCACCTGATATAAATAAATCAAGCACAATCTTTTCTATTAATACACTTAATTACCACCTTTGATACGATAAGAGATGCACATACCACAAGGATGTTGTCAAAAAATCCAATGAAGTGACAAGATTTGACATAATGAAAAAAAACTTCTCTAAAAAAAATAATCAATGAAATTAATTATTATACAAGATTTTAAAAACATTTTCCCCATCCAAAAACATCAAAGTCAATTTCCAATTTTTAGTTTTATTTTTTATTTAATTTTCTCTTTTATATAATTTTCCTTTTTTGATTTATGTAATTATTTTAAAAGGAAAATTAAATTAAAAACACATATTTATGGAGATTAAAGATGAAAAATCTCCCCTAGTATCATGAATATTATCCATTATGATTGTTTCAAGTTAATCAATTCTATAATTAGCAAGGAAATTGATAGCAGAATTAGCCTCTTAGAAATAATGCTTGAAATCTAAAGAGGACAACTTGGTCAATTTTACCCAAACACTAGATAAAATATTTTCAAGTTTACAAGAGGTGGAATTTTTTTTCAAAAACACAAAAATTATAATCTAGGAATATCCTTCAATGATGAGCTTCACAATATTGCAATGAATGACAAGGTCAATCCCAATAATCAGTGCTTGGGCTTCCACTTCATTATTAGTTCCATCTGTAGGTTTTATGGAAGTTGCCCTGATTAAGGATCCACTACAATATTAAATAGTACAACTAGACCTAAAAGCACCCAAATTTACCCTAGAAGCACCATCAAAATTCAATTTAAACCACTCAGATGGTGGAGTAATCCAAGAACTCTTATCCTTTCTTACTTTTTTACCTAAAATTATTATTGACCCATTAATGGGTGAAGACAGGCATTATTACTATCCTTCTTTATATATCAATGAATATTTTTTATTATTCCATTGTCCACTCAAAATTTGTATCTTTGTTTAATAGCTTTTTTAGAGACATAGATATGACTATGTATCCTTTGATAAAAAATTTATAGTATCATATATAAATCAAAAAGATATGTACTTCTAAAAAACTAGTTAGGGGTGGAATCCCCACTATTACTATAATTTTAGCATGATATACCAAGATGCCATCACTACATATGATGTGTTCTAGACTAAAACTTAAAGGTGTAAAAAAAATGCTTATTTAGATTCAAAGTAATGTGTTTTGATTGATAACATTCTAGTATTAAACACAACTTTGATAGATGTTCTTTATGCATAGAGAAAATAACCCAGTAGTTCAAATATACTTCCAAAAAATCATGAATGAAATATTAAAATTCAATTACCATAGCCCTATAATTTTTTTTGGTAAATTATTAAGACCAAATGGCATTACCTTATATGTGAATGAACCCCATTTTGTTGTAAATGCTTTTTAATCTTGTTCCTCTTCTATGATTAGAATCTTATGGTATCCACTGAATCCATATTGGAATGAGTATACCTTGTGACTTGTGAATGATTTGAGAACTTCATCTATAAATGGTATTAGAAATGGGTCATTAATGAGACATCATTTTGTGTGTGATAGTCCCCATAGACCCAAATCTCACCAGAATTATTTGGCTACAAAACTATGGGACTCACCCAATATATATTTTCAACTAGATAAATGATCCCTTCTTCTATGCAATCCAGGTCATCCTTTTCATTCAGCTTCATGGTAGGATTTAGTCTGTATGGGCACCTTTAATGTGTCTAGTGCACTTTTTCAATTTTATGTGTATCTCTCCCAATGATATATCTATACCTTTCACTTATTATATCTTGGTTAAAAAGACATCCTAATAATCTCTTAGTAGTTGTAATGCTTCCAAGATCTCATTCTTCCCCTAGTAGTCTCCCAAAACCATAATTTTAGGCATAAAATCTATTCTAATAGTTGATTCAATATTTTGTAGTGTTTATTGATATATATTTTTTGATCCACTGGGTAGATCCTTTTATAAAGTGTGCTCCCCTTCCCATTTTGGAATGTTTATATTATGTAGTCTTTCTTCTATAACTTGTTATATGATTTGTATAGTTATTAGTTTGGCCTCTCATTCTAGTTCAAAGAATCCTTCTAAATGTAGGTCTCCATCACTATCATTGGATTCTATTAGATCATCTATAATTATATTACAAGACTAAATAAGATCTTGTTCTTGTTTACTGACCTTATAATTATGAATCACAAGATTCAAATTTTGAGGTGCTTCTTATTGTGATAATGAATATATCATAGCTCCCAAATCTTCTACTCGACAATAACATAGAAAGGTTTTCAATTTTTGTAATGTATTATGCACCAATATATTATAATTTTAAAGCATAAAAGTTTGAAAAAAGTCTTTATGCACTTGTGACTAATGTTTGACCTCCCTCCTATGCTCTTGATGCATGTATTAGGTGGTTAGAAGTGATGCTAGAGTGTGACTAAAAATTTATACATAATACGTTGATTTAACTCCTCACATAAACCATATATATACATATTTATGAATTTGTAGCTCAGGAATTGGCCTTCTTAAAATAATGGCCACTTTGATCTCACAACAAGTACTAAACAAAACCATGTTCACAAAAATTCATACACTTTATCCCATTGTAACTCTTATTCTCTATGTACTTCCCACCAAGTTGTAGCAGTTCCTTTCAATTCATAATTGAATGCATCAAATCTCGAATCCACATTTGACACATGGTTATCCAACCTCAAGATAAATGGATAAATATCCTATCATAAAGTACTGATTTAATTGACATTTGATTGAAAATACCATGCATAGATGTTGTACCTCATGATCTTCCCTAGTCTAATTCAATATATGGGTGTCTAAGTCACCACTGATTGAAGATGTTATTTCAAAGGTAAGACACCCTCTAGAGTAGGATTTATATAATCCACTATTTTTATAACTATATTATATAGGAAATCTACCTCTAAATTAATAGGAAATTGTAGCATCATATAATTATAACATTTAAGTTGAAACTAAGGACTTTCCCATACATATATGTGTCAAATGGTTATGGTGTCTCCTTATGATGTAATTTGTTATTGTATACCTTGAAAGAACCATGTAACTTGATATATCAGACCCTTATCTATTGTAGGATTATGGTATTTATCCCATTGCACCTTCCAAATTCTATGATCCTATGGTATTGTTTCTCTACGTTTTTGTTAATTACATTCAGAAGAAGAAGAAACTAAAGATAAGGGGTTAGGGGTTTGATTGATACTCAAATTAAGTTGCGCACCGTACCCAAGCATTGTAGGAGCTCCTCTTTAGGTGTGGAGGAAACACCTGTAGAAAAGAATAAGACTTAAATAAAGAGAATGCTAGATGAGGATATGGTGGACTGCTAAGCTATATGCCTGATCTCAGAAGCATAAAGCTCCATAAAGGGAGATAGTCCACTATTTGATGAAAAGAGTGTTGTATAAAGATAAATAATGAAAGACTAAGAAAGAGAAATAAAGATAACGTGTACCTGATTCCTGTAGTTAGTCTATCACAGTCGCCAACATCGGTAGTCCTACTGATGTCAGTTGGTCAATGATGCCAATGTCGGTAGGGGCAATGGGCCTTGGATGGGTTTTAGGTAATGTTTGTGGTCTCCAAAAGAGTTTGGGAGTTTAAAGGTCTATGCAGGGTTGTAGGGAAGTCAATAGGGTCTTAGGAAGGGCAAAGGTAGAGGGTATGTGTGAGACAAGGATAAGAATAAGAGGAAGGCTTTTCAACCTCTCCACGAAAGCAAGTCGGGTCTGGTTGATAGTATTTAGAAATAGTAAATAGAAACTAATTACTAATGTATTCTAAATCACTGAAATGAGATAGAAGAATACTTAGCTCTGCTTGGTGGAGAACCAGAGGTGTTAGAATGCTTATTCCTATTGTGGCTGATGTCAAAGTCCTCGTACAATGTTTTAGTCCAACCTAGAGTGACTTGCATAGAGTTTCTATAGCCAAGGGAAGCAATAGTCAAATTTTGATGCTTGATCTCAGAGTGTGCACGTTGATATGCCAAACTCTGAGGGATGAAAGAGTCTGGGGGCAAGAGAGAGAACTCGGTTTATGTAACTGACATCAGCGATCCCGCTGGTGTCAGCCGATAGTTGATTGATGTCGGTGGAGGAAGAATGGGTAAAAGGGATATTTTTAGCCCTCTGCCCATTTTTCCATCCACCAAGTGCATTTGCCATTGGAGGAATTTTCAAAAGATAGGTTTATTAGGCACGAGAATTAGTTAGGAGGTTACGATGGAGTGAGAATAGGTCTTGGGTGACTCATAGGGTGAGAAATGGTCTAAGGGCGAGGTGTCCAAGGTGAGGTGTCTAGGGTGATGTCATTAATTTAAAATAAGTAATTTATTTTAAACTTATAAGGTGTGTAAGTGTTTAGAAGGGGACCAAGGGGGAGTAGACACGATTTTGGTGTCTACATTTGCCCTTTTTTGTCTTGTTGGTTGTTTTGACAAATTGCAAGACAAAAATAAGAGTAAGTTTCCCCAAGTATGGGATAAGGTGTAGGTTGCCCCATGTATGGGATGAGGTATTCTCCCTCAAAGTAGGAATCAAGAGAAGGCAATCTAAAATCAATTATTGATTTGATAGGCAATGGATGGGTATGGTGAAGTTGGAGTGTGAATGTTGTAATAATTGAGATTACACGTATACCACTTCACGTGATAGGTAGGTCAAATTTTCATAGGCAAGGTCGAGGAGCACTAAATTCAAAGTAACCAGTCCCTAGCTTATTAGTGGTAGCTGATTGGGTTAAAGGATCAAAGCTATAGCTCCAATGGTTGAGGAGGACTAAAATTGAAATAACTGGTCCCCAGCTTATTAATGGTAGCTGATTGGGTTAACTGATCAGAGTTGTACCTCCAATGGTCATCATGTTCCAAGTATTTAGGCTAGGAAGTGGTCCTAAAAAACATGAAAATGTCACAAATATTGGGGAAACAACTTGGGTGCGATCTGACAACAGGTGTGAGGGTCGTGGACAATTTGCTAACTATTCGTGAGGTAGCATATATGTAATCAAAACAACTAAGGCAAAGTTGTCTCAAAAGTGGTCGTGGTTTGAAGAGATAGTCACAATCTCCAAGGTCATTAGTCAAGTCAGGTTGAGATATAAGTGATCTCAAATGTTGTTTGTTGTGGTCAGGGAGATGTATATGATCTCTAATGTGCCCCATGAGAAGTTGAATGTGACTTTTGCAGTGTCAAGGCTAGGTGTTTGGTCATGATTTTGGACTAGGTTAAGTCATGGTTAAAGATTAAATGGTTGGTCCATCAAGTAGATGAATAAATGAATGGCCAATGTCATTAAGGAGACGAATGAGTGAATGGCTAAGCTAACCTCAGAAGACTCTGTGTCAATTGAGTGCTACCTACATAGCCCCTTTTGTAAGAGCCTCAGGCTAATGTAGTTCTCCCCAAAAGGGAAGAAGAGTGTAGGTTATGCATTGGTTTTGACTAGGTTAAGTTATGGTTAAAGGTTATATGGTTGGTCCATTAGGTAGACGAATGAACGGATGGCCGAGCTAACCCCAGAAGACTCTGTGTCAACTGAGTGCTACCTACATAGCCCTTATTTAAAGGGCCTTAGGCCAATGTAGTTCTCCCCAAAAGGGAAGAAGAGTCAAAGTGGTTGATAGTTGTATTGGTCAGGTTAGTGTTGTTTAGCATTTCCCATATATGTGATGGTACATGCTTGAAATGATGAGTGTATGATGATGTTACAACCTTTTCCATATTATGGTGTATTCTGTAACATTGGTTATATGGTTTTTCATCCCTAGCAATTTTCCATATTAGTGATGGTGTATGCCAAAAATGAAATGAGTTTATGATGTTATAGCCTTTTCCATATTGTGTGATGGTGTATTCTATAACATTGGTTGTGTGGTTTTTCATCCCTAGCAGTTTTCCATATGAGTGATGGTGCATGCTAGAAATGAAATGAGAATATTTATGCTTCAGCAAGTTTCCATATTGGTGATGGTATATGCTTGACATAAATTGTGTTTGGTTGATAGTTTCCATGTGTATTATTTTCCATAGAAACTTGTGTGAATGGGCTATGATAATTCATATAACACAAATTTGTATTTGTATTAAATAAATCATGATGTTATGTTAGTGGTTAGAAAATGTTTGGTTTGGTTATAAAATGATTTGGTTATATGTGACGAAGGTGTGTAAGAAGTGAAAGGTGCATTGCTCTTTCATTGACAAGGACCATAATGATAGCATAGATAAGGCTTGTGGAAACAAAAGCCCCGTTCATGCATTACGTCATTGACCATTAATTTTTGTTAAAGAAGTATTCTAATCACTTAATGTTAAGTGAGCTTGAAATCCCTTGAGTATGTTGGGGTGATAGGTGTGATTATGTGATATGTGAGGATAGCGTAGCCCTTTTTAGTAGGGATAACTTTGCCCCTTTTATAGGTGACCCTGATAATGACTATAGGCAAGTCCATGACTTAATAGTTTGTCAATCAATTTTTTTTTTGGTAGACTTATCAATGTGGGAAGTCTACTTGGGGATGTTGTTGTGATTTGTGGTCATGTTGAAGCTAATCAGTGTGAGAAGCTTCTGAGATGGTGCTGTGTTTGTAGCAAAATTTGGGCATAGCCATCCTTCGAGGGAGTGGTCTATATTCTACTTTGTATGTTTGGATGTCTTTGAATAGCTGTCCTTTAAGGGAGCAGTCTATTAATTACAGCAATAATGTAGCTGTCCTTTGAGGGAACAATCTACTTTTATAGTTTATGACCTTGGGTTAGGCATCCCAATTTTATGTTTTGTTTGTGACTAAATTTTAGTCATGGACTAGACTATAGAGGTTTAGGAGTTTCCCTTTTATTAGGACAAAGCATTCATGCTTTACAAAAAGGTTGACTAATGTAAGGAAAGAGGGTTGAAAGGAATAGGAATGAGGATGACGGGGTTGCTCAAGGGATGAGCTCAAGTTAAAATGTCAAGTGAATGATTACTTGATTAACAGTAGAATGGTCGTAAATGTAAGGCATTAAGGGACTCAAGTTCTGGCTGGCCTTCAAGAGAAGATAGATGATAAGTGCTTGATCCATACTTGTGTGTTATTATGTAAGGTTTGAGTCAATTAAGGGCAAACTTGCTGCGTTTGCTTCTTTCCATATTCGTCATGTATTGGTTTTCTTTAAAGACGAGATCCCCATTTTTGAAATCTCGCTCTTTTAGATTTTTGTTATAGGTATGTTTTGGACAATATTGGATGTAAAGTTGGTTAGTATGATGTTAGCATTTGGTACAATGCCAAACATAGTCATTGCAGTCTTGGTTAAGAGTGGGCCAATAATAGCCCAGGCAGAGGATGCACTTGGAAACCGCGTTACCACTAAAATGTCCCCACACATGCTATCATGGAATTATTTAATGACATGGGAAGTCTCAGTGGTTGTTAGGCATGGGAGAAGGAGGCTGTCTAAGACTCATTTGTAGAGAAGACCTGCTAGCATGGTGTATCAAACAATACTCTTGATAAAAGCCCACCGTCCATTGCTAGAGAGATTAGGAGGAATGATAAAATATGTCAAGTAGTCAATGAGTCATTTATACCAAACGTCATGTGGACTAGAGAGGTTAGGAGGAGTTTCCCCCAGAGATGTTGGTTGATATGTGCCTAAGATAAAAATCTTGGGTTTTGGTGGTTGAGAAGGCTTGATGAATGGATTTGTCAAAGGGATAGAAACATGCTCTTTTCCCTTATCCTTTAAAGTTTGGGGCCTGGTGGCCACATTAATTGTGTTGATTTTGAATAAAGGGGGAGAAGGTGGTAGAGGGACCATAGTCTTGTGTAAGGATCCCGATTCAAGTGAGAAGGTTTGGGAGGCATGGGATGGTGTTGGTGGTTTGTCACAAAGGTGGTCAAGAGGATTCTCAATGAGAGGGGTGTCTTTTCTCAAGTGTTGGTGAATGACAACCTTAAGGGCATAGCAATGCTCAGTATCATGCCTAAGTGTGTGATGATACCAGTAGATTTGAGAGTCATCGAACCAAGATGGTTTTGATTCGAGGGGTCGGTATGGTTTAATGGGTGGGAGAGTGATGCTAGAAGACTGCAATAATTAGCATAACATTGAAGCATAAGAACCCATTAATGGGTTTGTGCTCTTTGTTGCAGTAGGGGTTAACAACTTTTGTTTAGGAGTTGTAAGAGGAATTTGTCATACCATCTTTTTGGTTGGCGGTGTGGCCACATGTGTAGATGGCACTTTCTTGGTGAGGTGTTGGATTTGTTGGAGGAAATATATGTTTGATGGGTAGAGGGAGTAATGGAGGCAATTTGCCTCTATGAGGTGTTGGAGTAGGGAGCACTCCTTTTAAAGTAGAAGGATGTGGACCCAAGATAGATGGCAATGGTGAAGGTGGGGGAGTTTTTTGTACCACCTTTTTGGTTGAGGGAAGAGTAGATCGACGTGGTTTAGCATCCTCCTTAATGTGTAGGGTGAGGTTCAAATCTACCTTTACTTGTGGGTGAGTGAGATTTGAAATAGGGTGAACACCGAGAGATTTAACTTATTTCAGCATGATGGATGCCTGCGAGTTTTACAATCAGTCCTTTGAAAGATTTGGGTGATTGTGAGAGTGGAAGCGTGTTAGGTGTAGTGATCTCAGGCTAAAGGTGAGAGAGAACCATCACTAGATCTTCCTCAGCTGAAGTGGGTGAGGTGGTGAGTTCTTCTCTCGGTGGAGAAAGAATTGGAGAATTTGGCTCTTCGAGAGGATAGAGCACAATGATGATCATGGCTTCCACATGTGGTCAAGGAGCAGGGAAAGTATGATCCCCCATTGATGATAAGAAGGATGAGGGTGAGGTAGCCGATGTTGGTGCCATCAAAGCATCCTCCAATATGGGAGAGGTCAAAGTAGACTCTCCTACATGTGAAAGGGGGCTAGATGGAGGACTATCCTCCATTAGTGGAGGACAAATAGGAGAAGAAGGCTCTTCTACCTATGGTGGAGAAATAGGTTGACTAACCTCTTCAGACTGTGGGAGATGTTGGTTAGAAACCATGTCAACCATGTGTATATTGCACTCTTGAAGGTCATCGGCCATGGTTTGAACATTATTTTGACTTGGGGGATAGTTAGGAAATAGTTGCCTAAAGACATCCATGTTTTGGTTAGTCGGAGCATTAGGGTTATCCAAAACAAGGTCCCCTTTGTCTAACATGTCTTGAATAACATTTTTGAAGGTTTTACAATTGTCTGTGTCATGACCTTTGACACGATGATAGTTACAAAAGTCATTTTCCCTATACCATGAAGGGATAGCTTTTGAGGGGTCAAATTGGGGTGGTTGGATTTGAGGGAGGTTGAGGACTCCCTGCTTTACTAGTTTATCCAATATGGAAGCATATGATTCTCCTATTAGAGTGTATTGATGATGTATATACCATTGTTAAAATTGTCTTGTGATGTATTTTGATGTGGAGGGCTCAGATTGGTTAGTTGTGGTAGAAGATGATGATCTAATGACAATAGTGTTTGCCGATCCTTTAGACTTAGAGTGGGAAGAAGGTTTAGAAGATGAAGGGTCATTGGATTTTGCATTATTATTTTTACTATGCAATTTGACCTTATCCTCTTCGACTGTGTGGAGTTCAAGCTTTCGAGCCATAGTGAAAGCTTCATCAAATATGCAAAAAGTTTGAACCCACAAAGTAGATGAGATGTGCTTGGCACATGCTCTTGAAAAGAGCTCAATGAGCTCAAATTGAGGTAATGAGAAGGAGAGTTGGTTGATCAAACCTCTCCAATAGGCGACAAAGTCTGTGATTGATTCATCATCAAATTTTTTAATAGAAGATAGGTCTATGATGGAGACCTTATTAGTGATGTTGATTGAGAAATGGTCAAGAAAGAGTTGAGCGAGTTGAGTGAAAGAAAAGAGAGAATGACTGGTAATAGAGCTATACCAATCAAGGGCGGTGCCAGAAAGTGACATGGGGAATGTGTGAAGTAATAATGCATCATCATGTGCTATAAGGTAGCAAGCGTGTCTAAATGCTCATAGATGTTGTTGTGGGTCCTCTTTACTTTGAAAGCGAGTAAATTTTGGGAGTTCTCACTGGTTAGGGTATGGTCGAATAGGCACCGAAGGGTGAATGGGTTCATTGTAGATTTGTTTGTATGAAAGAACATTGCTTGAACCAAAAATGGACATCTCAAGGTTGGACATCTTATCCATCAGCATCTTAATTAGATCAGTAGATGGATTGACATGAGGGGCACCCCCTAAGTTATAGGGTACTTGAAAGGCATTGGGAGGGGCATATGACGTACTTGGTTGCATTTGTGTAGGTGTAACATATTGATAGTTTGTCATAGGGGCCAATGTCAAGGCCAAAGGAGCTTGTGCCATGAAGTTGGAAGGCACAACTTGACTAGATGCCACCAAGGGTGGTTGAATGGTGGTGACACTAGTTAAAGGATATGTAGTCACTCTTGTATTTATAGGCACAAGGGTGGGTGGGTTAGAGACAATCAAGTTTTGAAAAGGTGTCAAACTTGGTTGAATTGTTTATGGTTGAGGGGGTACAGAAACCCCAATGGAGGTAGGTCTAGCAATAGAAGGAGAGGCCAAATCTAGAACATCAGCCATGGTCAGGTTACTGGTTAAGGCAATGGCTTGAGTGATTATGGGTTGGGTAGCGGAGGCTATTATTATCATTGCCACTTCAACCAAGGAAGTTGGCATCCCATAAATAGGATTACCTGAAGGATCTTGAATTTAGCTTCTAGCGAGATAATGTTGGAGAGCCTTGATGTTGTGGTCAAGGAATATCTCAAAATTTTGATCCCCTTCAAGAACAATTGGAGGTTGATTGGGGGTTGGTTGGATAGGAGTACACTCTGTGTCTGAAGTATACTCCATTTGGGGACTTGATATGAAAGGCAAAAGTGGAAGTGGCTATTGACTCACGTGGTCAACAAGAGATTTGGCTTGACTACGTGTCAAAACCATCTAAGGCGAAATGGGTTTAGGTTCTAAAAATTGTGTGTTTCAGTTTCAAAAAACTAGAAGTTATGTTTAATAGCAAAAAACTTGGGTTTTAAGCTTGCTATTTTGGAAAGAAAATTCGCTGATAGTGACCGACATCGATGGAAAAATTGATGTTAGTGAAGATATGTTGCTGACGTCAGTAGAAAAATTGATGTCGGTGAATATATGTTGCCGATGTCAGTGGAAAAACCGATGTCAGTGAAGATATGTTGCCGACGTCAATGGAAAAACTGATGTCTATTTTTGCGTATTTCCAAAAACTCAAAAAATTGAAAGTTTTTGGAAGAAAAAGAAATTTTGAGTTGTTTTAGAATGATGCAACCTTATCAGCTCAAACAATTAGATGAAAATAGCAGAAAAGGTGATTAGGCAAGCAACCTCTAAAACATTATATTCCTAAGAATAAATTTTAGAGTCGTGGTGGCTTATGCCTTAGAAGAATGTGTTTGGGAATTGGGCTTTTAGAATAGGTCCTAAAGAGGAAGTCTATGGCTAGTTTTGGGTTATGTTTTGATGCTCAAAAATCTGTGTTAGGTTTAGTACGTGGCCTAGTGCTGGGGATTGCTCCCTTCACTTCACGAACCCAGAGCCGAGCTCAGCCACTTAGCTAATATATACTTTGCCTATAGTTTATACTCTACCAGAGAACATAGTGGGTCCTCCTCTTGGTGGTGAAATCCAAGTAGGATCGCCAGGAAGGGTAAGGTATCTACTAGGTGATAAAATCCTAGACAGGCCTTGTCCCAGGTAAGTTTAAATGTTTGATTGTGATAGTGGTCTGGTTGTGTAACATATGTGCACTACGATTTATTCATAATGCTTTTAATTACTAAATGAGCTATGCATTCAAGTAGGAATGAAATGTAATAGTTTTTAACCCAAATTGAAATATGTTTGTTCAAATGCAAAAAATTGGAGAAAAGGTTAAGAGTATGAATTTTCACTAATCTATGATGCAAGTACGAAGTGACAAGAAGAAAAGGAAGACGTTCTTTTTAACTCCTACTTATGGTTTCTTTTCAAAATAAAGAGATAGAAGAAGGATGCAAGAAGAGAATCTAATGCATCTATATGAAAGTTTGCCTTTTAGAAAAAATGAACCCAAGGAAAACTCTAGGATCCCACCAGGCGTGCCAGAATGTTTCTCTACATTTTTGCTAATTACATTCAGAAGAAGAAGAAACTAAATATAAGGGGTCAGGGGTTTGATTGATACTCAGATTAAGTTATGCACCATATCCAAGCATTTTAGGAGCTCCTCTTTAGCTGTGGAGGAAACACCTGTAGAAAAGAATAAGACTTAAACAAAGAGAATGTTAGATGAGGATATGGTGGATTGCCAAGCTATATGCTCGGTCCTGAAAGTGTAAAGCTCCATAAAGGGATGACAATCCACTATTTGATGAAAAGAGTGTTGTATAAAGAGAAATAATGAAAGACTAAGAAAGAGAAATACAGATAACACGTACTTGATTCCTATATTTAGTCTATCATAGTCGTCGATGTCGGTAGTCCTACCGATGTCAGTTGGTCAATGATGCCGACATCGATTATGTTGTCGATATCGGTAGGGGCAATGGGCCTTAGATAGGTTTCAGGTGATGTCTGTGGTCGACAAAAGATTTTGGGAGTTTAAAGGTCTGTGTAGGGTTGTAGGGAAGTCAATGGGGTCTTAGGAAGGGCAAAGGTAGAGGGTATGTGTGAGAGGAGGATAAGAATAAGAGGAAGGCTTTTTAGCCTTTCCATGGAAGAAAGTTGAGTCTGGTTGATAGTATTTAGAAATAGTAAATAGAAACTAATTACTAATGTATTCTAAATTACTAAAATCAGATCGAAGAATACTTAGCTCTGCTTGGTGGAGAACTAGAGGTGTTAAAATGCTT
This sequence comes from Torreya grandis, assembly GCA_037957365.1. Lineage (NCBI taxonomy): Eukaryota > Viridiplantae > Streptophyta > Pinopsida > Cupressales > Taxaceae > Torreya > Torreya grandis. The sequence continues at coordinate 4,617,428 of JARHVA010000361.1, read as the reverse complement.
ATTCCTGTTGTGGCTAATGTCGAAGTCCTCGTACAATGTTTCAGTCTAATCTAGAGTGACTTATGTAGAGTTTCTATAGCCAAGGGAAGTGGTAGTCAAATTCTGATGCTTGATCTCAGAATGTGCGCATCGATATGTCAGATTTTGGGGGATGAAAGAGTCTGGGGGGGCAAGAGAGAGAACTCAATTTATGTAACTAATGTTGGCGATCCCGTTGGCATCGGTCGATAGTTGACCGACATCGGTAGAGGAAGAATGGGTAAAAGGGCTATTTTTAGCCCTCTGCCCATTTCTCCATCTGTCAAGTGCATTTGCTATTGGAGGAATGATCAAAAGACGGGTTTATTAGGCATGAGAGTTAGTTAGGAGGTTAGGATGGAGTGAGAATAGGTCTTGGGTGACTCATAGGGTGAGAAACGGTCTAAGGGTGAGGTGTCCAAGGTGAGGTGTCTAGGGTGATGTCATTAATTTAAAATAAGTAATTTATTTTAAACTAATAAGGTGTGTAAGTGTTTGGAAGGGGACCAAGGGGGAGTAGACACGATTTTGGTGTCTACAGGTATTTATGATACAAAATGTATTTGATTTGTGTATTATTGCCTGTAACTACTTTCATAAATACATTTTATTTAAGCTATGCATTAATCATGTTCACATTATGCACTAGATTTCAATTTTTTTACTTCTCTAATACTAAATAATCTTTAGTTTGGTGATGTCCTTCTATTTTAAAATACACAAATTATACCTATCTCTAAGGATTATTGGGATAACTTCATGAAAAATGATTATACTCACCACATAAATAACATTGGAAGGGATGGTGAGATTATTGATTGTCATTGTTATGACCACCTTGATATCCTCCTCAATATCCTCTTCTATTCTAATAAAATTCCCAATTATGTGATTGTTATCTAGTGAATCCTCCTTACTATTGTTGTTACACATTGTATACACTATATTGATGTTAAGGTGATGTTGGAGCCAAATTTTATTATTTTTGTTGTAATCTCACATTATTCCATGAGGATTCATACTAGTATTGATATGATGATGGTGTCCATCCAACTAGACCCTAGGTTGATATTGATATTGAGGTGATGAAGGCATCCATCTAGAACCACCTTGTGTCAAACTCCTCATTTATACCTCTAGGCCTATAAGTCCTTGATTCATAGTGGATAAATGTTATGCCATAATTACAAAGACACTCTTGGTGATATATTCCTTAATTCTTATAAGGATTGACATCTCTTTTCATCATGGGTGTTTTTTTACAAAAACTACAGTACAAACTCTAATATTTTTGAATGTATTGTTGTAGTAGATGACATTATTTGGTTACATTCCCTAATCATATATATATTTCACATAATTTTGGCTTGATTTTAGAACAATCATTCCTATTATGTCTTTTTGGACCACATTATATGCACCATAAACCCAATTTATGTTCATCACCATGCATCTCATCTATCCTCTTCATGAAATCATCTATTTTTATTCCATTTTAGAGCCAAAAACTAGAGCAAATTAAAGGGTAGATAACCGAGCATTAGTATTCATCAAGAATTGAGATTGCAAAATAGAAAATATGATTCTTGATCATAGTCCTTACACAAACTAGGAAGCTTTATCCTTATCCTCTATGATAAAATAAATTTTATTAATCACATCTAGGAATATATAATCATAGTCCCATATATATTCTCCACTCCACTACCATAACTCCTTTAGATCATCAATAGTCTGGGTTGTGCACTTTTTCATTTTAAATTCTACCACTAACTATGATTTAACATGTTGTATATCTAAGAAATTAACATCTCTCTTTCAAATGAATTCTAAAGTGTGACCTATTAAAGCTATTATGAACTTTCACTTCTTTACATCATTGGAAGTTATTCCCCTAACCTGTCATTTCATTTGTAGGATAAAATATACTACTCAAGGTCTATAAACCCATCATATTATTTCAACACAATAAACATGCCTAGATCAAACTACATATTTGGAATACATATAATGGATAATACAAGTTTATGCACACTAGCTACTGTGACCATAAGATTTTGTGCACTAGATTTTATTGGTGTCTTAAAATTGGCCTCAAAATCAAATCCAACCTCTTCTAGCCTCTTCTTACCTATGAAATTATTTATTTCTACACTAAGTTTTCCAAATTTATCTATAAAAAACTCAAAAAAAATTAGCCCCATCCCTTCCTTGGCACTTGGTGTTTTTAGTAATGAAAAATTGATCTAGGGGGATGTGTACTCAAGAAATGAATGATTCTATGTCCTCAACTTCTTCTGACAATGATATTTTACCTATCATACTTATAAGATTATACATAATCTCTTATCATGAATATGATTTCACTAATTCAAATACTTTTCCTCTTAAGTGTGATCTACTCCTATCTTTTAACTACTCTACTTTTATTTTACTTTCTTATTTTTATTCTTCATTATGCTCCATCTCCTCGCTACTCACAACTCTATCTTGTTCTCCTCAGTATTTTCTCTTTCCTAATCTACATTTACTCTACTTCTTGTACCTTGTGAATCCTCTTTGGGATCCCCTTTATTCATTATATTCTACTTTATTACTACTCGTAATCACAGTTAATTCTAGATTATTTAATTTGTTCCATCTTCTCTATTATCATAGTTCTCTTTCTAACCCCAAAATATTCTTTTCACTCTAGCTCTTTTCATGCTCCATATTATATATTTAGGTGTAAGTTTCTCTTCTAAGCTTCACATCATTCACTCTTAGATCACATGCATATTCATAATGTTGAATCAACTACTCCATGTTGGTAGGAGTAGGCACCATGAAATTTTCCACAACCAACATCTTAATAAGAGTAGGTAGTCACTGAAGTAACTTCCCATGGATTCCCTTGACAAACTAGTCCTACACATATTCAAAAGCTAAAGAGCCTTGTATAAAATTGTTGGTGATATATCCATCAATGGTAGTCTTGGTCCATTAGTCTACAACATAGGTCCAATCAATGTCTAAGTTTCACAGATTTTATAGCTTTTCTTTTGACCATGTTATGAGTTTCATGCTTCATGGTTAAAAATAATAGTAATCCAATCAAGATAACCAATCAACTAATATCTCAAGGAATTCACACCATAATCTTTCATATGTTTCCCCATAGATATGCTACTCAATGATTTCCTTCACAATTTTCCCTATGCTTCTTACTTCCTATTCAAATTAGCTTTGAATTCTTTCATCGAGCCATCTCTCTATATCTCTTGGTCTTGACAACCATATCAACATGTTTCAATAAAGTATCCACGCTCATTGCACCATTGTTATCAGAGGTTCTTTGAAACTCTTTAAAGCATGCTAATTTAGGTATAGCTTATGCATTAAGTAACAAAAGTAAACATTTGATCGCAATTAAAATTGAATATATTCATTAATAAAATAAAATAGATATATGTGCATATAGACACAAGTTTATTATAATATTAACAATCAATATACATTCATACATTTTAATAGATTAAGAAAATAAAATACTTACTATGCACAAAATAATGATAAAAGATACATAGGAAAACCATTTCAAAATAATATGTATTAATATATATCACATCAAAACCATATATAAATACAATTTAGTGTTATATATAGAGTTTTACCCAGTGCTATCCCTTCATATTCCAGCCTTCTGATATGCCCAAAAGGAGTGACTCTGCACATTCTAACATCTATCATTATTCTTATATAGGTTGAATACATACAAAATGAGTGAAAATCATACATGTGTTGAACATATATACTTTATGATTTTATTATCCCTATTCTATACTCAACATGTTTTGATGATTCAAGGCATGAAGAAATATGAAGCTCTCTATGTATTTATGCAGAGTAAGTTTAGTTTGAAAAAGATTATGTATAATGGATGGAGAACAAAAATTTATAGATATGGTGATTCATTGGGGACCATCCATCTTGACCTCTAAATGGAGATCTTGGATTGATTCCTTACCTCTCATTAATGTCAGAGGTTGAATATGTAAGAAGGAGGGATGGTCTAAAATTTATGAGGCATAGTTCAACATTTTTAATATTTGTTGAATTTTGAATTTGTATGATTCTAATATTTAGCCAATTCTATGGTTTTTCCACTTAGGTAGAAGCTATATATTTAATTTTATTTGATTAGCTAATTAATCCTGATTAGCATTTTTGTAGTATTTAGAGTTGAATAATTTCCCACTTTAATTGGTCAAAAATGCCACCTACAAAATAATAATTTGGTTCTCAATGAATTAGATAAAGCTAATAGTTGGTTATGGTGTATTTCCCTAATTACGGATACCCCAATGTGTTTTAGAATATGTTTGTAATGTGTATAAATGAATTAGACTATTTTCATGATTTAGACCTAATTCACTCATTATTACGAGAAATGTTTCAGATTTTAATTTGATAATAAGGTGATGAGAATTGAGAGTCACAATTTTAATCTTATTTTAAAGCATGTTTTAAGACACTAAGATAAAGCAATAACTTTTCAAAGAATGAAAAAGTTGATAAAATGAGTTGGTAAAGGTTAAATAATGATGTGTCTATGTTTTGTTAAATTTTGTGAAAATGAGTTTACACCAATGCCATAAAAATTATTTAGGAAACCCAAGATTCCCCCTTAAGGGACAAATTGGAAAATAACTTTGGTAGAATGGGACCTCAAAAATAAGATGGGACACTAAGTAGCCAAATAAGTTAATAAATGGAGTAATTAGATGAAAATGAGAGGTAAATGGATCACACGTTCATCTTAAGGCCTCTAGGGAAGAAAAAGGGAAACCACAATAGCCTGGGGTTAAAAATTTAAATTTTGGAGCCATATATTCACCCTTGGGGGGTCAAAATGAGTAATTTTCACCCCTCCCTATCAAGAATTTTGATTTAGATTATGACAAGAGACTTTTTAATGAAATGGTGAATATTCCTCACTAGAAGCATATGGGCAAGTGAGTATGAGAGTACTATCAACCATCAAAGAATGGGGTGTGTTTAGGTACCTTTCCTTTTGGTTTTTTTGGCATTTAGAGCATTTATTATGCACTAGAAGTAGGACTTGAAATGATAGATTTTTTTTTAAATGATGACATTTCACCTCTAATTGATAATATCACTAATAAATCAGTGATATCACTAGAAAGAGTGATAATATTCTGAGATTTTTGACAATATCATTGGAAAGAGTTAGAAACACCATAATGTCAGTAACACCTTAATCAGTTGAAAATGACAAAATGGTAGAAATGAGAGAGAAATTGAGAGATCAACCTATCAAATAATGACATCACCCTAATAAATGATGAGATCTTTAAAACACCAAAGAGGTATGTAATCAATGATATCAATCTGTCAAATAGATATATCACATAAATAAGAAACAATAATGCCTTGTTAAAAGGCAAAAGCAAAAAAATGGATAGAAGGACTAAAGAATGGTGATAAGACCATATCAAGTGGAATAATTGACCTAAGAAATAGTGATAAAAACCTATCGAGTAGTGTAATTAACTTGAGAAGCAATGATAACACTTTGGTAAATAGTGGAATAATAAAAAATCCCAAGTGACACAAGATAAAAACTATAAGAAGTAGGTTGGTCTGAATGTGATTAATAAAGGTTTTATTTATATAAGTAGACTAATTTTCCTATGATAGGAAGCATGCAATTAGCTTGTATAGATAGATGTTTTTGATAGAGTGTGTTAACTTGTTTGTGATTGGTAGGAGTGGGTGTCAATGTTAATTGCATGTGAGTGATGGTCATAGATCCTATGATGGACAAGATTTTGGACCAAGGAGACATTAACATTTTTAGAGGTGGTTGGTTTTATGACACATTTCCCTAATGCCCTTGATCTATGAAGATAAGGCCCTTATGTCAGTGCTAGTTGAGTGTTGATATTATGATACTAGCACATTCCACCTTCCTACTCAAGAGGTGATGAAGATCCTAGAGGATGTCTAGCATTAATTCAAATCCCTATTTGATGGCATATGATTCATTAAATTCAATAAGGGAAACTTGCCATACTAGAGGATTTGATTAGTGTTATTGATGGTGCCAAGATTTATGGTGTCATTCATATTGAATCATTAGAAGACTTGGCCTTCTTGATAGATAAATCACAACCCTTGGTTGATTGGTAGAGAGTGATTTTGATGGATATTTTTAGTGTCATATTACTTCTAAATAAGAGTGGTCACTACTTTCACATTGGACTAATAGGTGTTATTCATGATATGGTGGATTATACTACCTAATTTTCCTAGGCCCCATAGTGTTGGCCCAACTTTATAGGGAAATATATATGATGGAATATAAATGAGGGAATATCATTTATCCTTTCACCCTTCTTAATATATATACCTAGGAGCATATTTACATAGAGTGACTTGTGCATGATGTATGACAATGACAACCAAAGCATCCACAAATATACATATGGTGCATAACAAGAGAGGGCTAATGGGTCCACAAAGGAGATATATACTACTACAAATGAGCCATCAATGAGATGATGGATATAGACTTCATTTAGTGGCTGTACATGCATTGTCACTTTGTATGCCTTGAGATGTAGTGATGATGCAATACATGATGGCGCCATGCTACATTAAAGGGAATCAAAATTATGTTATTGAGTGGTAGAGGATTGATCATGTGAAATGGTATTTTTGGAGGTAGCTTGATGTGCCTAAGGGACCCCACTATTTTTCATATATCACCTAAGAGATTGGTGACTGGGGGCCCCTATTCTAAGAGTATCAATAGTGGATAAGTTATTGACATTATATGTAGTAGAATGAGGATATGACAATGGTGTGGATGATGCAGGGGTTATTGGGGCTTATGAAACATTGTGAATATATTTGAGTCCTGTATGACTTACTAGTCCAAGGCATCTAGTAGGTGAGAATATGAGGCCACATTAGATACAACAAATACAAGTAAGACCATCACCTTGAAAGGTATAAGTACATGTGGTGAGACTAGTGTTGACAACCATTTCAATATAGGTACCATTATGATAGGTTCCCATATAATAGGTATATTTATGGTAGGCACTATTATAATAGGCCATGCCTATGATCATTAATTCTAGTTTAGAGGGGTTTAGCATTGATAGCATAGGAAATAATGGTAGTAGTAATAATATAAGAAGTGGTAGTAATAGTAGTAGAGGGTTCTAAGAACATGATATTGACATGGGAGAGGGCCTTGATTAGTAGGCAGAGGATGGGGATATTGATAGGTATGACACATAGGTGACCCTTGTTATCATAGAAGGGTTATGATAATTAGAGCCATCCCAGCCAAGGATTTTAGAGGAGGCCCAATTGAATATAGATAGGTTTTTCAAAGATATTATGCCTCAAACTAATGAGATATTTAGATTAGAGGGATATTATGTTGGGATATGAAGGTAGATATCCTTAAAGTAAAGGGAAACCAAGAGGATACAAGGTCTTGTGAACTAGGAGTTTGACTAAGAAGAGGAGATTAACATTGTGTTAGTGACAAAATGAACAAAGCAAATTGACAAATAACACACTAAACTAACACCTTCATGCCTAGTTACTAGGGTGAGCTTAATAATAAAAACAAATGAAAAGAAAAACTAGAAAGTAAAGAAAAACAAGAATCCTTCACCTTCCTTGGATGCTCCAAATGCTTTTGTAGTATTGGCTTGCTTGGTTTGTGCTTATGAAGTTTTCATCAAAGGAGGCTTGGCTATCTCCTCTTCTCCTTGGCACCTTGTGGATTTGGCTTGGAATAAATTTGGCATGGTAAAACTAATTGAAATGGATTTTAGAATTATTTGTGCATTATAACTTTGCATTATCCAAGATTAAAAATGATGTCCATGGCCTCTCTATTTATAGATTTTTACAAATGTCTAGAATCAACCTAAACCATCCATCTTAGGATTGAGATGTATGGTTAAGGATTAATCCAATTATGAAATTAAAATTAATAAATAGGCTCATCAATATCTGTGATAAATGGAAAATTAAGAGGCATGTAAGGCATTGATGAGGCATGGGAGGCATGAATCCTGATATTTGTGGCATGCATAGCCTAGGGATGTCTTCCCAAGAAATAAGGTCACCTAATGATGCAAATATTCAATATTCATTTATAAAAACAAGTATTCAACAAGTTTCCATGGAATTATTTAGGATCTAAATTGGATTAATTATCTCTTAAGCATGATTAAGCACTTTGTGCACAAATTACTCAAATTGATTAGAATGAATTGTTATTGGTCTAAAATTTGACTGGATTAGAATTGGAAGTCAATGTCAGATGTGTTGGATCCATTATCCCATTTAGGATATTACCAACACTAAATAAAAAAGGCATGTGTCTTGTGTAAGATATTTGATAGGAAAGAGCAATCCAAAGCACTAAGGTGTAAAATTGGCATTTTGACTCAAAATGATTTGATCAAAGTTTCATAGCCCATAAATTGTATTGCCTCATTTAGTGATACCCTAGCCAAAATTGGCACTTGAATATGTTAGATTCAAAGCTTTTAATATGTTTTAGTTTTTTTAGGCCAAATTGTGCATTTTGGTGGAAAATAGTTAAAAGCTTGAGTGGAGGTTATCATTGGCTAGATTTAGGTGTCTACAGTTTGCCCCTATTTAGGAAGGCATTGAAACATATAATCACAATAATGAATTCTCAAATAATGAGAGATGACCTATGTACCAAAAAGAAGATGATGGTTGAAGACCAAAGCTCTAATTAGTTTTGGGAAGCTTATGATGATGGCTCCTTAAGGGAATGTCTATCACATTTGTTGATGGATGGTCCCTCAAAAATAAGCAAGAAGAAAGGTGGAATTAACCCATGGTTGAGATTAATCAAAAAAATGCTTGCATGCATTAATGTAAAAAGGATGTTGATTTTCCCAAAGGCAGTTATAATCAAGACTAAAAGTCAAAATAATGATTTTCCCATAGGTGGTTATAATCATTAAGTGGACCTAGATTGGATAAAACTAATGGTTCCCTAGTTAGGGATGATTATCAAGCATAACTCAAGGATATAACATGGAATATAGATTAAATATGAGTAGGTGAAAAGTGATGAAAGATATGGATAGAGGAATAAGATTGATCATTATAAATGATTTAGTTGTATCTACTAATGAGAAGATGCTCATCCTTATTAGTAATGATACAAATAGAATGGCCAATGGATTAATTTAATCAAGGGTGGGATGGGAGATTTGCCAAGGTGCCAAGGAGAAACTTTTGTGGCTTTATTGATTGTAGACCTTCTTTAAGTTGATTTTTGTTGTAGCATGTGATAGTAGGAATCATGATAGAACACCATGAAGATGTGGCTAAAATATACATAAGTATTGACTCCTGATATCTAATAAACACTAAAAAATAATGCACCAATGATAAAAACCATGATGACAATGTTAATGGATGAATATGGATAAACTCAAGAATAATGTGCTTGAGGAATCACCCAATGAACATAAATAGACTGAGTCAAGGCAAAATTTCTAAAAGTAAACAAATAGGAAAGAAAATAAATAAATAGAAAAATAAATAAACAAACAAGCAAACAACTTGAAATAAACAAACAAATAGAAAGCTTGAAAACAAAAGCAAAAGAAAGCATCCTAACAATGACCATGCCCAAGTAAGGTGGATTGAGGATAACTGATTAGGCTTAGATAAGATACATATTTTTTGATTTTTTGAAATTTAGGAATGTTTTTGGCATTCTTTAGGTATCTTAACTCATTAAAGAATGCCAAGATACCTACTCACAAAATGGTGAGAGTGTTTAGCTTAGGTTGCTCATAAAATGATGAGAGCGTATGGAAAGGGGGACTAAGGTGACCTCAAAATGAATTGAACATGACCCAAATAGTCCTAAAATTACCTCAAGTCATAGTAATTACATCCATATAAAAGGTATAGAAAAACTAACTAGTTCCAAACAAGTTCTCAAATCCAATAAATAGCTAGTCAAATGACAATAACAATGGCAAGGTGATGTGGCAATGCATGATAAAAAAGTGTTGCCCCTAGTTTTACCATAGGTGTTTATAGCTAGGATACAATGGCATAGGTCAATGATAATAATTTTCCCATAGATGGTTATAATTAGTAGCAAGACTAGTGAAACATTGATTTGCCCATAGGTGGTTATAATCAGGATCACACAAACAAGCTTGATATAGGATAGAAAATGAAAGATATCTTGCTAGATCAACTATCACACTACTTTCATAGACTATCATTTATACATGGACTTGATTTATTGTTGAAACTTGATTGGAATATTCTCATAAAATTTTCAAGAAGAACCAAAGGAACCAAAATCAAAATAGGATTGGGTAAGATGGCTAAAAACAAGCTTTGGTCTAGATAAGAATGGAATGATAGGATGGTATAGTGTTTCTTAGGATAATTATGGTTTAATAATTTGGTTAAAATGGTATGAGGGTTACCCCCAAGTGATGGGGTAAATGATAGGATACGTGATAATAGCATGGTAATGTGAAATGGTATGGTACATGTTTTTAGCCTAGGTGTGATTTTCGATTCTATTATTCCTAATGATGGGGAGATGCACTTCTTAATCAAGAAATGATACAAAAAAAATAATTAATCATGTTAATTTTTATCCCACACCACATCTGAATAATTACTCCATTAAGAACTACCTATAAATTTGAATGTCAAGAATGCTTTTGTGATCTTCATTGGTCATTGATTTTGATTCCTTCAAGTATCGAGACAAGGTATCTTTGTAGCCTCTACAAAGGAAAGTACAACCATGGATGGTAAAAAAAGACAAATTATGGATGGTAGGTTTGATTTTGAAATGGAATGGTAGATGATAATAGAATGTGGAACGATTGGGAAATAAATGAAGATTGGGATATTCAATTAAATGTAATGTTGTTGATGTTGGATTCAACATAACTTTGGTTGTGGTAGGGTCAAAGACTTCTTCTCTTAATAGGACCACTAAATTTTTATATTTTTTGATCTTGAGAGTAGTTACCATCTAATTAGGTTGTATATTGGAAGCTATTTTGATTTGATCTTTGATTTTGTCTTCATTAAGAAGTGAAGAACTTTTGTGCTCAACTATTGGTGCCTTAAAGAGGTTTTCACCAATGAAGTTGTCTTGATTGTCCCATAACACCTTTGAGAAGGTTTCACTAAGGAATGTTGACTTTTGACTTTGATTGTCTTATACTGATTCTAAAAAAGTTTCATTGGAATATGCTGAGTTCTAACTTGATTGTCCCCTAGCACTTCCAAAAGGTTTCACTAAGAGAGTTTTATTTTGATAAATGAATGTGGTCTTAACCTCCTTGATCTTCTTCAATTACTATGTCACCATGGATGCAATTCAACAAAGTGTAATTTTATCAATCCCAAATGACACTTGTGGGAGATGGAATGTCTATGATATGGCTATTTTGGTTGATGGTAATGGCCTTTGGAATAGTAATGGAATGGGGAGAGGCTACACAATCCTTATAGAAGATACTAGAATAACTTGTGTCAAAGTTGAAGTACTCATCCTTAAAAATCAGAGAAGGATCACAGATGTATTCAACTTGATCTATAAGGCATGCATAACCAATGTTGTAATAACCATGAACATATTCTATATCTGAATCTGATTCAAACTCAATAAACTCTAAGTTCAATGTTGAGACTAATGTTGATTTTGATTTTAATGCTAAATCTGATGTCAATTTAAGAATAGAACTTGACTCTAATTCTAATTCTTTATCTAATTGATATTCTGTTATAATGATGTCTTGTTGAATGTTTGGTATTGGATAAGTAACAACATGTGATGGCATAATAGGATCAACAAAAATGATTTTGTCAAAGTGGGATTCATTTAGGATGGGAAAAAGGTCAAGAGATAACTCCTCAAATATTGGATTGTTAATAGGAGGGTCTTAAAAATAGGCATCTGGTCAAGGTAATGATTTTCCCAAAGGTGGTTATAATCATTAAAAAGTGACTTGAAAAATATTGGCTTGTTAGTGTGAGACTCCTTGATAACTAATATAGGATCAATAGGTGATTCATCACAAGTTGACTTATCATAAGTGCTTAGTTCAATAAAAACATCTTGGATTTGTTGGTTGTCTAGGCTTTGGTTTCCAATGAGTTAGAAAATACCAGTTTTGAACATAGTTTGGTCTTCAAATAATTGGATAGGTTGAGGTTTGGATGGGATTGGTTTTGGATGAGTAATGGCTTATGGTTGGATAATGGTAGGGCATTAGGGATGATGATTGATCACATGAGCCAAAGGATGAAGTCTTAAAATGTTAATTATAAGGTGTTTTGGGTCTTGATTACCCACACAAGCCAAAGGACTAGGTCCTAAAATGATGAAGGGGTGTTGTGGAGCTTGATTTCTCACACAAGAGAAAGGATGAGGTCTTGGTATAGAAATGGTTTAGCATTGTGGAACTTGATTACTTACACAAACCAAAGGATGAGGTCTTAGTATCAGAATGGTTTAAAAATGTGGTCATGGAATAAAAATGGTATGATGTGGTGGAGCCTAATTACTTTCACAAGCTAAAGCATCCAAGTATTCCTCATAAACCATATCATCCTAGTTGTGAGTTATTTCATATGTTGGTTCTTGACTATGTTCCACATACTGATTATTGTAAAGAGGGTATGGATTTGTATCCCAAAAAACATTATCTATAATTGGGTCTTTAAAGTCCTCACAATCCTATTCATGCCAATCAAGGGCTCAATTTGAATTTTGTGGAATTTCACTATGCTCCCCATATGGAGTATTGTAGGGAGAATAATAAAACTCCTTATAAAATATTTCTCTATAGGGATTCCTAGTGGGATTTTGTATAACCATTCTATCATAAGTTGTATTGTATGTGATTGTACCATAAGTGTAGCTAGACATATCTATGTAAATGATGAAAGATCCAAAATAAAAAGGCTTAGATTTATATAAACTCTAAAAAATTGTCCAAAGCATAAATGGTTCAAACTTGGTCTAACTTAGTAAAAGGGGTGGAACGTATATCCAATATGGTCTGAAAGTGGAGTTGTATCTCCAAAATAATTTGTGTTAAGACTTGGAATAAAATAGTCTAATATCAAATGTCTAATGTCAAATTTCATACACACAAAATGTCAAGCATCTGAATAAAAACTGGTATGTCAAAGGTCTAGGTCAAAGTGTTCTAAACAAGGTCTAAACTCGAAAAGAGAAAATTTGAGTTACTAGGTCTTTTATCCAAATGTGGAGTCAAAAGCTACGCTAAAAAAAATAGGCATATGATAGGTATTTTAGCTAAATGGTGTCAAAATCTAGACTTGAAACAAAGGTTGATGTGATTTGATTTAATATAATAAGTTTGAAAATGACTTTGACATAGACTTGACACATGGAATCAAACATAAACATGATCAATTGGCATAAGGCATAAGACAAAAGGCTCTTTGAAGAAAGACAATGTTTTCCCAAATAAAGGCACAAACAATGATGTAGATAGGCTTTAAACAAATAAACCATCAATAGTTTTCAAATTTGGGTAATCAATTAATCGAAGTTATGCATCCCAAAAGAGAAAGATATGTGTATCATGCCCATGAATTGAGTCCTAAATAGAAATCAATCAATGTTTGCATCCAAAATTGAAAAGATTAATTGAAAACTCAACATTAAAAATTAGGATTTGACCAAAAAAGATAGAAAATATTAGATATCATGATGGCACAAGGCAAAGGTCTAAATGGTATTCATGACATGGTTTGAAACAATTGTTTTTGATACAAAGTAAACTATTCTTGAAATAAATTGAGCAGCCTAACAGCATAAGCATGCTCAAATGATGTGGTCAATGCTATGTTACAAAGACTCAAAAAGGCTCAAAATGTTTTGAAATGATTTAGGTAGCATAACACTACCCTCCTTAACTCAAATACATTGTTTTAACATGGCTTATGAACAAACAAACAATTTTTAGTCTCAAAACATACCAAGCAAAAATGACCACAATACACTAAGTATAATCATCCAAATCCTAGCAAGGGTATGATATTGTGGAGTTGACTAAAATATCAAAGTTTCAAATGTTTATAGGGGAATCAATTTCACAATGAATTTTAAATTAAATTATGCAAAATACGAACACAAAAATTGGATGACCATGGCATTGGCTAGTTGTAAAAAGGTCTAGTCTTTTTTACAACCACTATATCCTACTATTCACTCAGTGTAGTTTGATGTCCAAATGTAGATAAATCCCATGCGAAACTCAAAATGAGTAAGTGAAGTCAATTTTAGGATATGAAACCTCGAGTCAAATCTTCCCTAAATAAATCGTTGGAGGTAATGACATCCCCCTTGCAAGCCAAGGTTGCATGAAATAAAAGACTAAAAGAAAGACTTTAGGTTCATGTTTAAGGTCACCCAAACTTTGACAAGTTTTTTTGGAGTGATTTAGATGACATTATTTCTAAGCCTTGGACTAGGGTATTTTAAAATAAGAAAAGTGCTTTTGATTCTAAGGGTTCCCTAAAGGGGAGAAATGGAAGAGTATACATGCAACATCCTTGTATTTTACGAAAAAAAAGTGCTAATTGAAAAATGTGAAAAAAAATGATATGTGTGTTCAATTTTAAACCCAAATGAAATAATTGGTGGTGTTCATTTTACCCCTTGGTCTTAATTTGTAACTTTGAAATCTAACTACAAGATTTAAGTGATAACACCCTCAAAGATTTTCCTTTAAACAGCAAAATGAAAAGCTTGATTCATTTTAAAACACCCTAAAAGAAGTTTAAAAGGATCTATTTAAGCAATGCTTTGATTATTTTTAAATTAAAACCTACAAAAAACAATTTAGCAAGATGTTTAGCTTAAAATCACTTTTGAAGATGAAATAATCAACTTAGAAAAATGAGCTCTCGGGTTTGTGTAAAAAAAACACATTGACCATCATTAGTTATACTAACCGGTGATGGTGACATTTATGAAAATTGATGATGGTTTTACTAACTGGTGATGGATATATAGACTGATGATGGTTTTACTAATGCTAACCAATGATGGTTTAAAATGATCATCGATGTTTTACTCAACCAGTGACGGTTCTTATGTAAACTTGTGACAGAAAAATGGCAAGTTAGAAAATCAAATTGCAAAAGTCTTAATGATCCAAATGAAGATTTTTTAAGTTTCATAATTATCTTCTTCATGTGTGGGATGTGTTGGTTCCCATCAGGTGTGCCATTATGTGAACTAATAATTTGAATAAGAAGAGGAGATTAGTATTGTGTTAGTGACAAAATAAATAAAGCAAATTGACAAACAACACATAAACTAACACCTTCATGACTAGTTACTAGGGTGGGCTTAATAATAAAAATAAATGAAAAACACAACTAAAAATTAAATAAAAACAAGAACCCTTCACCTTCTTTAGATGCTCCAAATGCTTTTGTAGTAGTGGCTTGCTCAGTTTATGCTCATGAAGTCTTCATCAAAAGAAGTTTGGCTATCTCCTCTTCTCCTTAACACCTTATGGCTTTGGCTTGGCTTGGAATCAATTTGGCATGAAAACACTAATTTTAATATATTTTTTAATCATTTTTGCATTATAACTTTGTACCAAAAATAACTTTAAAATGATGTTCATGGCCTCTCTATTTATAGATTTTAGAAAATGTCTAAAATCAACTTGAATTGTCCATCTCAAGATTGAGATATGTGGCTAAGGATTAATCCAATTATGAAATCAAAATTGATAAATAGTCTCATCAATATTTTAGATAAAGGATCAATTAAGAGGAATGGAAGGCATTGATGAGGCATGGGAGGCATGCATCTTGATATTTATGGCAATTATGGCCTAAAGATGTCTTCCCAATAAATGAGGTCACTTGATGATGCAAATATTCATATTCATTTATAAAAGCAATTATTCAACAAGTTTACATGGAATTATTAATTAGGATCTAACTTGGATTAATTATCTCTTAAGCATGATTAAGCACTTTATTCACAAATTACTCAAATTGATCAGAATGCCTTGTTATCGGTCCAAAATTTGACTGGATTGGAATTGGAAGTCAATGTCAAATGTGTTGGATCCATTCTACATTGAGGATGTTAGAAAAACCAAATAAAATAGGCACATGTCTCATGTAAGAGATTTTATAGGAAAGAACAATCTAAAGCACCCAGGTGTAAAATTGGCATTTTAACTCGAAATGATTTGATCAAAGTTAGATGGCATTTCTCCATTTAGTGATACCTTGGCCAAAATTGGCACTTGAATATGTTAGATTGAAATATTTTAATGTATTTTAGTGTTTTGAGGCCAAATTGTGTAGTTTGGTGTAAATTGGTCAAAATTTTGATTGGAGGTTATTGATGGCCAGATTTAGGTGTCTACAGGTCTCACTATAATAAGGGATATTGAGATTACAATTCTGAGAGGGTAGGTGGCTTAGATGACCACCATAAAGGGGTATCTAACTTTTAGATATGAAAATTTGGCCATGACCATTAGTGAGAGACACAACTCAAATAGAGTTAAATCAGGTGTAGAGAGATGCCCATAAACATTAGGCAAATGTTCAATGGCTCTATGGGGAGCAGATACAATGAAATAGCTAGTACCTAAGGAGGGATTATCTAGGTAATTATATAATATGAATTAGGCTAAGGATGATGTCATTTTGGACAAGAATTATTTTGGGTATTACAATATCCTTTATGAGACATTAGTGTTAGCAGGGCTTAAAACACCCAATTTTAGAGAGCATGCATAGATTTAGAGGACTAGATAGACCTCTAGGTCATGAAGCACATATACATTAGAGGTATCGTTAGCCTAGATACACATATAACATTGTTTTATGGGGCAAACACAATATCCAAAACCAACATCATGCACAAGATAAATTTTTGATTTGACTTTGGTTCGAGAGGACAAGAACTAGAGTTGAGATTTTGTCTACTATCTCTACACTATGTATTTTTGGTGATGCATATGTATATCTCAATGTATAGACATTTATTTGTAAATGTATATAGATATTCATTTTTGGTCACCTATTGTACATATACTTTGATATTATTTCAATATATATGATTTAATGTTTTGATTTATGGATATTGGCATATGTGATAGATTAGATTTGTGATAATTGATGTGGATGTATGATGTGTTTGCCATGATTATTTTTGTATTTAATTTACATGTTGATGTTATACTTGATCCATATATCAAGTGTAAATTATGTTTTATCATTTGATCATGTTCCTTAAATGTGTATGACAAGTTATATATGCTAATTTTAGAGATGCATGTCATAATTAGCACAAATGTAGCCATTTTGTGTAGTTGTTATTTTATAGATGATGAAAATGTGCTAATGCTTTTGATTTTTTTTTTCATATGAGCATATGTTTGATCATCTCATGAGGGGATGATTTATTATTTGAATACATTGATAAATGAATATCCTTAGCACTTTAATGTTTAACTTGTCCAATGGCAATATGCATCATAATATAGATAAGAATCATTATAACATTTTTTGACACTTTCATATGGACTAGTTTGGATGCAAATACTTAACAACTCAAAATCAAGATATGAATAAGTAGGACCTAAGTGTAAAGCATAATACACTAAAAAAATAGACTAGTAAAGAAAAGAATACACATGTTAACAATACTGGAAACAAGATGACTGAGAGGTAAGGGGTGAATCAGTCTTCAAAACATTTCATTTAATTCCACTTAGCCATACATGAACCATTCTAATAAAGCATGTATATCTTAGCAATCATAAGCATAAAAATATAAGAGCATGCAACACATGAACACAAAATATACATGGGAAAACCTCTTAGATTAAAAAACCCATTGATGGAATAAATGGACTACAGTCCTATAAGATAAACATCAATCTTCAGTTGATCAACACTTAACTTGGAGCACCAACCCCAATCTATCAATCACCAACTTGATAGTCTTTAGCTAAGCAAAAACTCAAAAATGAGCACCAACCCCTAATCTATTAAGCACCAAACTGATAGTCTTTAGCTAAGAGCCAACTTATAAAGGGGCACCAACCCCTAATTTACCAAACACCCACTTATATTTAACAAGCTCCAACTTGGAAGGAGGTTCTAACCCCCTAGATGACTTACCACCAACTCAACCACTAGATTATTTGATCATCATTAAAATATTTATTGACTATATAACAGATGGTGATCTAATCATTTAGATATTCACTCACTTTATTCCTCTCAAACTGATCTTCAACCTTCTTCACTCTCTTCAATCCCTCTCAAATGGACCTTATCCTTCTTCACTCAACTAGCCCTTTTCATGGCTTGATTAGGTCTTCTAAACTTGATCCTCTTTTGCAAAACCTTGATTAGATATTCATGACATCATTTATGGTCCATATGACCTCCTTATACTAAAAAATTATCTATATCATTAAATTATCATCTCTCTCTCTCTCTCTCTCTCTCTCTCTCTCTCTCTCTCTCTCTCTCTCTCTCTCTCTCTCTCTAAACACCCTCCAAGTATCCCTTCTAGGTCAGCTACATATTCAAATCACTTAGGTTGGCCATGAATAGGTTAAATCATAATAAAATAACATACCTTAGTCATAAATTTATTTACTACAATAGGTTGACCATATAACAATTATCCCTTACTCCTCTTTTAGGCTTATGGAGACCAAATAGGCCTCATTAACAACTTGTTACCCTTTGATCCTTCTTGAATCTTATCAAAACATCTCACATGGAAGGAACACATCATAATCCATTCTAATATCCCTTATCCATCTTTACTTTATGTCTACACCACCTTTTAGGTCCAATCATCCTTGAAACCTTACACAAATCACTACTTATAAAAGGCATATGCATATATAAAAACTTTATCTTAAACAACTAAGGCATATACTTAATTTTTACAAAAAATAATAGAAAAATATATATTTGGAATCCTCATGACCTTGGGGTCATCACAAAATTCATCTGATGCTTCAACTCAAGGTAAATAGGCTCAAACATTCCTTTGCAATATTTTCACTTAGAACTACCAACTAACTCTGAAACATAGTCGAGGAAACATGTACATATAACACATGATTGAATATCTTCAATGGATTTTAATGTATTAAAATGATCTTATAACATCCTTATAAAAACCTCAATCAATCATATAAAGAGATATCATGAAAACTATTCGTCTTATAGACCAATCTTCTGACCTATTTCATAGACTCTACTCAGCTAGGTAAGCCATTTTGGCTTCGATAATTCAAAATCTTACACCAAATTACAAGATTATTCAAAGCATGTAAAGATAATTAAAGACCCAAAAAACATCATCATTCATTTCAATGCATTTCTCCTTGATAAAAATACATCATAAATCATCTTGTCTCTTTTGTTTGATTTCCTTCTTGTCTACACCATAGGGTCTATTAGTGACTGGCCAACTTGGATCATCAAATTTGTATACCTAAGATATGGAACCTATCTATAATAATTCATGATCATCAACTAAAAGTTTCACACTTTGATATTCATTCACTTATCACCATTTACTTGATAAACTCTATCTTTTACAGTAAATTTATGAAAGAGAAGAACTTCTCTATATGATCTTCTCACTTACCTGAGAAACCAATCACACCTAGAGATGTCTAGGAGAGTTGTTAACCTCCAATCACTTGTATAACCATATCAAACCATTCTGATCTCTTTATAATAATATTTTTAATATTAGGTCCTTGTTAGGATTTAGACTAACTTATAGTCTTAATGATCATTCATAAAACTTATATCCTCTTTTTAGAAACCAATGCTTAGAACATTGATCTAGAACCCTTCCTCATATACCATGAACATATTAGGTTCTCAGCAGAAGTTACACATGATAACAAGCACTAAGAAAACCTTCTCAGGTAGACAACTCTTCATTTTGTGTACTTGATAAACCTTGAAATGTATTTCAATCCTTTTCCTTGCAAACCAAGTCTTGAAAATTTAGGCACATACTTGAAACAACTTGACTCACCTCTGTCAATGTTCACTTGCTCACCCACGTCATGTAAACTAATCTTATTACCTCATTTATCTACCATCTCTCTTCTTGATTTCTAAGCCTTGATCTACAAGTCTTATTATGCCTTGAATTTGACCTTATAACTACTCTATGGACTTCACCTTAGAACTTATTTGTGTTATAATATCTCATGTATGCTCAAGTAACTTCATACACTCACTCTAAATACACATAATATTTTCAATTTTTTATTTATTACTAATACTTTGTATCTTGTAAGAACATGTTGAGTCTCAATCTTTATGAGTGTATGCCTTAAGGGGTACACTGAGAAAGGGGTGGGCAAACCATTGGTGCATCATAAGATTATTTTTCTATTTGACACTTTCTATTTACATACTTTTCTCTTAAAACCTTGAAACCTAAGCTTATTTATCTTTTTCATATCTATTCTAGTCATTTTCATGATTTATTCCTTTATTTCTTACTTTGTTACCCTTTTGACCTATTCAAAAAACTAGGTCAACCTGGTGGACCTAGTGTGTTTTGGGGACACTATAGATCTTTTGGTTTGTTAGCCTCCCGACCAACCTAACATAGACCTTAGTGAGTTAGCTTGAAAACATGTTAGGCTGACCTGATCAACCTAGCATAACTGACATGTATGAAAGTTTTTAGGTAAGACACTACTATATATATAATGTCATTTATCACCATTTCATAAGACAATTGAATTAAGTGAAGAAGTGCAAAAAAACATCTACTTATTGATCATTTTACTTGAGGAATAAAGCTTTAGGGTTCAATAATTTCTTTAAAGCTTCGATCTTGTCTTTTGGAGAATTCTGTTGGATGCTTAGGTAGGTTGTGTAGACTAGAGATGATTTATCTTGGTTATCCTTACAAACCATAAAAATCTCTTATGAATCACCTTGGCCAAGGGAGAGATTGATCCTTGGTAGGTTCATCTTCAAAGATAAGTATTCCTAACTCTATTTCTCCTTTGTAAGAGTAGATAGATAATGCAGTATGTATTCTTCTCTTCCATGTATTAGGATTCTATATACACTGATGTGAGTATATGTCTCTTATGCATGTTTAGTTTATTTTTTTTTTATTTATTTTGTTTTGTTATAACCCCTACTTTGTGCCACAAGCTTTGGCGTGCTCTAGAATAGTTTACATTTCTTGTTATTATAATAGTTTACTCTCTTGTTTGTTAGCATAAGTGAAATATCAAATCATAGGACTCTTTTAGGGTTATTGTGTGATTGTGTTAGACTACAGGCTTTGGAACCCTTCCTAGCATGATATGTTATGATAAGTGTTACAAGTGATCCCCTAATTAGGTCTAGTGGATCCCCATATTGGTCATTCTTTTGTTAAACAAGTGTATACACAATTGGAAGTGTAGGTGTGCTCTATCTTACCTGATCTATGATTAATTCATGTTCATCATGTGAATTTGATTGCATGCATTTTGGTGAACTTGAAATGAAACTAACCCTTTCAAGAGTTCTTTCACTTATTTTCATTCTTTTTATCATCACTTTTATCATATATTTTGACATACTAGTTCAATTCTATTGACCCAATTATTTTTCTCTTTCTATAGGAACAGGCATCTAGATCAATCAGCTCAACCTAATACATCTAGAATAGTTTTAGAGGTTGTTAGATGTGTCTTGGTTGCTATATTTCTTTACATAGGTTGACAAATAAAGATAGAGCTAGACTGGTAGCCATGGGTCTAGGAGGTATATCAGATATGTGTAGGATCCACCTCAACACTGTCCTATTAGTCATGTTTATAAGATGCTAGGAAATATTTGTTTTAAACTATTTTTGCTTTTCTACATTCAAAAGAAGTAAAAAACTAAGAATTAATGGTCTAGGGTTAGATGATACCCGGATGAGGTCTGTGCACCATTATCCAGACGTTGAAGGGACTCCTCTTTGGCTGTGGAGGATGACACCTGTAAAAGAAAGAGACTCAAACAAAGAGATTGTTAGATGGATGGATGGTGGATTGCCAAGCAAAGCTTGATCCCAGAAGTGCAAAGAATTCCTTGTGGGATGATAGTCCACTGTTAATAATTAAAAGTGTAAAAAATAAAGAAATGACAAATGACTAGCAAAGAGGAAACTAGATAATGCGTACATGCTGTCTGCTGTCGTTCTACCACAGTCACCGACGTTGGTTAGTCTGCCAGCGTCAGTTAGTCAAAGGGCACCGGCGTTGGTTAGTCTTCTGACGTCGGTGGGGGAAATGGGCCTAGTGGCTGGCGTTGGTCAGGGCAACAAGGCTTTGGACGAGTTCTGGATGAGTTTTCGGTCGACAGACGGGTCTAGAAGGAGTCTGGGCCTATGTAGTGTGGTAAGATAGTAGAAAAGGTCTTTAAGAGGGACAAAGATAGGGGATATGTTGTTAGAAAAGGGATAAGGGTATGGGAAAGGCCTCTCGGCCTTTCTGAGAAGAGAGTCAGGCCTGGTTTGGTTGAAAGCTGGCTCTAGTTTATAATATTGTTTAGAAGCAATAAACAGAAAATTGATTACCGATATAGTCTAAATAATTGAAATAAAATAAAAGAGGGATACTTATCTCTACCTAGAGGAACCTTGAAGGTGTAGGAGATTTGTTGTTGATGTAGAAGGACTCCCTGTAAAGAGGTAGAGTCCCTGTAGCCTGTGATGCTTGATGTGCGTCTGGGAGAGAGAGAGAGAGGTTAAATACCTGTAGCCAAAGAATTAGCAGTCGGGAGAGGAGGATCGATTGATTGATCGATTGGGTCTATGATCGACATTCTAGGGGGAAGACAAGTCACCTTTGGGTTGCTTTAAGTGATCGACGTCGATGATCCCACCGGCGTCAGCCGAATGGTAACCGATGTTGGCAGCTAAAAGTATGGAAAAAAGGCTAAAATTAGCCTTTTACCTATTCCTTCATCTATCGAGTTCAGTAGTCATGGAAAAATGGTCAAAGATGGGATTAATAGGCATGAGGAGGGTTGAAATAGGTCATAAATTGGTCATAGGGTGATGGGAGGCATCTAAGGAGAGGTATCCAAGGTGGGGAGAGGTGTCATGGGTGAGGTGTCAAGGGGGGTGGTATTAATAAAAAATAAGTTATTATTTTAAATTAATAAGTGTGTGGGTTATAAATGTGTATAAATGGACCAAGGGGACCAAGGGGGAGAGTCAACCAAGGAGTAGACATGATTTTGGTGTCTACATTTACCCCTTTTTGTCTTGTTGGTTGTTCTAGATGAATTGTAAGACAGATAGGAGTTGATGTTGCCCCAGGTATGGGATGAGGTGTTTTTTGTCCTATTAGTTATTTTGATGAACTACAAGACAAAATGAATGTAGGTTGCCTTGATTATGGGATGAGGTATTCCCCCTCAAAGTGGGAGTCAAGGGAAGGAAACCTAAAATCAGGTGCCAATTTGATAGAAAGTGGATGGATATGGTGAAGTTTGAGTGTGAACATTGCAATAGTTGGGATTGCATGTATACCACTTCACGAGATGGTCAGGTCAAATTATCACAAGTTAAAGGTCGAGGAGTGCCAAAATTGAAATAACTAGGCCCCAGCATTTAGTCGTAGCTAATTGGGTTATTCGATCCAAGCTGTAGCTCCAAAGGTCATCATGTTCCAAGTATCTCAAGCTCAGGAAGTGCTCTTGGAAACACAAAAATGTCACAAGTAGTGGGGATCAACTTGCTCATGATCCTATACTTGTGAGGGTCAAAAAGTGGGTTGCAGATAATTTGGCTAACTATTCGTGAGGTAGCACACATGTAATCAAAACAACTAAGGCAAAGTTGTCTCGAAAGATGGTTGTGGTCAGAGGAGATAGTCACGATCTCCAAGGTCATTGGTCGAGTCGAGTTGAGATAGAAGTGGTCTCATTAGATGGTTGGATGAAGGAATGTGGCCAAGCTAGACCTCAAAAGACCCCATGTCAACTGAGTGCTTCCTACATGTGCCCCTATTGAGAAGGGCCTCAGGCCAATGTAGTTCTGGACAAAGAGTCAAAATGGTTGATAGATTGGTTTTGGACTAGGTTAAATCATGGTTAAAGGTCAAATGGTTTGTCCATCAAGTAGACGAACAAATAGATGTGGCCAAGCTAACCCTAGAAGATGTTATGTCATCTGAGTGCTGACTACATAGCCCCTATTGTAAGGGCCTCAGGCCAATGTAGTTCTCCCAAAAAGGGAGGAAGAGGGTCAGTTCAATGGATTGGGTATGGATCATGGTGAATTCATGGTGAAAGGTAAAAGGGTTTGTCCATCAGATAGATGAACAAATGGATGTGGCTGAGCTAACCCCAGAAGACGTTGTGTCATCTGAGTGTTGTCTACATAGCCCTTATGGGAAGGGCCTTAGACCAATGTAGTTCAGACTAGGAGACAAAATGGTTGATGATTGGTTTGGTCAGGTTAAGGGTGAAATGGTTAAAGGTAAAAAGGTTTTGTCCATCAAGTAGACGAACAAATGGATGTGGCCAAGCTAACCCTAGAAGACATCATGACATCTGAGTGCTGCCTACATAGCCCTATTAGAAGGGCCTCAGACCAATGTAGTTTAGATGAAGAGTCAAAATGGTTGATGATTGGTTTTGGTCTTGATGATGAAGGTAATAGTGGTTTGTCCATCAGATAGACAAACAAACAAATGTGGCCAAGCTAACCTTAGAAGACATCATGTCAATCCGAGTGTTTCCTACATAGCCCTTGTTGGAAGGGCCTCAGACCAATGTAGTTCAGGCTAAAGAGTCAAAGTGGTCGATGATTAGTTTTGGTCATGGTTAAATGATGACGGGAAGATGATGTTACAGCCTTTTCCATATTGTGTGATGGTGTATTTTGTAACATTAGTTGAGTGGTCTTTCATCCCTAGAAAGTTGTCCATATTGGTAATGGTGTATGCTAAAAATGAATTGAGATCTATTTATGCTTCAGTAAGTAATGGTTTATGTTTGACATAAATTGTGTGGTCGATAGTTTCCATGTGTGTTGTTTTCCATAGAAACTAGTGTGAATAGGTTATGTGAATGTTAATGGTCGAAAAAGGTTTGGTCGGTTTAGTTTAGTTGGCAAAATTATTTGGTTGAATGTGACCAAAGGTATGGAGGAAGTGAAAGGCATTTTTTCCCTTTCATTGGCAAGGACCATAATGATGGCATGGATAAGGGTTTTCAAAAACAAAAAGTCTCATTCATGCATTACGTCGTTGACCATTGGTTGTGTTAGAGAAGTAATCAAATCACTTGACGTTAAGTGAGCTTGAAATCCCTCGAGCATGTTGGGGTGATATGTTTGATTATGTGAGATGGATGAAAGGGGGAACCCTTTTTGGTAGGAACAACTTTGCCCCTTTTATAGGTGACCCAGAGAATGACTATAGACAAGTCCATGACTTTATAGTTTTGTCAGTCAGATTTTTTTTTTTTGGGCAGACTGATCGATGCGAGAAGTCTAGGAGGGGATGTTGTCTTATTTTGTGGTCATGTTGTGAAGTTGATCGATGTGGAAAGATTTTGAGATAGTGCTATTTGTAGCAAGATTTATGCATAGCCATCCTTTGAGGGAGTGGTCTATATTATGCTTTGTATGATTAAATGTCTTTGAATAGCTATCCTTTGAGGGAGTAGTCTATCAATTATAGCAATGATGATGTAGCTGTCCTTTGAGGGAGCAGTCAGCATTTAGAGTTTTATGACCTTGGAATAAGCACCCTAGTTTTATATGTTTATATATATATTTTTTGTTGACTGAAGTTTTGGTCATGGACTTTACTATAGAGGTTTAGAGGGTTTCCCTTTTATTAGGATGAAGCATTCATGCTTGACAAAAGGGTTGACTAATGTTTGAAGGGTTGAGGGTTAAAAGGGAATAATGGGAGGTTGCTCAAGGGATCAAGGTCAATTTAAACATCAAGTGAATAATTACTTGACTAATAGTAGACTGGTCGAAGATGCAAGGCATAAAGGGGCTTAGGTCCTGGATAAGTCCCTGACCCATGCTTGTGATGTAAGGTCTGAGTCAGTTAGGAGCAAACTTGCCCCATTTGCTTCGTTCCAAATTGGTCACATGTTGGTTGATGTTGGACATGAAGATGATTAAGAAGTTGGTTGATACTTGGTCGATGCTTGGTTGGTTGAAGTTTGGTTGAGGTTTGGTCGATGTTTGGTCAATGCTTGGTTGAAGTTTGGTCGATTCTTGGTTAGGCTTGGTCGAGGCTTGGTCGATGCTTGGTCGATTGATGTTTGGTCAAGGCTTGGTTGGTTGATGTTTGGTTGAGGTTTGGATGTTTTGGTTGATGCTTGGTTGAGACTTGGTTGATGCTTGGTTGATTGATGTTTGGTCTAGGCTTGGTTGGTTGATGTTTGGTCAAGGCTTGGTCGGTGCTGTTGGCATTGGATAAGGAGGACGTCGAGACCTCGCTTGTAAATAAGTCCCCCTAACATGGTGTAGTGAGCAGTGTTCTTGATAAAAGCTTGTCATCTATTACTAGAGAGTTTGGGAGGGATGATAGAATATGTCAAGTAGTCCACGAGTCGCTTATACCAAGCATCATGTGGACTAGTGAGGTTAGGAGGAATTTCCCCTAGTGATGATGGTCAAGACATGTCCAAGATAGAAATCTTGGTTGTGTTGGTTGAGAGGTCTTGACGAATACTAGATATGTCAAAGGTGTAGAAGTCTGGTCTGTTCCTTTATTCTTCACAGTTTGGGGCCTGGTGGCCACATTAATTGTGTTGATTTCAAATAAAGGTTGTGGAGGTGGTTAAGGGACCATAGTCTTGTATGGGGATCCTGATTTAGGTGAGGAGGTTTT
Source organism: Torreya grandis (assembly GCA_037957365.1). NCBI lineage: Eukaryota > Viridiplantae > Streptophyta > Pinopsida > Cupressales > Taxaceae > Torreya > Torreya grandis. The sequence continues at coordinate 4,590,411 of JARHVA010000361.1, read as the reverse complement.
GGAGGCATGTGATGGTGTCGATAGTTGGTCAAAAATGTGGTCAGAAGAAGCCTCAATGTGAGGGGTGTCTTTTGCCAGATGTTGACAGATGACAACCTTAAGGGCGCAACAATGCTCAGTGTCATGCCCCAGTGTGCGATGATACCAACAAATTTTAGTGTCATCAAACTAAGGTGTTTTTGGTCTGAGAGGTTAGTAAGGCTTGATATTCAGGAGGATGATGCTAGATGACTACAATAGTCGACATAACATTGAAGCATAGGAACCCTTTAATGGGTTGGTGCTCTTTGTTATAGTAGAGGTTGACAATTTCTGTTTATGAGTTGTCTAGAGGGTTTGGCGTGTCACCTTGTTAGTTGGCGGTATGGCCACATATGGAGATGGCACATTCTTGTTGAGAGGTGTTGGACGTGGGAGCAATCTTGCTAAAGTAGATGGATGTGGACCCAAGATGGATGGTAATGGCGAAGGTGGGGGAGGAGTTCTCCGATGTGGTTTAGCATCCTTCTTTGGTTTAGTGTGAGGACTACTATTGTGTGGGGCAAGGTTTAAGTCTACCATCACTTGTGGATGAGTGAGGTTGGATGTAGGGTGCACACCGAGGGATTTAACTTACTTTGGTAGGGTAGATGACTACAAAGGTTTGGATGAGGTTGCATGAAGTTTTATAGTCGATCATTTAAAAGATTGAGGTAATGTGATAAGAGTCGTCACCGGATCTTCTTTGGTCAAAGTTGGTGAGGTGGCAGGTTCTTCTCTCAGTGGAGAAGGAATTGGATAATGTGGCTCTTTAGGTGGAGAGAGCATTGGGATGATAATGGCTTCCTCGTGTGGTCGAGGAGCAGAAAAAGTATGATCCCCCATTGATGATAAGAAGGATGAGGGTGAGGTAGTTGGCATTGGTGTCGTTAAGGCATCCTCGAATATGGGAGAGGTCAAGGTAAACTCTCCTACATGTGAAAGAGGTGTGGATGGAGGATTATCCTCCACTGGTAGAGGAAAAATAGGAGAGGAAGGCTCCTCTACCCGTGGTGGACAAGTAGGTTGACTAATCTCTTCAGACTGTGAGAGAGGTTGGTTAGGCATAAGAGGAGAGACCATGTTGACTGTGCATATATTACGCTCTTGAAGGTCATCAGCCATGGTCTGGACATGATTTTGATTGTGGGGATGATTAGGGAATGGTTGTCTGAAGATGTCGATGCTTTGATTTGGTGGTGTGTTTGGGTTATCCAAGACAAGATAACCCTTGTCTAGCATGTCTTGGACAATGTTTTTAAAGGTTGTGCAGTTGTTTGTGTCATGGTCTTTGACACGATGATAATTGTAGAAGTCATTTTCCCTATACCATGTAGGGATAGGTTTTGAGGGGTCAAATAGAGGTGGTCAGATTTGAGGGAGATTAAGGACCCCCTGCTTGACAAGTTTATCCAAAATGATAGTGTATAATTCTCCAATTAGAGTGTACTGATGTTGTATATACCATTGTTTGAATTGTTTGGTGATGCTTTGTGATGTGGAAGGTTGAGATTGATTGGTTGTTGTTGAAGATGGTGATCTAAAGACCATAGTGTTTGCCACTCCCTTGGGTTTGGAGTGGGTAGAAGAAGGCTTAGACGAAGAAGGGTGATTGGATTTTATGTTGTTATTTCACAACTTGACCTTGTCCTCTTTGACAGTGTGGAGTTCAAGCTTTTGAGCCATGGTGAAAGCTTCGTCAAAAGTGTGGAATGTCTAAACCCACAAATTAGGTGAGATGTGCTTGGCACATGCTTGAGAAAAGAGCTCAATGAGCTTAGTTTGAGGTAAGGAGAAGGAGAGTTGGTTAATCAAACCTCTCTAATAGGTGACGAAGTCGGCTATCAATTCATCATCAAATTGTCTGATAGAGTATAGGTCTGTGATGGAGACCTTTTTGGTGATGTTGATAGAAAAGTGGTCGAGGAATAGTTGGGTGAGTTGAGTGAAGGAAAAGATAGAATGACTGGTAAGGGAGCCATACCAATCGAGGGTGACCCCAAAAAGTGACATGGGAAATGTGCGTAGCAATAACGCATCATCATGTGCTATAAGGTAACAAACATGTCTGAACACTCGTAGATGTTGCTATGGGTCCTCCTTATTCTAGAAGAGAGCAAACTTAGGAAGCTCCCACTGACTAGGATATGGTCGGGTGGGGATAGAAGGATGAATGGGTTCATTACAAATTTGCTCATATGAGAGAGCATTGCTTGAAATGGAAATGGATGCCTCAAGGTTGGACATCTTATCCATTAGAATCTTAATAAGATCAGCTGATGAATTAGTGTGAGGGGGTGCACCCCCTAGGTTATAGGTTACCTAGAAGGCGTTAGGAGGGGCATATGATGTAGTTAGTTATGCTTGTATAGGTGCAACATGTTGGTAATTAGTCATAGGGACTGATGTTGAAGTCAAGGGGGCTTGTGTTGTGAAGTTAGAGGGCATGAGTTGACTAGATACCGCCAAAGGTGGTTGAATGGTGGCATTGGTAAAAGGGTAGGTTGTCACTCCTGTGTGTATAGGTGCAAGAGTGTGCGGAGTAGAGACAATCAAGTTATGGTATGATGTAGAACTCGATTGAATTGCGTGTGGTTGAGGGGGTAATGAAACACTGATGGAGGTTGGTCCAAAAATAGATGGGGAGGCCAAACTTTGTGTATTGGCCATGGTCAGGTTAATGGTTGAGGCAATAGCCTGAGTCATAAGATGCTAGGTAGTAGATGGTGTTGATGTCATCACCACTTCACCTGAAAGGTCTCACATTTGGTTTCTTGCGAGGTAGTGTTGGAGAGCCTTGATGTTGTGGTCAAGGAGTCTCTCAAATTTTTGGTCCCCTTCAGGGACAATTGAGGGTTGAGTTGGAGTTGATCGGATAGGAGTAGTCTCAGTGTTTGAATGATACCCCATTAGAGGACTTGTTATGGAGGGTGAAGGTGGAAGCGGTTGTTGCCTTGCATGGTCAACAAGAATTTTGGTTTGACTGTGTGTCAAAACCATCCAAGGCAAAAAGGTTCAGGTTTTAAAAATTGTGTTTTTTTATTTTTAGAAACTAGAATTTGTTTTTGACAGAAAAAGGGTCGAGTTTTAAGGTTGCTATTTTTGAAAAAAAAGTTTTTGACAGTGATCGATGTCAGTTGAAAAATTGATGTCGGTTATAATAAGTGGCCGACGTCAATCAGATAATTGATGTCGGTGAAAATATGTTACCGGCATCGGTTTGAAAACTGATGTCAGTTACTGTGTGTTTTCAGAAACTGAAAGTTTTTGGAAGAAAGAAGAAAGTCTGAGCTATCTTTAGATCTCAGAATGCAACCTCACCAGCTCAAAAAACTAGATAGAGACAGAAAAATAGATGAAGACAAGCAAACTCTAACGTTAATTCCTAAGAATAAGTTTTAGAGTCTTGTTGGCTTATGCCTTAGATGAATGTGTGGGAGGTTGGCTTTTAGAACGGGTCCTAGAAGAAGTCTAAGGTTGGTTTCAGGTTAGTTTCAGTGCTCAAGAGTCTGTATTAGGTTCTGTACGTGGCCTGGTGCTAAGGAGCAAGCTCCCCTCACTTCACGAGCCCAAAGATAAGCTAGGCTGCTTAGCCAGTATATACTTCCCCTAGAGTTTATAATCTAGCAGAGAATAGAGTGGGCTCTCCCCTTGGTGGTGAAGTCCAAGTGGGATTATCGAGAAGGGTAAGGTATCCACTAGGTGATGAAATCCTAGTTGGGCCTTGTCTCAGGTATGTTTAGATGTTTGATTTGTGATAGTGGTCTGGTCATGTAACATAAGTGCACTAAGATTCATTCGTAATGCATTTTAAGTTAATAGGTGAGCTAAGTATGCATTCAGGTAGAAATGATATGCAATAGATTTTAAGCCCAAATCGAAATGTGTGTTCAGATGAAAAACAAGTTGAAAAAGGGTTGAAGAGTATGAATTTCACTACTCTAGATGCAAGAAAGAAAGAAAAAGAAGGATTCTTTTTAACTTTGCTGATAGTGTCTTTTGGAAGAGATAGATGGAAAAGATGCAAGAGAGACCTAATGCACCTATATGAAAATTTTGCTGTTAGAAGAAAAAGTATGAACCCAAGGAAAAATCCTAGGGTCCCACCAGGCGTGCCAGAATGTTTCAAATTGTTTTTGATTTTATACATTCAAAAGAAGTAAGAAACTAAGAAGTAATGGTCTAGGGTTAGATGATACCCGAATGAGGTCTGCACACTGTTATCCAGACATTGAAGGGACTCCTCTTTGGCTTTGGAGGATGACACCTATAGAAGAAAGAGACTCAAACAAAGAGATTATTAGATGGATGGATGGTGGACTACCAAGCAAAGCTTGATCCCAAAAGTGTAAAGAATTCCTTATGGGATGACAGTCCACTGTTAATAAGTAAAAGTGTTAGAAATAAAGAAATGACAAATGACTAGCAAAGAGGAAACTAGATAATGCATACCTGTTGTCTGCTATCGGTCTGCCACAGTCACCGATGTCGGTTAGTCTACCAACATCGGTTGGTCAAAGGGCACCGGTGTCAGTTAGTCTACTAACGTTGGTGGGGGAAATGGGCCTAGTGGCTGGTGTTAGTCGGGGTAACAAGGCTTTGGATGAGTTCTGGATGAGTTTCTAGTTGACAGATGGGTTTAAAAGGAGTCTAGGTCTGTGTATTGTGGTAAGACAGTAGAAAAGGTCTTTAGGAGGGACAAATACAGGGGATATGTTGTCAGAAAAGGGGTAAGGGTATGGGAAAGGCCTCTTAGCCTTTTTGGGAAGAGAGTCAGGCCTGGTCTGGTTGAAAGCTGGGTCTGGTTGATAATATTATTTAGAAGCAATAAATAGAAAACTAATTACTGATATAGTCTAAATAATTGAAATAAAATAGAAGAGGGATACTTAGCTCTACCAAGAGGAACCCCAGAGGTGTAGGAGATTTGTTGCTAATGTAGAATACTCCCTGCAAAGAGGTAGAGTCCCTATACCCTGTGATGCTTGATGTGCGTCTGGGAGAGAGAGAGAGGTCAAATACCTAAAGCCAAAGAATTAGCAGTCGAGAGAGGAGGATCGATTGATTAATCAATTGGGTCTATGATCGACATTTTGGGGGGAAGATAATTCACCTTTAGGTTGCTTTAAGTGATTGACATCGGCGATCTCGCTGGCATCAGCTGAATGGTAACCGACGTCAGCAGTTAGAAGTATGGAAAAAAGGATAAAATTAGCCTTTTACCTGTTCCTCCATCTGTTGAGTTCAGTGGTCATGGCAAAATGGTTAAATGCAGGGTTAATAGGCACGAGGAGGGTTGAAATAGGTCATAAATTGGTCATAGGGTGATGGGAGGCATCCAAGGAGAGGTATCCAAGGTGGGGTGAGGTGTCATGGATGAGGTGTCAAGGGGGGTGGTATTAATAAAAAATAAGTTATTATTTTAAATTAATAAGTGTGTTGGTTTGGAATGTGTAGAAATGGACCAAGGGGACCAAGGGGGAGAGTCAACCAAGGAGTAGACATGATTTTAGTGTCTACAATATTAACTAACACCTTTAGATGGGAGGTAGATGGGGATGTGATAGAGGTGGATATCACACTAGAGAATTTCCATGCCATCCTTAAACTACCCATATTAGGAACACCAGTGACAATAGGGATAATATAAAGCATATAAGGGAGGAGATCCTTAGCCATGTGGGCTACAAGCTTAGAGATGATATTTTCAAGGTGGAGAGTGAGGAGGAAACTTGTAGAGGAGGTACTAGGAGGCCACATAGATAGGGAGACTATTCTAGGTTGTCATATAGATGGCAAGACCATAGGAGTAGAGACATAACTAGGTAAGAAAAATATTATTAATTTATTACTTAAGTTTGGAAATAGATAGATAGATGGATAGATATTGTGAGATATGATAATGATCTAACGCCCATCTAGTATGAGTTTCTAGGTGTACCTAAGGATGAGGAAGAGATATTAGGGTACCTAGTGAGGGGAGCACTCCATGACATCTTAGATGAGATTTCTTAGCCATATGACCCAATGAAAAAGAGGATTTGAGTGTACCATATGCCCTAGCTCAGGCAAGATAGTTCAGTCTAGTAGGAGAGGTCATGAGATAGATACCGATGTATAGAGAGAAAGGGCATAGCCAATAGTAGAGATGGGTGCAGGGGAGAGGTAGGCTTGGAAGGCACTAGATGATAAGAGAGATATGCATCTAGATATAGTGACATAGATGATGCAATAATATATGTTGATGTAGACCCAACTAATGCAGGCACATGTAACGACCCAAATCAAGTTGGTATAAGCATAGATGCAGATATAACATCTATAGGTATAGGTAGAGGGATTGAGATCTTAGACTAACTTATTACAACATACCATTCAAAGGATTCAAACCAAAGCCTTAATAGGTATCACGGCTAGGCCATGAGATAGACATGATGGAGCTTAGCCCTAGATTTGGAGCATTATATATGATTCTATATGTTGTATCAAAATCTTGAGATATATATATGATGTACCATTTTGTCTTTATGGTGTTGGTTATGTAAGTTGTATTTATGATGGTTATGTTTGTTCAATATGGTTGAGGTTATGGATGCTTTGGATATATATCTTTCTAGCACATGTATTTAGATTTGTTGTATATGCTATAGGAAATACATATGGTGTTGTTTCTTTTATAGCATTATGAAAAACATATGCATGGTTAAAAATAAATAGGTGAAAAGACTTCAAAAAATATAATCAATCAAAAATGCACTACACACTAAATCAAAATAGAAAATGTGTAATAACATGAACAATGAATAAGTATAAAGAACCAAAAAATGGTAAATAGGATGGTAAAAAGGGGATTTGTTTTCAAACCAAAGTGAAAGATTTTTACACCAAATTAAAACAAATAAAATAATATTAAATATCACATTTTGAAGTATGAAAAATAATGTAATAAAATGGAAGGTATGTAAAAGGGCACAAATGGTAATAAAAATACATCAAAATTAATTGAATCAATTATACTATTTCATGATGGGAAGTATTTTAAAAAAAAAATCAAAAAATTGGTCTTAAGTTTATTATACTAATTCAAGCTAGGAAGTATGAAAAATTCAAGAAATGGTTATAATCTTACATGCACTCAGAAAATAAGAAAATAAAATGTGAAAAAAATAAAGTAAGAATAAAACATATTAAATATCAAGATGGGAAGTATGTCAATGACATGTAACAATCAAATCTTATCTCTTACTTGACACATGTAATTTGATGGTGACTTGATTATTGGAAAATTTTGTGAGAAGTGTCGGGTCCTATCCATGGTCATACACTAAAATTCACAAAATAAAAACCCAAGGGGTATCAAATCAAGATTGGTAAAGTAGAAGGACAGGGAATGGTAAATCAAGGATGTGGGTAGTAGGATGGGAATGGTGGTAATTTTTAGGGATGTTAGGTCTTATCTACAGTCTTACAAAGCAACTCACAAATGAAATCCCATGGGGAGTGACCAGAAAGCAAAAAAATATCTCTCAAGAGGAAATATGAGAAAAGGCAATGAAAAAGGGAGTGTAAAAATCAAAGACTTAGGCATATTATGAGAATACCTTAGGAGGTAAGAGGCATACTAAGGACATGAGAAGAAACTAAGTGACTAGTGGTCATCAATGTACAAAGGAAACCTATTCCCTATAGACACAAAGCTTTATAGGTAGCTAAATATGCTACTAAGATCAACCGATGAAGGTGGATTGGTACAATAAAAATAAAAATGGACCTACATCCCAATGACATGTTCTCTACTCCTCAGGACCCTTTATAGAGTTGTTGGTATACTACGAAGATTAGGTACTTGCATGAGAAAGTAGGTAGCACTAGAAGATTTTTTTTGTAAAATTCTCCTCTTCGAATCTACTAGCCTAACACACCCCAAAGGACCTTGACTCTATCATGAGGCTAGTTATGGAGTTTGAGCTTTGACTAGAAAAAGGATATTTTTTTAAATCACATATTTTAGTGTGATTTAAATAATAATATATTGCATTATTTTGCCTTTTTATAATATTTCCTTTTTGTTAAATGATTTGTCTTTTAACTTTATTTTGAAGGTTTTTTTAAGATTACTGATCCATATAGATTTAGAATGACCAAACATGAGAGATATAGTGATACACATGAATTAGCTATAAAATAAGGATAAAGGAAGCTAAGAAACCCAAGACAAAAGATTGACTAGGACACTTAGGCTTGACAAAGAACAAGTATGTGATCTCAAGTCTCAACCATGTATATGCTTAGTTTTTATAAAAGGAAGAAGGAAAAAGGAGATCCAAATGAGGAGCAATAAAAGGAAATAGTAATGAGAAATATTATTTGCTAATATATCACATGGTACAAGGAGATAATAACCAAAGGGAAGAGGGTATATATAACCAAGTCACCATGACAACTGTCTATGAAAAATAAAGATAAGAAAGTGAACAATCATAGAGATATAAGGGAAGAGTTTTGAAAAAAAATCTGAAGGAAAAGAAATCAATGATAGAGATACTAGGTCAACCAGGTTGATGTAATACACTTTTCTCATATATAATGCTCCAAATCTAGGGCTAAGCTCCATCACGTCTATCTCATGGCCTAGCCATGATACTTATTAAGGCTTTGATTTGACTCCTTTGAATGGTATGTTGTAATAGGTTAGTCTAAGATCTCAATCCCTCTACCTATACCTATAGATGTTATATCTACATCTATGCTTATACCAACTTGATTTGGGTCGTTACATGTGCTTGCATTAGTTGGGTCTACATCAGCATATATTATTGCATCATCTATGTCACTATATCTAGATGCATATCTCTCTTATCATCTAGTGCCTTCCAAGCCTACCTCTCCCCTGTACCCATCTCTACTATTGGATATGCCCTTTCTCTCTATACATCTGTATCTATCTCATGACCTCTCCTACTAGACTGAACTAGCTTGCCTGAGCTAGGGCATATGGTACACTCAAATCCTCTTTTTCATGGGGTCATATGGCTAAGAAATCTCATCTAAGATGGCATGGAGTGTTCCCCTCACTAGGTACCCTAATATCTCTTCCTCATCCTTAGGTACACCTAGAAAATCATACTAGATGGGCGTTAGATCATTATCATATCTCACAATATCTATCCATCTATCTATCTATTTCCAAACTTAAGTAATAAATTAATAATATTTTTCTTACCTAGTTATGTCTCTGCTCCTATGGTCTTGCCATCTATATGACAACCTAGAATAGTCTCCCTATCTATGTGGCCTCCTAGTACTTCCTCTACAAGTTGCCTCCTCACTCTCCACCTTTAAAATATCATCTCTAAGCTTGTAGCCCACATGGCTAAGGCTCTCTTCCCTTAAATGCTTTATAGTATCCCTATGGTCACTAGTGTTCCTAATATGGGTAGTCCAAGGATGTCATGGAAATTCTCTAGTGTGATATCCACCTCTATAACATCCTCATCTACCTCCCACCTAAAGGTGTTAGTTAATATTTTTTAGCATCTTAGAAACATGACTAATAAGATAGTGCTGAGGGGGATCCTACACATATCTGATATACCTCTTAAACCCATGGATATTAGTCTAGCTCTATCTTTGTTTGTCAACCTATCTAAAAACTACGACAACCAAGACACATCTAACAACCTCTAGAACTGTGGTCATCTCTGCAATCAAGAAATAACAAAGGATGTATTAGTTCTTCCATGTCATGTATAATCACAATACATTCTTGATGCATTTTATTTTTTAATCAATAAATAAGCATAATTCATTTATTTTTATCTATTTTATCCTATTTTGGTCCCTCTTGCCCTTCTTTGGTCATTTTGGGCCATTCTAGCCCTCTTTCAGCTTTTGACATGCTTTTTCATGTTTATTTTGGTTCCCTAGTCAACCTAATTTGACCAAAATTTCCCTCTTTTTGTCATAGTTGATTTTAAATTCTAAGTCAACCTTCTTATTTTCTTCTCCTTGGTGTTAAGTTTATATTCTGGCCCTTATGGGCCAACTGAACACTTTTCCACTAGGTCTTAACTTGTATATTACACTAGGTCAACCTATACCTACTAGGTTTACCATATGGATTTTTACCCTAATTTAATCTACTAGATCAACCTAGTTGACCTAGGACATTCTATGTGCTGACCTAATATATATTACTAAAAATGTGCATTTTTTTGTTTTTTCCCTATTTCCTTCAAACCCATTTCCTATCTTCCTATTTTATACCCTTAGAATCTAAATTTTGTTCATTTTTAACATATATAAATTCTTAAAATCAAATTTTATCAAAAATTCACTTAATTCAATACAAATTTCAAAAACTAGTTTAAAGTCTATAGTTGTATACTCTGTAGTGTACCTATTATCGCCTCTGGGTGTCCCCCTCATCTAGCATGTCATCCTCTCACCATCCTAGCCTTGTTTGGTCTCATAGATTTCTTTACTCTCTTTCACAATTCAAAATAAAAAAATGACTTCTCTTTTTCCTATTTAAAAACCACTTTTTAGCAATTCAAATTCTTTAATTACTTTCCTTCAAATTCCTTGTTTTACTCACATCTTTGTTTCTTCTCATCCATTTTTCAAATCATAAAATGCACTAGATTCATGGTGATGTAGAGATTCATTTCCAATACTATATATCAATATTCCAAAAAGAATGAGTTTTGGCTATCTTTTGAACTAACTTCTATAGATTTGCCTACTGTGCTTTACATTGGACACCTTCACTTTCTTGTAGTCTTCTTATTTATCTATAGCATTAAGGTAAGTTAAATGTATGTTTTTTACATTATATCCTTTCATCTATCTTATTTTATTATTAATTCACTCTACTTAAAATCAACATTGTGTGTTATCATGTTCTATTCTAAAGCACTGTCCCATGTTACACTTATGTGACATGTGATGAGCTTCAATTGGGGCATATGTATACACATAATATTTTCAAACTTTTATTGATTACTAACACTTTGTATCTTACAAGAACCTATCAAGTCTCAATATCTTTGAGTGCATGCCTTAAGGGTGCAATAGGAAAGGGGTAGGTAGACCATTTGTGTTTTGTAATATTGTTTTTTCTTTTACCAGTTTCCATCTACATACTTGTCTCTTAAAACCTTGAAACCTAAGCTTATTTCACTCTTTCCTATTTATTTCAGTCATTGTCATGCTTTATTCTATCATTTCTTGCCTTGTTACTCTTTTGACCTATTCTAAAAACTAGGTCAACATGGTTGACCTAGTGTGTTTTAAACACACTTTATCTCTTTCGGTGTGTTAGCCTCCTGACTGACCTAGCAAAAACCTAGTGAGTTAGCCCAAAAATGTGTTAGGTCAACCTAGTTGATCTAGTCCAATTGACATGTCTAAATTTTTTTAGGTATGATACTACTATATATACAAGGTCATTTACCACCATTTCAGAAGAGAGTTGAATTAAATGAAAAAGTGTGAATAAACATATACTTATTGACCATTCTACTTGAGTAATAAAGCTTTAGGGTTCAATATTTTTTTTGGAGCTTAGATCTTGTCTTGTAGAGAAGTATTTTAGATGATTAGGTAAGTTTTGTAGCCCAAAGCTAATTTATCTTGGTTATCCTTACAAGCCACAATAATATCTTGTGAAGCACCTTGGCCAAGGGAGAGATTGAGGCTCGATAGGTTTGTCTTTAAAGGTAAGTATTCCTAACTTTATTTCTCCTTCGTAAGAGTAGATAGATAATGTAGTACTTATTCTTGTATTCCATATATTAGGATTTCATATACATTGACATGAGTATATGTCTCCTATGCATTTTTAGTTTAGTTGTCTATTTGTTTTATTTGTTTTAACCCGCACTTTATGCCACAAGCTTTGGTATGCACTAGATTAGTATACTTTTCTTGTTATTATAATAGTTTACTCTCTTGTTTGTTATCATAAGTGAAATATCAAATCATAGGACTCTTTTAGGGTTTTTGTGTGATTGTGTTAGACTGTAGGATTTAGAACCCTTCTTAGCATGATATGTTGTGACAAGTGATACAAGTGATCCCCTAATTTAGTCTAGTGTATCCCCATATTGGTCATGCTTTCACTTAACAAGCATATACCTAATCATAAGTGTAAGTGTGCTCTATCTTATTCGATACAAAAATTCATGTATATCATACAATTCTAATTACATGAACACTTTTATTCATAACTTCAATATAACTTCTTCAAATCTACTTATAGTTATTTAAATCTCAACTAGGATATCTTAATAGCAACTTTGGAGTTTCATATAAAAATCTTCAGAGCTAATCTCTTAATTATTGACAAGGTCCTCAACACCTTAGATACAACCTCAAATAATCTCTCTCATCCTCAAATACTGTCAGGTATTCTTTAGAGAATTATCTTCATAGCATTCACATTTATGTAGCTCATTCAAATCATCTTCAAAACTACTTACACAAAACTTTAGAGCAAATGATTTCTTCTTCATATCTCACTTATTTCAACATGCCACCTACAAATACCATTTCACAAGGTCTAGATAAAGAATTATAATATGCTTTACATTTGATATACCAACCTATACTTACTCATGCTTCTTGTCAAAGATATCACTCAAACTAATATTAGAACATTCTTCAAACAACATTATCTCATCACATCAACAACACTCACTATGTTGATAATCAAAACTCATCATATACATACCTCAAGGATTACTTAACTAGGCATTTACACAAGATCATTTGACATCAATGATATTATATTGACATCGATGAAAGAAACATGTAACTTCATTAGAACCTTTGACATCAATGACAACATTAATTATCAAATATCAACACTCAATGACAATGCTCAACAATCTCTCCCTTAATCAATGATAATGTTCAATAATCTCCCCCTTTGTCATTGATGGAAAACATACTCATAAAACACTATCAACCACTCTTGATGGAAATCATCCCTTAGACCTAGTTCTTTCCTTTTATTTCTCCATTTCTAATTTTTCTCCCTTTCTCATCTTTTTTAATCTTTCATCTTCTCATCCTTTTCTGATCTTTTGAAAGTTTTTTGATCTTCTCCCACTTTGACATTAATGACAAAGGTCTTTCATAATTATCATCTTTTTTAGAATGAAATTAGATTATAAGATCACTTTAACATAGATCAAGCTCACTTGATAACTTAAATATCTCCACCTCAAACCAAGCATCCACTATGCTTTGTTAGCAATAGACATCAGAGATCATTTTCAACTACTGAAATCATACTATTCTCCCTATGAGATGATACAATCTATCAAAAATACTGGATGGCACATAATCTTTAAAAACTATGGCAATCACTTATGACAACCATTCTTAGAAACTTCTCAATTAGGTCACTTTCCTAATTGATTCATCAAAAACTCAACAAATAGAGTCTATAAAGCATTTTAGACACAATCTCTCCTTATCTCTATGCATATCAACAATTATCAATTTTTTGAAAAAGAACACAAAGCTTGTGGAATAAATTAAATGTCTAAAACTAATTAATCATTGAAAATTGAACCACATTGAATGTTTAATCAATTTCATTTTTTTAAAAAAATATGTTGTAGTTTAGGAAATTATGTTGTCTGAGTCTTTATCCTTTTTATTATTGATTTGTTATCTTAAGAACCTAAGATGTAATTAGTTAGTGTATTTAATTTTGGAAACAAGGTCATTAAATATTGGTTATGCATCAAGGAAATGGTTTGGATTGCATTGTCTATTAAACAACATTGCTTTCCATTATTATAAAGGGGGATACATTTGATTACTAAAACTCTATGAATATTGAGCTAGGATTTCACCTACCTTTTTCCATTGTTTTATTTGGATGGTTTGTCAAAGATCTTGATTTGAAAAGTAATCTATGTAAAGAATTTTTATAATGTTGTTGGTGTGCAAATATATATATGATTAAATTATATATCAGTTAATTTAATTATATTTTGGAATTACTCTTATTATCTTGAGGCTTACATTAGTCATGGTGTGAAAATAGCTATAGTTTGGTATAATTGCTTTCTTTAAATAGAGTTATAAATTTCATGTTCACACATTATATCTTTAAATCTTGCTCATTGCGATGTTTTAATTTATGTAGTAGCTAGATTTGATGCCCAATTATTTGATTGCAGACTATACTAATTTCATTTTTGTGTTGGTAGAAGAATGTAGATTGTAAAGTTGTGTAGGATATTTGTTTGATATTTATGCATTATGCACTTATTTTATCATTGTTTAGTTTATTTTATCTTATGTTCATGAATTTTAATAGACTATAATATGAAGAGACTCCACTTATGGTACAAGGTATGAGAAGAAGATGAATAGTCATAGACTAGAAATGTGTATATATAATTTTATTTGTAAGAAGAAGAGGGCTCCCCTTTTAGAAGAGATCAATAGAGATTGCCTAGTTATGGTTACCTATGTGATTTATTATTATGTTCCTTACATGCATTATTAAGTGTAATGTCTTGTCTACTTTCTTTCTAAAATATTTTGAATGTATTATTTTAGTCTATGCATTACTGGTTATTCTTAATTCCTCAATAACATAGAATAATTAATGCTTCATATATTTCTAGTGTCTAAATTCCTATCTTTATATGATAAACTATTTTAAAAAATAAAGTATCTCACATCTATCCTCATCCTTATCATGTTATGATACTTCAATAACTTTTTCTAACAATGTTATGGTAAGCATGGATACTCCTTTTCAAGAAAATTATGCTAAAATGGTTACCAGGGCAGAGAGATATTGAGGTATGATTAGACCAAAAGATATATAATTTCATTGAAGAAGAATAAAAAAAGACTAGTCTTACTATTTAGGATATCATTTGAGAGCATATTAATGGAGAGATTTATGAAAATTTTGATGTGAGTTGCCTGAATTACTAGCTAGCTAGTTAGCATGATTAGATTATTATTATTTTAAACCAAAGATGAAAGAAGCTATAATCTAGGCTGAAGAAAAGATAGATTAATTTCATAGATTGGAAACTGACTGGACAAGAACAATAGAGCATTGGGTCAATACTATAGTATATGGATATATAATTGAGTTTATAGTGAAATGATACATAAGTTTTGAAGTTATGAAGGACTTGTCCATCAGAGGAATTCAAGGAAAATTTTATGTAACAAATACATATCCTAGTGAATATGTTGGTTGTTGACAAGGCTATGGTGCCTACTCTAGTCAATATGGAGTAGTTATTTTTGGAATATGGGGGTGTGTGCAACATGATAGTGAATGATGATTATATGAATAATTAAGGCTTGAACCTAAATCTAGAATGGAGATATGAGGGAAGAAGAGTCAAAAGAAAATTCTAGATTTAGAACATGAGTTACGAGAATAGAATAGATGGAATTAACAGAAGAATGCCTAGGTACCTATGAGTAGAGTTAAAATTAATAGTAAAATAGTTGATGAACAAGTAGAAAGAAGTGATGAATGAGAAGGAAGAGATGAATAATAAAGGATGAAGAAAGATGAGATGAATTAAGAAGATGAATGCTGATAGAAAAAAAGAAGTGATGAAGAATGAGAGGAAGAAGAGATGTTTGAAGATGGCGATGAGAATAGTGTAGAGGTAGATTAGTTAGATGATAGATGTAGTGCAAAACTACAAGAATGGTTATTGACAGAAGAAGGACATGAAGTAGTGAGTAAATAAGTAGGAAAAATTCATAGAGTAATCATAGGTTTAATATTGGAAAGAGAATAAGTTACAAGAAAGAATCATTCACTAGAAGAGTACACATCCCCGCTATTGTGCAAACTAATTACCTAGTGATTTCTAGATTTTTGATTCTAATTAACATTAATTATCAACCTAGGGTGAATATGTTTTTCAAGGATGTCAGCACTATATATGCATTATTGATTTAAAAATTAACTTGCTTTTCTAGTTGTAGTAAAATGAACTTATATTGAATTCACTAGACAATTATATTATAAAACTATTATGATATAATTATAGAACTAATTCACACTTATGAATCATACATGCATCACACTTATATCATTAAAATAATAATAAAATCAACTTACACAACACAATAAAACTAAAGAGGGTCAAGATATTCACTGCAACTCATTTTGAGGGGGTCCTTTCTCGTTCAGAATTGAATTCCAATCCTTCTCTAAGAGAATTCACAAACTTCTTACAAAATCAAACTTCTCATTACTCAATTTTGTAGCAACTAAATATTATATATAAGGTTTCAATATTTATAATGTAATTTCTATAATTCCAATACTTCTTTTATCTATCTAATTGATTAACTTCTAATCTAATCTAGATTCTGCCATTAAATACAAAAGGTAGTTTATTAAATTTTAACCAAAGAAACCAAACTAGGAATAATACAAATAATCTATAAATTACCTCAATAAACATTTAAGTGGTTGGTAATCGAAGTTACTTATTTTAGGCTTGATTGGGTTAAGGACAAGGTATACTATTTAGCCATTTATTTTCTTTTTGTCTCTCTCCCATTGTCCTTGTCTTTCTCATCTTTGGCAACACATTAAAATTTCCTTGTATGTAGGGAGTCTGTACAATAACTATGATCCTTTATAATCATCCATTTGGTTCCTAAGACAACTGGATATATCTTTAAAATTTGATCACAATAATATCTCAATTTTGCACAATGATTGTAGGCAACCTATAGGTGAAGCCTAAAGTTACTGTGGGGACTTTGCAGTGGCTATGGAAAACCTAAGGTGAAGCCTAAAATTTCTATGGGCACTTTTTAGTGGCTACAGTCAAATTTTAGGTGAATCCTACAATTTTTCTAGGCACTTTGTAGTGGCTATAGGGAACCTATAGGTGAAGCCTACATTTTCTTTTGACAACCTATAAGTGTTGTGCCATAACAAGATCTTGTATCCTTACATTATCCTTCAAATGATTATTAAATAAAGTTACATAAGTATAATATAATAAAGGAAGAAGCATCAATAATCCATAACATATATATATATATGCACACACAAAATCATAAATTCATTCATTTATTTGCATATGTCATAGATATTTATGGGGTTTACATGGAAAATGATATATACTAGGTATGGATGAGGCTATAAAAGGAAGCAATTGGTGGCCTCATCTCACCCCCATACTTAATCTCTTTCTTGACATCAATCAAGCCTTGGATGCAGTTTAAAACCATAAAATTTCCTAAAGTATAGGGCCTTATTTCTACTTGACCCTTCAAAGATGTAGAAACCTTTAGCATTTTCAATGTGTTCCTATCTTTTCTTCTCTATCTCTCTATCATCTAGAACATTTCCCACCCAGTTCGGAATTGAGAACCAGAATATAGGGGGTTGAAACATCAACCCCAACCATTATATCCTCCACTTTCTAACAATCTCAATATATAAGTATACTCTATTGATAGCCTCCTTAAGGTTTTGAGGGGAGTAAGACTCCTTTCTTTTCAAATCATCTAAGAGTTATACCCATTTGTGAGAACAAAAAACATAAGTTTTCTTGCCATCTCCTTCCATAAGACTCAAATAATGATTTTGAACTTCTACCTATTTTTTGATAACCCATTTTTGTGGAGTGTCTGTGTTCATGAAGGACATCCATTCATCTATTATAGCATCTGGATTTCTTGATTCACCCCTAATCATCAGGGTAGCTTCTTTTTTTCCTTGATATTCTTCTATTTTTTTCCTTCTTCCTATTTCATTCAAAACATATGAAGAAAATGCATTTAGCAGGACATCCCCCAAATAGATGTTTGGATTCCATTTTATATCATTAGGTACAACATATTGGTGGATGTAAAACTCACTTAATTGAACTTGGAGGTCAAGATCAACATGTCTATATTCTTTAAAAAAAGATCATTATAGATCCTATCATATATGAATTTAAGACATCTCTCTTCTAAGTACACAACATACACCCTAGAAGGTGGTATGCACTCCATCAATAGTTTAGTGGTTTCATGCATTTTACCAAACTTTTTCTTCATATGACTAATCCTAAATTCAACAATTTCCAATTTTTCTTGTAAGTCATCATGTTGTTCCTTTGATTCAACATATCCCTTGAATTTGTGCACCAATTCCTTGTGGTAAGCTTCATTATCACTACATTTTTCTTTCAAAAAATCCAAAAGATCATCAGTCTCTACTAGCCTAATAGCTAAAAAATCCACATCAATAAATTTTTTTGTTGTAGGTGTTTTTTTAGTGGGTAATAGTGGAGGAAATCTAGTGAAAAAGGGTACCAAAGCTAGAGTATAATATACTATAGGTAGGCTAAGTGTCTCCACACCACCTTTCCTCAGTACCAATCTTTCATTCTCCTGACAAAACTATTGTCTGGATTCTTGGCCATTGGGTTTGTCTTACCAATTCTTTCCTATACTTGGAAGCCTAGTTGCCTAGCTCACCTATTATTTAGTGACTAGGAATGTGATGCCATAAATAGTAGCTTGATCTCCATTAAAGGATCTTAAAAATTCTCTAGGAAGAGGTTCAGAGAAATGTTGTAACTTCTTAGAATAAATGGTCCAACCAACTTTATTGAAAATAACCCAATTGGCTTGGTATCCTTGAACTTGCCTATGATCTATGATTCTCTCCTCAAAACTGACCCTCCCATCTTGCTAAATTTAGCTTATCTATCAATCCTTTCAACCAATAAGTGGAAACACACTCTTGTTTGGCTTATGAAAATCTACCTATAACAAAGCAGGGTTTGTTCAACAATGGTGGATGTGTGGTTGTAGGTAGCAGGGTTGTAAGTTATGACATGCTGTAGTTTTACATGAATGGTTATACTTGCAAGGGAAAAGAAATAAAATTGATTTCTTTTCTTATAGGATATTATGGGATCCTCATGGCATCTAATCCCACATGTATGATTCTAATAGTGCATGGTTTTATCACCCATAACATACTCCCCCCTACTTGAGTTGTCACATGTCCTCAAGTGATGTGGAGTGAATAGGAAGGAAAGGATAGAATGAGGTCATAATTAGGGGCATAAGTGTAGGTTTAGAGGGGAGTTGAAATAAATGATGTGACTCATCATTGAATATGCTTATTAATATCATCCATACTATATTAAAATAATGAATATTTTTCAATGATTGAAATATATGGCATACCTTTTTATTAATGATGTACCAAGGGTGATGTTGAGGGTTTACATGTGTGTGTTGGCATGCAAGTGTTTGCATGTGAGTGAGTGACAAAATGAAATGATTGGGCTGGAAGTTGTAACTAGACTAAAGTGGGCCCTTTTTGAATAATTATGAGATCACCATATGTTAGGATTTGATGGTGCCCTCAAATCACCTACATGGAACTAAAACAGGGGTCTTAACTTGGATGAGAGATTTTTACTATCCTACCACAAGGTTATTTTAGAGCTAGGTGATCTAAGTCATGTGTTGTATGACCATGGAAGAGGGTAGCTAATGGTTTTGTTTCTATGTGATCTTCCTCTGCATGAGCCTATTGATAATTGTCCTTGTGTTTTCTTATGCCCTATAGGTTCTACACCTGGTAGATGTGTCTTTTAAGAATCAAAAATATCTTCAAACATGGGGCCTATATGCCAAATAAATATGAGATATCACTATTTAACATAGTGAAATTACCTCCATAAAATAATTAGAAATTAAAAGTGAGTCATGTGTGTCTCTGTAGGCATAAATTCTAGTCTTTAACACTCCATATGGAGATTGAAAGTCTTTGTTGTTGGTGTGGCTCTTTAGCCTATTATTCAAGGGTGATTCTAAGAAAGAGGTTTGAATTTGGTGCTCCAATCCTCCTTCACTCATATACAAGGTTTTCTAATGGCTTCCATGAATTTATCAAAGACTAATAGCCAAGCCATAGCTTAGAGTTTAGGAGGACATAACCTACATGCATTATAAAGGTGAAAATAGGCATTAGGAGGAAATTATAATAGCTACATGTAGAGCCTGTAATAGGTATAAAATTACCTGTAGCAACTAGATAGTTGTGTTCAAAATGACTATCTTTTCTCCTTGCTTCTTTTTTTTTTATTTTTTATCCCTCAATAGCTAGCAAGTTGGTTTTCTATGTAGGCCCATTTTACAGTTCTAGGCAGCTAGTAGGCTAGTTTTCTAACCAAACTCTACCAATAATACCCAAAAATGGGTTTTCATTATTGGATGATCTTTTTTTTTAACTCTAGCTTATGCTTGTAGTAGAATGTTTATTTAGGGTCCTTGCCAAGACACCTATAAGGTTGACTATCAAAGACCAATTGAAGGTCTTATTCATCATACTAGAGGAGGGATATGATGTCCTCCTCTCCTTCTTCATATGAGTGTTGGTTGGTGCTCCCTTTATTTGGTGAGACATCATGCCTATCTAGTACATCAATGTATCCATCTTGTAATTTATTGTGAATGTGATTGGTAAAATCTTAAGTGAGCGGATTTTTATACAAATTTAGTTTATGTCCATTGACCAATAGAAAAAATCTTACTGGATCAATGGTTTGGAGTTGTACTGCTCTATTATCATAAACATACTCAATCTCAAAAGGACTAGGCCATATGGTCTAGAGTTTTCCCTTTTGATCCTAGTATTTGGAGTTGAAAATAAGGTCCCAATATCTTACATTGAATTTCTTGGTCTTGTAGACACCTAAATCTGGCCACTGATAACCTCCAATCAGGGTTTTGACTAATTTCCACCAAAGTGCACAATTTGGCTCAAAAACACTAAAACATATTAAAAGCTTTGAAATTAATATATTCAAATGCCTATTTTTTCCAAGATTATATTAAATGGGGTAATTCAATTTATGAGCTAGCTAACTTTGATTAGATCATTTTGAGTCAAAATGCCAATTTTACACCTGAGTGCCTTGGATTGTTCTTTTCTATCAAATCTCTTACAAGAGACATGTGCCTTTGTTATTTTGTGTTGTAAACATCCTAAATGGGAATATGGTTCCAATCATCTAACATCAACTCCCAATTTTAATCTAATCAAATTTTAAGCCAATAACAAGATATTTTGACCAATTTGATTAATTTGCGCACCAAGAATCAAAATTTGCACCAAAGTTAACTAATCATATTTTAGGATAATTAAAAAAAATTAGGGCCTTAAGTTAATTTTTAATGGAAATTGCTTAATAAATCTTTATTAGAAATTGATTTTTATTAACTATATCTTCAAGTGACATCATCATATAGGGTGGCATCCATAAGCCATAAATGCATAAAATATAAAGACTATGGATCTCCCATGCCTTACTAAGACCCTCCATGCCTATTCAATGCCCTTATATCCCAAATATTAATGGAGATATTTTTATAATGAATAAAATATTTGGATTTATTCATGACCACACATCTCAATTTTGAGATGGATGGTCATGGTTGATCCTCAAACCATTCTAGAAAATATATAAATAGGAGGCCTTGCCTATTGAATTTGAAGCTCTTTTATCCCAAATTTATAATTCCCAAATACATTCAAAAATCATTTCATCTTATTATTATAATGCCAAAATATTGAGCCAAAGCCAAGCCAAGCCAAAGCTACACAAGGTGCCAAGGAGAGATGGAGGTAGCCAAGCTTCCAATGATGCATAATTCATGAGCACAAACTGAGTTAGAAAATTAAAAAATAAATTTGGAGCATCCAAATAAGTTAAAATAAGGTTGATGATAAAGAATAAAAATTGATGGCTACGGGTGAGGGCTCTGGTGGCCTGCGTTTTGGGGAAGCGTTTACGGCTGGACGGCCTCTGCCTAAAGATAGTTCGCAGCAGGCAGAGAGGGAGGCATTCTATGTAGGGGAGCATGTGAAGATTAATAAAGTGAATGGATGTTTTCCTTGTAGCCAGGATAGACCTGTGCTTGTTATCCCATCAGAATCTGTCAAGGAAGATGTTGATTACTTGGCTTCACATGCATTAATTTGCAAGTTTATTGGAATTCACATATCCCAGTCAGCTCTGGAAGCTTGGATTCACCAAACATGGTAGATTGAAGGAGATTTTGACATCATGTTGGTTGGTAACAGCTATTTCATGGTAAATTTTACTTGCATCTCTGATAGGAATAGAATTTTTGAGGGAGGTCCATACTTTTATGACCGTATTGGCCTGTTCATAAAACCCTGGCATGTGGAGTTTAACTCTACTAAGGATCTTCCTTCACGAGTCCCAGTATGGGTTCACCTACCGAGGTTTCCTTAGGAATTCTGGTGAGATGATATCTTGCAGTAGATTGGTGCCATGATTGGAACACCAGCTGCAATTGCTCACCAATCTCTGGACAAGAAGGTAATCTCTTATGCTCAGATGTGTGTTGATATTGACATAAATAACCCTCTACCATATTCTATGAAAATATGCTTGGGTTCCTCATCCTAGATTCAACAAATTGATTATGAGTCCATCCCCTTCTGGTGCCGCTTCTGTCATGTATATGGTCATCTCCATCGGTAATGCCCTCGTGCACCCAAAGGTCCTAACAACCCTAAGGGAGTAGCTAGTTCATGATATGCCAATGCAAGTATGAGTAATGGACAAATTGATTTTGGTCTCAATAGAAATGGACAGCCAGGCAGTGCTACAAAGGGGAAAGCCCACCTGAATACCCCTAGTTTGGAACAAGGCCAACTTGACTTGCCTGAGCTTGACAGGGATGGCTTTACCCCTATTCAACGTCGCACTAGAGGGCAAGGGATAAAACACTCACATCTGTACTGGTAAGGAGATGCAAGGTTCAACTGGTTTGAAGTTCTTGATAACATGATTATAAAAGAGGGTTTTTTGATGATAGAACAACATGGTTCACTAGACTTGGAAGGAAAGAGTGTTACTCCTATGGCTGCCTAGGACATTATTATTCAACAAATACCGGAACCTCCTCCAGGCCCAGAGTCCAAAGCCCTTGTGGTGGCACCCATTTAGGACAAAGATACATGCTGGGTAGATTTGGTAAAAGAAGTGGAAACTCCCAGCAAAGAAAAGGGACCTTCTCCCTCTCTTGGTCTAATGTAGAGACCTTTTAAGAAGGTTTCCTCTTCCACACCTTCCAGAGTAGGATGCAAGAAGGATCAAGATAGAATTAAGCTTACAGGGGATTTACTAGTTGAGTCAGGGGTGGTGAAAACCATGGATGAGCACTTCCCTCATTCTACCCAATGATTATCTTGTCATGGAATGTGAGGGGGTTGAATAGCATCCCCAAACAAAAGGTTATTCAAAAGTTGGTGAAAGATCATTCCCCTGATATTTTCTATATTCAGGAGACTAAATTCTTCGTGGACTCTTTGATCACATGCTATTCTAAATTTTGGTTTTGTGGCCAATGCTAGTGTATTGGCACCCCGGGGACCTCGGGTGGTTTGGCAATGTGTTGGGATCCTAGGAAAATTATACCAAGCCATTGGCTGTCCTACACCTCAGCCTTCTCAATGGTATCTTCCTCCTTGGAAACTAGCGAGATGATCTTGGTCACTAATGTGTATGCCCCAGTTGATCTCCCAGGTTAGCTTAAACTATGGGACCACATCCGATATGTTTGAAGCTGCCATCCCTTCCTGCCCTAGATTATAGCTGGGGATTTTAATTCTATTCTCAGCCTAGAGGAGAAGAGAGGTGGAGTAGCTTGATTGAGGCTTTCTTTAGAGGTGTTTTGGCAAAACATTGACCTACTACATCTTTTGGACATCAAACCCCTCAATGGTATATTCACTTGGAATAACAAGAGGATAGGGGACACGACCATTTTGGAATGCCTGGATAGGTTCCTTATCTCTTGTTTTTAGTGATCCAATTCCTTTTCTCTCTCCTTTGAGATCTTAGATTGGTGAGGTTCTGAACATTGGCCTATCAAGCTCACAGAAAGTTTTATTGCTGCTCCCAAGAAGCCCCCTTTCAAATTTTAGTTGATGTGGCTTTGTGAGACTTCCCTCCATGATTTAATGCCTGGCTGGTGGAGGCAAGGGGGACCAAATTATGGTATAGCTATGTTTGTTTTTGTGAAGAAGCTCCAGTTCATGAAAATGAAATTGAAGTATTGGAACAACCACTATTTTGGCAATCTCCACATCAGGAAGAGGAGGGCACAAGACCAGCTGGACACCATCACCAGACAGATTCGTGACTTTGGACTATCAGAAGCCTTGCGCTTAGCTGAGTGTCAAGCTTCTATGGACCTGGCTGAATGGGAGCTTCGAGAAGAGATTTTTTGGAAATAGAAGGCTCGAGTTGACTAGCTTCAAGAGGGTGATAAGAACATGGATTTTTTCCATCATTCTATTCAAGATTGACGCAACAGGAGTTTCATATCTTCCCTTATTACTGTGGATGGTAGGAGCATGAATTCCTCTTAGGATATTTCTAGGGAAGTGGTATGGTTTTATTCAACTTTCTTTTCTAGTGATACTCCTCCTGATGAGTTAGCCGAAGGTACTATTTTGTCCTGCATTCCCTCTATAGTGTCATCAGCTATGAATGACTCTCTTTTATGGCCTATCAGTATGTCTGAGTTGGAGGGGGTGGTCTTTGGCATGAAGCGAGGTAAGTCTCTGGGTCTAGATGGATTCCCCATGGAATTCTTTTAGGAATTTTTGGATGTTATTAACCAGGATCTCTTAGGGGTAATTCATGAGTCTTACTCCAATAAAGAAATGCTTCAGGCCTTGAATGCTACTTTTCTAGTGCTCATTCCAAAGCATGAATAGGAGAATCAATTGGAAGGTTCTAGGCCCATTTCTCTCTACAATGTTGTCTATAAAATTATCACTAAACTCATTGTGGACAGGCTTAAAATCTGCCTGCCCATGAATTTCTCCGAGGAGCAAGGGGGTTTTGTTACTGGCAAGCAAATTTTGGACGGGGTGGTTATAGTGGCAGAAGCTATCCATTCGATGAGTACTTCCCAAGAATGGGCTATGTTAATGAAGCTTGACATGGCTAAGTCATATGATAGAGTCATTTGGGGCTTCTTACATAGAGTTTTCCTGGATTTTAGCTTCAATCGGGACTAGATCCATTGGGTGCTCAGCTGTGTCATGAACCCTTCTTTCTCAGTTCTTATCAATGGTGCTCCCTTAGAGATTTTTGGCACCTCTAGAGGACTTCAGCAGGGAGACCCACTCTCTCCATATTTATTTATTATTCTGGCTGAAGGCTTGGGGTGACTTATAAAGCTTTGGGTTTGTCAGCATGCACTTCAAGGTTGGAGTTGGGGAAATGGATTACCCACCTTGTCCCATCTCTATTTCATGGATGACATGTCTCTTGTAGGGAGAGCTCAGATCTAGGAAGCTAAAAATTTTTGGCTCACTGTGGACACCTATTTGGCAGCTTTTGGGTAGAAGTTGAATGACCACAAGTCCTCTATTTTGTTTTTCAACACCCCTGAGCCTATTCAATAGAGGATTATAGCTATCCTGAGGTTCCAACCATAGTCTCTTCCCCTCACATACCTTGGAGTCCCTATTTTGGTCAAGAGGTAGTTGAGGCTCTTCTAGCAGAAGGTACTAGACAAACTTAGATAAAAATTTTATCACTGGACCCATAAGTGGCTCTTTACAGTAGGCAGGGTGACACTCTTGCAATCGGTGGTTCAAGCCCTTCCCATCTATTGCAGCATGGTGTAGGCAGCCTCGGGGTACTTCTTGAAATAATTTGATGCTCTTTCTCACCAATTTTTATGGAGTGGTAATCTATTGAACACTAAATGGAGTCTGCTTAATTGGGACATTGTTTGTCAGCCAAAAAAGGATGGTGGCCTTGGGCTGCGCTCTACAATTTTGAGTAGTCAAGCTCTTGCCACCAAACTCTATTGGCATTGGTGTTCTAGCCTAGCTCAGCTTTGGGCCCGTATCTTGGCTTTTAAATACTACCCCAGAGAGGAGCAGGTGGTCATTTCAAGACTTCCCCTTGAGGGAAGAGGCTCGATGGTGTGGAACACCCTCAAGCAGGGAGCTCAGCTGGTGAAAAATAGCCTCTTTTGGATCTACAATAGAGGAATAGACATGCTTTTTTGGAGTGACTCCTGGGATGGGTTTCCCCCTCTCTTATCCTCCCACCCACACTTACAGATGCTTTGTGATCCTTTCCTTTATGCAGGATGGTATACGGTGGATCATTATAAGGAGGCTGTCAGGTTGGGCACTACCATGGGGTATCGATGGAAGAACTCCTTAGATTGGCCACTAGGTGGCTCTATAGAGGATCAGCTCAAGTTATCTATGATATTGGGCTCTAGGGAGTGTAGCTCCTTGTAGGGGCATGATGTGTTGGCTTGGGGTGGAGATCCCTTAGGAAAGTATTCTATGTCTTTTGGATACCGTGCTTTGATAAAACAACACTTAGATGAAGTGGTGGTTCCCTAGGGGAACAAGGTCTGGAATAGCTATTTGTGGCCCAAGTGTAACTTCTTTCTTTGGGTGTTGGTTTATAATAAGGTGTCTCACCTAGGACAATCTCTGCAAATGGGATTTCCAAGGGCCCTCTATGTGTGTTCTTTGCCATCGTAGTGTGGAATCTATCTCCCATCTTTTCTTTTAGTGCCCTTTTGCCAAACAAATTTGGCACTTTTGGTGGGAGGTCTATGTAGACACTGAAATCATGTCTATCCCCTAGGTCATCTTTCACCCTTGGCCCCCCTTGGCCCATGTCCTAACCCTTGTCTTAGCCCCCTCCATTTATCAAATAAATATTTTAATTTATTTGGCCCTCTTCCACCTCACCCATGCCACCTTGGATCCCCTCCTTGGATCCCCCCACCTCTCTCCTAGCCTTTATTGCCCAAATCTCCCCTTTATCCTTCCTCTCGCATCCATTTATGCCTTCCTCGACCGTTTTCCCATGGCCCCCTGACTCGGCAGTGTGCAAGAACGGATAGAGGCTAAAATTAGCCTCTGTCCCCATTCTTTGACCGCCGACGTCAGTCATTATTCGGCTGACGTCGATGGTTCTGCCAGCATCGGTAGCCTTCAAAACCATTTTCTACAACCATTCTTTGTCCCCCCCGTGAATAGAACTCTCTTGATGCTTTTGCATTCATATTTTCTTCTCCTCCCCCTCGTACAGCAACACCAATAGCTACAAACACCTTACAGGAACAGCTCTAAGCAACAGTTCCATTTGCAAGTCCTTCAACAGCTTTGACAACAGGTTTTTCCATTCTTTAATCATCAAGCAAGAGGTAAGCACAGTGTTGTTTTCCATTTCATTTCTTATTTAATCTATCTATTTAGCTAATCACTGCCAAGACCTTTCCTATCCTTCCCTTGAGAGGCTGAAAGGCCTTCTCAGACCCCTGCCTCTCATTCATTCCCCTTTATGCTTCTGGTTCCCAACCAGTCACTTTCTCGGACAACATTCTCAGTCCCTCAGACCTCCAGGGAATCTCTTAGACCTCTAAATAGACCTCCCTGACCCTTAGACAAGATCACAGTCCATTCTACAGACCAAAAACCACCCTGTAACTTGGCAAGACCCTGTTTAAGACTACTACCTTGGCTGACCTCATCCATTTCCCCTATCGACATTGATAGCCTAATCAATGTCGGCGACTTTACCTGATTGACGCCAGCAATACCACCGATGTCGGTGACTATGCAAAAGCAAATTGCTTCTAAATAGGTACGCATTTGCCTTAAGTTCTTTCTTTCTATTTTTCATCATTTCTCACTTTCTATTTCTGATCAACATTCTATTTTTAACAATGGATTGGCATCCTCCAAGAAGCCTTTGCACTTCTAGGACCAAGCTCTTGCTTGGTAGTCCACCCTTTTGTCATCTAACATTTTTCGTATTTAGTGTCTTTCTCTTTCAGGCGTCATCCTCCACAACCAAAGAGGAGTTCCTGCTATCATCTAAATTTTTGTGTGCATGTCTACAATCCAGGTACATACAAACCCTCATCCTTCTTCTTAGTTTCTCATTTTCTCTTTCTTGAATGTGAAAAGCAAATCTAGCATAGAAACATTCTAGCATGCTCGGTGGGACCTTAGGGTCTTCCTTGGGTTCTTTTTCTTTTTGTTCATATAGGTGCATTAGGTTTCTCCCTTTTCACCTCTTTCTTCTCTTCTAAACAACATCATAAGCAGGATTAAAAGGAACCTTTCTTTCTTTTCTTGCATTTCAAACTAGTCAAAAATCATATCCTTCAACCCTTTCTCAACTTGTTTTCATTCAAACTCACATTTTGACTTGGGCTTAAAACACATTGCATATCACTTCTACTTGCTTGCATTTTTGAGTCCACATCTAGTAATTAATAAATCACATCTTGAATTAATCGTAGTCCACTTGATGTTACACGACCAAACCATTTACACCAAATCAAACATCAAACTCACTTGAGACAAGGCCCGACTGGGATTTCATCACCCAGCGGATACCTTACCCATCCCGGTGATCCTACTTGGATTTCATCACCAAGGGGAAAGCCCACTCTGTTCTCTGGCAGAGTCTAATCTCTAGGGAAAGTATATTTTGGCTAAGTGAGACTAGCTTATCACTAGGCTCGTGAAGTGAGGGGAGCTTGCTCCTTAGCACCAGGCCATGTACGGAACCTAACCCAGACTCTTGAGTGCCTAAACAAACCTAAAACCATCCATAGACTACCTCTTCTAGGACCCTTCTAATAGCCAACCTCCCCAAACATCACTTTAAGGCATAAGCCACACAAGCATAATAATTTATTTCTAGGGATTTAATGCTTAGGCTCTGCTTGTGTTCTTCATCTTTTCTGTTCTTATCTGCTTGTTTGAGCTAGTGAAGACGTTCTTCTTCATTTTTTTCCAAAAACTCTCAAATCTTTTGGGTTTTTGGAAAACACAGTCACCAGCATCAGTTTTACCATCGATGTCGGTAACCTTTTCTCACCGGCATCAGTTATCTAACCGATGTCAGCCATCTTTCTCACCGACATCAGTTTTTCAACCGACATTGGTCTCTATCATAGTTCTTTTTTTTCAAAACAACAGCCTTAAAACCTGCCCCTTTTTCTTCCAAAACCCCATTCTGAGTATCTGAAACTAAAAAAACACATTTTTTGAAACCTGACCTTTCTTGCCTTGAATGGTTCTGACTCGCAGTCAAGCCAAGGCTCTAGTCAACCACGCGAGGCATCAACCGCTTCCATTTACCCTATCCATAACTAGTCCTATAATGGAGTTCCACTCAGAGACTGAAAGAACTCCTACTCACCCAACCCCACCCCAAACTCCTATTGTCCCAGAAGGGGACCAAGATTTAGCATGATTCTTGGACCTCAACGTCAAAGCCTTGCAGCACTATCTCGCACATAGCCGAATGCGAGACTCCTTAGGTAACCCAATCTATGGGATGTCAACTTCCTTAGTCAAGACAATAATCACATCAACAACATCTACAATTCAACCTATAGACAATCAAGCCAACACTTCGACTAATAACCCAACTGTGTCCTACCTTCAAAATTTAGCCTCTCCTTCTAGACCTACCTCCATGGGGGTTTCGGTACCCCCTCAACCTCAAACTACTCAACCAAATCCAACACCTTTCCAAAACCTAGTGGTCTCTATCCCTCCTACTCTTGCACCTATCAACACAAGAGTAACTACTTACCCTTCAACAAGTGTGGCCACTCCTCAACCATCTTTGATAGCCCCTATCCAATTTGTGCCTACCAACCCCATAACACAAGTGCCCTTATCTTTAAATTCCACCTCAATAACTAGCTACCCATATGTTGCATCTATGCAACCAACCACATCATATGCCCCTCTCAATATCTTTCAAGTGCTTTATAATCTAAGAGGCGCTCCACCTGCCAATCCATCAGCAGATATCATCAAAATGCTGATGGACAAGATGTCTAGCCTAGAGACCTCCATTTTTGGCTCACACAATGCTCTCTCATACGAGCAAATTTGCAATGAGCCCATTCATCCTTCTATCCTGATCAGGCCATATCCCAGCTAGTGGAAACTTCCTAAATTTTCTCATTTTCAAAGCAAGGAAGACCCACAACAGCTCTTACAGGCATTCAGACATGCCTGTTACCTTATTGCCCATGATGATGCATTGCTTTTATGCACATTTCCTATGTCTCTCTCTGGTGCTGTGCTTGACTGGTACAGCTCTCTTACCAGCCATTCCCTCTTCACATTCACACAGCTAGCCCAACTCTTTCTTGATCACTTCTCCATCAACATCACCAAGAAGGTCTTGATCATAGACCTCTATTCTATTCACCAATTCGAGGATGAATCCATAGCTGACTTAATTGCTCACTGGAGAGGCCTCATCAATCAACTCTCCTTTTCCTTACCCCAACCCAAACTTATTGAACTTTTCTCCCAAGCCTGCACCAAACATATTTCTTCCACCTTACGGGTTCAGATCTTCCACACCTTCGACGAAGCCTTCACAATGGCCCACAAAATTGAATTACGTGCCATTGAGGAGAATAAAGTCAAGTTGTAGAGCAAGAATCCCAACTCTAAAACCAATGACTCCTCTTCTTCTAAACCTTCATCATCCAATCCTAAGTCTAAAGCTTTAGCTAATGTTGTGATCGTTAGACCTTCATCCTCTTCACCTTCAACCAATTAGCCTGAGCCATCCACATCTCAGAGCGCCACCTACCAATTCTAGTAGAGATACGTATAATGACAGTATACTCCTCTCAGAGAATCATACGCGTCTATGCTAAAAAAACTTGTTAAACAAGGGGTTCTCAATCTTCCCTAGATCTGACCACCTCCACAATTTGATCCCTCACGTGCCATCCCTATGTGGTATAGGGAAAATGACTTTTGCAACTACCACAGTGTCAAAGGACATGACACGGAGAACTGCAAGACCCTTAAAAACATAATCCAATACATGCTTGAAAAGGGTGACCTCATCCTAGACAATCCCAATGCACCCCCTAATCAGGGCATCGACATCTTCAAGCAACCATTTCCCAATCATCTACCGACCCAAAACAATGTCCAAACCTTGATTGACAACACTCATGAACACAACATTCAAACAGTCAATACGGTCTCACCCTTCATCCCTGACCAACCTCAAGAGGTTAGTCCATCTACCAGTCCATCACGTGTGGACGAACCTCTTTTCCCGATTAGTTCTCTGTCAACCTCTCTCATCTTGGAGGATGCCTCAACCTTACCGGCACCGCCGATCTCACCATCCTCTTTCCTGCTACCTATGGAGGACCTGACCCTTCCTACTCCTCGACCGCAAGTGGAGGGCACCATCATCCCTGCCCTTTACCCGCTTGAGGAGCCTCATTCTCTGGTTTTTTCTCCACCCAGGGAAGAACCTGCCTCTCCTTCGTCTCCAACTAAGGATGAATCTATCACGACTTCATCATGCCATGGGTTTGAAACTGCTACACCCATCTCATCTTCAGCCCCATAACCATCAACATCTTCTCAAGGACCCAAACCTCATCCAAGATCTTCTCAACCATTTTCCTGACTAGTGGAGAAAATCAGACTTCTCCCTTCAAGGAAAGTGGAGCATCAGGTATTATGGGAGCATCTTAAAACTCTTCAACATGCTTGTGCCCTCTCGTCTCATGCTACCAACCCTCCTAAGGTAGAATCTCCCAAGACTCTCAATAAAGACCAGACTCCCACTTCTAAACCCGCATCTACCCCATCTAAGCCAACCAAGCCACTCGGCGTTCATCCTGTCTCTACCCTCACTCACCCGCAAGTGAAGGTGGACTTAGACCAGACCTTGACCAATAGTAGTCTTCCAACCAAGTCAAAGAAGGCTACCAGACCACAGAAGCGAATGCCTCCTCCCCCATCACCATTACCTTCCATTTTGGGCCCCCATCCTTTGACCTTGACCAGAGTCCTTCCCATTTCAACCTCTAATCAAAACTAGTTGCCTCCTTTGCTTCCTTTGCCTACCTCCAGCCTACCCTCTCCTAAAAAAGTGGTACCTCTCATGAAGAAAGTGTCGTCTCTGCCTGTCACTGCACCATCAACCCAAAAGGTGGTACAAAAACCTCCTCCAACTCTGCCTAAGCAAAAGTCACCAGCATCGCACACATCAACTAGCACAGACCCTTTAGTGGGCTCATACTCGTTGATATTGCACCAACTTTTGCAGACTTCCAGCATAACCCTTCCACCCATCAGGCCTTTCCAACCTCTCAAGTCCAAGCCCTTCTGGTTCGATGACATGAAGATTTGCTTATACCATCGTACGCTAGGACACGATACCAAGACTTGCTGTGCCCTCAAGGCCATCATTCACCGCTATATGGAGAAGGACACTCTTCTCCTTGAGGACACTCTTGATTGACCCTCGACACCTTCCCATCCAACCTCTTCAACCACATCAACATCTCACCAGCCGGCCATGACCCCTTCTTCACCTCCTATCTTTGAAATCAATTCTATCCACATAACCACTAGGTCACAAAAGGACAAGGCAAAAGAAAAAGCCACAATTCCTTGGACCTACCCTTTCGTTAAACCACCTCTAGTGCCCAAGCCTAAAATTTCTATCCTTAGTGCATCTTAGCCTTCTTCTTCTTCCTCTTTCGGGCCGATTCATGACTCCATGTTAAAACAGCTTCACCAGACACCTGTGAAGATGTCCCTTTATGACCTTATCTAAACCTCACCCCAGCATTGTCAAGCCCTCATTAGAGCCCTAAAGGTAGTGGAGGTCCAACCTAAGGACCCCCAACCACTCGCTGCCCTCATCCACTCTTTATCTCTTGTTGCCTCCATCACATTCAGTGATTCTGAGATTCCCACATCCAACACGAAAGATCAAGACGCCACCCTCTTCATCACTGCCTATGTTGATTAGACACACATTAAATGTGTTATGATCAATAGAGGTGCCAGCATCAACATTATCTCTACCCATGCCTTTGATCAGTTGGCTCTTCCCAAGAATTGTGTATCTAAAATCGATGCAATCTTGCCCTCCTTCAATGACACCACTACCATGACCATTAACACAATCATCCTTCACGTTTGTGTTGGTCCATGCACAGTCCCAGAGCTCTTCTATATCATCGAAGGAGAGTTTCAATACAACATGTTGTTGGGCCAACCCTAGATCTACGCCATGGCCTGTGTCCCCTCCATCCTGCACCGTTGTGTGAAATTTGAGCATGACGGGCAAGTCCACACCATTCCCACTGACCCATCACCTTTCAAAACTTGTAACACCACCTACCGTCTAAATGATGTCCTCATTCCTATCAAGCTGTCAACTCTGGCACCACCTCCATCTGCAGAAGCTTCGACCAGTTCACAACCGGTGGTCGCCCTCACCCCACCTCTTCAAGAGACAACCAAAAACCCCATGGAAGACATCTTCTAATGACTTTCACTTGGGGAATATCACTTGATGACTTTAGACATGTTCCAAACTCCGCAAGAGTATGGATGCCTTCACCACAGCCTTAGTTACAACCATCAGATCGGGATGATCATGCCTTATGGTCCTCCTCACCTCCAAACCAATCTTGTCTATGGGGGGCTCAATCAAGCTCCTACTAATGGCAACCCTCTCTCTTCACCCCAACCATTCACATCAGACTTCTCATTTCTTGGCAACCCTGCCTTTGCACACACTTACCTTTACAGGTGTGCATGGAAGGGTTTTGGTTTTAGACGCTATGAGCAGGGCTTCCATCAGCCCATCAAGCCACTCAACGATGATGATGCCAAAAAATGATATGACTTGGGATACCACAACCCCACTCAGGCTCCTTCATACCTTTGCCCCGAGCCCACCATTGACCAATCCCCTCTAAGCTCACCCATTCTCCTCCTTCACCCACAGAGTCGGTGGTTTCCATCCCTCCTAACTTTTTCAATGCCTAAATGCCATTCACTTGGAAACCCCTGACCTATCAACTAGGTGGGGTACCCAGGGCTCTCCTCTTAATCTTCTTTCCATCTCATTTATCTAACCCATTAATCATTCGCACTGGGTGTTAGACATTCTTCCTACCACCAAATGGTTGGGGGGAGTTTGACTTTATACTACCTATCATGACCTTGACCAAACATCAATCACACATCAACCATGACCTCAATCAATCATCAAACCAAACCTCGACCAAGCCTCGGCCAAACATTGACCAAGCATGACCAAAGCAACAATCAGCCAAACATTCAACCAAACCTTGACCAATCATCAACCAACCTTTTAATCATGACCAAACACCAATCTTGACCCAGCCCTTGACCAGTCTCAACAAATCAGCGACCACATCAACCCACTTCTTAATCATCGACTAGCATGTCACCAATATGGAGCGAAGTAAACGAGGCAAGTTTTCCCCTAATTGGCTCAGACCTTTCATCATCATGCACAAGTATGAGTCAGGGACTTATCGTCTATCTTCTCTCAATGGATAGCCAGAACTTGAGCCTCTTAATGCCTTACATCTGTGACCATTCTACTGCTAGTCAAGTACTCATCCACTTAACATTTAACTTGAGCTCATCCCTTGAGCAATCCCCATCCTCTTAATCCCCATTCCTTTTAACCCTATGCCCCTTAACAAATCCTCTATAACCCTTTTATGATGTATGGATGCTTTGTCTTAATAAAAGGGAGCCCTTGAACTTCTATAGTCTTGTCCATGACTCCAAATTCTGTCAACAAAAAAAAAATTGAGATGTCAAAACATATCCAAGGTCACCTAGTCAAATCTAAAAGTAGACTGCTCCCTCGAAGGATAGCTGTACTATCATTGTTGTAGCTAATAGACTGTTCCCTCGAAGGACAGCTATTCAAACATATATAAAGCAAAATATAGACCACTCCCTCGAAGGATGGCTATGACTAAATCTTGCTACAAACAACACTTTCTTAGAAGCTTCCCGCATCGATCAGCTTCACAAATGACCACAAAGCAAAATGACATCTCTATGTAGACTTTTCGCATTGATCAGTCTGCCCAAAAAAAAAAAATGGGTCATGGACTTGGCTTGTAGTTGTCTCAGGGTCTCCTATAAAAAGGGGCAAGGTTATCTCTACTCTTAAATGGGTTACCCTATCCCCCTCCTAACACCTGCTCAAGGGACTTTGAGCTCACTTTAATGTCAAAGTGATTCGATTACCATTCTAACACAACCATGGTCAACGATGCAATGCATGAATGGGGCTCTTTGTTCTAACAACCCCTATCTAAGCTATCATTCTG
Source organism: Torreya grandis (assembly GCA_037957365.1). Lineage (NCBI taxonomy): Eukaryota > Viridiplantae > Streptophyta > Pinopsida > Cupressales > Taxaceae > Torreya > Torreya grandis. The sequence continues at coordinate 4,555,128 of JARHVA010000361.1, read as the reverse complement.
GTCCTTGTCAATGAAAGGGTGATTATGTCTTTCACTTCCTTTACACTTTGGTCACATTAAAACTTCATCATTTGTCAAATCAAATCAACTCAACTCGACTCTTTTCAGACCACTCACATAACCTATTCACACTAGTTTCTATGGATACCAATACACATGGAAACTATGGACTCCACCATTTATGTTCAACATAAACCATTACTTGCTGAAGCATAAATAGACTTTGATTCATTTTTAGCATACACCCATCATGACTATGGAAAATTGCTAGGGATGAAAGACCTCTCAACCAATGTTACAGAATACACCATTTGGAAAAGGCTGTAACATCTTTTTCTCCTCATCATTTCAACCCATGACCAAACCAACCCACCATCAACCACTTGGACCCCTAGTCTGAACTACATTGGTATGAGGCCCTAAGACCAAGGCTATGTAGGCAGCACTTAGATGACATGATGTCTTCTAGGGTTAGCTCGACCACCTTTATTTGTTCATCTCTCTGATGGAAAAACCTTCTCTTCTTTAACCATGACCTTGACCTCGATCAAGACCCATCAACCACTCAGACCCTTCATCTGAACTACATTGGTCTGAGGCCCTAAGACCGGGGCTATGTAGGCAGCACTTAGATGACACATCTTTTGGGGTTAGCTCGACCACCTCTATTTGTTCGTCTCTCTGATGGATAAACCTTCTCTTCTTTGACCATGACCTTGACCTCGACCAAGATCAATCAACCACTTTGACTCTTCCTCCCTTTTTGGGAGAACTACATAGGCTTGAGGCCCTAATGACAGGGGCTATGTAGGTAGCACTCAGTTGACATGGGGTCTTCTAGGGCTAGCTCGGCCATTCCTTCATTGCATTTCTTCCATCACATTTTTTTTGTCACCTGTCAATCACATCACAAATAATCACATATTTTCATAATCATTAGCATAATCATTTTCATCATGTCCATCCATAGTCATTAAACATCACCATTTAATCTAAAAATCATAACCATTCACATCAAACATCAACATCAATATCATTAATCATCATCATATAACCATTTCATTAAACATCACATTCATCATCACATTAGTCATCATAATCACAAACATAGCATCATCATTATACACATCATACCAAAACATGCATCAAATCAAAGTGCCATAAACATTAAACACATCCATATAATTTCTCATAACTCATGTCAATAATCCAAAATAATCTCATCATATATATCTTGAAGTTTTATACAATTGCACAATCTGTGCATCTCTCTCTCTAAAAAAAATCACATACATCTCGCATCATCAACACGCAAGATGGTATATACATCATATCAAAATCTACCCTCAAGGCTGTGGCTGTGGTGGTGGCAGTGGCTGAGAAGATGCTATATCCTCTCCCCCCTCTGATCTACACCATTTGCGTGAATCTATAGCAGTCACCCATGACATAGACTGCTGCTGGCTTAGCTCTGCCCTCATATCTGAGTATCAATGTATCTAAGGAAACCCCCTTATGGCTCCCTCATAATATGTGATCTCATCCAATGCATTATTGTATCTAACTATAGGTACGGTCTGCGATGGACCCATTTGCCTTGTTGTTGTCCCATGTACTGCCCCCTGTGGCTGTGCAAATATCGGCTGTACTGATGCCGACTGTCTTGGTCCCTATGAAAATGCTGGCTACTGAGATGGCTGCTGCAATAGGCCCTGCCCTCCAAAACTTTGACCTGCCACTATCTATGCCTGGGCTACAACCAGCTATCCTTATAATAGAGTGACCTGCCCTATCAGCGCTACCACCTATCCTGTCACCCCCGCCAGCTGCCCCTACAAAACTATGACTTGTCCTTACAAAATGGCCATTTGAGCCTGTGCCGCATCCCTCTCTTATCGCACTGTGTCCCTCTCCTCACGAACTGTATTCCGCTCCCTGGTGTTAGCCTATAGATTCGACTGGGGACCCACCTATACACCTATGTACCATCCTGTCCACCATGTTATGTAGGCCTCTATACACCCTAGGTCAGCTATCCCAAGTCCTGTCAGCAACTCCTCAAAATTTGGCCCCTCTGTCTCTTCTGGCAGTGGAAGCGATGCCTCTATATCATCCCGCCTGTACTATAGGAACACAGGAAGTACATCCTATAGCAGCCTGTACTGGTGCCACACTCTCTCTACTGAGATCCTCTCGAGCTCATCGACTCACCTACCTCTAACCCATCGCATGCTCTGAGTCCCGACCATTTACTCACCCTGGTCTCTGAATGCTAGATATACCAAGTATAATTTCCAGATGATATCTGTTGGAATTAGGGCCTCTAGTACCCCTCAGTAGTGGTCGATATCCCTGACCACTCCATCCACCCGTGTTTATGCCATCATCTTGCACCATCACTTGAATCTGACCTTGAAGCTAGCCTGGATCGCCACTGGGAGGCCAAGAGGTCGTGTAACCATGATATGCTCATATGCCAAGCAGTGTAGAAGGTGGCCTACACACAGACTATACTGTCACCACTGACTGATGCCCCATAGCTCTCTGTATACCTGGGCCAAAAAGATAGGTGCCTAGGCAAACACTGTCTACTGCTCCAGCATGTCCATCAAAACCCCAGTCATGGCGATCGGGAACCTACCTCCCTCCACATTTGGCAATGCATAGATTGTGATGCTAATCATCATCAAGATAGCCAATCAATGTGCACCCTCATTTGTTGCGTATAGAGGCTCATAAGCAAAACTAGCTGAATGGTAGCTCATCTCTATGACATGCTCCCCAAACAACATAGCCATGTGTATATCGTGTGCCTCTCTCGAGCATGCATAGATGTTAGCTCCATGTACTAGGAGCCACAAAATCTGATACACGTCCTTGATTGTGACCGTCATCTCACCCGTGGGTAGGTGGAAGGTGTTTGTGGCATGGTCCCACTGCTCGATCAATGCCACCATGAGGCTCACATCCCTCACCACTCTGCAGTAGCGTCTCAGCTTGCCTAGCCCCACTGTGTTCATCTATGCCCACTCTTTGACTGTCACACCTCCACATATCCACATCAGCAAAGTTAGGAGGCAATCCCACAGCATCAGAGTCTACCTCACTTACATCCATCAACAGTCAATCTCATGTTAAAACTATTCCTACTCTTCCTATTTGACCAACCATTCTGACCATCTATGCCTAACCTGACACTCGAAAAGCCCTTGGCATAGCTTCAACCTTTTGACTTGACCATTTTTCACCACCCTTTCTAACCAGGTAGCCATCGACATCAGTTAGCATGCCAATGACGACACTCACAAAACTGATGTCGGTCACTTAGTGACTGACATTGGTAAGTGAATGACTGATGTCGGTCACTATTCGGCTGACGTCGGTGAACCCGCTGACGTCGGTGACTAGTTCAGCCCTAAGGCTAAATGGGGCGAGCCCTAAATTTAGGGCTTCCCCCTGTGGACTCCCTAACCCCCCCAAATCACTCCTAAATCATCCCTAATCTATCCTAGACCCCCTACCCACCTTCCTAATTACCCTCCCCCCTCAATTTTTGCCTAAAGCAACTAAAAATTCAAAAATCAAATCAAAACAAAAATCAACCAAATAGGGCTCAAAGACCCTCCTACCTCATCTCAACGTCATCGGCGTGGTGGCACGATGGGTGCCGCTAGTGGTGGACCCCCCACAGATCCTCTACTCCCCTCTGCCATCTCCTCTGCGTCTCCCTCTCTGCAAGCTCCTCCTGGCCCACAAATGCCTCTGTAGCCTCCAATCACTCTCTAACTCACTCCCTCTCTCCACCAATGCCTATCTACCACCTCAACGCGCTCACTCGGTCAACTCTGTGTCACTTTCACTCACTTGGCTCCAAAGCTCTTTTCTCTCAGTCAACAAAATCACCAATGACTTTTGGTGGGCTGCCAATCCAATTTTGTCAGATTTGGTAGGCCGTTGATGTTGGCATAGGCATGCCCTAGTCCACCGACGTCAACCTATTTATGTTGATGTCAGTCCCTTTTGGTCCACCGATGTTAGTTTTATCACTGACATTGGCAAACTTCAAACCTACTTCAAACCTCCTTTTTTCATCACATTGCCTAAAATCATGCCCCCAATCAGTCAGCTCTCTAGTAGAAGTCATATTAGCCACCTGGGGCACACTTGAGATCACTTTTGCCTCTATCCATCGACAACCAGACCTTAGAGATCATGACCATCTCCTCTGACTGCAACCACTTCCAAGATGACTTTGCCTTGGTTGTTTTTGCATGTATGATACCTCACGACTAGTTAGCAAAATTGTGCGCAGACTACTTATGACCTTCACAAGTATAGGATCACAAGCTAGTTGATCCCCACTACTTGTGGCATTTTCATGTTCCTAAGAGTAGTTTTTGAGCCTGAGATACCTGGAACATGGTGACCATTGGAGCTTCAGCTTAGATTGAATAACCCAATCAGCTACAACCAAATGCTAGGGCCCAATTATTTCAATTTTGGCACTCCTCGACCCTCGACCTACGACAATTTAACCTGACCATCCTATGAAGTGGTATACGTGCAATCACGACTATTGCAGCGTTCACACTCACCCTCTCTCTATCCATCTCTCTATCAAATCGACACTCGATCTCAGGTTCCCTTCCCTCAACTCTCGCTTTGAGGGGGGAACACCTCATCCCATACCTGGGGCAACCAACTCCTATTTTTGTCTTGCAGTTCATCAAGAACAACAAACAAGACAAAAAGGGGTAAATGTAGACACTGAAATCATGTCTATCCCCTAGGTCATCTTTCACCCTTGGCCCCCCTTGGCCCATGTCCTAACCCTTGTCCTAGCCCCCTCCATTTATCAAATAAATATTTTAATTTATTTGGCCCTCTTCCACCTCACCCATGCCACCTTGGATCCCCCCACCTCTCTCCTAGTCTTTATTGCCCAAATCTCCTCTTTATCCTTCCTCTCGTGTCCATTTATGCCTTCTTCGACCATTTTTCCATGGCCCCCTGACCTGACAGTGTGAAAGAATGGATAGAGGCTAAAATTAGCCTCTGTCCCCATTCTTCGATCGCTGACATCGGTCATTATTCAGTTGACATCGGTGGTTCTACTAGCGTCAACAGCCTTCAAAACCATTTTTTGCAACCATTCTCTGACCCCCCCATGAACAGAACTCTCTTGATGCTTTTGCATTCGTATTTTCTTCTCCTCCCCCTCGTACAACAACACCAGCAGCTACAGGCACCTTGTAGGAATAGCTCCAAGCAACAGTTCTATTTGCAGGTTCTTCAACAGCTCCGACAATAGGTTTTTCCATTCTTCAATCAACAAACAAGAGGTAAGCACAGTGTTGTTTTCCATTTCATTTCTTATTTAATCTATCTATTTAGCTAATCACTACCAAGACCTTCCCTATCCTTCCCCTGAGAGGCTGAAAGGCCTTCTCAGACCCCTGCCTCTCATTCATTCCCCTTTGTGCTTCTGGTTCCCAACAAGTCACTTTCTCGGACAACATTCTCAGTCCCTCAGACCCAAAACAAGTCCCTCAGACCTCCAGGAAATCTCTCAGACCTCTAAATAAACCTCCCTAACCCTCAGACAAGATCACAGTCCATTCTATAGACCAAAAACCACCCTATAACCTGACAAGACCCTGTCTAAGACTACTACCCTAGCCGACCTCGTCCATTTCCCCTATCGACGTCGACAGCCTAACTGACGTCAGTGACTTTACCTGACTGATGCCGGCAATACCACCGACGTCAGTGGCTATGCAAAAGTAGATTGCTTCTAAATAGGTACGTATTTGCCTTAAGTTCTTTCTTTCTATTTTTCATCATTTATCACTTTCTATTTTTGATCAGCATTCTATTTTTAACAGTGGACTGGCATCCTCCAAGAAGCCCTTGCACTTTTAGGACCAAGCTCTTGCTTGGCAGTCCACCCTTTTGTCATCTAACATTTTTTGTATTTAGTGTCTTTCTCTTTCAGGTGTCATCCTCCACAACCAAAGAGGAGTTCCTACTATCATCTAAATTCTGGTGTGTACGTCTATAATCTAGGTACGTACAAACCCTCGTCCTTCTTCTTAGTTTCTCATTTTCTCTTTATTGAATGTGAAAAGCAAATCTAGCATAGAAACAGTCTAGGATCACCCATGCTGGCACATCTACTCTTTATCTAAATTTTGGGACCATTTGAGCCATCCTCCTACTCAAGCCTCATTTCTCCATGTTGCTTGGTGAATTGGCCCATCCTTTGTCTTGTGGAATATTTGGCTGGAGAGGAACAGGCATATTTTTCAGGGGGAGAGTATCAATATCAGTGTCTTGTGGGGGAGAATCTTGAATGCCCTTCTGGAAACCCTCTATGCTAAGTGTGATGTGGCAAAGGATTTAAGCTCGAGGGATGCTCAGATCAGTACACACCTCACCCCTGCCGTCCTTAGGGATGTCTCCTTCACCCCACACACTCTTGGTCATGCCCATGGATAGCTTAAGCACCTGATCATATGAATGGGTTGGTGGTCTCCTCTTGTGGCTGGTGTGCTCAAGGTTAATACCAATGGCTCGTCTCATGGGAATCCTAGACCTACTGGGATTGGCAGATTGGGATGGGACAGTTCTGGTAAGATGCAATTCTTATTTTCTATTCACAAGGGTTGGTATATGAATAACTTCATGGAAGCTCTTGTGATTTTGGTTGCTATATAGTGTTGTTCCCTCGGTTGGAATAGAATTGTTTGTGAATCTGACTCCTAGGTTGTTATCAACATGTTAAATAAATGGGATCTTGTGATGGTTGACTGGCATTTGGTTGGAGTTGTGCAACAGGTCCTCCAACTCTGTATGTCTTTTGAGATGATTTATTTTGTGTATATTCCTTGAGAATGGAACGGGGTGGTGGATTGTTTGGCCAAATGGGCATCCGAGCATGAGCCGCCTTGGAACATCTCAGATCATAAGATGCTGCCTCTGGATTTACCCCAGAAGCTTGATCAGCTGGTTCTCCAGGATAATCTTATGTAATTCTTTTCCTCTTTGGCTTTAATAAATTTTTACCCCTTTTAGTAAAAAAAAAATTAAAATAAGGTTTATTTTTCATTTTAATTTTTTTTCCATTCATGTTTTATTAACTAAGCTCCCCCTAGTGACTAGGCATAGAGATGTTATGTTGGTTAGTGTGTTTTTGTCAATTTGTTTTCATTTTGGAACTAACACGATACTAACCATCCTATATTGAGTTAAATTATTATTCTACATAATGGCACTCCTAGTGGGAATATCTTCATGAGTGTGTAACCCACAAATTTCTGTATTCATATTTTTAATTCTTGTTTTTATTGTTTTTGATTTGAAGAGTAAAAACAGCCCATAAATAATTAATAAATTTTTATTTAGTTAATTTTTTTCTAAATTTTTTTAGGAGTTATATAAATATTTTATTGATATTCTTTGAAAATTTCAAAAAAAATATCTTTATATTTTAGAATTTATGACTATTTTAGTGACTGTCACTTTCTATTTTTTATTTTTTTGATAAAAATGGTTAGAATAGAGTTAATAACTTTTTTTATCAACTTTTTGGACCTAAAATTTTATAAATACATGTGACTTGAATTTATTGATAGCCTTTCAAAATTTAGTGGAAAACTGATTTATATTTTAAAAGTTATGTTAAAAATACTGATTGCAAGTTTTTATGTTTTATGTGTAGGCTATTATATGTTATGTGTTATGTTTTGTATTTATCCTTCTAATTTGTTGTTTGTAGGTGTTAATATGTTTAATATTATTTTTTTAAATATTTTATTTATATTTTTACTAAGCAGTTCTAATCTAACTTAATTGCTTTCTTTATACTTTACCTTCGGGTTAACATATTTTTCCCTTCAAGGTTACTTACCTCATTTGATAAATGTGCTTCAAGGATAAACAAAGTCCTAACATTTCTCTTGCAAGATATACATGGAAAGTCATCTAAGAAAACTAAATCAGTGACTTTCATACTTTTTTTGAGTGTTTTAAAATGAATTAAGAACTTTCTTTCTGTGCTTAATGAAAAATTTAGATGCTTAAGTGAATGTTTTCATAATTGTGCTTTCTAATTTACAACTTAAGACCAAGGGGTCAAAATAACACCACCTAATATTTTTTTTGGTGTTTAAAATTAAACCTACTTGTTAATTTTAGTTTTCAATAGTTTTTTATTTAGAACTTGATTGGAAAAAATAAGGTTTGCACATGTATGCTCTTCCATTTGTCCCCTTTAGATAACCCTTGGAATCAAAAACACCATCCTTGTTGCAAATATGCCTAGTCCAAGGCCTAGAAATAATTCCATCTAAAGCACTCCCCAAAAACTCACAATAGTTTGGATGACCTTGAAATAAAAATAAATTATTAATATCATGTCTTTTATTTCATTTCATCTTGGCTTGTGATGTATATTTCATCACCTTCCATGAGTTCTATAGGGTTAAAGCACATGGGACATATATGCACTTTAGACATCGCACTACACTAAGCAAGCAACAGATGTAGTGGTTGACAAAAAGACAAGACCTTTTTGTAACAAGTAAAGTGTCATGTATAACTAATTTACGTGTATTTTTTTGCATCATTTGGCATGAAATCCATTATTTAATTGATCCATCTAGACATTCAAAAAATTGTAGATCTTAGACAAATCCCCACTTGCCATAGAAGTATTATTAGTGCAAGGTGTGCCTCAAGGTCCATGTCACATTACTATCAATTGAGATAAGGGGGGGTCTTATTTTTTGGATGAACACTAAAAGCCTCTCAAATGGTGTATATTGATGGATTCCAACAATACCAAGCAACCTTGTTAGTTTAGGATCTAAGAGTGATTAATTAGTTGGTTTTGTCTTAGATTAAAGTCTTGTTTAGAGTCAAAACTTGGTGTGAAAAAATGATACAAAATAAAATACATAGTCCTCATTTCCATTTAAACAAAGAGGCATTATGCTACCCACATGAATCATCAATTTGTCTTCTTCAAATTTCATCAAAACTTAGAGTCATATCATCCACTTTGGTGTAGTTATGCTACCCAATTGAGTCTAGATCCTTACCAAAGTTTGTTTAAAGTCATTTATTTATAATTCACATTCAAATTCAAACCTTTATAAGTTCATAAGGTTGATTTGTTAATTGGGTTTGCCATTTTCACTAAACTTGAGGGAACTTAGGTCAATTTCCAATTTAGGTTGAAGTGTGTTTAAGGCTCATAATCATTATCACCACTTGATAGACTTAAGTCATTTTGTGCTAAACACTTGCACATTGAGTCTATGCACCAACATTTTATTTTAAATAATACCTTTTTGCCTTAGAGATATTGTCAAAAGTTTGAAAGTATGTAAGTCATTTGAGTTAACAAAGGTAGGGTTACACTACCAAATTTGTGAGAAACCATATTTTCCTTAGAGAGTTTTTAAAACAAATATTTTGTCAATAATTTTGAGTAGCCTAACATTATTACACTCTAAAATCATTTCAAACATTGTTTCATAGACCTTTTTTCATAGATTTCAAGTTTGTACACATTTTTCAAGACAATCCAATATACCTTTTATGAGTCTTTATCTAGCACTGTTACGTTGTTCACATTTGTCTAGCCTATTTATCAAAAGAACCATGTTTTATACCATTATTTGTGAGGAAATAAATTATCTCTAAAGTGTCTTTTGGTTCATACATTATACCTATTTGATCAAGTTCACAATCAATATTCAAATGCCTATTTTTTTCTAAAAGTGTTTCAAATCTGTTAGATTAAAATATCATATATTTCAAAGTCTAGCTTTTGATGTCATTAGCCAAGAGTCCTAGCACATATCTTGTTTGAGCCTAGATTTTAACACCACATTTGGCCAAAATACCTATCAACTATTTATTTCTTAGATTAGATTTATTTGAAACACTTCAACCTTAGAGTTTGGCATTTCTATTTTTGATCCATTTGCTTAATCTTTTCGTATAAGACGTGTGACATTATATAATTAATGTTATCTTGTTTTGTCACAAATCATTACATAAACCTTTTTATCATTTTGATTAATCTAGACCAAGTTTGAACATAATCTTTTAGAAATTTTATTTTTAGAGTTTGTAGAACTCTTTTCCCTTTCTATTCCAAAACATTCACTATGGATCCCAACATGTATTCCTACACTTTTAGTGGACTCGTGTACAATTGAGGGATTAGTAATGTAGTTGCATGAGAAGAAATTGCACAAGACCCATATGAAAATAATATTTCTTATGAGATGGATCCTTGTACCTCTTATAAGACTCAAATACAGGCACAAAACCAAGATTCGTTGGCTAACTATTTGGTTAATATGCCACCATATTCAGAACAAGACCAAGAGCAAACCACATAATTCCTAGCTATAATACTCATAGCTGAAGAACCAGTTCCTAAACAATCATACTGTACTAATTAAATTCCACGTATGATCTATTTTTATTTTAGAATCATTTATTGGATAAAAAAGATGAGATTTTGGTTAGAGCCATAGAAGTAGGGGCTAAGTTTCTAGTAGACTTCCCTCAAGAAAGTTTACCAAGCTTAGTAAGAATGCCTCACAACATATTGTATAGTCAATAGGCTTCTTCTAGAAATCCTTTAGCTCTAGTCAAAATGATGTATCAAGATACTAATATTCCTAACAAAGGATATATCCTCATGGAAGACCTCTTTAATCAAATGTAGATAGTATACCAAATGTACTTGAATTTAGCATGTAATTTCAATCAGATGACCATGGTTAATAAGCCTCTTATTGAATTAGTTCCTTAAATAAGAGTTTTGATAGACTTAATTGGTCAATAAAATCATAGTTCAGACCCATTCACACAAAAAAATTTGGTAGACAACTTGATACATATGCTAATTATTGAAGAAGTATCTTATGCTTCTATGTAGAATGGTGAGCAAAATATAATAGACAATGTGCAAGCAAAATTAAATCCAAATCAAATTGGTACTAACACATAAAAAACTAGTCAAAAACATGTGATTATAGTTAATACCATGAGGGGATCAACATACCATTGAATAGGAGCTTATGCACCCCAACCTTCACCACTTACTTCCTATCCTCAACCAGTTTCTTCATCAAGCATACAACCAACAAGATCAGGTAGTTAACCAATAACCAGTGCAATGCCTCAACAAAATAATGTGATAAATCCTATCACTCCTCAATAGGTGGTGATTATCATTCCACAATAATAGGCACAAATGAATGTACCAACATAGTAGAGGCCAAACATATTGTCACCTCAACAAGGGGAAAGTCATGTTCTACCTCATCAGGGAGTAACAAACATACCTCTTCAGTAACAATCTAGTGTGTTAATTCAAAATCAAGAAATGTCTAACCAATAATTTATAAATATTAGTCAACACCAGATGATGAATCCCCAAAATGCATCCACTTCCCAACATGGATTTGTGCAACTAGGAGGTTCTAATGTTTCTCAAGTACCTACTAGGCAACAATTGCCTTTTATTCAAATCATACCATAGGCTCAAAGATAGGGTCTTGGTTTATAATTTCTCACTTAAAAAAAAGGTTCAAATAGTTAGTAATAGGTCCCTATTCAACCATATCAGGCACATTATAGTTATATCCCTCCATCCCAACCATAAAATCTTCCAAGTCAAACCTTCATAGCCAACCTAAACTAGAGTATCGCACAACCAAATGTGCAATTCTAAGTACATCCTAATCCATGTATGCATATTCCTAGTACATTTCCCAACCAATCCATCATACCCCAATAGATATCTCCATCATACCCTGGTCTAAGTGCTCCACTTATGACCACTCAACTGCCTACTTAGACCAATATTAGCATGAGTTTTCTAGAGCAATAATTACAATAGATGAAGGATGCAATCACTACCATCCAAGTAGGGAAAAAAATAAAAATTTTAAGTTGGATGATGTGATTTCCTATCTTTTTAATATGGAGTATTTATATATATTTTTTCCCTCTAGGATATGAACCACCAAAATTTGCTATATACAAAAGGAAAGGTGATCCCAATGCCCATTTGACCAAGTTATCTATTACATGTTAGCTAGTGGTATAGAGTGATATATACCTTTTGTTGTTGTTTTCAAGGAGCTTAATTGGACAAGCCTCAGAATGCTTCTTGAAGTTATCTAATAATTTAGTAACTAATTTTGACGATCTTTTAGATAAGTTTGTGCAACACTTTTCCTATAATCTCAAGCATGAGATTTCATTGGTTGATTTGATGCAATCTAAACAAAAATATAGTGAGAGTTTTGAAAGCTATCTATGATGATGGAAGATCACTTATAAGCCAATTCACTCATAGTTTACCAAATAAATAATTAGTCACTATATTCACTAAAAACTTGCATAGTGAAATAGCCTATCTAGAATTGTAATGTGCACATACCTTTAAATAAATCATTGATAAAGGTTTGTTGATCGAGTGAGATCTCATCAATAAAGGAGTAATTAATCTTAATTCAACTAATCAAAACCAAGGTACCAATTAGGGAAGTGGCCAAAACCAACATCCAATCCAAGCACAAGCATCATAACTAGCATAGGCCAATAACCAAGATAGACCAAAGTAATTCAACTATAATAAGAATGTTGTGGGAAATGTATTAACTAAGTCATATCATGTCCAAATGGTGAAAAAATTATCTACACCACCTTTTTAGCTCACTCTTACCTGACAACCTCTTCAATCAATGCCACAAGCACAACAACCAAGACCTACACAACAAATGCCACAACCTTTACCATTGCAAAATGATCCTTTAAGGAAAACTATACCTACACATCATGTTTTTAGTGACCTTAGAGAGCCTAATGAGTATGTATTTTGAAAACTTACCATTAATAATTTGATTAGTTAGCCTATACCAAAGCATCATCCTCAATGAATCCTTTATCCTGATTGGTACCATGAAAATGAATTTTGTGAGTATCATCAGGTCAATGGGCACAATTTATGAAGATGTGTGTAAATAAAGCATTTAATTGTAAATATGTTGTAAAATGGGGAGATCACATTAGATAGTGGTGCTTTGACCCCCAATACAACTCTTGGGATCTATGAAAACCCTTTTCCATAGCATAACCAACAACAATAACCATGACTAGTGCAAAAACAAAATCAACAATATCAAAATTAAAGGTTGAACTAGTAAAACCAATAGAACCACCAAAACTAACAAGATAATTGTTAACATCATAACAATGGACAAAACCAAGGTTAGAATGGTAATAACCAATAAACCTACCATGTAGTTTCACATGACTACATCAGGGTTGTAGGTCATATTATAGGGGTAGCATTAATACCATCTCCATTAATCCTAAACCAAATTATAATCAGACGAGACCATTGCTAACCATACCAATCCAATCCAATCACTTTGGCAATCCTTCCTTGACTTGGGACTGCACACAAGTGAACCAAAATATAGGGATTCCCATTTTTGGACCTTATATTGATAACTCATCCTTTCCTTTTGAGCACATACAAGTGCACCAACAACTGAGACTTGTCCTATCTGGTCCCACACCATCACCATCATTTGTTAGCAATCATGGTCCTATATACAATCTTAATTGTGTAAACACAACTTAGAGGTCAAAGATTTCCATCCCAAGCCCATAGCCATCTACCACTTCACCCATTATCCAACAAACCATTCAACCTCAAAACAAACCATTCACCATTGACTAAGACAAGAATTTTAGTATTTTGGAATAATTGTAAAAGACACTAGCACAAATTTCTATTTTACATTTGTTGTAAATGTCAATAATCTAAAATAAAATTTTGAATGAGTTCTTAACCTAATCCACTATTGCTAGTGACATATCCCTTGATAAATTTTAAGCTTTAGTTGGACATCTATCTCCAACCTAACAAGTCACATTCAACCAAAGTGACATGTCTTCATGTGGCCCACTCCATAATATTCTATTGCACATAAAAGTTTATATAATGTGTCATAAAGTGAAATATATCCTTATAGATAATGGATCATGCCTCAACATAGTGTCTCTAAAGCTAATCAAGCTTTTTGGGTACATAATGGCATATCTCCAACCAAAAATGATAACTATCAATGCCTATGATAATTAGGAAAGATAATCATAAGGCACCATTAGTCTACTAGTTATCCTTCAACCTTTGACCCATGATACACTTTACCATGTGCTTGATCTTGAGTTGTCATATAATATGCTTCTAGGTAGGCCTTAGTTACATTAGATTTATGCAGTCCTATCAACACTACACCTATGTATCAAGTTCTCCCACTTAGGGATGGAAGTAAATATTCTAGGAGATTTACACCCATATGAGTATTGCAAACATCTTGAGGCTGAGTTTCAAAACTAAAATTACCAATATGGTATGAATCCATGTTCCAAGCAAGATAAAGGAAAGGACATACTTATTGATTCTCTAGAGGATAATTACATCAATCCTAATACCATGTATTTCCTTTCCCACATGCTGCCTCCTGAAGCTTCCAATCATTTTACCATTTTAGCTAATAGCCTAGGAGAGTATGTGACCTATGATACCTTTCATATTACCAATCTTCCTCAGGATCCCAAGACCTTTAGAAGACCTAAAGTTACCCCACACATGCATTAGCAATGAAAACATAAAGATAAAATTCATAATCTAAGACTAAGCATGTTCATATTGACACCTAGCCAAGAATAAGAGCCTCTCAAAGGAGATTAATGATGGTTATACAATGATAAATTGGTTGATTTTTATAAGAGCACCAAGTATCTTATTCCCAATAGGATAATGAAACATCAAGATTATGAAGGAAGAGGCCTCAAACCAAATCAACAAGGAACCATTGAGCCAATTTTCATGACTAAGTAAAAAGTGCCTTATGGACTTCGATTTAAACTACTTGAGGATGACCCCACATATCTTATTTGAGTTTCATCATCAGTGGCTAGTGATGATGATGCCAACACTGAAGTAGAGTTTGATCATAACCTCACCTTTGATGACCTAGTTGAGACTAACCTATTTAATAACAATGCTATTTATACCCTTACCCTAGTCATTCATCATAACCATTGCCATTATATTATCCCCAACTAATACACTGGGACCAACAAGAATCCAATTTGTTGATTGATGAGTTTTAGAATGATAAGGCATTATGTGACTTTCTAGGCATTAGAGACAATGTTTCATTTGGAGATCATAAATTAGGAGTCTAAATTATATTAGATCTTGAAACCTATTTTGAAGAGCAGATGAACACCCTTAACCAAAAAATAAAATAAAACATTGAGGTCCCTATGTGAAAACCTCTTTGAAACAATTTTTGACTAGGGAAAAAGTAAATATAATGGCTAGTCTAGTGGTGAAAACCTATTTCATGTGCCATTATATGGGGGTGTTCATTCTTCTTAGAATTTAGAAGAGGAAAACACCAATGATGAACTTGCCTATAGATCTAAGTTTAGTTTTGAACAAGCATTTGTTCAAATTCTTCAAGAATTTATAACTATTTTTATCACATGGCTAGATCTCCCAATGGGGGACTCAAATTCATCATGTCTAGAAGAAGTTGAAGAGCAATTCCTAAAAATGAATTTGATATACTCTAATAGTGCAAGTCTTTGCCTACTATCCTAGAAGATGGCTCAACCTTTCTAGTCAAAAATACAATAGAGGTAAACATCAAGACTCCATCAAACCTAAAATGGATAAAATTAGGTGCATCCATCAATAAGGAGGAATGCGAAGTCTTTATACCTCTATTGAAATAATTTTTAGATATATTTGCATGGGCATATTCTAACATGCCAGGTTTGGACTCCACCTTGGTTTTACATCACCTTTTGGTAAATCTTGATGCCAAACTAGTTAATCAAAAGTTATATAAGATGCATCCTTGCATTACTATATTAGCAAATAAAGAGTTGGAAAAACTCTTAGAAGTATGATGTATTCACTCCATTGACTATTCATAATGGATATCTAATGTTGTACCTATTAGCAAAAACCTTGAAGGAATCAGAATCTATACTAATTTTCAAGACATATAAAAAGCTTTCTCTAAAGATGAATTTCAATTGAATAATATTGACATGATCATCAACTTCATGGTGGGTTATGATATTCTTTCACTCATAGATGGCTTTTTAAGATACAACCAGATCAAAATATCACTAGATGACCAACATAAAATAGTGTTCACCACTCCATGGGGAATATTTTATTATCAAGTAATTCCATTTGGTCTTAATAATTTTAGAGCCACGTATAAAAAAACCATGACAATAATATTCCATGATATGATGCATGGTATTATTGAAGACTACATTGATGACATACTAGACAAATAAAAAACTAGGGTCGACCATTCAATAGTGTTACATAGAATATTTGAAAGACTATGTAAGTACAAAGTCCAATTAAATCCAAAGAAATGTGTATTTGTAGTAACATTAGTAAAATTAATTGGCTTCATCATGTCTCATAGAGGCATTGAAGTCAATCTAGCCAAAGTCCAAGCTATAACAAAGATGATGCCCCCAGCCAATTTGAAGTAGCTCTATAGTTTACAAGGCAAGATCTAGTCAATCTAATGCTTCATATCTTAGTTAATAGATATGTGTCATCCATTCACACATATTCTAAAGAAGGGATTTGTATTCCACTGGGATAATCACTACCAAACAACTTTTTAATAGCTAAAATATTACCTAGCAAATCCACCTATTTATTACCCTTATCCTATTAGCCACAGATAGTGCCTTGGGGGCATTTATAGCTCAACATGATGATAATGGAAAACATAATGTAGTTTAATAATTAATTCATACATCGGTCATGTATGAACACAACTATACACCTATTGAAATTGCTGGAAATATTGTCATTGATGTCAAAGGTTTAGTATTATTGGTGATAATGGCCCCATTGCATTTAATGTTGTTTATCTTGGCTAATATGAGTTAATATTTATTTAATATTAATGAATATATTTTTGGTTACATATGAGACAAAATAAGGGCCCATGGAGAAGTCGAAGAGTCATGGGATAAAGACAAAAGAAGGATGGGACACATTTTCCCATGAAGAGTCATCTTAGGGAATACCAAGAGTCACCAAGTCAAGATAAAAGAGTAAAGGGCGAATTTCTCATGAAGGGACACTTTGAGGAATATGAAAAGTCACCAAAGATAAGGACAAAAGTGGGAAAGACGTTTTTGGTCATGAAGGGTCACCACATGACTTTTCAAATGCTTGGATATGAAGGGTCATCCAAGATTAGTGCCATTTTCCATGAGAATTGAAAGGTCACAAAGGGGGAAGGCCAAAGGTCATTTGGAAAGCTATAAATAAAGGCTTGAGTAGCCATTTGTAATGTGAAAGTGAGAGGTTGATTTGATATTGTAATATCTAGCTTAGAAGAGCAATTGTGAGAGATGAATATGATTTGTATTTGTTATATCTAGCTTAAAAGATCAAAGGTGAGAGAGAGGAAGGAGATGTTGTATTGATATATCATTTGTTGAGATAGAAACATTGAGAGATAGGTGTGTGGTATACATAAAGGGGTTGGTGCTCACGAATTGTTGCTGAGTTGTTGCTTGGCAAAGGGGTTAGTGCTCCTATGGGTTGGTGCTAACAAATTGTTGTTGGGTTGGTGCTCGGCAAAGGGGTTGGTGCTCCTGTGGGTTGGTGCTCATGAATAGGTGCTAGGTTGGTGCTCAATAAAGGGGTTTAAAGTTCATGTGGGTTGGTGCTCATGAATTTTAGCTGAGGTTTGTACTTGACAAAGGGGTATGGTGCTCCTATGGGGTTGTTCTCATGAATATATTTGAGATTGATTCTCTGTGGTTTTTCCCACATTGGGTTTCCACGTTATATTTGGTGTCTCTCTCTTGTGTGATGTTTATTGTTTGAATTTTATTGCATATCTTGAATGTTTGATTAAGTGTAATTTGATAAAGGGAAAGTTTTATAAGATATATAATATACTGATTCACCCCCCCTCTCAATATATTCCATGCTTAACAGAAAATGCCTATCTAGCCATGGTCTTCATAGCTTAGAAATTGTGACACTACATGTTGAACAATAAGATCATGGTCATTTCAAAAGTAGATATGCTCAAGTATCTACTATCTAAAACAAATTTACAAGGTATAATGGCCAAGTAGATCATGCTTCTTAGTGAGTTTGACATAGATTATGTCAATCAAAAGACAATCAAGGGATAGGTCCTTGAAAATTAGCTTGTTAAAGCACCCCTTGTAGACATATAGCCACTCAAATTCCAATTTTTTAATGAATCAATAATGACCATCGTTGACACACCTCTTGAGGAGCGGTACTAGGAGCTATATTTTTATGGATCATTCATAGCACACAGATTGGGGTTAGGCCTCTTATTTATTACACCATAGAGGGATCTAATCCATAGTCATTCAAGATCAGCTTTCTTTGTACCAATAACATGCATAAATATGAAGCATGTGTTGTAGGGATTTGACAAGTGGTATATTGGAATGTATCTCATCTAAAGGTTTATGATGATTCTCAATTAATCATCAATCAGATTATAGACCAAATATGACAAGTTGGTTCCATATAAATCCATGGTCAACACTCTCAAGTAAAAAAATACTAACATTCAATTTGAACATATACCAAGGGATAGTAATATAACTATGGATGCCATGGCTAATATTGGCTCTCTAATTTGACAAATAGACAAAGCTAAAGAGTATCAATTCTTCATCAAGAATTTGGTCATACCAGCTCATGAACCTTCAACTATGGCAATAATTTATGATATTGTTGGTCCTAATTCTATCTAGTATTCAGACCTTTATAACTATCTTCATGACCAAGTTATACTACTTGACCTATCCCAAAAAAAGCCAAAGTATTTATCCATCACTCCACTCATTATACTCTAATTGATTAACCCTTTACCACCAAAATTTTGATGGAACTCTACTTTGTTATTTTAACTTTGATAGAATATACATTAGCATTAAAAGAATTTTATGAAGGGGTATGTGGATCCCACTCTAGTGGGCCTATTCTATCTAAAAATCTCTTGCATACTAGTTATTATTGGCCCACAATAGATGTAGATGCAATTGCATATATAAATAAGTGTGACAAATGTCAACAACATGCCAATCTGATCCATGCCCTAGCTAAGACACCAGTATTGACACCATGGCCATTTGCTACATGGGACCTTGACCTCATTGGTAAGATCAATCCAACTTCATCTAAAATCCATAAACATATCCTTAATACCACTAAGTATTTCACTAAGTGGGTTGGAGATATACTCCTTACTTATGTGACTAGGAAGCAAATTTCTAAGTTCATCTTCAACCATCTCATTTGTTGTTATGGTATCACCTTTGATATTATATTTGATAATGGAGGATCATTCAAGAATAAGGATGTTGATAAGCTAGGTGCCAAATACAACATCACACAACATTTATCTATGGCATATTACCCTCAAGGTAATGGCTAGGATGAAGCATCGAATAAAACCATTGTCAATATTCTCAAAAAAATTATCAATGATACTAATCATGATTAGCACCTTCAAATATTTTGTGCCTTTTGGGCATACCATAACAATCACTATACCCCCATAGGATCCACTCCATATTCACTTGTTAATGGTATAAAATCCATCCTTCCCATTGAGGTTGAGTTACTTCACTATGCATATCTTTCAAGCATGTCCTAAATGATCATGACTATTGAGTAGTTCACCTGCAAGAGCTAGACCTACTTGATGAAAAATGCATAGCTATGCTCAATAATATTCAAGCATATTAGAATTGAATTAAAGGCCACCATAATTGATATGTCAAACATGGAACATTTAAACTTAGTGGTCTTATTCTTAAACAAAACCAAAAGAATATCATGGTTGAGAAGAATCATAAAGGGAAATTTAAACCAAACTAGATAGAGCCTTTCATCATTACTATAGATTATGGATCAAGAGCATATGGGTTCACCACACTAGACAGAGATGAACTTCCTAAGCTGATGAATATTATTCACCTCAAGCGGTACTATGCTTGAGTGTTATGGTGTATTGTTTATAAGGACCATTTTATTTTTGTAATTTTATCACTATTATTCTTTGTGTAAATATCATTATTATCCATCCTCTTAGCCTTATCCATTTACCATTCAATTCTATTGAACAAGCATGTTTTGAATTCTATCTACTTAGCCCATGTGATCTTGGTTTTTCCATTGGTTACACCTTTTCAACACCAATGAATCTGATCAGTTTTAATAGTTATTTTGAGCATTTTAAATAGAGATCATATTTTGGAGTAGTATGATAAAAGTTTTGGTAATTTCATCCTTCATTTTTTATTCCTTTCTTATCACTAGTCTTGTTATTAATTATAACCACCTATGGGAAAATTAGTACCATTGATCTATGCCATTATGTCCTAGTTATAACCACCTATGGGAAAACTAAGGGAAACATTAGTTTATTAAGACTTGACATACCAAATTTCCATTTCTTATGTCATACTATGATTTTATACTAGTTGTGCCTATTTTGTTTGAATTGACTACTACCACTAGTTGAATTCCTCCTCTATAGGGTGGAACTATAGTGACTTGGGGTCCTACTCTGGGACTATGTAGGCATAACTTGATACTTGTTGAGGTTAGCTTAGTCACCCTTTTCTTCCACACACCTATCATTTTGAAATACCATTCCTATTCTTCTATTACATCCATTATGTTATTTTCATCAGTTATCATTTTCTTTCCATTTCCTAGAGAGAACTGCATTTGACCTAAAGTTTTTATTGGATATTACATCTATAGAACTATGTAGGAAACATCCACTTGCTTAGTGCATATGGATATGGCTCGACCACCCCCTTTATTTTCTTCTATTCCCTCATTTTATTAGTTTGTTAAGTTGTCACCTATTTTCTAGTGGCAATGTTTGTATGGTTTATATTTAGTTGTTTAGTTGTTTATTTCTTTGTTGTTTTAATTATGTGCCTATTTGTTACTTTTAGTATTATTGTCTTGATTCAATTTATGTACATTCATTAGGTGATTCCTTTCCCACACTTACACTTGAATCCATCTATATTCATATTTTTACATTTTCATCATGGTTTATATCATTGATGCATTTTTTTATTAAGTATTATATTATGGGAGTCAATCATTATGCATATTTTATCTAAGTCCTCATGATGTTATACCATGATGAATATCAACATGTGCTACAACAAACCTTAGCTTCAAGAAGTCTATTTGGCAATGGTGGTATTAACATCTCTTTAGCACTGATATCTTGATTCAATCCCAATCATATCCCAAATAGAGTAATTAATCATGAAATAATTTCAACCTTTGTTAGTTCAAATGAGCATCTATCTATTAGTAGGTTGTTTCAATTCATAATTACTCTTTGTGTTAAGTTACCATCATCAATCAATAAATCAATCATTTTTGCCATAATCAGGGTCCAATGATTATAACCACCTATGGGCAAATCATTACACACCACCCCACCTATATTTCTCAATGATTATAACTACCTTTACAAAAATCATTATGTTATCACCACTTTACTTTTTATACCCATACAGGGGCATGTTTTTATCTTGTTTGTCTGTCCTAACTGGGGTAACTCCATCTTCTCAATGATTATAACTACCTTTGGGCAAATCATGTGTTATCATACTACATTGCCATTATCGAGGTACAATGCTTATAACTACCTTTGGGTAAGCCATTGTACACCATCCCACTTGCATTATTAGTAATTTTGACTAATTTTTCAATATCATCATGTTCTCTTCCCATCATTTTCCTTTTCCTTGGTCCCCTCATCTCTATTATTTCTTTTAAGGGACCACTTATCGACCTTTCCTTGTGCTAAATGTTCCTTCAAGGGGGCATCATGCAATTAGTTCATCATCATTGAAGTTTTAGGCATATAGGACATTTTCATTATTTGAATAGATTTTACTATGCTTATATCTTGAAATGCCTTCCCAAATATGGGAAAACTATAGACACTTAAATATGGCCACCGATAACCTCCAACCAGGGTTTTGACCAATTTTCATCAAAATGCACAATTTGGCCTAAAAACATTAAAAGCTTTGAAATTGATATATTCAAGTGCAAATTTTTGTTAGGATATCATTAAATGGGGTAATGCAATTTATGTGCTAGTTGACTTTGATCAAATCATTACAAATCAAAATGCCAACTTCACACCTAGGTGCCCTAAATTGCTCTTTTCTATAAAATATCTTACAAGAGACACATGCCTTTGTTATTTTGTGTTGGAAACATCCTAAATGGGAATATGGTTATAATGCATCTAACATCAACTCCCAATTCTAATCCAATCAAATTTTGAGCCAATAACAAGACATTTTAACCAATTTGATTAATTTGTGCATTAAGAGCCAAAATTTGTACCAAAGTTGACTAATAACGTTTTAGGCTAATTAAACTAAATTAGGGCCTTAAGTTAATTTTTCATGGAACTTGTTGAATAAATCTTTATTTTAAATTTATTTCTATTAACTACATCATTAGGTGATATCATCATATGGGGTGGCATTCATAAACCATAAATGCATAAAATATTAAGATTATGGTTCTCCCATGCCTCATTAAGACCCTCCATGTCCATTAAATGCCCCTCTATCCAAAATATTAATGGGGATATTTATATAATGAATTTCATATTTGGATTTATTCATGGCCACACATCATAATATTGAGATGGATGGTCATGGTTGATCCTCAAACCACTCCAAAAATTTATAAATAAGAGGCCTTATTAAATTTTAATCTCTTTTATGCCAAAATTATAATGCCCAAAGGAATTAAAAATTCATTGCATATTAGTTTTTTAATTCAAAAATATTGAGCTAAAGCCAAGCCAAGCCAAATCCACACAAGGTGCTAAGGAGAGATGGAGGTAGCCAAGCTTCCATTGATATAGACTTCATGAGCACAAACTAAGCAAGCCCCTACAACACACACTTTGAAGCATCCAAAGAAGGTAAAAGAAGGTTTTTTAATATTTTAATTATGTTTTCCATTCATGATTTTTTAACCAATCTCCCCCTAGTGACTAGGCCTAGAGATGTTATGTTAGTGTGTTTTTGTCAATTTGTTTTTATTTTGGAACTAACATGATACTAACCATCCTATCTCGAGTCAAATTATTTGTTTACAAGTATTAATGTACCTATCATCCCATCCAATCTATTTCTACTATATGAACTTTATATTCTATAATACCTATTGTCTATATTCATCTAAAGCATTCAATTGCAGAAGCCTTTCTTTTTGTGTTTCAGATATATCCATCTGAAGTTATAATGTTGTTAATTAGGTCTTGTGCTCAAATTGAATTAGCAAGATAGGTTTACTCTAATATACCAACTCATATAAGGTGAAGCTATAGTGGTCTTCCATGTGACTCTATAAGCCTAAACAACTTAAGAAAGTCTAGCCTCCCAATCCTTATGAGACATATTAACAATCTTTATCAAAATATTTTCTAACTCCCTATTGGTAACTTCCATCTATCCATTAGACTATGGATGAAATGGAGTTATTTATTATGTCTAATCTCATATTTTGGACCAAGGCAATAATTAAGTTAGCAATGAATTGGGGTCCTTGATCAGTGACTAGTTCTCATGGCACACCATATCTTAAAAATATTTATTCATAGAGGAAAGCTACCATCTTCTCATCCCTAGCATGTGTAATAGCCTTTACTTCCACCCATTTAGTGACATAGTCAATATATATAAGGATGTACTCTTTGTCATTGGATTTTGGATCAAAAGGTCCTACAAAGTCTAGGTCTTATTTTTGAAATGGTTCAAGCACCATTTGAGGTTGCAAAGGCATGTCATCTAAACATGTCAGTCTTCTCATATGTTGACATCTATCACAATAAGTAGTATACCTTATTTCATATTTATGGAGTGAGGGTCAATAAATCATGTATTTAAAAATTTTATTATTGTATGCTTGGATGTAAAGTGTCCTCCACAAGCTTCATCATGATAGGCTATGAGGATATTTGGAAATTCATATTATCTGAGACTTCTTCTGATGATGAAGTTAGGCCCAGCATAGAAAAAAAATCTAAACAACCATGAATATCTACCAATTTTATAAATCAAATCTCTTCTTTGTTTAGGGATAAAGTGTTGTGGAATTAGCCTTGTTACAAATTAGTTCACAATATCAGCATACCAAGGTGTGGTAAGGGTGAGGGAGAACAAGTACTCATTTGGAAATGAGTCATCTACTATGGTATCTTATTTAGGGAATTATAGGCATGATAATAAATCAGTCATGACATTGTCCCTACCAGTCTTATCTATAATGGTGATTTCAAATTCTTATAATGTGAGTAGCCATCTTATCACTCTGGCTAGAACAACTAGTTTATTCATAAGGTACTAAATGGTTGCATGATCTATATGAAAAAGGACTTGATACCCTAGGATGTAGTGATGGAACTTGTTGATAGCATAAACTGCTACCAAGAACTTTTTTTCAATAACTATTTAATTTAATTCTACTACCTATAGGTTCTTGATTACAAAATATATGGCATAATTGAGTTCTTCCTATTTTTGGCTTAGCACAACTCCTAGGGAAGTATCTAAAGCATTTGTGTGAATATGAAAGGGAAGATTCTAATTAGGACCATGCAGAATAGGGGTGGTGGTCAATAATTATTTCAATTGTTTGAAGGCTTTATCATAGGTAGGAGTCCATAGAATTCAACATCTTTAATCAAAAGAGTGAACAATGGTGTTGCTACCTTACTAAAATTATTGATAAATCTCCTACAGTAATTAACATGTCTTAAAAAACTCCTCAAATATTTTTGTTTTTGAGGAAATGGTAGGTTTTTATGATTTTGATTTTTGTAGGGTCAACATTAATTCTTTCAATAGATATGTGGTGGCCTAAGATATTGCATTTTGTCATAAACATGTAGAATTTATTATGACTGAGAGACAAATGGTGGTCTTGATAGTATTACAACACTTTCGATAGGTTCTTGAGGCACTCATCAAATGATTCTCCATAGATAGTGAATTTATCCATATATATTTCTACACATTCATTGGCCATATTTGCAAAAATAATCAAGATAACCCTCTAGAATGTTGCAGGAGCATTACATATCCCAAAGGGTAATATAGTATAAGTATAATTACCCTAGGGACAAGTAAAGCTATTCTTTTTTTGGTCCTCAAGAGTGATTCTAATCTCGTTGTAACCACTAAAGCCATCTAGAGAGGCAAAATATTTCTTTCATACTAGTGTGTCCAACACTTGATCTATAAAGGGTAGAGGAAAGTGATCTTTCTTGGTTATATTAAGTTATTTGTAATCTATGCATATACATCATTTTCCATTTTTATTTAGTATAATTACCAATGGTGAAACCCATTCACTATCTAAGATGGGATATAATCTAGTAGTTAGGAGTTTTTATAATTCCACTTTGACTATTTCTCTAAGAGTTGGATTCATCTTATGTTATGGTTTTCTGATTGGTTAGCACTCTTCTTTGATATAGATATGATGTGTGCATATTTCTAGGTTGATTCCTTGCATATCCTCATAATTCCATGTAAAATCATGTTGATTTGCATGCAACATGTTGACTAGGTGCTTTTCCTCATTTAACTCCAACTTGTTATTAATAAGCAATGTTTTTCCTAGAGATATTTTATTTTTTTGTGAGAGTGCTTTCATCATTTTTATATTGTTAATGGATCTAGTTTGGTTGAAACTATTAGGTAATAACTGGTAGAATATTTCCTGTATAGATGCATCAAAATTATCTGATTCTTAGAGGCTAAAAAATGGGCACTCAACACATTTCAAGTGGTTGATATCTATAGAAAGAGTTAGATAATTATGCTAAAGAATATTAGAGAGAATTGTATCTTCCTCCTTATCAATCAATATGCATGCATGGTCTATGGTAAATATAGGAATCAAGGGAGGCTGATTTGCCTCATCTTCTTTAGCCCATAATGTATGCTCTCATGTTAAAATTGGATCTATTAGGGGATAAAGTACCAACTTCTTAGTGTGGTTTCCATTAGATATCATCATATTCCCTTCTCTAAAGTTGTTGAAGACATCAACTGTGGCAAGCCAAGGTCATTCTAAGATAAGAGGGTATCCACCCAAATTAGACTTAGGCTATAGTAAAATGAAATCTATTGAATAATCTTAAGAATCTATAGTAATGATAAGGTCTTAAATGATTCCTTCTAGTCTAATTGTAGACCTATCAGCTCTTTATAGCATTGTAGATGTGGGACAAATATTATGTAACTATAGTTTGTGCATGGTTTCTATTAAGTTATGGAGCTAAAAGCTTCACTGATGTAAACATGGAGGTTGCTAAAGTGTCACAGTAACTGACATCGGTCAGGCCAATTGACGTCGGTCAGAGGTGGACCAAAAGCTATCGACATCGGTCAGGGATCAGCCGACATCGATCATCCCCAGACAGACAGGGACCAATGTTGATCACCTATGCATTCCAAAACTATTAGTTACATGAACAATTAGTTTGTTGAACGGTCAGTTTGCATGTGAAGACTAATTTAAGTCTTGAGTCCATGTCTCTAATTATTATTTGTATGGGATCTATTTAATAGACCCATGGGCATGTATTGTAATCAAGGACAAGGAAGAGATCCTTCCAATTATAAGATCAGTTGATCTAGAGGTTGTTGCAAGATCAGGTAAGATCTACATGGTAAGTAAGATCAGTTGATTTGCAGGTTGTGCAAGATCAAAGGAGATCTACTTGGAGTACTTTGAGTACTTGGTGGACTAGTAGTATTGTGACTGACTGGTGGAGGTAACAACTCTATATTTGAGTTGTAGTTGTAATTGGTGTGGAGAGAGTGAACTTTGAAGGAGAATTACTGTATGCCCAAGGTGTGGGAAGCCTCAGACATGTGGGAAGAAGAGTGTGGCACTTCTTCATTGTATTTCCTTCTGGAAGAGTATTAATACAAGATTGTATTGTCTCTCATATTCTATGCTATTTTTGAATTCTAGTTACTTGTTAATTTTGGTTTAATTTTGTGTTTAGTTGCTTATAAAAAGGTAATCATGTGTGCTCTTATAGGAGAGTAGGATCCTAACTAGTAGTATCAAAGCTTTGGTTAGGTTCACTAACACCTTGGTTTCAGAGTGTGTTAAGTGTTTGTTGATTACAGGTCACTCACAGGGGTTTCTGTTTGAGTGGGAGTATAGCAATGGTAGAAGAAAGTAAGCTAAGAATGGAAAACTTCAATGGCAAGAATTATCAATTATGGAGGATGCAAATAGAAGCTTGTCTATATCAAAAAGATCTGTACTTACCATTGGGTGGGGTTGCATGCAAGCCCATAGATATGAAAGATGAAGAATGGAATGTTCTTGATCAGAAGGCTCTGGGATCTATAAGGTTGAGCCTTGCATCGTCTGTGATTTCCAACTTATCATAGGCAAAGAAAATGGTAGAGTTGATGGAATATTTGGCAAATTTATATGAAAAACCCTCAGCTTTGAATAAGGTATTTCTTATGAAGTAATTATTTTATTTTCAAATGCAAGAAGGTGGATCTATACATAGTCATCTTAGTGATTTCCATGGTTTGGTAAACTAGTGAAATTCATTCAATATTGTTTTTAATGATGAAATTAAGGAACTCTTAATCTTATGCTCTTTACCTGAAAGTTGGGATAGTCTGGTCATGGCAGTAAGTAATACTACGTCTGCTTTAAATATATTAAAAGTTGATGATGTTGTTAGTGTAATCTTGAATGAAGAAATTCACAAGAAAAGCACAGGTGAATCATCAGGGAATGCTTTAAGTGTTGAAAGCAGGGGAAGGCAAAGAGAGAAGAGTAAGCAAGGGAGATCAAGGTCAAAGATAGGTAGGAGATCTAAATCCAGACATGGCAGTGTAATCTGCTAGAATTGTGGAAAGAAAGGGCATATAAAGAAAGATTGTTGGGTGAAAGAAGATCAGCATGAAGGAAATGAAGAAGTAGATGTTGCAGGTATTGTTGCACAGGATGTTCTGGTATGTTCCTTGGATAAAGTAGAATCTTGGGTTTTAGATTCTGGTGCCTCTTTCCATGCAACCCCAAATAGGGAATTTTTTCATGATTATGTCCAGGGAGGCTTTGGAAAAATTTATTTAGGGGATGGTAAGCCTTGTCAAATGGTTGGCAAAGGGAAAGTGCAGCTAAAATTGTAGATGGGAAACACATGGGTGTTGAAGGATGTCATGCATGTCCCAGTCCTGAAGTGGAACTTGATTTCTATAAGAAAGTTGGGTGATGAGGGATGCATAGTAACTCTCATAGTAGACTCTTGGAAAGTTTCCAAGGGTGCACTTATTTTAGCAAGAGGTAAGAAAGTAGGTACTATTTATCTATCTACTTGTATTACTGATTCTCCTTCTAGTTTATCTACTTCAGCTATAGATTCAAAGATGTGGCTCTATAGGCTTGGTCACATGAATAAGAAGGGGATGCATGTTCTTGAGTCAAAAGATAAGCTTTCAGGTTTGAAAAGCATGGATCAAGATTTATGTAAGCAATAAAAGAAAGTGAGGTTTCTTGAAACTGGGTTAACAAAGAAGGTGGTAGCTTCTATTGGAGGATCACAGTATTGTATAAAGAGGAAATCTTATGTTTTTGACAAGAATAGGAAAGCCTTGGTTTTCAAGGAGGAGATGATAGATAGAGATCAGCTCAAGGGGTTGAATAATTCTAAGTAGGGCAAGGTTGATTTGGACAAGGTTTTGATCTAAAGAAAGCTCATGAGTAAAAGTCATCATTAATGAGAAAACATAGTTACTGATGTTGGTCAGGTGAGAACTAACATCGATCAGGTAGGTACCGACATTAGTCATGTGTAGACTAGAGTTGGTGGTGTCGAGTAGGCTTGTTACCGACGTCAATTAGGGAACTCACATCGGCGACCAGGTGGACACCGATGTCAGTCATAGAACTAGTGTCAGCAAGAAGGTGGACACTAATGTCAATCAAGGAACCAACATCGGTAGTCAAGTTAGTCGCATGGAACTGATGTCAGACAAGTGCAGACTGAGGGGTGACTGACATCGATCACTAAGATAGATTTTGGGCAGACAACAAGCTGTCAAGGAGTCTCAAATGCCCATGTGGAAGACTAAAAGGGTAAGTAAGCCTCAAATTCATTATTCCTCTTCTTTATACTACTTGTTTCTCACTGATGGTTAAGAACTAGGAAGTCTTAAAGAGGTAATGTAGGTAGAATCTAGGAAATAGTGGGAGCGTGGCATGAATGAGGAATGTGATTCCTTGGAGAACCAAATGTGGGATTTGGTAGAGTTGTTAGTCAAGATGAAAGCACTGAAAGATGAATGGATTCTTAGGTTAAAGAATAGAGTGAATGGATAGGTGAGATAGAAGGCTAGGCCATATGGTCTTGAGCAAGCTCTAGGATAGTGGTACATGTTTGATAGGTGTATGACAAAGCATAGCTTTAGTCAATGTCATTGTAACCATTGTGTTTATTTTACTAGGTTGGATAATGATTGCAACATTATCCTGTTACTATATGTAGTGCTTGTTGTAGGGTCACACATGCAAGGTTTTTCTGAGCTAAAGGTAAACGTAGCTCAGATGTGTGCCAGGAAGGATTCAAGAGTGGAAATCCTTAGCATGAGTATTCCTAGAGATAGGGAAAATCATAGGTTGATGTTGTCTCAAGATGATTATGTGAATAAGGTAGTGGTAAGGTTCAAGATGCAGGATGCAGAACCGGTTAGCACACCTATGGATGGACAGTTCATAGAATAGTGTCCCAAATCACATGATGAGGTTGAGTACATGTGTACTAGACCTGAGTTTGCCCAAGCAGTGGGAGTTGTCAGCAAGTTTGTACCCAATCTAAGAAAGAAGCACTGGAAAGCA
The DNA here is from genome assembly GCA_037957365.1 of Torreya grandis. NCBI lineage: Eukaryota > Viridiplantae > Streptophyta > Pinopsida > Cupressales > Taxaceae > Torreya > Torreya grandis. The sequence goes on along the minus strand of JARHVA010000361.1, from coordinate 4,525,013 downwards.
ATTCAGTGGATTCTTAGGTATCTGATAGGGACCAATAGTAGGTATACATGTTATGCAGGGTCAAGCACTTCTCTACATGGGTTTGTAGAATTGGATGTGGCAAGTTACTTGGATGACAAGAGAAGCACCATAGGACATGTGTTCACTATTGGTGGTATGGCAATTAGCTAGATTTTAGAGATGCAAAAGGTTGTTGTAGTCACGGTGACTAGCAAGGATGTGAACCCTATAGGTATGTTAACAAATCTAGGAATAAAGGAGAAGTTGAATCTTCATTCAAACTTCTATTGGTCTTCAAGACTAAAATTGAAGAGGGATACAAGCCAAGAAATAAATTATAGGACATTGTTGTATAGGTACAGGTACAACTATTTATCTCCAAGTGGGAGATTGTTAAGTTGTGGAGCTAAAAGCTTCACTGATGCAAACATGGAGGTTGCTGAAGTGTCATAATAACTAATGTCAGTCAGGCCAACCAATGTCAGTCAGAGGTGGAACAGAAGCTACTGACATTGGTTAGGGATCGATCGACATTGGTCATCCCTATACGGATAGGGACCAATGTTAGTCACCTGTGCATTCCAAAACTGTTAGTTACATGAATAGTTAGTTTGTTGAATGGTCATTTTGCATGTGAAGACTAATTTAAGTCTTGAGTCTATGTCTCTAATTATTATTTGTATGGGATCTATTTAATAGACCCATGGGCATGTATTTTAATCAAGGACAAGGAAGAGATCCTTCCAATTGTAAGATTAGTTAATCTGTAGGTTATTGCAAGATCAGGTAAGATCTACATGGTAAGTAAGATCAGTTGATTTGCAGGTTGTGCAAGATCAAAGGAGATCTACTTGGAGTACTTTGAGTACTTGGTGGACTGGTAGTATTGTTACTGACTGGTGGAGGGAACAACTCTGTATTTGAGTTGTGGTTGTAATTGGTGTGGAGAGAGTGAACTCTTGAAGGAGAATTACTGTACACCCAAGGTGTGGGAAGCCTTAGAGGTGTGGGAAGAAGAGTGTGGCACTTCTTCATTGTATTTCCTTCTAGAAAAGTATTAATACAATATTGTATTGTCTCTCATATTCTATGCTATTTTTGAATTCTAGTTACTTGTTAATTCTAGTTTAATTCCGTGTTTAGTTGCTTATACAAAGGTAATCATGTGTGCTCTTATAGGAGAGTAGGATCCTGATAGTTTTAGTTGTCATTACATTTATTATAGCCCCCAAGTCTATCAATATATTGAATAGCTACTGGTCATGGATCTAGATTGTTACTACTAGGCATTTTGGATCTAAATATTTCTTTAACATGATATTTCCTATCATGATGTCTACCAACTAGCCAATCACATGCATAGTATTATGATCTTTATTCTTCCTTCTAGGTTTTCATAGATAGAGGTCTCTAACATATTTGGAATAAATGGGTACATCTTTGATGGTCTAGAAGAGAGAATTTTTTACATAGATTCTTGAGTTGTCCCATGAATTAAACTTAGATTTAATTACATGGCATTTAAGGGTGAGATGTTATAGAAATGGTAGGGTTGTTTCATCAACAACTTTATTTATTGGTTCAAATAGTTCTTATTGTAATGGAGGTGGGTTAAAATAATCTTCTAGGGTTTTATGATCTAATTCCATCATTATGGGTGGTGTTGGGGGTGATAGAACTTTTTATAAATGGAGGTGAACTTCATTGATGTTCATTATGTATGTTAGGAACTAAAAAGGTTTAATATTAAATATGGGTTATACTAGCTTATTTGTAAGATTTTGTATGGGTTGGGTAGTGAGTTGGTTAGGCTTGGGTGTATCTTATGTATTGGGAATAAGAGTAGGAGGTTGTTGTTGTTGTTTTTGTTATATAGGGAATCCTCCTTAAGGGTTTCCCTATGGTTGATTGGGTCTCTAGGATTGTTATCATTGGTTTGTGAAGGGTGGGCCTTGGGGTGGTTGACAAACTTGTATCCAAGATGGGAATACATTTTTTGGAGGCTACCAAAAGGTAGTAGGGTAACTTGTTTGAGTTAAATGCCAGATATAAGTAAGAAGCAAGATGTTTATCCAAGGAATAATCTAATTGGGAATAGTATTTGAAAATTGTGAATTAAATGAGGTAGTATTTGTAAAAGGTGCATTTTGTCCCATACCTGAATAAGATCGTCATTGAACCCATGGCCTTCTTTGTGCAAAATATAAAACCTAGTCATCATCTCCTCCTACAATATGTAGCTCTACTATTTTTGGTTCTTTAAATGTGATGTTAGCTACTTAAGCCTAAACCTCATGACATCTATAATCTACCTTCTTTTTCTTACAATCTAGATAAAAAATGGTCAAAGCTTGATCTAAGGCTGCTTGCTTTTACATTGAGTGTAGCCTATCTAGTTGGGTGGCTAAGTGACTAATGATATCTTGTTTCTTGTCTTGTAATATGTTACTAACTTTAGATTATGATAGGCCATTTATAACTGCTAGTGGAAGTTTGCTACCCTGAACTTTGTTTATGGTAGACCTGGAATATTTTTTCTTAGAATTTTTATTTTAGTGAATGTCATTTGAGAGATATCACCCCCACTCATTAGGTCCAAAGGTTCCAGAAAATATTCTCTGACTCCTTTCAGGAAGATGAGGTTTAAAATCTCTTCTCCAAGTGCACTTTTCTTGAATTTCTATACGCTGAACATGAACCGTTTAACATAGTCTTTCAAAGATTCATCCCCTTATTGAGTCATCCTAAAGATATCATTTCTTATATATTTATTTCTCATCCATATTTATGATGCTTAGTCAGAAATGTATTTTTCATGTCCCCCCAAGTGTGGACTAAATTACTACCTAGTCCCATGAACCAGCGAAGTGATAAGTCCTTAAACATGGCTAAAAAAAGTTTTAATTTTTGTGCATCCTACCTATATTCATAGTTTCTATAGAGGATATCAAATTTGAACAAAAATATGTATGGGTCTTCTAATAATGTACCCTAATTTGGTAAGGCTAAGGGTAGGATATTTTTTTATTTGTGTAACACCTATTGCGTTTGGAATAAAAATTCAAAAGTAATTATTTATGGAGTCTTATTGTTATCCAAAAAGATTCCTTCTCTATTCATGATGGATTTTATTGTGATATGGATACTAAAGGTACTCAGGATCTCATCCTCAAATTTTGTATCAATCCCTTGGTCAGCATAATAGTAAATATTTATTTGTTGATCCTCAGTCTTTTTACTAGATGAAAGGTCTAAAAATTCTCCTAAGCTTTATTTGATTTGATCAAAAAAGCCTTGTTGTAATGTTGTAAACATGTTACTCTCTAGAATATCTAGTTTGTGTAGTTACTCTCCTTCATTTCTTCTTACTAGTTCAACTAAAGCTTCCTCTACTTATGTTTCCTTTTTCAAAGCTAGTAGTGCTTCTTCTACAAGTTACCTCCTTTTTTTTTAGTTTTCTCTTATTTAAGAGTCTTTCAGCTTATGGTATATTATTCAATAGGATTATTAGTTGTAGGTATTTTTGGTTTCTTCTTGGTAGCAACTTGTGGCTTGTTTGATAAGAATCTTCCTTAAAAATCTATTTCTCTTTGTATAAACATTATGCCACTCCTTCAGTTGTCTTGACACTTCTTACACAGGGTTAGTTTTTTTCATTTTTGTGTATTTTAGGGGGTTGTTTCAAAATAAGTAAAAATAATGCAGGAAATAAAGGAGTGAAAAAATAAAAACAAAAAGAATTAAAATTTTACTTCTATAAAGAAATAAAATTATCTACTAAAAGTGGGAAAATTATCCTAGAAAGTAGAAAATGAAAGCAGGAAAATTATTCTAGAAAATAGGAAATGAAAGCAAGGAAATTATCCTATAAAATAGGAAATGAAAGCAAGAAAATTAAAAGCACACTTTGTAAAAAATAAATAACTCTTGTAGGAAATAAATTATGAAAACATGAACTTAAGTAACTTATACACCAGTTACATCTAGAAACTTAGACATCTGGCATAAGACACTGTAGTGTCCTCACTTGAATTGATCTCTTAGAACTATATGTAGAAGAACTTAGGCATCTAGCATAAGAAACCATAGTGTCATCATTCGACTTGTTTGGTTGGGTAGAATAGTGCATTAACCAATCTTAGAAAAATAATGATTGATTTTAGAAAATAATATTGACACCCTCCTTGACAATAGTGCCAAAATATTATGCAAACTAATTACCCAATGATTTCCATATTCTTGAGTCTGATTAATATTAATTATCAACCCAAGGTGTGTACACTTTTTAAGGATGTTAGCACTATATATGCATCATTGATTTAGAAATCAACTTGATTTTCTAGTTGTAGTATAATGAACTTATGTTGAATTCACCAGATAATTATATTATGAAACTATTATGATATAATTATAGAACTAATTCACACTTATGAATCACACATGCATCACACCTATATAATCAAAATAATAATAAAATCAGCTTATATAATACACTAAAAATAAAGAGGGTTAGGATCTTCATTGCAACTCCTTTTGAGGGGGCCCTTCCTCATTCAGAATTGAGTTCCAATCCTTCTCTAAGAGAATTCATAAAATTATTACAAAATCAACCTTCTCATTACTTAATTCTATAGAAACTAAAGATTGCTATAGAAGGTTACAAAATTTAGAATGCAATTATTATAATTCAAATACTTCTACTATTATCTATCCAATTGACTAAATATTAATATGATCTAGGTTCTATCATTAAATACAGAAGGTAGTTTATTAACTTTTAACTAAAGACACAAAACTAAGAAGAATACAAATACTTTATAAACTATCCCAATCAACCTTCAAGTGGTTGGTAACCAAGGTTACTTGTTTTAGGCTTGACTAGGTTAAGGGCAAGGTATACTATTTTTCTATTTTATTTCTTTTTGTCTCTTTCCCATTTTCCTTGTCTTTCTCATCTTTGGTAGCACATCCAAATTTAATTATATGTAGGGAGTCTGTACAACAACTATGATCCTTTTCAATCATCCATTTAGCTCCCAAGACAACTAGATGTGTCCTTAAAATATGATCATCATAATAGCTCTATTTTGCATAGTGGCTACAAGAAACCTATAGGTGAATCCTATAGTTACTATGTGCACTCTTTAGTGTCTATGGGTAACCTATAAATGGAGCCTAAAATTACTATGGGCACTCTACAATGGCTATGGGAAACTTGTAAGTGAAGCCTACAGTTGCTACAGGTACTCTATAATGGCTATGGGCAAATTGTAGATGAATTCTACAATTTTGGTAGGCGTCCTATAAGTGTTTTTCCCTAATAAGATCTTGTAGCCTTACATTATCTTTCAAATGATTGTTAAATAAAGTTACACAAATATAATCTAATCAAGGAAGAAGAATCAATAATCCATAACATAACATATGTATATATATACATACATACATACATATATATATATATATACATATATATACACACATATATATACATACATACATACATACATACATACATATATATATATATACACACACACACACACACACACACACACACACACACACACATATATATATATATATATATATATATATATACATACATACAGACACACACACACACACACACACACACACACACACACACACATATACATACATACATACATACATACATATATATGTATTTATGTATGTATGTTTATATATATATATATATATATATATATATACATATATAAATATATATACATATATATATATATATACATAATATATATATATACATATATATACATATATATAAATATATATACATATATAAATATATATACATATATATATATATATACATAATATATATATACATACATACATACATACATATACATACATACACACATACACACATACACACATACACACATACACACATACATACATACATAGATTCATACATACATATACATATATATATATATATATATATATATATATATATATATATATATATATATATTAAAGCACACACAAAATCATAAATTCATTCATTTATTTGCATAATTCATGGATAGTTATGGTGTTTACATGGAAAAATATATATACTAGGCATGGATGAGGCTATAAAAGGAATAAATTGGTGGCCTCGTTACCTACAACCCAATTTTTTATATTCCAGTAAGAGTTTTCACCTAGAAGGATAGGCATATAATAGTTGAGAATGTCCATTTTAAGAACAAGTGCATTGATGGGGTAGTAAAATTAAAATAACCTCAATTCCTAAGGATTTAAAGGTAGTAGGGTTCATTGAAACCAAGCAAAGAAAAATAGTGAATATATAAAAGTAGAGTGTGCAGACAAACTCACCTATTACATAGGTAAATATTCTAAGTGCACAATAAAGATTGTATAGAACATAGCCTCCTACTATAACAGTTGCACAATGGATCCCCTTAACACTAGTTTATAATATAGGTGCTTTAGGAAAAATTATTAATTTGGCAACATATGATGGGTTTTTGAACCCTGAGCAGTACTTACTAACATGTGAGATGATATGACAAGATAAGGGTATTACAAATGAGGCTATAAATAAGCAAAAACTAATTGGGGCATTGAATGAAATATCACTTTAATTTATATGCCATAAAGATATCACTAGGGAAAATCTACAGTAGGTTAAGGAGTGGCTCATCATAGAATTTAAAATAAAGAAATGTATAATTCAGACTATTCAAGACCTAAAGGAGATTAGGTAGAAGTTAGGAGAATCAGTTTGTAATTATGATCACATTGTCTTAGATGTTATGAATAAGGTGGAGTTTGCCTTAGAAGATAAATATACATCTATGTAGATTTCCAAAAGATTACACTTTAGGATTAGGTTTTTTATAAGGTAGATGTTAGAGATGTTACTCTCTAGGTGGAGCAAATTGAAGATTATGGGGAAGTTCCCATAATGGGTTCTAAGATTGAAAATACATTTCAAGATTTTATGAAAAAGATGGAAAAATATCATGAAGCAGATAAACCTAATCTAAATCTATGTTGCATGGAGTGTGGGAAAGAAGGTCATCATAGGAATGATTATCCTAAGATCAAGATAGAGCTCTTTGAAATCTATAGAGTAGTAGGGCACACAATAATAAAGTGCCATCTCCTACAACAGTACATAGAAAGCCCACATAGTTGGTAATTCAATTTTTATAAATCACATAATCATGATGAAAACAATTGTATGGATTTATAGGATATCAAAGAAAATATTACAAAGAATGTATTTATTGTCACTATATAGCAATTGTCCAAAGTGAAGTAAATGATTCCAAGCCCAGAGGTCAATAATGGTTATGCAAACCAAGCAAGTTTTAAAATAGATTCCTATCTCACCTCAGTACTAGCTTTAAGGTCTAGTTGGATGGACCCTTTATTTTCTATGTTAGACACCACCATCACTAAAATACTAATACTCAATATCTTAGAATCTAGTAATGACGTAATAGCAGTAAAGTAGTTAGACTCCAACAATTACGTAACAATAATTTGGGTTTAGAGATAATACCCAACAACATTATAACTAGAATATAATGAAGCAACAAGGAGTTTATAGAGGAGGTTATCATTTAAATAGAGGAGGAACTAGGGGTGGATACAAGGGGTTTATCAATATGGTAGAGGAAATAATTATCAGTACCCTCTTTTACAATGTTACATATGTGGAAAATATAACCATGTGTAGTGAAACTATCCTCTGAATCCATAAAGATAGTATTATTATGCCTAATATAGGGTATATGAGTAACACAAGATAGAAGACTATTCTATTTTGAAAAAGCAAATAAAAGAAAAGGATGTTAGTAATGTTAACATGGTGAATGCATAGCCTAAGGAGGATGCATTTTTAAACACTGTTACAAGACACCAACATGTAGAGTGAGGATTTCCTCCTCTCAAAATGCCTTAGGAATAGGGAATCTAAAAAGAATAATAGGATAAATACCCAGACCCAACTATAGAAAAGGGGTTGATATATGAAGCTTTATAGATGTTGAAGAATATTTAGCACCAAGCCACTAATGAAAGAGATACTACAATAATAGGTGCCCAAATGTATGTAATATTATGTACATTATGTGTCAGGATGGATTTGTTACCATACTGATAGATTTATTGAAGTTGATAAGTACACTATATAATGAAGACATTTATTAGAACATTATAAATTTACTACATAATTTATTAAAGTGTTCATAGCGATGGCAATAAAAGACAAAAAAACTTGTTTGATATTTAAAAACAAAGAAGCCATGGGTTGGAGATGCATGAGTCAACATTGAAGTTGTAGGATATGAAATCCAAATGTTGTCTTTTATTTTGGCAACATGGTCAACATGATCCCCAAGTCTACCTGGGAGGTGATTAGATGGCCAGTTCTTAGTTATACCCTGGTGACTATGAGTTTAAAAGACTATGGAATATTTGAACCCATTGGTTAGTTAGAGGATATTGAGATCAAAGTTGAAAAACTAAGCTTGTGAGCTGAATTTGAAGTCATCAATATGAAGATAGCAACAACTCATTACCCTATGCTAATTGGCAAGAAATGGGCATATGATCATCAAATTACTATTAATACTATGCAAAATTAGTAAGAGGTGCATCAGGGAGATAATATTTTAGTCATTCATTTAAATAAGGTGCACAAAACCGACATCATTTTGGTTGAGCTAGAATCTCCTTACATTTCACAAAAAACCAACTAGATTAAAGTAAACTATGAGGAAAAATTAAAATCTCTATACACAACTGATTACAATTTCTTTTATGAGCATAATAATCCTCAAGTGTAGTTTTTACTCACTCAATAGTTGAATACATCTAAACAATAGAAGACCAAACTAGTAGTTACTTAGTCATTGGCACCTTAGTTTTTCATATAATATTGTCCATCTATGTCTACTAAATTGCCTACTCACTTGGAAAATTGTTTTTCTCTATCAAACATATGATCATATACATGATTATATATAGCCAATCAAAGAAGGCACCCTACCTTGGGAAATAAATTCATCTATAAGAAAAGACTAAAATACACATCTAATCAACTAAGCTCATGGTGATCATGAACTTTGACCTATCCAAATGGTCTTTACTAAGAAAAGACAACCTTCATACTATGTCACTGAGGATATCAATTTATTCATTTTGTGCCTACAAGTTCATATTCCTATGATCAATCAATAGGTCAGTGCCTTGAATTAAACTTTGAAGGATTTGTAGTGACATGGTGGATAATTCATAGAGATGATTAGATCAATTGGAATGATGCATGCAGACTTATGATTAATATATTTAAACTACCACAAGTAATTAGAAGTAATTGGCCTTACTTTTAGGAAGTGAGTTCCCTAAGATCCATATCCACAAATATGTTAAGGTTTGGAATGAAGAACATGTGACACCTAAGTACTAGGTTCATATATTTCATTACACACTTTCCCCTTTACCATCAGCTTGGTATATGCATCAAGAATGCTAGAGGGAGACAAAGTATTGGATGAAGGTGTAGAGAGACTTCATATAGACTTTTGTGTTTGAAGATGAGAATCATGTGGTTCATAATTCACTACTCAAAATCAAACATTTCTTATGCCATGAATACATATATGATTTAAGAACCATGATAGAGTATACTACATATAAGAATGTAGCCTATGATCTAAATACAACATTACAAAAATATAAAGCTACCAAGATGGATGAACAATGTCTTATGTAGCCATGATACTGAATAATAGACAAATAGGAGGAAATTGAATATTTAAATACTAATGGTGATATTCATTTGACAAATTGTTTTGAACCTAAATGGCCAACAAAACCATTGAAAGATCTAGTCCCAAGACCTACTAAAGAAGATGAGTTGTGTAACATACACATTTTAGAATAAGAAGGGTAAAAAATGCTATGAGAATTTGTTGCTGAGGAAAAATGAAAGATTTATCATCAACCTATTAATAATCATGTGAAAAACATTAAAATTAAAGAGATCTATAAATTGGCACATATTGGTGACCATTGAATTGAATCTGATGTTTTAGAAGCTATGCAACTCTTGCAATATTATTAAGACACATTTCCTACAAAAATTTTAAAAGTTAGAGGAGTAGATCCTTCCCTAGGTGAAATGCATATCAAGCTCAAGGAGTGAACACAAACCATAAATAAAAGGCCATACAATTTGAATCCAAACATGAAATTAAATTTGAAGGTTGAACTAGATAGAATGTAGGAAGCATGTATAGTCTATCTTATAGAGAAGTTAGTCTGGGTTAGTCCCATGGTAATGTAGCTTAAGAAAATAGGGGGGATCAAAGTATGTGGTGACTATTAGATTTTGAATGATGCATGTGTGAATGATCCATTTCTAATTCACTTCATAGATGAAGTTTTGGAATTTTTCACTGGTCATGAATTTTACTCCTTCATATATGGGTTTAATGGATATCATCAAATATCCATCATAGAAGAAGACAAAGATAAAACAACTTTTTCCATAGAATAAAGATCCTTTGCATATAAGGTAATGCTTTTTTCCCTTAATAATGCACTTATATTTTTTTATAGATCAGTGGTGATTGACTTTAAAGATTTCATTCATGACTTATTGGAAGTATATCTAGATGATTGGACAATCTTCTCTTTGTTTAAAGCACACTTGTCTAGGTTGTGCCTCATGTTAGAATGCTTCCAACCTTTGTGCATTGCCTTGAATTTGACAAGTGTTTATTTTTTACCCCTTTAGTATCCTACTAGGTCATGTGGTATGCAGTGAAGGGATTTTGGTGGACCAGGACAAAATTATAGTCATTTTAGTATGCCTCCACCAGTCAGCTCAATGGAAGTGTGATCCTTTCTTGGACACACAAGTTACTCTCAGAATTTTATCAAGGGATTTGAATCCATTTCAACCCCATTAGATAATTTGTTACACAAAGATATGAATTTTTTTTGGATTTCTAAGTGTCAATCAAATTTCATAGAACTAAAGTAGAGATTGGTCACTACACCTATTCTCTTTCTATATTGGAGTAAGCCCTTTCATGTGCATGTTGATGCTTATGTATCATAATCATTGTTGTGATTATGAATTCAAGAGATGGGGTACTAGATCATCCTATAAATTTTTCAAGCCAAAAGCTATCTGACATAGAAAATAATTACACAAAAATTGAAAAGGAAGCACTAGTTATAGTGTTTTCACTATAGAAATTATGATATTATCTTCTTGTGACACTATTTTAAGTTTTCATAGATCATCAATCTCTACACTACCTCATCAATAAGCCTATTTTTGGAGGATGAATTTTAATATGGCTGATGTTCTTTCAAGAATCTCAATTTTGCATCAATGTCAAGCCAAGTAGAGAAAATGTTGGGCTGGATTATCTTAGTTGCATCATGAATGGGGATGAGATAGAACAACTATAGTAAGATTTTCCTAATTCCCATTTATTTCAATTTTTTGTGATCCCTAATAATTTTGAAATTTTTTCTAATTTCCTAGAATAAGGGGTATTCCCTGCACACTAATAAAAAGACAATAAGCAATTTATCACCAGAGCTTTGCCATATACTATTATACATTGGCTCTTGTATCATTTGGGGAAGGATGAATTACTGAGAAGGGTAACTATAACATGAACACCTGCATCTCTTGTAGGAAGCACATCAAGGATTAGCAAGAGGTCATTTTTCTAGAGAAGCTACTACACAAAAATTATTATAGAGTGGATTTTGGTGGTTGAACCTTTTTTGGGATGCCAATAGAGTAGCATAACATTATGATGTATGTCAATGAATGGGTAATCCACACCATAAATATGAAATTCCTTTGTAGCCTTTGTTAGCCAAACAAGCTTTTGAGTAATGGGGCATTAATTTTTTAGGACCTATCAATCCCATAAGTAAATGCATTAGAGATTAGTATATTATCACTATGACCAATTACTTTACCAAATGGGTTGAAGCTATTGTGACACCCATTTATGGGGTGAAGGATGTAGTAAAGTTTCTTTATGATATTATTATCACATGGTTTAGATGCCCCATCAAGCTCATTAGTGATCGATGGACACACTTCCTAAAAAATACTATCAAATATCTTACTAAAGAATTCATGATTTAACATCATAAAATTACTACATACCATCCACAAGCTAACAAATAAGCTAAGGCTTTTAATAAAGTGTTGGGAAAGATGTTGATAAAGATCTATGATGTCACGAGGATGATTGGGAATATCACATTCCTATGATTCTTTGGGCTTATGAAATTCACTATAAGAGGGCTATAGGTTTTACTCCATTTTAGTTGGTCTATGGGCTTAAAGCAGTAATGCCTATGGAATACTTGGTACCCAGTTTATGTATTGCAATGGTTATGAGACTAGGGGATTGTGAGTCTCTTACAAATAGGCTTATCAAATTGAATAGGATAGATGAGTATCAATGCAAATCATCTTGGATGCAAGAAGTTCATATGTAGATGCAAAAATCATGGCACAATAAGAACCTATGGCATAAGGAATTCCATAAAAATCAGCCAGTTTAATTATATGGTAGTCACTTCAGAGAATTTTTGGGTAAATTATATATTAGATGGAAAGGGACTTATGTTATAAAAAAATATCATAGCAAGGAACCAATTTTATTATTTTGAGAGATCTATAGGGAAACATTTTGTTAGGGTGGGTAAATATCTATAGGCTTAAGCCCTACCAACAATAGTCTTAATTGATCTCTTTCTACCAAATGAGTGGGTGTTGAGTAATACTAAGTAGATTAGGATTTCCAAATTTTGTATATTTTCTTATGTGTTTCTTTTTGTTTATGTGCATCTTTGTAGATGATCTCTTCACTAGATTTTAGAACATGATAATAAGTATAGCGTACGACACCCATGCATAGAAGAATTCAAGTGCACCATTATTGATGGTAGTAGAAGCAAAAAATGCAATTAAGTTTGAGAAATATATAGTCAAGTCACATTATCCTAGATCTCATCTATATAACAATCATTCCCAAATAGTTAATGCCAAAGCCAAGGTTTGAATGATCTAATCTTCACCAAATTTGTGGTTGATTAGCATCATCAATTCATACTCTAGTACAAACAACAAAGAATATAATGGCATATCTTAATGCATGCACTAATAAATAACTACCTTTATTTCTAGATTAGATAAGATTTTCCACATCAGCATTCACATTGATATCAAAGGGATAACTCAGAACAACATTTACATGAAAACCAATAGGTGTAAAATATATAAAGGCACAAGGTTGAAAACCAAGTGTGCATTTTATTCTTGTAAACATTTTATGTGTTGAAGTTCTAGAGCTAAGCCAATTTGTACATCATAAAAAGTAAAAAGTTTCTCAATTACAATATTTCACTACCATGGATCATTCATAGCTCATCAAGAACTTGAAAAATGCTCAGAAAGAAGAAATGGATGTCAATCTTGCACTTTGGTAGAAAAAATATACTTATCTAGAGTTGTTTTACTATCTTCAAGTGGTAAAATAAAAAATATTCTAACCAGATCTAGTAGATGTTATACAATAACTTATTATTATATCCTCACATCATTTCCACAACACTAATGTTGAGAACTTTCTTTGGAAGTCTACCTTTGGGGATTTAGGGGAGATTATGCAAATCCTACTTGGTTGTTAAAATTAGGGTAACATTTATATTGGCCCTGATACCACCATCATCACCATCAAAGTAATAGCGAGATCTTTAGTCATGTCTACATAGGGTAATTCTCTTACTCCCTACAAGACAAGAATGCCTCATATCCTTCAAGAGGTCAAAGACTTATATGTCTAGGGGTCTAGAGGAATCCCAATTGAATATATCTAAGATGAATTAGTGTACATCTTGGTTGAATGCATCACATGTTGATTCTAGTAGACCACCATGTTTGTGAAGTAAATCCCTAAAGGAGTGGTTGACATTGTACATCACATGATCCATCATAATGATTAGTTTAAATAGCCAAAGTATTTTTTACAAAATCTACTTAAAATATTGGCAAATGTTGTATGACTTCTTAGAAGACCTTCTAATACTAGTTCCTAATATTTTTACTATGTTTCACTCAATGAAAGCCCCCTAAAGGAGAGGTGCACCCTGACACCAAATACTAGTGAGTGTAATAATTTTTAAATTTGATATAGACACCTGAGTGTGGTGCCCTAATGCATGAGGGTAAGTTTAAGACATGGTTTTAAGAGTGTTTAGATTTGGTTTATACACACCGATAAGTGCCACTAGATGTCATGCAGTACCTAGGACAACATGATGTTATCACTTTGATTCCAATAGGAATCTTAATTAAAATTCATGAGCTACCTAGGTCACCATTTAGACACTTTTCATATTGTTTTATCATGGCCACGGTATAAGCTAAGATCACCAAGAGAAAATCATATGCAGTTAGGCATGCCACACCTTTCCAAACCATACCACCTAGCCCAAAGATTCCTTTAGCATAGCTACAACCTAAAGCCACAACCTCATAATAGTGGAATGGAAAGCATAATATTTTCATAGAATAACCACCATCACCTCTACTAAATCACAATATGAGGAATATAGTAACCTGGCTAGATGACCTCAAGGTAACTTAGATTACAAGCTCATGTGATGTACCTCATATTGGAATAGATGAGCATGAGGTCTATCAAGTGATGATTATAGATATGGTAGGTGAATTTTATGAGGAGTTATTCTTCTAGAAGGTAGTGCATATAGTTTAATTACATAAGAAGGTCCCTATAAGTCTTTGGGTAGAACTACCACCATACTCTACATCTATTATTATTGATAATATGTACGAAGAGGCTAAAAAATGCAAAAAATTATTAACCTATTTGAGTATCAACCTTCCCCCACTTTTATAGCCATCAACATATTTGTACCACTACCTTAAAGTTTGTAGGAGCCTCTAGTGCATAGACTCAGAACATGGTGAGAGGTTAGGGTTTCTCCTACCCTATAAGAATGCATGTTTGGTAGGGTAGACATGATGTAAAAAGTAAAACCTTTTCCTTCCTCAACTTCACTACCAACCAAATGCAAGATGGTTACTTTGAGATGAAAAAAATCATCTATCTCTAGCTCTATGGTCTAGTTTATTGATTTGCCAACTATAGAAAAATACCTTAATACCAAAGAGATGATACTAGATCAACCTATAGCTAAATAAAAAATGTTTCATGAGAGGAAGAAACTTATGCAGTAGAACAACAAGTTTGATAAGAAGAAAAGAAGTACCATAAGGATCAATCCCAGTAACAACAAGCTGAGCAAGCATGTCATCAAGCTAAGGAAGTCAAGGTAAAGTAAAAGGCCTAAGATTTAAAAGATTAATGAAAATAGGCTATCAAGGAAGCCAAGAAAGCACAAGAAGTTTCTAATTCATTAAATTAGGTGCAGGAGGCACACCAAAAAAAGAGGGATGAAGAGAAGAGGAATAAAGAGGTTACACTCATTACCAAGGCCAAGTTATTTCAAGATAAGCACTACCAAGATGCATATTCATAAACTAATAAGGATTTGGAGGATGCCACTCTCACATAGAAATAAGTCAATGAAGATGCGAGGAAGAAGAAAGAAGAATAATATGAAGACCTAAGTAAATAATAGGCTCAAATACATGAATAAAAAGTGCATGTAGCTAAGGCACAAGATGATTTAGAGGTACAAACATAGGCCAAAGCCAAACAAGACAAGATTATTATGATTAAAGAATAGAAAAAGGAAGTAGATCATGCATACAAGTAGTAGGAAGAACAAGAAAAGAATAAATTTGTAGAGGAAGAGCTCAACATGAAAATAGTGGAGGAAGACAATAAAAAAGAAGACAAAGACATTGCATAGAAAATAAAGACTATATATGATGCTAAGGCATAGCAACAACAAGTCCCTGAACAATAACAATCTGGGTCAATGTAGTCAATGTAAGAAGAAGATAAAACCATAGCTATAGTAGGTGAGAAATAATTAGCCTTACCTTTGGGAAGAGTTTTGCTATGAGATGTTATAAATATGGGTGTGTGATACATCACCTTTTCACTTCCACTTGTGACCATGCCATGACATGATCCTTTAGCTATTGAAAGAACATTGGTATCATTCCCACTTTAGTAGGAATTATCATTAGATGTTTCCAAATTACCATTGAAGAAGCAGTTGTAGGGCACTATGGCAATCTAGGAGTCCATTAAACAAAAGGCTGAGAACATTGAGTTGTAGTCCCAATTGCACAAAGTTACAAAGATTATATAAGATACTTGTCTCGAGTTGGTCACTTGTGTAACTAGGGACCAAGTAATGTCCAACCAGTGAAGACTCAAGACACTTATATTTGAGTTAAGAAAGGACTAGTACACATCATAGAAACTCCACATAGTGTGAATATTTGGTTGAGATGTTAAGGCCAAGGCTACCACACTCAGCACTCTACTGGAAGAATACCATGGAATTATCGATGCCATCACACTTAAAGCTTAATAGGTCACATTTAACTTATTGGATTTGAAGCAATAATTACATACCACATTAGCCAGTTCTAGTGTAGACTTTGTAAAGGATGCCACAACCAAAGCAACTATGGAAAGTCACACTATAATTAGGGAGGATAAGGATAGAACAATCCAAGAATCACTAAATTCCAAGGATAATGTGCATAATAACCTTTTAAATTGGTAGAGATGGCTATTATGTAGTTTTTTCACTAGATTCTACGCTCAAAGACACATAGATAATATAGAGCAATTAAGTGGAGAGATTCAGACAAGGGTTGTGAACACCAAGGACACCTTGAGCATAACTAATGATGTAGACCTCAAGTAGATCATCGAATACGATGATCCATTACATACCCTACTATATATAATATAAGTGTGCTATGTATCTAAAGACATGATATATTAATGTATATGGGTTGATGGATATGGAAACATGTGGCACACATCCCCTTAGTTATATGGTTCCAATATATTAGGATAATGGAGTAACTTATAGAATTAGTGCATTGGGTAATGGTTGGCCTACATTAGGATTAGGAGGTTACCCATATATTGTTAGTTAGATATAGGTCTATTTTAAGGATATTATTATCATTGTAAAGGTATCAATTAAGCATTGAGTCTTTTATTGTAAGAGGATATTGGAGGTTATCCCCTCGAAGAGAAATTGTAGAGTCATTCTTTTTTAAAGGTGTATTTTATGGTGTTACCCTACCTTAAGTGTATTCTATTTATACATATGTTGATTATTTGGATATCTTGGTCCACCCATATCTATAGTGTTGAGTTCATCTACATTATATTCTACATTATTTCTAAATATTATAAGTGTGGATCATACCAAAATAAGTGGTATCAGAGATTCAATTTGGGCAATTTATGTGGATCAAAACCCTAGTTTTTTGGAATCATCCATATCTTTCAATCCATTATGAATTTTTGTAATTTTTAAAAAATATATATGAATAATATTTAAATTAAGTCTCATTAAAAAAATTGAGATTTTTTTATCATTTTTGAGAGAGTTATTCATATTTTTGGGTTTTTACTCATTTCATCATATCTTCCGAAATATAACAAATTTTTTGGTGAAATTTCTACTAATTCTGTATAATAATACATAAAACTATGGACAAAATTTAATATAATTTTGATATTTTTGGAATGAGTTATTGTAATTTTAGTGTTTTTAATATATTCACTCTGTAGACCGATTCTGGAATTTTTTCACAATATTTTTATTGGAATTCCAATATAATAAGACAAAGATACAATAAAAATTTAGGATTGGTTTGATCATTTTTGAATTATTTATTGATATTTTATGGTTTCATGAACTCTAGTTGTTTTTTTATGGATCATGAAGTTGCAAGTATTTTCAAGAGAGGATGATATTGATGCTAGATAATGGTGGATCCTTTTTAAGGAGAGTAATACTCAAATAATTTTTTGGTAAACAAAATTGTCTCTTTCTTTTTATGGGCCTACATAACATTGGTTTAATCAGTTGAGCTTTGTATAAAAGTTTTGTTCATGGGAAGACATGAAACATGTCTTCTTAGTTCAATGGGATATAAAAGAAAAAGAGGATAATGAAGAAGAAGAAAATAATGATGGTAATGAATAAGAGAATGAAGATGTTGAATAAGAAAAATTAGTGGAATAAAATAATGACAACGAGGAAGAATATTCAAGTGAAGAAGAAGAAGAAGAAGAATTAGATGATAAGGGTTCAAATAATTTGGTTCTAAAAAAAATTGAGTCAATATTTCAATTTCATGGATGTGTTTAAAAGAAGGTTGTTGTATCCATTAACCCAACCAATAAATATAACTTCATCAACATGAATGTGGCCAAGCATCTACATGTTCAAGCAAAGAATATCAAGGAGGTTCAAATAGATGGTAAAAATATTTGAGTGTTTGAAGATTTGAAACTTATTATGGAAAAATATGTTTTGCATTCAGATTTTTATGCTTTGGATATGGATGATGTGGATATGGTTTTTGGATATTCATGGTTAGAGACTTTGGGAACAATCAATATTAATGTTCAAAATAAGTTCATGAAGTTTTGGTATAGGAAAAAGAAGTTCACTTTATAAGATATCATAGTGGGAAATCCACCAGTAATAATCAAGGTAGATCATAAGGATGAGATTGAAATAGGTGATAAAGATCATGTGAAAGATTCATATGAAGACATAGATGAAGAAATAATAAAATCAAAGAAAAACACTTAATCTACTCAAGAGATAAAGGAATCACTAAAGCAAAAGGTGGAAGAGGTAAAAGAAAAGGTTGATAAGATCAAAGTATAAAAAAAAGTTGAGGTATATAGACACCTATGTCATCATGAGAGGAAAAAATCATGGAGCCAAGTGAGGAAATGTCATAATAATAATCACTTTCTCTATATAATAAATCATAGTTTTAATAACTATGGCTCTGCATGGAAGCCAAAGAATACCTACTATGGTCATGGATGGAATTAGAGTAGTGCAACAAAATATGGTACATGGAATTACAAGAGGAATAATTATGCATGGACACCAAATCAATACAATTATGATCATGAATGGAATTAGAGGAGCATAATGGAATTTGGAAACAATCTTGGAGAGATATCACTTACCAGGATCACATATGGATGGCTATATGACCGAGATTGAAGATAATTGTGCAATGATTTGAAGCACACTCATTATTTAGTTTCTTCCTATATTTTAGGGATGAAACATGTCAAGGAATGAAGTAATGCTATGTATTTATGAACATGATATATTAATATATATGGGTTGATGGAGATGCTAACATGTGGTACACATCCTCCTTAGTTATATAGGTCTAATATATTATGATAATGGAGTAACTTGTAGAATTAGTGATTTGGGTAATGGTCATCCTAAATTAGGATTAGGAGGTTACACATCCATTATTACTTAGATAGAGGTCTATATAAAGGAGATGATTATCATTGTAAAGGTATCAAGTAGGCATTGAGTCTTTTATTGTAAGAGGGTATTAAAGGTTTTCCCCTTGAAGAGACATTGTAGAGTTATTCCTTCCTAAAGGAGTATTATATGGTGTTTCCCTACCTTAAGGTTATTCTATTTATGCATATATTGAGTATTTGGGAATCTTGGCCCACCAATATCTATTGTGTTTCATTGATCTAAATTATATTATGCATTATTTTCCAATTATTATAAGTGTAGATCATAATAAAGTGATGCTGGATTGGAATGCATAAAAAAGATCTAACTCCATTCACTAGCTCAGTTACATATATTATCAATACACCTACCTATAAGCTACCTTTAAATCTCTATAAGACCATCACATGGCACAAGGCTACATAGTCCTAGTCCAAAGACTCTTTTAGTTAACCTTTATTTACTTCTATACCACCACCTTCAAGTAAAGTACTACATAGAGTACAAGTTTTGAAAAAAAAATATATAACATTCTGTATTAGGGAAGACATAGTAAGATAATTAGGGTCAAGTTGGTTTAAAACCCATATAGAGTGGCCACCTAGTTATACCATCATATTGAAAACTTTTAAAGGGTGGTAGGTTGGTACACTACTTATTTGAAAACTTGAAAGGGTGACTAAGTAGTGCTCAAAAAGTTACAACTAGAAATGACACCTTGAGTGATTACTACTAATCCTAATGGTCCAAACATTTCTTCAGCTCTCAATAACTTGTACACCCTCAGATATCCTATGACATTATCTCAAAATGAGATAACATTTTAAGTCTGAGAAATTTTTTGTAGAAGAATGTAGATTGTAAAGTTGCATAGGATATTTGTTTGATATCCATGAATTATGCACTCATTTTTTTGTTTTTTAGTCTATTTTGTCTTATCTTCACAATTTGTAATAGGCTAGAATATGAAGAGACTCCACTTTTGATACCAAGTACAAAAAGAAGATGAATAGTCACAGACTAAAAACATCTATATATATTTTTATTTGTAAGAAAAAGAGGGTTTTGCATTTATAAGAAATAAAAAGAGATTATCTAGTTATGGTTACCTATGTGATTTATTATTATGTTCCTTGTTTTCATTCTTGTGTTTAATTTCTTGGCGACTTTCTATCCAAACTATTCTAATGTATTATTTCAGTCTATGCAATACTGGTCATTCTCAATTACTCAATAACATAGAATAATTAATGTTTCCTATATTTTTGTCATCCAAATTGTTGTCTTTATATGATAAACTATTTTGTGCAAATGAAGTATCTCATAACTATCATCATCCTTAGCATGTTCTGATGCTTGAGGAAACTCTACTAACATTTTGAGTGTTGGAAGACCTATCTTGGATCTAGGAAATTTATCCCTTTTATTCCCTACTTTCCCTTTTTTTACATTTTTTTATGAGAAATGATCTACCTATTGCATTTTAAATAGCTCATTTGTAAAGTAACCAATAGTGAGAACCTAAATATCTTGAGTAAACCATATTGAACCTTTAGTGTAAATAGATCATAGCTTATCCATGCTATAATTTATTGGAGTTTCTTAGCCTTTAGATCACCAATAGATCTTAAAAATAAGGGGGATTTATCACATGTGATTTTGGTTTCTCTTATCCACTCATACCAATAAATTCAACAAATTTTCTTGGAGTGGTTCATAATTTTAGTCTAATAGAAATTGGTGCTAGAAGGAGGGCATAAACCTCTGTATTTCAGATTTTATTGTCTTATTAATCATAAATATTTAAATGTTATGAGTTTATATATTGAACAATATAATTAGTTATCCTTGTGATTTTATATTTGTTGTGTGATTAAAATCCATACTAACAAAGGTTATTATTCATCACTCTAGAGTCTTCTTTAAGGATCACATGACCTATAGCTAGGTTTCATCACAAAAGATTAATTATTTCCCCTTTGTAAATCTATAGACATCCTAGATATGATCAACGTACACCCAAAAGATTAGTTTATATAGCCATATCATATCTATGATCTATCACCAATATACCTTCCTAAATGGATACAACTTGGCTACTTAGATCACCTAAAAATGTTCTAGATGATGTCCATGATTAACCTAGAAACCCTAAGCATTATTTGCCAAAGTTCACTCCAAACATTAGAAGGATTATATAATAACATATGACATCCTAAAAAACAACCCTTAGATTATTTAATTTTGAACATGAATATGTATCTTTTGGGTTATTTCTCTTCACCTTACTTGATCAAGTATATAATTGGTGCCTTAACCTCCTTGAAAACTCAATTACAAAGTGGAATCAATTGAATGCCACATTTATAGCACATTTTGGCTAAGTAGTTGATCCATGCATCTTTTATTAGAAATTTAATTTCATGATAATGGAACCACATGATCCCATATGCAATTTCAATGCATGCTTCTAGAAAATGTACAAATAATAATCGATCCATATAATCCTAGTGCATAGTTATCCTTAGAGATGTTTAAAAATGCTTTAGATCTATGGACTTCTAATTTTATAAGGAGATACCCCACTATCACTGACATACCTCTTACATATGCATAAGTAATTAGAGACACACAACTAAATCCCTAGGGACACATGTTGGATCCCATTCCTAATGTTCTCCAAAAAAAATGCCTATTTTAAACTTGAACCCACTTGAAAACCAGAATGTGCCATTGTCACAACCTCCAATCATAAATCAATTACAACTAGCATATGTTGGCCCTAATCAAAACTTAAGATTACTCAATCCAACTAGTAATGAAGTAATCCCTTAGTCTTAAAATCAATCTTTAGTGTTGGTTTCAACCAATAGTACACATAATTATCCATAAGATTTTGATAAACTTGAGTTAGATGCAATTCAAATAATGGTGAAAATATTGAGCAATGATTTTATAAATTCACAATAAAAAGTAGGTAGCTCAATTAGTGGTAATGTAACCCCAAAATTTACTTACCAACGTAATTACATACCTTTCAACAAATTCAGTAAATAACTTGAGGATGCTTCTAATAAGTTGTTTGAGATTAACATTATGTAAATTGCGTTGCTTAATTGGTGTCATGTTCATAACACTACTCAACATATAGAACTGGGTTATGTTAAGTTTTGTTTAGCCTTTAATATTTTGTAGAAAGAAATTGATGAACATAAATTTGTCCCAAAAGATCAAGATACTTCAAGTAATTTTGATGCCCCTAGTTCATCAAAATCCCCTAGCACATCCATGGTCTTAGAAACTTTAGACTTCCATAATGTAGAAGATAATGAACTTGAAGATAACATCAATGATATGTATGCTTTTAAAAAATATAATAGAGGAAATTACACTCTTAGTATTAGAACACAACAGCCTTTGACTACTCAACATCCCCAAATAATGCTACCACACCACCTGATTCTAAGGCTAGAAATGATCCATCACCCTCAAAATCAAGTGACAACCAACCATCTACTAATATAACTATTTATGACATTTTTAAGGACATGAATAATATTAAAGTAAAAATAAATATTCATGAATTAGCCCAAATCCTAAAACAAAGGGATTTTCTTCTTAAGTCTCTCATAGACAAGAATAGTCAGTAAAAAAAAAAAGAGCCCAATCAATACCAATGTTATAATTCATAAGACTAGAAATGAAGTTCCACCATTCTTGCTTATAATAAAATTTTTTGGTAATAATATCCATAATTATCTTATATATTTTGGTGCATCTGCTAATGTTATGATTTCAAGTGTTTGCAAGAAGTTAGGATTGGTACCCATGAAATCAGGCAAGGTGGTTGTATAATTGGACAAGTCTAAATTTAATTGTCAGTGAGATGTTGAATGTTCATATATATCTACAAACTAAAACAAGAGTGAAATAATTAATAGATATACAAGTAGTTTATATATCGGAAGCATATGGTATGTTACTAAGTAGATACTAGTCAAGATCACTCAATGGTTACATGGCAACATATTTTTCCTACATGTGGTTTCCATAGAGAGGAGTGGAAAATTAGATTAGAATTGATAGAGAACCATGAATGAAGTTGATGATAATAGAGTGTAATTTTATCAATGAAAAAGATAGCTTCACTTCCATAGAACTAGGAGTCTATACATTATCAACTAAACCAAAGAATAAATGAACTAATCATGATCATGATTCAAGTATGTGGGAATTGTATTTAGATGGTGCATGCTCCAAGAAAGGAGTTAGAGTTGGTATTATTCTCATTGATTCCAATGGTAAGAAACATGTTTTAGATTTCAAACTGTAGTTTCCTTGTACTAACAACATGATAGAGTATGAAGCTTTAATTTTGGATTTATAATTTGTAATTAGGTTTGATGTCCATCAATTAAGATTCTTTAATGATTATTAATTGGTCATCAATCAAGTATGTAATAAATTTTGGTGTAAACTTTCTTATTTGAATAAATACAAATTATGTGCTTGGGACTTTATTGAATACTTTAGTGCTTTTAAGATTTCAGTTATTCCTAGAACTGACAATGTAATGGTTGATTCATAAGTTATTTTAACACCTAACTTTACACCATTAGATAAGACTAACTTTCAAAACTTTTTTCTTGAATTAGTTTCTTACGCTATTGTCCTTAATAATGTTGAGAAGTTTCAATTTATTGATGATGATAAGAAAATTATTGATTTCTTGTCTAACTCTAATGCTTTTGATGCATACGTCATTTATGAAGATCAAAGGTTAAATTTTGAAGAGGAAAAATAATACAATGTTTATGGAGTGATTCAACTAAAATATAATCATATTCTAAAAGGCATGTTATCATTAGAGATTTTTTTTGACTTGGACAACATAATATCTAACTCAAATAAGGACCATAGATTAAATCAAGACACATAGATTCTCAATGTGGGAATTGTAGATAAACCCAAAAACATGGTGGTTTGGACTAAATGTATCAATGAAGAGTTTCAAACATTAAAGAAGATGTTGCTACACTATCAAGACATCATGCATGGATTTAAAATGATCTAATTTTTTTTATCCTCATGTCATGACACACAAAATTCCCCTAAAGCCTAATCATAGACCCTATAGGAAATGTTAGAGGTTAGTTAATCTAGTCTTGGAACTAATTATTTTAAAGGAATCCAAAAGATGTTATCAATTGGCATTATTTTCCCAATATGCCATTCAACGTGGGTGGTAAATCTAGTTCCTATGAGGAAGAAAAATGGAAAAATCCATATTTATGTATATTTTATAAACCTCAATCATGCATCAAAAAAATATAAGTATCCCCTACTTTCACTTTACGAGGTCATTCAACAAGTCAGTAGCTCAGAGATGATGTCCTTTCTAGATGGATTCTTTGGCTACAATCAGATCTTAGTGGATAAAATAGATAGAGACAAACCAAGATTCACCACTAAGTGGGGTACTTAAGCTTACAAGAAAATGTTATTCAAGTTAGTTAATGCTGGTGCTAATTTTCAATGAGTTATGGACACTACTTTCAATAAATTAATTGGTAAGTAAATAGTATCATACATGGATGACTTAATTGTATTTTCTAAATGTAGATCAAATCACTTTAGTCCTCTATAGAAAGTATTTGAATGCCATAGAAAGTTTGGCATATCACTCAATCCTAAGAAATGTGTCTTTTTTTGGAATACAACTATCGAATAAATTAGTCCTTTTAGTATTTTTAACATGGATCAAAACATATATGTAGAGATCACACACACACAAATATGTATAACACCCAATGTATGTGGAAAACCCAATATAGGAAAAACCATGGTGAGAAACAACTACTATAATCTAATATTCTAATCCAACCTCACAATCAAAACCTCACTGGTTACAATATTTAAATGCACCAACCCTTAGGAAACATGAATCCCCTAATTTAAGAGCACCTACTCTAAAGAAGCACCAAATCCCTAACTAAGCACCAACTCAGCTCTTTTGATGGCACCTACCAATCAGATCTATATTATAGAGCTACAACTTTAGATTACAATATTGATTTATAAATGAATCCAATTTCAATTCTCTATTACACGTCTGTTCTATAACTACTCATTCTCTACATATCTCTCTCTTCTCTTTCAGTCTACCCCTCTAGTTTTATGTCTCTATATTTCTCTATTTGACACAATTCAACTACACCTATAGCTTTTAATGTATCCTAGATCACACACACACACACACACACACACACACACACACACACACACACACACACACACACACACACACACACACACACACACACACACACACACACACACACACATTCATTATATATAGGTCTCACTTCTTCTCTATCTTCATACTTGGTTTGTAACACATGACGCTCCATTCTTGGACTTAGTTAAATCAATAGGTTTCTTGCTTCTTGAATTCATTCACCACCATCATGATTCTCTATCTTTCAATATATTTAGCATATATCAAGATCTAGTTTTGATGCACATGCCTTATTACAAAAATTTGATCAATCACAATAATCAATATCATTTTTTGTGTCATATAATGTATCTTACTAGCATGTTCCATCACTTGGCCATTGAGATGAACATATCTTCAAATATTGACTATAGATCTTAAATTTCATACCATGATCTAATGATCCTCATTCAATTTTCTCAATTTTAAAATGCACCCATTAGATCAAGCTCTGATAAGATCATGCACTCTATTAGATCTTTGTACACTTATGGATTTTAACATTTCAACTTTAAAATGCATCCATTGATCTTTTTATTTGATCTCTTGCATGACATTACATATTAAAAGTAGAACAAACTTTATCTCTTTTTATCATTAAACATCAAGCACTTGGTCTAATCTCACTATTGACTAAGAATTTGGTACACTTACACTCCATTGGTATTATCAAAGTAGATTAGTCTTTAACTCACCTCTATGTCATTAAACATTGAACACTTGATCCTATTGAGTTCACTCACTCTGTTAGATCTTCATTGCATAATCACACACTCACCATTAATCCTTGGAAGAAGCCTCATATTTATCTATGTATAACATTAAACTTCTAACACTTATCACTATCTTGTTGCATCTTGACATCTTGGAATAAACATGCTTTGTCGATCTTCTGTAAATAGCTTGATCTTCAACTTGATAAATATCAATAAATTTGACCTCTTTGACTCCATGAACTCCATTTATTTTCAATGCATGATTATGCATGCATCATTAGATCTTTTGATAGATTAATATGATCATTGGATCTCTATCTAATAATCTCCCATGAATGTGACACTTGTCACTAACATGTTTACTCATAGGTACCTTTGACATATTGACTTTGCTATGCATCATTAGATCTACATCATGTGATTAAATGTTAACCGTTGATCAAGCTGGGACAAATATTAAGTCTAGGACTTAGGAAATATAAAGTTGTTGATCACTGTTCTAAGCCAATAATGACTAGGTTGAAGGGGCTAGTTATAAAATGATGACAAGGGCTTATGATATAACTTAAGTAGTTATTTCCTACCTATATCCAGTCAACATAAAAATAGAACATGCTTGTGAGTACCATGAATTAAACCCTGTAATGTTTGAGATCAAAGATAATTAATTTTTGAGCTCATTTATCTTCATCTTAACCTATAGATCATATATTTGAGATGCACTTGAAAAAACCATAATAGATATTCTATATGTTTCTCTATAAATGATCCAAAAATGTTCTATGTAAAAGCATGACAACTTTGCACTATGAAACTCTTAAAATGTGCTCTTTTCTCCATCAATCCTGCTTGATTCTCTTGACATTAAAAGTGCTAACTATCTGTATTTTGATAGCAATGACAATCATATTGACAAAAATATCCCCCTTTGGCATTGAATGAAAACTAAATGATCTAACCTTGGCCCATGATGGCAAACTCTGATCCTTCTCTGGCATTGACTCTACTTGCATTGGCTTTTGATGATTGTGAACTAAATTTGTTCATACCAAAACATTCTCTCCCATAGGTAATGATACATTTTCCAAAACACAACTTGGAAACATGATCTAATCTTATTTAGCATTTTCATTTTTTTCTCCAAAATTTTATAGAGATCATTTTCACTTTTCTCCCCCTTTGACTGTAGACACTGAAATCGTGTCCACTCCCCTGGTCCTCCCTCATTTTATTCCTCCATGCTTATTTTGCCCCTATCAACCATTTCCCTATGAGCCTTGACCCTGGCAGCATGTAAAAATGAGCAAAAAGCTAAAGCTAGCCTCTGTCCCCATTCTGCATCTGCCGATGACGGTCTCTACCCGGCCGATGTCGCCGACGTCGGTCACTTATCGGCCGACCTCGGCAATCCTGCCGACGTCGGTCATCCTTAACACTGCGTTCTCAAACCGTTACCCATTATCCGTTATCCATTCGGTTCCCAATTGGTTTATCGATCAGTTATCAAACCGTCCTTCACCTTCCTCAGCAAAACCATTCGAACAGACTCTTGCAATCATTCAGAAAACTCTGACAATCATCCCAAATTGTTACGATCAATCAACTTTGGCATTCAACCAATCTGCATTCGCTTCAATCAACTTTTGGCAGTGCATCGACGACTTCAATCATGTCTTTTATCATACTTGCAGTGTGTAACAGGTAATTATCTCCCTCTGTGTTTTTATTTCTCTCTGGTTATTGTTTGTTTATTATTGCTATCACCCCAGATCTTTAGACTGTAAACCCGAGACTTGACTTCCTCCTTTACACCTCTGCCCACTATACCTTGACTACATAGTCTGTAACTTTGTTTAGAATTCCTGCACAAACCCCAAACAAAACAATAGACCTTCTGCAAAGCCCAAGAAACCCGACCAGACCCTGTCCTGACTCGACCAAACTTTGTCCAGACCTGATCAGACCCATCCAAAACTATTGCCCCGACCGATGCCGGTCATTACCCTGACCAACACCGGCACTTTAACTGATGTCGGCATCATTCCCTGACCGACATCGGCACAGAGACCGACACCGGTGACTGTGCAGAACAATTTACTGCATCTCAGGTATGCATTTTGTTTTCTATCTTTTATTTTTGTCATTCTATCTTTCATTATATCTACTTTTGTCAAATATTCTACTTTTTTATCAAGGGGTTGATATCCTTTAAGGAAATCTTTGTACTTCAGGGATCAAGCGTTTTGCTTGACAACCCACCGTCTCCTTGTCTAACATTTTTTCGTGTTTAGTCTTTTTTTCTCCGCAGGTGTCATTCCTCCACAACCAAAGAGGAGTACCTTCCAACATCTGATTTCATGCGCATGACTACATTCGGGTATCTTCTAACCCTAGACCATCTCTTAGTTTCTCATTTCTATCTTTTGAATGTAGAAAGTCATTTAGCATAGAAACATTCTGGCACGCCTGGTGGGACCCTAGGGCCTTCCTTGGGTTCTTTATTTCTTTCGTTCATATAGGTTGCATTAGCTTCCTTCTTTTTTGCCTCTTTTGTCTCTTCTAAATGACATCATAAGCAGGACTAAAAAGAACTTTTCTTTTCTTTCTTGCATTTCTAGACTAGCCAAAACTCATATTCTTCGACTCTTTCTCCATTCGTCTTCATACAAACAAACATTTCTACTTGGACTTAAAACACGTTGCACTTTCATTTCTGCTTGTGCTTGCATTTCTTAGATCACATTTAGTAATTAACAAACACATATTGAATTAATCTAGATCACTTTATGTTACACGACCAAACCACTTGCACAAAACAAACATCTTAACTTACCTGAGACAAGGCCCGACTGGGAATTCATCCCCTAGCGGATACCTTACCCATCTCGGTGATCTTACTTAGATTTCATCACCAAGGAGAAAGCCCACTCTGTTCTCTGGCAGAGTCTAAACTATAGGGGAAGTATATTTTGGCTAAGCAAGCCTAGTTTATCACTGGACTCGTGAAGTGAGGGGAGCTTGCTCCTTAGCACCAGGCCTTGTACAAAACCTAACATAGACTTCTTGAGCACCATAACTTACCCGAAACCATCCATAGACTGCTTCTTCTAGGTCCCGACTCAAAAACCAATCTTCCTCTACACACATTCTAAGGCATAAGCCACTATAATCCTAAATATTTACTCCTAGGATTTTAGGATCTGCTTGTGTTCTTCATCTTTTTAGTTCTTATCTGCTTGTTTGAGTTTGTGAGGACGTTCTTTCTTGCCTTGAATGGTTCTGACTCATAGCCAAGCCAAGGCTCTAGTCGATCATGCGAGGCATCACTCACTTCTGTCTACTCCATCCATAACCAGTCCTATAATGGAGTTCCACTCAGAAACTGAAAGAACTCCTACTCGCCCATCCCTGACCTAGATGCCTATCATCCTAGAAGGGGACCAAGATTTTGCATGATTCTTGGACCTCAAAGTCAAAGCCTTACAACACTATCTCATGAATAGTCGAACACGAGACCCCTTGGGCAATCCAATCTATGGAATGCCGACCTCTCTTCTCAAAATTACGGTCATATCAACAACGTCCGTAATTCAACCTTTAGACGCCCAGGCTACTGCCTCGACCAACGACCAGCCTTTGACCAACCATCTAAGTGTGGCCTCTCCCTCTATCATGGGGCCCACTTGCACTGGGGTTTCGGCCCCCCATCAACCTCAACCCACTCAACTACTTTCTACCCCCTTTCAGAATCTGGTTGTCTCTATTCTGCCTACCCTTACTCTTATCAACACTAGGGTGGCTACCTATCCATTGGCCCATGTTACCACTAACCTTCCTCCCATCACAATATCAAACCTAGCCGTGCCTTCTACCCAACCATCTTTAGTCTCCTCTTCTATCCCTATGACTAGTCATCCGTACGTTGCGCCCTTACTGGTACAACTGTCTACATCGTACGCCTCTTCTAGCCTCATTCAAGTGCCTTACAATCTAGGGGGCACTCCACCCACCAATCCGTCAGTAGATATCATCAAAATGCTAATGGAAAAGATGTCCAGCCTAGAGACCTCCGTTTATGGCTCATGCAATACTCTGTCATACGAACAAATTTACAATGAGCCTATCCATCCTTTCGTCCCGATCTGACCATATCCCAGCCAGTGGGAACTTCCTAAGTTTTCTCATTTTCAAAGCAAGGAAGACCCACAACAGCACTTACGGGCATTCAGACATGCCTGTTACCTTATCGCCCACGATGATGCATTGCTTTTATGCATGTTCCCTATGTCTCTTTCAGGTGCTGCACTTGACTGGTACAGCTCCCTTGCCAGCCATTCCCTCTTCACATTCACTCAGCTGGCCCAGCTCTTCTTCAACCATTTCTCCATCAACATCACTAAGAAGGTCTTAATCATAGACCTCTATTCTATCCACCAATTTGAGGACGAATCCATTGCTGATTTTTTTGCTCACTGGAGGGGCCTTATCAATCAACTTTCCTTTTCTTTACCCTAACCTGAACTTATTGAACTATTCTCCCAAGCCTGTGCCAGACATATTTCTTCCACCTTGAGGGTTCAAACCTTTCACACTTTTGACGAAGCCTTCATGATGGCTCATAAACTTGAGTTACGTGCCATCGAGGAGAATAAAGTCAAGTTGCGGAGCAAGAATCCCAACTCTAAGACCAATGACCCCTCATCTAAGCCTTCATCATCCAATCCTAAATCTAAAGCTTTAGAAAATGTTGTGGTCCTTAGATCTTCCTCCTCTTCACCTTCAACTAACCAGCCTGAGCCATCCACGTCTCAAAGTGCCACTCACCTATTCCAGTAGAGATACATACAGTGACAGTATACTCCACTCGAAGAATCATACGTGTCTATGCTGGAAAAACTTGTCAAACAGGGGGTCCTCAATCTCCCTCAGATCTGACCACCACCACAATTTGATCCCTCACGTGCCATCCCTATGTGGTATAGGGAAAATGACTTCTGTAACTACCACCGTGTTAAGGGACATGACACAGGCAACTGTAAAACCCTTAAAAACATCATCCAAGATATGCTTGAAAAGGGTGACCTCATCCTCGACAATCCCAATGCGCCACCTAACCAAGGCATCAACATCTTTAAGCAACCATTCCCCAATCATCCACCAACTCAAAACAATGTCCAGACCTTGACTAACAACATTCACAAACACAATATACGAACAGTCAATATGGTCTCGCCCTTCATTTCTGACCAACCTCAAGAGGTGAGTTCATCCATCAGTCCATCACATGTGGACGAACCTCTTTCTCTGGTTAGTTCTCCGTCAACCTCTCTCATCCTGGAGGATGCCTCGACCTTACCAGCATCGCCAGTTTCACCAACCTCCTTCCTGCTGCCCATGGAGGACCTAACCCTTCCTACTCCTTGACCACAAGTGGAGGGAACCATCATCCCTGCTCTTTACCCACTTGAGGAGCCTCATTCTCTGGTTTCTTCTCCACCCAGGGAAGAACCTGCCTCTTCTTCGTCTCCAACCACAGATGAACCTGTCATGACTCCATCATGCCTTGGGTTTGAAACCGCTACACCAGTCTCATCTTCAACCCCACAACCATCCACATCTTCTCAAGAACCCAAACCCCATCCCACATATTCTCAACCATTTTCCCGACTAGTGGAGAAACTCGAACTTCTCCCTTCAAGAAAAGTGGAGCATCAGGGATTGTGGGAACGTCTCACAGCTCTTCAACATGCCCGTGCCCTCTCGTCTCATGCAACAAATCCTCCTATGGCAAAATATCCCAAGACCCTTAACAAAAACCAGACTCCCATTTCTAAACCTCAACCAACCCCATCAAAACCAAAACCAGCATCTACCCCAGCTAAACCTATCAAGTCACTTGGCGTTCGCCCTGTCTCCAACCTCACTCATCCGCAAGTGAAGGTGGATCTAGACCAGACCTCAACCAATAGTAGTCTTCAACCCAAGGCACAAAAGATTGCCAAACCACAGAGGCTAATGCCTCCTCTTTCGTCACCATTGCCCTCCATTCTGGGCCCCCATCCTTCGACCTTGACTAGAATCCTTCCCACTTTGACCTTTAATCAAAATTAGTTACCTCCTTTACTTCTTTTGCCTACCGCTAGCCTACCCTGTCCCAAAAGGGTGGTACCTCTCATGAAGAAAGTACCATCTCTGCCTGTCACCACACCATCAACCTAGAAGGTGGTACGGAAACCTCCTCCAACTCCACCCAAGCAAAAGTCACCAGTATCACATACATCGACGAGCATGGACCCTTTAGTGGGCTCATACTCTTTGATCTTGCATCAACTTTTGTAGACTTCTAGCATAACCCTTCCGCCCATTAGGCCTTTCCAACCTCTCGGGTCTAAGCCCTCCTAGTTCGACGACACGAAGATTTGTCTATATCATCGTACGCCAGGACACGATACCGAGACTTGCTGTGCTCTCAAGACTGTCATTCGTTGTTATCTAGAGAAAGACACTCTTCTCTTTGAGGACACTCTCGACCGCCCCCTGACTCCTTCTCGTAACCCTCTAACCTCTTCAAACCCATCAACATCTCATCAGCAGACCATGACCCCTTCATCTCCTTCACCCCCTATCTTCAAAATCAATGCCATTCACATAACCACCAGGTCACAAAAGGATAAGGCGAAGGAAAAAACTGCCATTCCTTGGACCTACCCTTTCATCCAGCCACCTCAACCGCCTAAGCCTAAGATTTATATCCTTGGCGCGCCTCAACCCTCATCTTCTTCTTCTTCTTCTTCCAGACCAATCCATGACTCCATGTTGAAATAGCTTCACTAGACGCCTGTGAAGATGTCCCTTTATGACCTCATCCAAACCTCACCCCAACATCGTCAAGCCCTCATCAGAGCCTTGCAGGTAGCGAAGGTCTAACCTGAAGACCCCTAGCCACTTGCTACCTTCGTCCATTCTTTATCTCCTATTGCCTCCATCACATTCAGCGATTCTGAGATTCCCACATCCAACACAGAAGATCAGGACACCACCCTCTTCATCACTACCTATGTTGATCAGACACGCATTAAATGTGTTATGATCGACGGAGGTGATAACATCAACATTATCTCCACCCATGCCTTTGAATAGTTGGCCCTTCCCAAGAATTGCATCTCCAAAATTGACACAATCTTGTGCTTCTTTAATGACACCACTGCCATGACCATTGGCACAGTCATCCTTCACATCTGCATTAGTCCACGCACAGTCTCGGAGCTCTTCTATATCATCGAAGGAGAGTTTCAATACAACATCTTGCTAGGCCAACCCTGGATCCGTGCCATGGCCTGTGTCCCTTCCACCCTGCACCATTGTGTGAAATTTGAGCATGATGGGCAAATCCATATCATTATGTAGACACCTAAATAGTGTCTAACCCTTGGTCACCTTCCCCCTTGGTCCATTCCTAACCCATTCCTAAAAATTACTAATTTAAAATAATAAACTTATTTTGAATTAACCCCCCTCCTTGGACACATCACCCATGACACCTCACCTAAGACACCTCGCCTTGGACTAATTCCCATCCTATGACTCACCCAAGACCTATTCCTACTTCTCTCTAACCGCCTAACAAACTATCGTGTGTATTTAGCCCAACCCACGACATTCTCCAACAGATAGTGCACTTGGCAGATGAAAAATGGGCTTGGTGGCTCTTTTAGCCCATTCTAACCCCATCGACGTTGGTCAAGTGTCGGCCGACGCCGGTGGAATCACCGATGTCGGTTATACTTAACTAATTTTTTAGACTCTTTGAGGACCCCAATTAGAAATCGGCTAATCTTTGGAAGCGAATCACGAATCCTTCAATCTTCAGTCTTCGACCATCCATCAAACTGCCAAATCTCTCAGTTAAGCCTCTCACTCTCTCCCTCAGGTGCAGCAACAGCTTTAGGTTCTCCATCAGCAACAGGTTCTCCACACAGGCTACATCAACAGTAGGTACGTGAATCATCAGTAGCACACCTTCCACAAGGCACAAGTAAGTATACTATCTGTGTTTTTATTCTCTTTTCAGTTATTGCTTTCAAACAATATCTCCCTAGACCAGACTGTTAACCAAGCCAGACCTGAATCTTGACTTATCCACCTCCCTATTTCCTCTATCCTCTATCGGACCATACACTCTACCCATTCAACCAGACTCTCAGACCTAGACCCCAGACCATTCAACCAAGCCCAAAACTTTGTCTCAAGACTGTTAACAAACCTAGACCCTTCCTTGGCCTTGTCCATAGACCAAAACCCTGACCAGACTTTGTCCACAGACCATAGACCTGCCCAGACCCCGTCCAAGCTAATTGCCCTGACCGACACCAGTCACTACCTCAACCGATGTCAGCATATTAACTGACATCGGCACCTTGACCAACTGACGTCGATAAGACCACCGACGCCGATGACTGTGATCAGTTCGACAGCTTCTTTCAAGTAAGCCTTTGCTTCCCTTTTTCATTTCAATCTTTTATCACTTTAGTCTTTTATATTCTGCTATTTATCAGACATACTTCTTTTTTTGATTAGTGGGTTTATATTCCTTAAGGAAGTCTTCATACTTCTGGGATCAAGCTTTTGCTTGGCAACCCACCATCTATCCATTTAATGCCTTCTTTTGTCCAAGTTTCTTTTCTTTGCAGGTGTCATTCCTCCACAGCCAAAGAGGAGTACTCACAGCGTCTGGATTATGGTGCGCAGACTTTATCTAGGTACACATCAAGCCTTGACCATTCATTCTTAAGTTTCTTAATTCTTCCTTTGAAATTGAAAGCAAAATTTGAATAGAAACATTCTGGCACGCCCGGTGGGACCCCTTTAGGGCCTTCCTTGGGTTCCCTTTCTTCTTTGTTCATTTAGGTGCATTAGGCTTCTACCTTTTCATCTCTTTCTTCTTTTCTAAAAACATTATAAGCATGAAATAAAAAGAACTTTTTCTTTCTTTTTCTTGCATTTCTAGACTAGTCAAAAAATCATTTTCTTCAACCCTTTCTCCAACTTGTCTTCATTCCAATTTAATATTTTGATTTGGGGCTTTAAAACTTATTGCATTCCATTTCTTGCTTTCTTGCATCTTCTCAGTCCACACTTAGTAATTAGTAAAACGCATATTGAATAAATCGTAGATCACTTGATGTTACACAACCAGACCACGTGCACTTAATTAAACACAAAACTCACTTGAGACAAGGCCCGACTGGGATTTCTTCACCCAACAGATACCTTACCCATCCTGGCAATCCTACTTGGATTTCACCACCAAGGGGAAAGCCAACTCTGTTCTCTGGCAGAGTCTAAACTATAGGGAAAGTATATTTTGGCTAAGTGAAACCAGCTAACCACTGGAATCGTGAAGTGAGGGGAGCTTGCTCCTTAGCACCAGGCCTGTACAGAACTTAATACAGATTTTTGAGCACCTAAACATACCTGAAACCATCTTTAGATTACCTATTCTAGGACCCTTCTAACAGCCAACTTCCTCAAACATCACATTAAGGCATAAGCCACACGATCTTAATAAAATTGTTTCTAGGGATTTAACACTAGGATCTGTCTGTCATCACCATATTTTCTGTTTCTATCTATCTTTTTTGAGCTGGTAAGGATGTCTTCTTCATTTTCAAAAACTTTTTTTCTGAGTTTTCTGGAAAACACAGTAACCGACATCGATTCTGTAATTGACGTCGGCAACTTCTCTGTACCGGCATCGGTCATCCGACCGACATCACAGTCTACTTCACCAACATCAATTTTTATACCGACGTTGGTCTTTGTCCATTTTCTTTTTTCCAAAAATAGCAAGCTTAAAATCCAACTTTCTGGCTGTCTAAACATTCATTCTGGTTTTTTGAGACTGACAGAACACAGTTTTCTGAAACCTGACCCTTTCTTGCCTTGAATGGTTTTGACACGCAGTCAAACCAAGGCCCTTCTTGACCATGCTAGCCAACAACCGCTTCCACCTTCACCATCTATAACTAGTCCTATAATGGAGTTCAACTCAGAGACTGAAAGAACTCCTACTCGCCCAACCCCGCCTCAAACTCCTATCGTCCCAGAAGGGGACCAAGATTTTGCATGATTCTTGGACCTTAACGTCAAAGCCTTACAACACTATCTCACAAATAGCCAAATGTGAGACTCCCTAGGCAACCCAATCTATGGGATGTCGACTTCCTTAGTTGACACAAGAATCACATCAACAGCCCCTACAATTCAGCCACTAGACAACACCTCCACCAATAACCCAACCATGTCTTACCTCCAAAATGTAACCACTCCATCTAAACCTACCTCCATGGGGGTTCCGGTACTCCCTCAACCTCAAGTCACTCAACCAAACCCCACACCTTTCCAAAACCTACTAGTCTCTATTCCCCCTACTCTTGCACCTATCAACACAAAAGTAACCGTTTACCCGTCAACAAGCGTAGCCACTCCTCAACCATCTTTGATGGCCCCTATCCAACTTGTGCCAACCAACCCCATAACACAAGTACCCTTGGCCCCAACTTTTGCTCCCATAACCAGCTATCCATATGTTGCATCTACGTAACCAACCACGTCATACGCCCCTCCCAATATCTTTCAAGCGCCTTATAATCTAGGGGGCGCTCCACCTACCAATCCGTCAGTAGATATCATCAAAATGCTGATGGATAAGATGTCTAGCTTAGAGACTTCCATTTTTGGCTCATGCAATGCTCTCTCATACAAGGAAATTTGTAATGAGCCTATTCATCCTTCTATTCCAATTAGACCATACCCCAACCAGTGGGAGCTTCCCAAATTTTTTTGCTTTCAAAGCAAGGAAGACCCACAGCAACACTTACGGGCATTCAGACATGCCTATTACCTTATTGCCCATGATGATGCATTGCTCTTGCACACATTTCCTATGTCCCTTTCTGGCACTGCACTTGACCGGTACAGCTCTATTGCCAGCCATTCCCTCTTTACTTTTACACAGCTAGCCTAGCTTTTTCTTGATCACTTCTCCATTAACATCATCAAGAAGGTCTCGATCACAGACCTTTACACTATCTGCCAATTCGAGGATGAATCAATAGCTGACTTCATTTCTCACTGGAGAGGCCTTATCAATCAACTCTCATTTTCCTTACCTCAAACTA
Source organism: Torreya grandis (assembly GCA_037957365.1). NCBI lineage: Eukaryota > Viridiplantae > Streptophyta > Pinopsida > Cupressales > Taxaceae > Torreya > Torreya grandis. The sequence goes on along the minus strand of JARHVA010000361.1, from coordinate 4,487,301 downwards.
AACTTATTAAACTATTCTCTCGAGCTTGCGCCAAACATATTTCTTCCACTTTAAGGGTTTAGATCTTCCGTACCTTCGACGAAGCCTTCACGATGGCCCGTAAACTTGAATTACGTGCCATCGAGGAGAATAAATTCAAGTTGTAGAGCAAGAACCCCAACTCTAAGACTAATGACTCTTCTTCTTCTAAACCTTCATCATCAAATCCTAAGTCTAAAGCTTCACCTAATGCTGTGGTCGTTAGACCTTCATCCTCTTCATCCAATCAACCTGAGCCATCCACATCTCAGAGTGCTACCCGTCAATTCCAACAGAGATATGTACAAAGATAGTATACTCCTCTTGGAGAATCTTACACATCTATACTAGAAAAACTTGTTAAACAGGGGATTCTCAACCTCCCCCAGATTCGACCACCGCCACAATTTGATCCCTCACGCGCTATCCCTACGTGGTATAGGGAAAATGACTTCTGTAATTTCCACCGTGTCAAAGGTCATGACACAAGAAATTGTAAAACCTTTAAAACATAATCCAAGACATGCTTGAAAAGGGAGAGCTCATTCTAGATAATCCTAATGCACCTCCAAACCAGGGTATCAACATTTTCAAGCAACCATTCCCTAATCATCTACCAACCCAAAATAATGTCCAAACCTTGATTGACAACATGCATGAACATGACATTCGAATGGTCAATACGGTCTCGCCATTCATCCCCAACCAACCTCAAGAGGTTAGTCCATCTACCAGTCCATCACATGTGGACGAACCTCTTTCCCCAGATAGTTCTCTGTCAACCTCACTCATCTTGGAGGATGCCTCAACCTTACCGGCACCACCAATCTCACCATCCTCCTTTCTTCTGCCTATGGAGGACCTAACCTTACCTACTCCTCGACCGCAAGTGGAGGGCACCATAATCCCTGCCCTTTACTTGCTTGAGGAGTCACACTCTCCAGTTCCTTCTCCACCAAGAGAAGACCCTGACTCTCCATCTTCTTCAATCAATGACAATCCAGTTATAACTCCCACACACCTTGGGTCTGAAACTACTGCCACACCTAACACATCTTCTCAAGAATCCAAACCTCATCCAATATCCTCTCAACCATTTTCTCGACTAGTGGAGAAATTAGAACTTCTCCCTTTAAGGAAAGTGGAGCATCGGGGATTGTGGGAACATCTTAAAGATCTTCAACATTCTCGTGCCCTCTCATCTCATGCTGCCAATCCTCCCAAGGCAGAATCGCCCAAGACTCTAAATAAAGACCAAACCCCCGCTTCTAAACCTGCATATACCCAATCTAAACCGATCAAGTCACTTGGCGTTCACCCTCTCTCTACCCTCACTCACCCGCAAGTGAAGGTGGACTTGGACCAAACCTCGACCAAAATTACTCTTCCAACCAAGTTGAAAAAGACTGCCAGACCACAAAAGCGAACCCCTCCTCCACCGTCAACATTACCCTCCATCTTAGGTCCTCATCCTTTTACCCTAATCGGTGTGCTTCCTACTCTGACCCTTAACCAAAACAAATTACCTCCATTACTTCCTTTGCCAACCACAAGTCAACCCCCTCTCAAAAATTTGACACCTCTCACAAAGAAAGTGTCGTCTTCACCTGTCACCGCACCATCAAACCAAAAGGTGGTACAAAAACCTTCTTCAATATCCTCCAATCAAAAGTCACCAGCGCGTCATACATCAACAAGCACGAACCCCTTAGTAGGTCATATGATTTGATATTATGCCAACTTTTGCAGACTTCTAGCATTACCCTTCCTTCTATCAAGCCATTCCAACCCCTCGAGTCAAAACCTTCTTGGTTCGATGATACAAAGATTTGTTTATACCATCGCACGCTAGGACACGATATCGAGACTTGTTGTGCCCTCAAGGCAGTCATTCGTCGTTATATGGAGAAAGACACTCTTCTCCCTTAGGACACTCTTGACCAACCCTCAACACCTTCCCATCCAACCTCTTCAACCACATCAACATCTCACCAACAGGCCATAACCCCTTCTTCACCTACTATCTTTGAAATCAATGCTATCCATATAACCACTAGGTCACAAAAGGACAAGGCAAAAGAAAAATCCACTATTCCTTAGACCTATCCTTTTGTCCAGGCACCTCAACCACCAAAACCCAAGATTTCCATCTTAGGTGCGTCCCAACCCACTTCTTCAGAGGCAATCACAGAATTTATCATAAAATAACTTCACCAAATGCTTGTGAAGATGACCCTATATGACCTTATCCAAAGCTCCCCCCAGCATCACCAGGCTCTAATCAAATCCCTACAAGCAGCTGAGGTCCAACCTGAAGACCCTCAACCACTTGCTGCCTTAGTCCATTCTTTATCCCCCGTCGCCTCCATCACTTTCAGTAATTCTAAAATTTCTACCTCTACCTTGGAAGATCAGGACACTGCCCTTTTCATCACAGCCTATGTTGATCAAACCCATATTAAATGAGTTATGATCGATGGGGGCACCAGCATTAATATCATTTCCACCCATGCCTTTGATCAATTAGCTCTTCCAAATAATTGCGTATCGAAAACCGACGCAATCCTTAGATCCTTTAATGACACCACCGCTAACACTATTGGCACTATTGTCCTCCATATCCACGTTGGTCCACGCACAATCCCGAAGCTCTTCTACATCATTAAGGGAGAATTCCAATATAACATGCTATTAGGGCGACCTTGGATCCGTGCCATGGCTTGCGTCCCTTCAACACTTCACCGTTGTGTCAAATTTGAACACAACAAACAAGTCCATGTCATTCCCGCCGACCCATCCCCTTTTAAGACTTGTAACACAACCTATCACCCCAACGACGTTTTTATCCCGCTCAAGGCATCAACCCAAACATCATCTCCATCCGTAGAAGCGTCAACTAGTACACAAACAGTGGTTGCCACCACATCATCTTCTCAATTAACAACCAAGGACCCCATGGACGACATCTTCCAAAGACTTTCACTAGGGGAATATCATCTCCTTACTCTAGACATGTTCTAGACTCCTCAAGAGTATGGACAGCTTCATCAAAACCCAAGCTATGACTATCGGATCAGAATGGTCATTCCTTATGGTCCTCCTAGCCTTCGAACCAATCTCATCTATGGGGGGCTAGATCAAGCTCCTACTGAATCAAATCCTTCCTCCTCACCTCAAATATTCACATCTAATTTCTCCTTTCTTAGCAACCCCACCTTTGCACATACCTACCTTTATAGGTGTGCATGGAAGGGTTTTGGCTTTGGACATTATGAACAAGGCTCCCATCAGCCTATCGAAACACCCAATGACGATAATGCCAAGAAACGGTATGGACTGGGTTTCCAAGAACCAACTGAGGCTTTCACAAACCTTTGCCCTGAACCAACCATCAACCAATTTTTTCTAGACTCGCCTATTCTTCCATCTTCACCTACGGAGTCGATGGTTTCCATCCCTCCTAGTTTTTTTTTACATAAACACCATCCACTTGGAACCCCTAACCTATCAGCTCAATGGGGTTCCTAAGTCTCTCCCTCTCATTTATCCCAGCATGATTGACGATGAATCGACAACCATCAACACAGTCCACTACATAGACAACGACGCCATTCTTACCTATATGGGTGCCGATGATTCTTTCATTCAGCGCTCCCTTCCTTCTGAAACATAGGTTATGTTAAATGAATCAACCATTGACATTAACCTTTCATCTTCTAATGTTCCTCAAGTCTTAAAGATTGGTCAATCTTTAGACACTCAGGAGCAGGCCGACTATACCACATTTCTCTCCAACAATCGCAAAGCCTTTGCCTGGACCTATGCCGACATGCCTGGCATCGACCCTAACATTGCCACTCATAACATTGTCACAAACCCAGAGGCTAAGCTTGTTAGGTAGAAGCTTCACAAAATGCATCCTCGTGTTGCACTTCTTGTCAAAGAAGAGCTTCAACGCCTTCTTTCTATCTCCTTCATCCAACCCATCGATTATTCGCAGTGGGTCTCTAACATCGTTCCTATCACCAAGGCAACTGGGGGGATCCGAATCTGCATAGACTATCATGACCTCAACCTAGATTGTCCCAAAGATGACTTTCCTCTTCTAAACATTGACCAACTTGTTGATCTTATGGATGGCCATGAGATGTTATCACTCATGGACAGATTCTCAAGATATAACCAAATCCTGATTGCACTGGAAGATCAGAACAAAACCACCTTCATCACACCATGGGGAACTTTTTTCTATCAAGTCATGCCTTTTGGTCTGAAAAATGTAGGTGCCACATATCAGCGTGCCATGACTTACATCTTTCACGATCTCCTCCATAAAATCATGGAGGACTATGTCGATGACCTGCTTAGCAAGTCTAAGCTTCGTCGCGACCATTTGACTATCCTCAAAATCATCTTCTCTCACCTTCTTCAGTACCAGGTCTGTCTCAACCCCAAGAAATGTGTCTTTGGGGTCCTCTCAGGAAAGCTCTTGGGATTCATTATCTCTTTTCGTGGCATCGAGATAGATCCTACCAAAATCTGTGCTATCCTCGAAATGCCACCTCCAACTAATCTTAAGCAACTTCACAGTCTACAAAGAAAGCTCCAATCCATCCACCATTTCATTTCGCAGCTTTCTGACCGTTGCCAACCTGTCATCACCTCCTTAAGAAGGATGTCTCCTTTAAATGGGATAAAGATTGCCAAGAGGCTTTTAATGCCCTCAAATGCTATTTGGTCTCTCCACCAGTCCTTATTTCACTGAAAGATGACCAACCCTTCTACCTCTACATCTCAGCAACCAATCATTTGTTAGGTGCCATGATCGCGCATCGAGACGAGCAACACCGTGAGTAAGCAGTCTATTACATAAGCCGAACACTTGTCAACTATGAAACTTGGTATACTCATACCGAGAAACCCCGTTTGGCATTAGTCTTTGCCACTACCAAGCTCTGTCACTATCTTCTTAATCACAAAACCTTTATCGTCACCCACACTGATCCCCTCAAATACATGCATTCCAAACCATATCAAAACCAGCGTATGGCTCGTTGGCTCATGCTTCTTGCTAAATTTGACTTAAAATTTGTCTAGTAAAAATCTATAAAAGGACAAACAATCACTAACCAACTAGCGGATGCCCCTCTTCCCGACAATCAACCTTCTCAGTGTGAGTTTCTCGATGAATCTATCGCCACTCTCTCGACTGATGACACATTCTACCAAATGACGATGTTCTTCGATGGCTCTAAATGTCAACTCGGTGGGGGTGCGGGAGTCATCCTCATTCCACATGAAGGTGAACCCATTCCCTTGTCTTTCAAACTCGACTTTGAATGTACCAATAATATGGCTAAATACGAAGCCTTAATTTTGGGACTTCAAACTACTCTTTCTTTAAACATCAAGTCCGTCAGCATCTTCGGTGACTCACAACTTGTCGTCAATCAAATCAATGGTTCATATCTTTGTAAAAATGAAATTTTACAAAGGTACAAGCACCGTGTTGACACTCTTCTAGCATCTTTTGACCATCATTTATTGCAGACTATTCCTCGATCGATGAATAAGTTTGCTAACACCATGACTTCCCTCGCCTCGCATATTCCTTCTTCTTCATCATCCTCATCAAGAATTTATGTCATGGTACATCGTCTACCATTGCCTTCATACATTTCCACTGACATCAATCTCATCCATGCCATAGACTCTAGTTCACAAGATGTATGGTATAAACAACTTGAGGACTACTTAACTCATTCTCTCATTCCTCCCAACCTCTCTAGCAATGCGCGGTGGGCTTTCATCAAGCGCACTGCTCGCTATACCATGCTAGGGGGCCTTCTCTATAAAAGAGGTTTTGATAGCCTTCTTCTTCATTGTTTAAACTCCACTGAAGCTTCTCATGCTGTTAAACAAGCCCATGATGGGATTTGTGGTGGACACTTCAGTGGTAACTCGGTTGCCAAGCGCATCTTTCGCTTGGGTTATTATTGGCCCACTCTTCATCAAGACTGTAGCGATTATGTTCGGTGTTGCATCAAGTGTCAGTAGCATGCTAACTTGCTTCATCTCCCTAGTCATGCCTTACAAGTTGCTCAGGATTTCTAGCCTTTTTCACAATGGGGCTTAGATCTCATCGACAAGATTAACCCTCATTCGTCTCTTCGTCATCAATCCATCATCACTGCCATCGATTATTTCACTAAATGGGTGGAAGCTATCCCTCTCATCTCCACAAAAGCTGACAAGATTGTCGACTTCATCAACACCCACATCATATGTCATTTTGGTATACCTCACAAAATCATCACCGATAATGGCAAGTCCTTTAAAAATAAGACCATCCAAAAACTCTGTGATTCATTTGGCATCAAACTTAGCTTTTCTTCGCCTTACTACCCACAAGCAAATGGGCAGGCTGAGGCTTCCAACAAAATCCTAACCAAAATTCTCATGAAGGTGGTCAACGACACTGGAAGGGATTGGCACGTTCAAATACCCTTCGCTTTGTGGGCCTACCGCACTAGCATCCGAACCTCTACGGTTGCTACTCCCTTTTCTCTAGTGTATGGATCAGAGGCTGTCTTACCTCTCGAAGTACAAATTTTGTCTCTTCACATTTCACTCCATGAAATTCTTTCTAATGATGATTTTTGTCAAGATCGATTAGCTCAACTTGAGTTACTCGATGAGCGTCGTCTCGCTGCCCTCAATCGTCTCCATGTCTATCAAAATTGCATCAAATGCACCTACAATAAAACTCTGAGAGAACGAGATTTCAATATCAGAGACCTCATCCTCAAAGAGAACCAACATGTAACCAATATGGAATAGAGTAAATGAGGTAAATTCACTCCTAATTGGCTCAGACCTTATATCATCACGCACAAGTATGGATCAGGGACTTATCGTCTGTCTTCTCTTGAAGGCCGACCAGAACCTGAGCCTCTTAATGCTTTGCATCTACGACCATTCTATTGTTAGTCGAGTACTCATCCACTTGACATTTAACTTGAGCTCATCCCTTGAGCAATCCTTGTCCTTTTAAAATCCTTAATCCATTTCACCCTTTTTCCCTTAACAAAATCCTCTACAACCCTTTTATAATGTACGGATGCTTTGTCTTAATAAAAGGGAGACCTTGATCTTCTATAAGTCTTGTCCATGACTCAATATTATATCAAAACTAAATCAAGATGTCAAAATATCCAAGGTCACAAAATCAAAATCAAATCAAAAATCAGACTGCTCCCTCGAAGGACAGCTGCACTATCATTGCTGTAACTAATAGACTGCTCCCTCGAAGGACAGCTATTCAAAATCTATAAAGCAAAGTATAGACCACTCCCTCGAAGGATGGATATGACTAACTCTTGCTACAAATAGCACTTTCTTAGAAGCTTCCCGCATTGATCAGCTTCACAAATGACCACCAAACAAATGACATCTTTATGTAGACATCCCGCATTGATCAGTTCGCTCTTAAAAAAAAAAAAAGAAAAAAAACCGGGTCATGGACTTGACTTGTAGTTGTCTCAGGGTCTCCTATAAAAAGAGGAAAAGTTATCCATACTCTAAAAATAGGTTCCCCTTTTCCTCCTATCATATCACCTACTCAAGGGACTTCGAGCTCACTTTAATGTCAAAAGTGATTCGATTACCACTCTAACATAACTATGGTCAATGATGCAACGCATAAATGGGGCTCTTGGTTCTAACAACCCCTATTTATGCTATCTTTCTAGTCCTTGTCAATGAAAGAGCAACACGCCTTTCACTTATCTTCCACACTTTGGTCACACTTAACCAAAACATTTTCAGACCAACAACAAAACATCATGCCATCATCATCATCCTAGTCCATTTCACATAGTTTCTATGGACACCAATACACATGGAAACTATCAACCACACAATTTATGATAAGCATAAACCAATACTTGCTGAAGCATAAATAGAGCTCAATTCATTTTTAGCATACATCCATCACGAATATGGATAGTTGCTAGGGATGAAAAACTCTGACTTATGTTACAGAATATACCATTTCAAAAAGGCTGTAGCATCATATTCTTATCATTTCAAGCATGCACCCTCAGACATATGGGAAGTGCTATATCCTTATCATGACCAAAATCAACCACTTTGGTCTTTTTCCTCCCTTCTTGGGAGAACTACGTTGGCCTGAGGCCCTAATGACAGGGGCTATGTAGGCAGCACTCAGTTGACATGGGGTCTTTTGGGGTTAGCTCGGCTATTCTCTTCGTCACTTTCTTCTATCTCCTTCTCTCGTCACCTGCCAATCACATCACAAACAATCACATATTTTCATAATCTTTAGCATAATCATTTTCATCATTTTCATTATAATCATTAATCACAAACACATTATCATCATCACACAATTAAGCATTCACATCATATAATCTGCAAATCATAACATAAAATATCACTATCACATAATCCTTAAGCATCATCATCTAATCTAAATGTCATGCCCATTCTCATTATTAGCATTATCCTAACACATCATTATATTAAACATCATCATTTTAATCATTTACCATAACATTATCATCATCACATTTAATCATCATAACATTATAATCATAAACATAATATCAACACATGCATCATCATCATAATCAAAAATGCTTCATACATTAAACATTAAATATTCATAATGCATCAATAATCCAAAACAATCATCATATATATATATCAAAATCTTTTATACAATCACACAATCTGTGCCTCTATCTCTCTCTCATACATCTTGCGTCAACAGCTCATAGGCCGGTATATACATGAAAAATGAATCTCAAGGGCTGCCCTCAAGGCTATGGCTGTGGTGGTGGTGGCAGTGGCTGAGAAGAAGCTGTATCCTCTCCTCCCTTTGATCTGTGCCATCTACACGACCCTGAATCCGTCACTCGTGACATAGACCTCTGTCGGCTCTGCTCTGCCTACATCTCCGAGTATTGATGTATCTGAGGGAACCCCTTGATGGCCCTCTCATAGTACGCGATCTCGTCCAGTACATCACTGTATCTCACTAGAGATACAGTCTGCGGTGGACCCATCTGCCCTGCTGCTATGCCCTGTCTTGACCCTTATGGCTGTGGCTGGCCTAGGTGCACTAATGCCGATGGTCCTGCCCCCTATGAAAATGCCGGCTGCTGTGATGGCTGTTGCAATGGGCCCTACCCTCCAAAGCTTTGACCTGCCACTGCCTGTGCCTGGGCTGCAGCCAGCTATCCCTGTAACAGAGTGACCTGCCTTGTCAACGCTGCCACCTGACCTATCATCTCCATCAGCTGCCCTGTAACCCCTACCAGTTATCCCTGTAAAATCGAGACCTGGGCCTGAGCCGCATCTCTCTCCTGCCACGCAATGTCCCTCTCTTCGTGGGCTGTATCCTGCTCCCTCGTGACAGCCTATAGATCTGGTTGGGGTCCCACTTATATGCCTCTGTACTGCCCTACCCACCATGCTGTGTAGGCCTCTGTATACCCTGGGTCAGCTATCCCAGGTCCTGCCGACAACTCCTCAAAATTTGGGCCCTCTGTCTCCTCTGGTAGTGGGATCGGTGCCTCTATATCATCTCATCTGTATGATGGGAATGTAAGAGGTATGTCCTATAGCAGTTCATACTAGAACCACACTCTCTCTGCTGGAATCCTCTCAAGCTCATTGGCTCACCTACCTCTAACCCATCTCATGCTCTACGTCTCGACCATCTGCTCACCCTGGTCTCTGAACGCTGGATACACCAAGTATGGTCTCCAGACTATATTTGCTAGAATTAGGGCCTCCAATACCCCTCAGTAGTGATCAATATCCCTGACCAATCCATCCACCCGCGTCTATGCCATCATCTCGCACCATCACTTGAATCTGACCCTGAAACCGACCTGGATCACCACTGGGAGGCTGAGAGGTCGGGTAACCACAATGTGCTCGTATGCCCAACAATGCAGAAGGTGCCCTACACATAGGCTGTATCATCGCCATCGACTGATGCCCCATAACTCTCTGTATACCTAAGCCAAAAAGATGGGTGCCTAGGCGAACACTGTCTGCTACTCCAGCATGTCCATCAAAACCCTGGTCATGGCCACCGCGAACCTGCCTCCCTCTGCATCCAGCAACACATAGACTGTGATGCCAATCATCATCAAAATTGCCAGCTGATGTGCATCCTCATCCACCATGTACAAAGGCTCATATGCAAAATTGGCTGAATGGTAGCTCATCTTCGTGACATGCTCCCCAAACAACGTGACCATGTGTATGTCATGCACCTCTCTCGAGCACGCATAAATGTCAGCTTCGTGTACCGACAGCCACAAAATTTGGTACACATCCTCGACCGTGACCGTCATCTCACTCGTGGGCAGGTGGAAAGTGTTGGTGGCATGGTCCCACCACTTGATCAATGCCACCATGAGGCTCACGTCCCTTGCCACTCTATAGTAGCATCTCAACCCGCCTAGCCCTACTGTGCTCATCTGTGCCCACTCCTCGACCATCACGCCTCTGTGCATCCACGTCAACAAGGTCAGGAGGCGATCTCGCAACATAAGAGTCTGCCTCACCTGCATCCATCCACAGTCAATCTCGTGTTAAAACTATTCTTATTCTTCCTATTTTACCAACCATTCTGACTATCTATGCCTAACCCGACACCCGGGAAGCCCTTGGCGTAGCTTCAACCTTTTGACTTGAACATTTTTCACCATTCTTTCTGACCAAGCAGCCACTGACATCGATTAGCGTGCCAATGACGGCACTCACCTAATCGATGTCGATCATTTAGTGACCGATGTTGGCAGGTAAGTGATCGACACCGGTCACTTGCCGGCTGATGCTGGTGAAATCACCGATGTCGGCGATTGGTTTGGCCCTAGGGCCGAACGGGGCGAGCCCTAAAAATTAGGGCTTCCCCTCTAAACCCCCCTACACCCCCCAAAACCCTCTAAAAAGACTCCTAAGCTATCCTAGACCCTTTACCCACCTTCCTAGCTACCCTCCCCCTTAATTTCTGCCTAAACACAACAAAAATTTCAAAAACTAAATACAAAACAAAAATAGTTCAAATAGGGTTCAGAGACCCTCCTACCTTGTCCCGACATCATCAGCATGGTGGCACGATGGGTGCCACTAGTGGTGGACCTCTCACGGGTCCTCTACTCCCCTCTGCCATCTCTTCCATGCCAATGACTCTGCACACTTCTCCTGGCTCACACGCGTCCCTACAGTGTCCAATCGCCTCCTCTCCACGAATGCCTATCTGCCACCTCACGCTACTGCACCAATCAACTTGGAGTCACTTTCACTCACTAAACTCTAGAGCTCACTTTTTCACTTGGTCAAATGTCACAAATGACTTTTGGTGGGCCGCCAATCTAGTTTTGTCAGATTTGGTAGACCGCCGATGTCGGCAGAATCATGCCCTAAGTGCCCGACATCGGTCAATTTTTGCCGACGTCGATTTCTTTTGGACACCGACATCGGTTCTATAACCGACGTTGATGGCCTGAAAAACTTCATCCCTCTTCAAAGTGACCAAAATCATGCTACCAATCAGTCAGTCCTCTAGACCACGTCATTTTGGCCCCTTGGGGCACACTTAGATCACTTTTGCATCCATCCATCGACCACTAGACATTGGAGATCATGCCCATCTCCTAAAACCGCGATTACTTCCAAAACGATTTTGCCTTGGTTGTTTTTGCATGTATGCTACCTCATGATTGGTTAGCAAAATTGTGCGCACACCTTTTTGACCTTCACAAGTATAGGATCGCAAGCCAGTTGATTCACACTACTTGTGACTTTTTCATGTTTTTGGGAGCACTTCCTAAGCCTGGGATACCTAGAACACGATGACCATTGGAGCTTCAGCTTAAATTAAATAACCCAATCAGCAGTCGACTAAATGCTGGGGACCAGTTATTTTAATTTTGGCACTCCTTGACCCTTGACCTACGATAATTTGACCTGATCATCCTCGTGAAGTGGTGTATGCGCAATCACAACTTTTACAGCGTTCTCACTCTATCTTCCCCTTTTTTCATCCACTCTCTATCAAATCAGCACCTGATTCTAGGTTCCCTTCTCTCAACTCCTACTTTGAGGGGGGATACCTCATCCATAATCGGGACAACCAACTCTCGCCTATTTTTGTCTTGCAATTCACTTGAACAACCAACAAGATGAAATCAACCTTATCCCATACCTGGGGCAACTGACTCCTGTTTTTGTCTTGCAGTTCATTTAGAGTAACCAACAAGACAAAAAGGAGCAAATGTAGACACCTAAATAGTGTCTAACCCTTGGTCACCTTCCCCCTTGGTCCATTCCTAACCCATTCCTAAAAATTACTAATTTAAAATAATAAACTTATTTTGAATTAACCCCCCTCCTTGGACACATCACCCATGACACCTCACCTAGGACACCTCACCTTGGACTAATTCCCATCCTATGACTCACCCAAGACCTATTCCTACTTCTCTCTAACCGCCTAACAAACTCTCATGCGTATTTAGCCCAACCCACGACATTCTCCAAAGAATAGTGCACTTGGTGGATTAAAAACAGGCTTGGTGGCTCTTTTTGCCCGTTCTAACCCCGCCGACGTTGGTTAAGTGTCGGCCGACGCTGGTGGAATCATCGACGTCGGTTATACTTAACTAATTTTTTAGACTCTTTGAGGACCCCAATCAAAAATTGGCTAATCTTTGGAAGCAAATCACGATTCCTTCAATCTTCAGTCTTCGACCATCCATCAAACTGCCAAATCTCTCAATTAAGCCTCTCACTCTCTCCCTCAGGTGTAGTAACAGCTTCAGGTTTTCCATCAGCAATAGGTTCTCCACACAGGCTACATCAATAATAGGTACATGAATCATCAGTAACACACCTTCCACAAGGCACAAGTAAGTATACTGTCTGTGTTTTTATTCTCTTTTTAGTTATTGCTTTCAAACAATATCTCCCTAGACTAGACTGTTAACCAAGCTAGACCCGAATCTTGACTTATCCACCTCCCTGTTTCCTCTGTCCTCTATCGGACCATACACTCTGCCCATTCAACCAGACTCTCAGACCCAGACCCCAAACCATTAACCAAGCCCAAAACTTTGTCTCAAGACTGTTAAGAAACCTAGACCCTTCCTTGGCCTTGTCCACAGACCAAAACCCTGACCAGACTCTGTCCACAGACCATAGACCTACCCAGACCCCGTCCAAGCTAATTGCCCCGATTGACGCTGGTCACTACCTCAACCGACGTCGGCACCTTGACCAACCGACACTGGTAGGACCACCGACACTGGTGACTATGATCAGTTCGACAGCTTCTTTCAAGTAAGCCTTTGCTTCTCTTTTTCATTTCAATCTTTTATCACTTTAGTCTTTTATATTTTGCTATTTATTAGACATACTTCTTTTTTTGATTAGTGGGTTTATATCCCTTAAGGAAGTCTTCATACTTCTGGGATCAAGCTTTCACTTGGCAACCCACCATCTGTCCATTTAACGCCTTCTTTTGTCCAAGTTTCTTTTCTTTGTAGGTGTCATTCCTCCATAGCCAAAGAGGAGTACTCACAGCGTCTGGATTACGGTGCGCAGACTTTATCCAGGTACACATCAAGCCTTGACCATTCCTTCTTAAGTTTCTTAATTCTTCCTTTGAAATTGAAAGAAAAATTTGAATAGAAACACATTCCCACTGACCCTTCAACCTTCAAAACCTGTAACACCACATACCGTCCTAATGATGTCCTCATCCCTATCAAGCCATCAACCCCGGCACCACCTCCATCCGTGAAAGCTTTGACCAGTTTGCAACAGGCGGCCACCCTCACACCTCCCCTTCAAGCGATGACCACAGACCCCATGGAAGACATCTTCCAAAGACTTTCATTGGGGGAGTATCATTTGCTAGCCTTAGACATGTTCCAAAATCCACAAGAGTATGGATGCCTTCATCACAGCCCTAGCTATGACCATCAGATCGGGATGATCGTACCTTATGGTCCCCCTCACCTCCAAACCAACCTTGTATATGGGGGGCTCAATCAAGCTCCTACTGATTGCAATCCTCTTCCTTCACCTCAACCTTTCACATCAGACTTCTCATTTCTTGGCAACCCTGCCTTTGCACATACTTACCTTTACAGGTGTGCATGGAAGGGTTGTGGTTTCAGACGTTATGAGTAGGGCTCCCATCAGCCCATCAAACCGCTCAACGATGACGATGCCAAGAAATGGTATGGCTTGGGATATCATGACCCCACTCAGACCCCTGTAGACCTTTATCCCAAACCAACCCTTGACCAATCTCTTCCAGACTCACCCATCCCTCTTCCTTCACCTACGGAGTCAGTGGTTTCCATCCCTCCTAGTTTTTTTCCATAAACACCATCCGCCTAGAACCCTTGACTTATCAGCTCAATGGGGTGTCCAAATCTCTCCCTCTCATTTTTCCCAGCATGGTAGAAGTTGAGTCGGCAACCATTCACACTGTCCACTGTGTTGACGATGACGCCATTCTTTCCTACATGGGTGCTGATGACTCTTTCATCCAGCGCTCTCTCCCTTCTAAGACCCAGGTTATGTTAAATGAATCAACCATTGACATCAACCTCCCTTCTTCTAATTTTCCTCACGTCTTAAAGATTGGTCAATCTTTAGATGCTCAAGAGCAACTTGACTATACCCAGTTCATCTCAGACCATAGCAAGGCCTTTGCCTGGACCTATCGTGACATGCCTGGCATTGACTCCATCATCGCTACCCATAACATTGTCACCAAACTAGAGGCTAAGCCTATTAGGTAAAAGCTTCGAAAGATGCATCCTCACGTTGCCCTCCTTATCAAAGAGGAGCTTTAGCACCTCCTTTTTGTCTCCTTCATCCAGCCCATTGACTATCCACAGTGGGTCTCTAACATCGTCCCTATCACCAAGGCGACTGGGGGGATCTGGATCTGCACAGACTATCGTGACCTTAACCTAGCCTGTCCCAAAGATGACTTTCCTCTTCCTAACATTGACTAGCTTGTTGATCTCACAATCGGCCATGAGATGCTATCTCTCATGGATAGGTTTTTAGGATACAATCAAATCCTAATTGCTCTAGAAGATCAACATAAGACCACTTTTATTACCCCATGGGGGACTTTTTGCTATTGAGTCATGCCTTTCGTCTTGAAGAACACAGGTGCCACTTATTAGCATGCCATGACCTACATTTTCCATGATCTCCTCCATAAAATCATGGATGACTATGTGGATGACCTGCTCGGTAAGTCCAAGCTTTGTCGTGACCATTTGACCATTCTCAAAATCATCTTCTCTCGCCTTCTTCAATATAATGTCTGCCTTAACCCCAAGAAATGCATCTTTGGGGTCCTCTCCGATAAGCTTCTCGGCTTTATCGTTTCTTTTCATGGCATCGAGATAGACCCCGCCAAGATCAGCGCTATCCTCGAAATGCCACCCCGACCAATCTCAAGCAGCTTCACAGTCTATAAGGGAAGCTCTAGTCCATTCACCGTTTCATCTCGCAGCGTTCTGACCACTGCCAACCTTTTCATCATTTCCTTAAGAAGGACGTCTCTTTTACATGGGATAAGGACTGTCAAGAGGCTTTTGAAGCCCTTAAATGCTATCTGGTCTCTCCACCAGTTCTCATTCCACATAAAGATGATCAACCCTTCTACCTTTACATCTCTGTCACCAACCATTCATTAGGTGCCATGATTGTGCATCGAGACGAGCATCACCGTGAGCAAGCAATCTACTATATCAGCTGAACATTGGTCGATTATGAAACTCAGTATACTCATATCGAGAAACTCTATTTGGTGTTAGTCTTTGCTGCTACCAAGCTCCACCACTATCTCCTTAATCACAAAACCTTTGTCATCACTCACACCGACCCTCTTAAGTTTATGCACTCCAAGCCATATCAACATCAACGTATGGCTCGGTGGCTCATGCTGCTTGCTGAGTTCGACCTCAAATTCATCCAGCATAAATCTATCAAGGGGCAAACCATTGCTGATCAATTGGTAGATGCCCCTCTTCTTAATAATCAACCTTCACAGTGCGAGTTCCCTGACGAGTCTATTGCCATGCTTTCCACTGATGACACTATCTACCAAATGACCATGTTTTTCGATGGCTCCAAATGTCAACTTGGTGGGGGTGTGGGAGTCATTCTCATCCCACTCGATGGTGAACCCATGCCTTTGTCTTTCAAGCTCAACTTTAATTATACCAATAATATGGCTGAATACGAGGCCTTAATTTTGAGACTTCAGACCGCCCTCTCTCTCAGCATCAAGTCCATCAACATCTTCGGCGACTCGCAGCTCATCGTCAATCAGGTCCATGGTTCATACCTCTATAAAAATGAAAATTTTCAAAGGTATAAAAACTATGCTGACATTCTCCTTGCATCTTTTGACCATTACCTCCTGCAGACTGTTCCTCGATCCACGAATAAGTTTGCTGACACCATGGCTTCTCTCGCTTCCCATATCCCATCTTCCTCATCTACATCCAGACTTTTTGTCACAGTGCATCGTGTGCCGTTACCTTCCTATATCTCTCCTAACATTAATCATGTCAACACCATAGACTCTAGCCCATGAGATGTTTGGTATAAGCAACTTGTGGACTTCTTGTCTTTGTCTGTCATTCCTCTTGACCTCTCTAGCAATGCGCGGTGAGCTTTTATCAAGTACACCATTCGCTATACCATGCTAGGGGGTCTTCTCTATAAGTGAGGCTTCGACGGCCTCCTTCTTCACTGTCTCACCTCCACTGAAGCATCTCAAGCCATTAAGTAAGTCCATGATGGGATTTATGGTAGACATTTTAGTGGGAATTCGGTTGCCAAGCGCATCCTTCATCTGGGCTATTATTGGCCCACCCTTCATCAAGACTATAGCGACTATGTTCAATGTTGCATCAAGTGTCAGCAGCACTCTAACTTGCTTCATCTTCCTAGTCATGCCTTACAAGTTGCTCAAGATTTCTAGCCTTTTTATCAGTGGGGCTTAGATCTCATCGGTGAGATTAACCCTCATTCGTCTCTTTGTCATCAATCCATCATCACCGCCACCGAGTATTTCACCAAGTGAGTGGAAGCTATTCCTCTCATCTCCACAAAAGCCGACAAGATTGTCAACTTCATCAGCACCCACATCATCTACCACTTCGGTGTCCCTCAGAAAATCATCACCGACAATGGCAAGTCCTTCAAAAACAAGACTGTCCAAAAACTCTGCGACTCATTTGACATCACGCTCAGTTTCTCTTTGCCTTACTACCCACAAGCAAATGGGTAGGCTGAGGCTTCCAACAAAATCTTGACTAAAATTCTCATGAAGGTGGTCAGCGACACTGGAAGGGATTGGCATATTCACATTCCCTTTGCTTTGTGGGCCTACCACACTAGCATTCAAACCTCCATGGGTGTTACCCCTTTCTCTCTCGTGTACAAAACAGAGGCTGTCCTACCTCTCAAAGTATAGATCTCGTCTCTCTGCATCTCTCTGCATGACATTATTTCTAATGATGACTTTCATCAAGATCACTTAGCTCAACTTGAGTTACTTGACGAGCGCCATCTTGCTGCCCTCAACCATCTCCATGTCTATCAACATCGCATCAAGCGAGCCTATGACAAAAATCTGTGAGAATGAGATTTCAATATCGGAGACCTCGTCCTCAAAGAGAATCAGCACGTGACCAATATGGAGCGAAGTAAGCAAGGCAAGTTTGCCCCTAATTGGCTCAGACCTTTCATTATCATGCACAAGTATGGATCAGGGACGTATCGTTTGTCTTCTCTCGATGGACGACCAGATGCTGAGCCTCTTAATGCATTGCATCTGCGACCATTCTACTGTTAGTCGAGTACTCATCCACTTGACATTTACCTTGAGCTCATCCCTTGAGCAATCCCCATCCTCTTAGTCCTCATTCCTTTCAACCTTACTCCCCTTAACAAATCCTATATACCCCTTTTATACAATATGGATGCTTTGTCCTAATAAAAAGGGAGCACTTGACCTTCTATAGTCTTGTCCATGACTCACATTTCTGTCAAAACAAATCAAGATGTCAAAATATCTAGGTCACCTAACTATAATCAAAAGGCAGACTGCTCCCTTAAAGGATAGCTGTACTATCATTGCTGTAGCTAATAGACTGCTCCCTCGAAGGACAGCTATTCAAAGCCCTTATATATAAAGCAAAATATAGACCACTCCCTCGAAGGATGGCTATGCCTAACTCTTGCTACAAACAACAATATTTCTTAGAAGCTTCCCGCATTGATCAGCTTTGCCAATGACCACCAAGCAAATGGCATCTCTATGTAAACTTCTCGCATTGATCAGTCTGCAGTCAAAAAAAAAAAATGGGTCATGGACTTGGCTTGTAGTTGTCTCAGGATCTCTTATAAAAAGGGGCAAAGTTATCTCTGCTCTTAAAACAAGTTACCCTATCCTCCTCCTATCACCTACTCAAGGGACTTCGAGCTCACTTTAATGTCAAAGTGATTCGATTACCACTCTAACACTACATATGGTAGATGACATCATGCATGAACGGGGCTCTTGGTTCTAATAACCCCTATCTATGCTATTTTCCTGGTCCTTGTCAATGAAAGAGCAATATGCCTTTCACTTTTTCTTCACTTTGGTCACATTCAACTTCATCACTTGTCAAACTCAACTCAACTCAACCCAACATTTTTAGACCTGTCACATCATCATACCTCTTCGCACTAGTTTCTATGAACACCAATTCACATGGAAACTATCGACCAGACACAATTTATGTTAAGCATAAATAGACCTCAACTCATTTTTAGCATACATCCATCACGACTATGGAAAATTGCTAAGGATGAAAGACCACATCACCAATGTTATAGACTACACCATTTGGAAAAGGTTGTAACCTCTTTTTTCTCCTCATCATTTCGACCTTGACCAAGACCAGTCTATCGACCACTTTCACCACCTGTCTACCACTCAGAATCTTTGTTTGAACTATTCGAACTACATTGGCCTGAGGCCCTTCACATAGGGGCTATGTAGGCAGCACTCAGAGGATACAATATCTTCTGGGGTTAGCTCGACCACCTCCGTTTGTTCATCTCTCTGATGGATAAACCTTCTTTCCTCCTTTTGACCATGACCTTATCCTCAATCAAGACCAATTCCATCTCTTTGACTCTTCCTCCCTTCTAGGGAGAACTACATTGGCCTGAGGCCCTTCACACAGGGGCTATGTAGGCAGCACTCAGAGGATACGATATCTTCTGAGGTTAGCTCGGCCACATCCTTTCATCCATCCATCCACCTTGATCAATGACCATTGGAGATCATGCCTATCTCCTCCGACTTCGACCACTTCCAAGACAATGTTGCCTTGGTTATTTTTTGCATGTATGCTACCTCACGACTGGTTAGCAACATTATGCACAGACTATTTTTGGACCCTCACAAGTATAGGATCGCAAGCCGGTTGATCCGCACTACTTGTGACTTTTTTGTGTTTCTAGGAGCACTTCTTGAGCCTGGGATACCTGGCGCACGATGACCATTTGGAGCTACAGCTTCGATTGAATAACCCAATCAGTAGATGACTAAATGCTGGGGCCTGGTTACTTCAATTTTGGCACTCCTTGACCCTTGACCTACGACAATCTGACCTGACCATCTTGTGAAGTGGTATGCATGCAATCATGACTTTTGTAGCATTCACCCTCACCCCCTTTTTCATCCACTCTTTGTCAAATCAACACTCAATTTTTGATTCCCTTCCCTCGACTCCTACTTTGAGGGGGAATACCTCATCCACAATTGGGGCAATCCACCTTTTGTTTTTGTCTTGCAATTCATTCGAATAACCAACAAGATGAAATCAACCTTATCCACACTCGGGGCAATCAACTCCTATTTTTGTCTTGCAGTTTGTCTAGAACAACCAACAAGATAAAAAGGGGCAAATGTAGACACTGAAATCATGTCCACTCCCCTAGTCCTCCCTCATTTTATTCCTCCATGCTTATTTTGCCCCTGTCGACCATTTCCCTATGAGCCTTGACCCTAGCAGCATGTAAAAATGAGCAGAAAGCTAAAGCTAGCCTCTGTCCCCATTCTGCATCTGCTGATGATGGTCTCTACCCGGTCAATGTCGCGAACATCAGTCACTTATCGGCCGACGTCGGCAATCCTATCGATGTCAGTCATCCTTAACACTGCGTTCTCAAACTATTACCCATTATCTATTATCCATTCGGTTCCCAATCGGTTTCCCGATCAGTTATCGAACCATCCTTCACCTTCCTCAGCAAAACCATTCGAACAAACTCTTGCAATCATTCAAAGAACTCTGACAATCATCCCAAACTATTACGATCAATCAACTCTAGCATTCAACCAATCTGCATGCGCTTCAATCAACTTCTGGCAGTGCATCGACGACTTCAATCATGTCTTTTATCATACTTGCAGTGTGTAACAGGTAAGTATCTCCCTCTGTGTTTTTGTTTCTCTCTAATTATTGTTTGTTTATTATTGCTATCACCCCAGATCTTTAGATTGTAAACCCAAGACTTGACTTCCTCCTTTACACCTCTGCCCACTATACCCTGACTACATAGTCTGTAACTCTATTCAGACTTCCTGCACAAACCCCAAACAAAACAACAGACCTTCTGCAAAGCCCAAGAAACCTGACCAGACCCTGTCCCGACTCGACCAGACCTTGTCGAGACCCGATCAGATCCATCCAAAACTATTGCCCCGACCGACGCCGGTCATTACCCCGACTGATGCCGGCACTTTAACTGATGTTGGTATCATTCCCTGATCGACGCCAGCATAGAGACCGACACCAGCAACTGTGCAGAATAATTTGCTACATCTCAGGTACACATTTTGTTTTTTGTCTTTTATTTCTGTCATTCTATCTTTCATTATATCTACTTCCATCAAATATTCTGCTTTTTTATCAGTGGGTTGATATCCCTTAAGGAAATCTTTGTACTTTAGGGATCAAGCATTTTGCTTGACAACCCACCGTCTCCTTGTCTAACATTTTTTTGTGTTTAGTCTCTTTTTCTCCACAGGTGTCATTCCTCCACAACCAACGAGGAGTACCTTCCAACATCTGATTTCATGTGCACGACTACATCTGGGTATTTTCTAACCCTAGACCATCTCTTAGTTTCTCATTTCTATCTTTTGAATGTAGAAAGTGATTTAGCATAGAAACATTGACATCAATGGCAAAGGGACTTCAACTTTCTCACTATTTATCTAAATTTTTCTCCCCATTTATCAAATAAAGCAGTTTGTCTAAGAATCTGTAACCATCACCTCATTAGAATTTTTCAAAAATATGCATACCTAAGTTACCTTTTTTCTCTTATTTAATGGATTAACTAAACTTCTATGATCCTCCCCCTAGAGTAATTCCCTATCACTAGGATTTAGTGATGTGTTGTATGAGCCACCACTCCCAATTTATGTATCAGATACTCAAATTATTCCTTGGGAAGAGGTTTGGTGAATATGTCTACAATTTGATCTTGTGTTGGCACATATTATATTGTGACCTCTTGATCTACAACCTTTTCTCTTAATAAGTGATAATTTATTGATATGTGTTTAGTTTTGGAATGCATCACTGGATTCTTTGATATATTATAACACTTGAATTCTCACAAAGAATAGAGATAGGTTATTGTTATTCTACCTTGATGTCTTTGAGTGTTTACTTCATCCATAAGACTTGTGTGTAACATGCCACTATTGCAACATACTCTTCTTTTGTTTTAGAAGGAGTCACTAACTCTTGCTTTTTGTTTAGCCATGAAACAAATTTGTTTCCAAGGAAAAATGCACCACCACTAGTGTTTCTTCTATCATCCACACTTCCTACCCAATCAACATCTGTTTATGTTATCAAAGTAAAGTCTTCATCTTTAGGATACCATAGACCATAGTCAATTATACTCTTGATATATCTAAAGATCATTTTTATTGCATTGACATGTGACTCTTTAGGAGCAACTTGAAATTTTGAAACCATGCATACTACTTGCATGATATCAAGCCTTGATGCAGTTAGCTATAAGAAGATACCTATCATTGATATATACATAGTGTGATTTACATCAAGGGACTCATCCTTTTTTCTCAACTTACATCCAGTTATCATAGAGGTACTTACTATTTTGTTATCTTCCATTCCAAACTTTTTGAGTATTTCCTTAGCATACTTGGATTGAGATATAAAGATCCCTTCATCAATTTGTGCTATCTATAGACCATATAAGAAAGAAATCCCTCCAATCATAGACATCTCAAATTTATTTTGAATTTGAGTAGAAAATTATTTGCGCATTATGTTATTGTTACCACCAAAAATGTTGTCATCTAAATATACAACAACAATTAGCATATGTTCAACTTCTGATTTAAAGTATAGATTGTTATTTGCACATCCTTTATTGAACACTTTTTATTTTAGGTTTTGGTCTAATCTTAAATACCATGATCTAGGTGCATGTTTTAGACCATAAAAAGCTTTCTTCAGTCTACATACATAATCCTCTTCTTCTAATAGCTGAAAACCTTCAAGTTTTTCTGTAGAGACTTCTTCTAGGTTCCCATTGAAGAAAGTATACTTAACACCCATTTGATAGAATTTGAATATCTTATAAATAGATAATGTTAGAAACATTGTTATGGCTTCCAATCTATCAACTGGAGAAATTTTTTCCTCAAAATCTATGGCTTCAACTTATGCATATCCTTTGCACACCAATCTAGCCTTATTCCTTATGATAGTTCCATCTCAATTGAGCTTGTTTCTAAAGACCCACTTTTAACCTATTACATTATTGTTTGAAGGTCTTAGAACTAATTCCAAAGTTTTATTATTCTCAATTTATCTTAGTTATTCTTTCATGGCTTTTATCCAATTATCATCCTTACTAGCTTCAACATAGTTCTTAGGCTTAATTTTAGATATTAGATAAAAACTTACTTGCTCCTTATTTTATGTAACTCTTCTCCTTGTTTGAACTCCTTCATTTTTATTGACAATTATCTAATCTATAGGATGATTCTTTTGAACAAATATTGTAGGTGCCTTTTCGTTTACTTCCTTAGGATCTTCATTAGCTACTTCCTCTTCATAATTTGATTCTTCATTATAGATTAATCTATTAGGTTTAACATGTTTCAAGCCTTGTTCAACCTTGACATTGATGATCTCTACAATATTGTGTAGCCTTTTATTGTAACATATGTAGCCTTTTCTTTGGGTAGAATAACCAAGAAATATTATTTCATCACATCTTGATTCAAAACTTCACAAGGTGTCTTATTTTATACTAATGTAGCATTTTCTACCAAATACTTTGAAATACTTAATAGAGGTAGGTTTTCCATACTATAGTTCCTATGAAGTTTTATCATTATTTACCCTCAATTAAACTCTTTCCAAAAAATATATTGATGTTTGTACTACTTCTCTCCAATATCCATCAAGTAACTTGGCCTCTTTTAACATTTTTAGGGCCATTTCCTTGATTGCCATGTTTTTTCTTTCAACAACTCCATTCTATTATAGATTCATTATTGTATAATAATACCTTTTGATTCCATGCTTCTCACATTACTCTATGAACTCATTTGAGGTGAATTATCCACCTCTATCATATCTTAAGCATTTGATTTTTCAACCAATCTCATTTTCTACCTTGGCCCTAAAGATATTGAATCTTTCAAATGCCTAAGACTTATCCTTCAACAAGGTTACCCATGTCATTCTTGAGTAATCATCTATGAATAACATGAAGTATCTTTTTCCTTTAGATCCTCTTGTCTCAGTAGGACCACAAAGATCAATATGAACTAATTATCCTTTGTTTGAAATCTAACTCTTATCTAATTTCCTTGTTGACATTCCTTACACGTAGTGTCTGTAGGTTTGATTATCTTAGGCATGTGTCTAACACACTTATTTGAGCTCACCTTTACTAGGTTATCAAAATTGACATGGCCCATTCTTCTATGCCATAATCAACTCTCATCAATCTTTCCTATCAAAAATATATTATGATTCACTTCACTAAGATTATAAATTTTGCTTTCAGTTATTTTCCCTTCTGTAACTATTATTCTAGATCTCCTTATCTTACAACCTTCTACATTAAATGTGACCATATATTTATTATCACACATTTGACTGACACTTAGCAGATTATATTTCAATCCTTCAACACAAAGGACATCATGTGTAGGAAATTTTTCATTGATGTTCAAGGTTCCTTTACCTTAGATCTTTATTGCAATATTATCTCCCAAGTTGGTAGATCCTTCCTTGATTTTGCTTAGTTTTATGAACTTATTTTTGTCACTAATGTTTTTTGAGAAACAACTATTTATTACCCAAAAATTTTGTTCCTTGGCATGGAGTGTAGTTTGAGCAATCAAAGATTGATCTTTCACTTTCCACACATCCTTAAGTCTCTTATTTGGCTTATTTTTCTCTTCTTAGAACCTTGCAAACCTTGGTTCATATTAGGAGGCATGTTTTTATTTTCACTTTGTATTTCTGGTCTTACAAAGCTTGTTCTACATTATTTAGATATGTGACCAAAATTATTGAAGTTATAACATATTACATTTGTATCTAAAAAGGGGGGAAATGAATTTCTACTTACAAAGTTGGTTCTCCTTTTAGGTATAACCCTACATTCACTAGCCCTATAACCAAACTGATTATAGGTATGTTAATAACCATAGAAAATTGAGGAATATTTAGCCATAACATATCTTTGTGTAGGATGGAAAGGTCTTCTTAAATTTGGATTCTTCAAGTCTCTCACTCTTGTATAGCCATCTACATCAGCTACCCTTGTGCTCTGCATCTTCCTTGAGTTTACAAAGATGGACTCATTATTCTTCTTCCTTTTTTTAGGATTCTTTTTTCCTTCAAATTTTTTCACATCAATAGTGATCATATTTGTCTTTGTATCCTTGCAATATTTCTCTTTCTTTACTCCTAATTCTCCTTTTACTTTGAGGTTATCTTATAAGTTTGTAGATGTAATGGTTATGGGACTTTTCCATTTTTCAAAAACAAGATTAGATATTTATTTTTATGGCTTTTGAGAGTTGATCAACTCATCAAGAATGTCTAAACCTCCCTTTATCTTCAAACCTTTGTCTATTTGTTTTTTAGTTTTTCAATTTCTTTTCTAAAGGCCACTATCTCTTCTTCTAACTTCATGTATTCATTAGATTTAGATTGTAGTTCAAATTTGACTACATATTCTATTATTTTATCCTCTTCAACTTATGTCTTTAGGATAAATACCATCTAATCATATTTTTCAAGGCTTTTGGATAATTTTTCAATCTCCTTTGGTGCCTTCTTTTTCTGCATTGAATTCTCTTTTCTTGGCTTATAAATTTTATCTAGAGCATATATGAGTTCACACTCTAGATCTACTTCTCCTTCTTCTTCATCAAAGTTTGTAACTTCTTCCTTTTATTGATCCATAGAGGTTGATCCTAATGTCATAAATATGACTTTCATTTCACTCAGCAATAAAGGCACAGTCATGGTCATCATTTAAAGTATTACTATCATCCAATGAGTCACTATCTTCTCTTGTGTATAGCCCATTTATTTCTAAAGAAGTTATTCTTCTTAGAGTAGTGAGGTTTCATATTTTTACTATCCTCTT
The DNA here is from genome assembly GCA_037957365.1 of Torreya grandis. Taxonomy (NCBI): domain Eukaryota; kingdom Viridiplantae; phylum Streptophyta; class Pinopsida; order Cupressales; family Taxaceae; genus Torreya; species Torreya grandis. The sequence continues at coordinate 4,461,471 of JARHVA010000361.1, read as the reverse complement.
CTTGATTAGATTTATTCTTTTTGCTATAAGGTAATTTAGTAGAAAAATGTCCTAACTTATCATAGTTAAAACATTTAAAGGGTAACTTACCTTTGTATTTTTCAAACCCTCTTCTTATTTTTTTGACAAAGTTGGCTTCTTCTTCATTAGTCTTAGATCTAGAAGTAGGTGATTCTACTTCTACTTGTTTGAATATTTTGAGTGTAGCTTCTCTCTTGAAGGTATTTTTTTCTCTGATTCTCATCTCATAGGCTATTAAGGCTCCCTATAACTCATCAACAATGAGTTTATCCAAATCTCTTGCTTCCTCTATTGCAAAGATTATAGAGTCATACCTTGATGGTAGAGATCTTAGGACCTTATTGAAAATGACCAAATATTTCATCTCTTCTCCAAGGCCTCTAATTGAATTGAATATTTCATCTACTCTAAGGAGGTAGTCTATAATTTTCTCTTATTCATTAATTTTAAGGCTTTCAAACTTGCCTTTATATGTTTATATCTTACCTTGCTTTACCTTATCATCACCTTCATAGATGATCTTTAATTTTTTATACATAACTTGTAAATTTTTACAATGCATCATTTTTAAAAAATCTAAATTAGATAATCCATAGAGAATAACATTATTTTCCTTGGCATTGCTCTCATATGCTTTATTAGTAGCCTGATCTACATGAGTTATTGCAAGAGCTGTATATCCATTTATAATAGACATCTATACATCAAACCCTAATGAATATAGATATGATTCCATTATAATAATCTAAAATACATAGGTTGATCCATCAAAGAGAGGTGCTTTGTTTGAGGAAGAGCCTTCTTGACTAGCCATTTGTGTTCACTATCCAAGATCTACCTGAGCTAATTAAGCTTTTTCTAAGGAACTAGTGTTTTAATACCAATTATTAGAACATAAATATCTACTGAGAGTGGGTGAATCAATAGATTAATTAATTTATTCCTTTTAATACTTTTAATATAGATTAAAACATATATTTAGAGATCACACACACAAATATGCATAACACCCAATGTATGTGGAAACCCCAATATGGGAAAAACCATAGTGAAATAACTACTAGAATCTAATGTTATAATCCAACCTCATAATTAAAACCTCATTGGTTTCAAAATTCAAGGGCATCTACCCTAAGGAGACACCAATCCCTTGATTTAAGAGTACCTACTCTAACGAAGTACCATCTCCCTAACTGAGCACCAACTTAGCTCTTTTATTGGTACCTACCAATTAGATATATATTATGGATCGATAACTCCATATTATAATATTGATTCATAAATGAATCTAATTTCAATTATTTGGTACAAGTTTATACTACTCATTCTTTGCACATCTCTCTCTTCTCTTCCACTCTGCCCCTCTAGTTTTATGTCTCTATATTTATCTATTTGACATAATTAAACTACACCAAAAGCTTTTAATATATCCTACATGATATATATATATATTGATAAATATAGTAAAACATAGATAATCATGATGGTGGTGCATGGATTCAATAAGTGAGAAACCTGTCAATTGAATTAAGTCCAAGAATTGAGCGTGATGTTTTAAAGACCAAGTGTGAACATAGAGAAGTGAGACCTAGATACATTGAATATATATATTCAATGTATCTAGGTCTCACTTCTCTATGTTCACACTGGGTCTTTAAAACATCACGCTCAATTCTTGGACTTAGTTCAATTGATAGGTTTCTCACTTATTGAATCCATGCACCACCATCATTATTATCTATGTTTTACTATATTTATCATATATTAGGTTCTAATTTTGATGCACATGCATTATTATACAAATTTTATCGATCATAACAATCAATATCATTATTTGTGTCATATAATGCATCTTACCAACATGTTTGGTCACTTGACCATTGAGATGAACATATATTAAAATATTGACCATAGATCTTAAGTTTCATGCCATGATCTAATAATTCTCATTCAATTTTCTCAAATTTAAAATTTTCCCATTAGATCAAGCTTTGGCAGGCTCACACACTCCATTATATCTTTGTACACTTTTTAACTTTAATGTTTCAAATTTAAAATGCATCTATTGATATTTTGATCTAAGATCCCATGTGTCATTATATATTCAAATTAGCATGAATTTTATCTCTATCTATCATTAAACATCGAGCACTTGGTCTAATATCACTACTTCTTGATACTTTAGAACACTTATGCTCCATTAATCTCACCAGATTAGCTCATCTTTAACTCATCTTTATGTCATTAAACATCAAGCACTTGATCTCATTGAAGTATACTTACTCTATTAGATCTTCATTACAAGATCACATGCTCATTATTGATCTTTGGAAAAAGCTCAATCTTTGTCTAATGTTAAATGTAGAACACTTGTCACCATCTCGTTGCATCCTAACATCTTGGAATAAACATGCTCCATAGATCTTCTATAAATAACTCAATTTTTAACTTACTAAATATTAGATAGTTTGACCTCTTTGACTCATACATTATGTTGATTTTAAATGCATGATTATATGTGCATCATTAGATCTTTTGATAGATTAATATGCTTATTGGATCTTTGTCTGACAAGCTTCCATGAATGTGACACTTGTCACTAATGTGTTTAGTCATAGGTACCTTTGACATATTGAATTCATTACACATTGTTGGATCTACATCATGTGATTAAGCATTAATTATTTATCAAGCTAAGACAAATATTAAGTCTAATACTTAGGAAATATAAAGTCTTTGATCACTTTTTTGAATAGGTAATCACTAGGTTGAAGGGGCCAGTTGCACAATGATGATAATTGCTTAAGATATAAAATAAGTAACTAGTTCATACCTATATCCAATCAACATAAAAATAGAACATTATTTTGAATACCATGACTTAAAGCATTAGGGTTTAACTAAGAAACTCTATGATGTCCAAGAGCAAAGATAATTCATTTATAATCTCATTTCTCTTCATCTGAACCTATAGATTATATATTTGAGATGATATTAAAAAATATATAATATATCTTCTATCTATTTCTCTATAAATGATCCAAAAATGGTTTCTATAAAAACATGACAACTGTACACTATGTAACTTGTAAAACATGCTCTTCTCTCCATCAATTCTGCTTGATCCTCTTGACATTAATAGTGCCAACTATCTCCCTTTAGACATCAATGACAATCATTATTCCAACTCTTTTATTCAACATAGGGTAATCTTATAGGCCACATTATCACTAAATAATGTATTTCAGCTGATCCTAAATGAGCTAATACTATTTATAATATTTAGCTACCAAACAGTAAGAAAGAGCTCAAATCATTTTTTAGTAAAATCAATTTTGTATGAAAGTTTATTTCTAATTTTATCAAAATCACTAAACCTATGAATTCTTTGTTAAAATAAGGAGATAATATAGAATGGGATACTTATTCAAAGAGGGATCTTCAATAAATTAAGAATGCAATCATGCAAGCTCTTGTGTTGGTTAGCCCAAATGCTAAAGACTTTTATCTCTAATCTTTCACTTGTGATCATACAATTGTAGTTGTGTTAAGTCAAATATTTGAAGACAAAGAGCACCCCATAGCATTTATGAGAACATATTTAAAATAATATGAATTGGAGTATCTTTCTCTTCATAAATAGGCCTATGCATTGGTGATGATAGTCAAAAACATTTGTCATTACATATTGAGAAATAAGTGCATGTCATAGTTTTAGACCCTGCAGTTAAGTAAATTCTAAGACAAAACAATATAATGAAGCTTGAAGTTTTAGACCTTGATGTAAATATTTAAGTTTCATAATATCTTGTGCTTTAAGAGTATTACATCAAAGTGAAACTTCAAAAATTGGTACATGGTCAAGGTTTATCTAAATTAATTTTAGAATTTGATACCAATATTTTCATTATAAAAGTTGACTAGTCAGAATTTCAATAAGTCCATGATATGATTCCATTATCTATTAATTGTTTAATGGAAATCCATTAGCTCATATTTATAGGACATAGAGAAGATCACTAAGGCTCAAATATTCACACTATATGTTATAAAGAGGAGTGTTATACCATAAGAATCACGAGGGAATTTACTTGAGATGTTTATTTATAGAACTCACATAATTCTAAGGGATGGTTATTATTGGCCAACATTGTTCAAAGATGCTTATACACATTTGAGGACTTACCATTCATTCCAAATCTTTGCCAAGGAGGGAATTCATGTTCTTATGTTATTGCAACTAGTGATAGAGGAATGCCCCTTTAATACATAGGGATTAGACTTCATTGGAGTCATTAATCCAAACTCATTAGTTAGTCACAAGTTTATTATCACTACTATTGACTATTGTAGAAGGTGTACTGAAACTCAAAAAATAAGGAACAATACAAATGAAGAAGTTATTACATTTATGAAAGATTGTAACAAAATTTGGGATTCCCCTGACACTTTTTGTGATAATGGACCTACCTTCCAATCAAATAAGATGACTGAGTGGGCATACCAGAATCAGATCATGTTGAAGTTCTCTTCAAATTATTATCCCCTAGGAAATGGTTTAATAGAATAAACTAATAATAATTTGTTGAATTCCATAAATAAATTAGTTTATCAAAATCCACATGGCTAGAATTTTCTACTCAAATATGGCTTATGGGCTAATAAAATAAGGTATAAATGAAGTTTGAATAGTTATCCTTTCTTACTTGTCTATGGAGGAGAACCAATTTTCCCAATGTAGCTCAAGAAGCCCACTTATCATTCCATATAAGAATACATGGAATTAAATCCAGGAATTCAATTGAGACTATTGGATTTAATTCAATTAGAAGACAAATGAGATGAGGCTTTACAAAGTTTTATAAAATCTTAGGCTACTGTGGAAAGACAGTTTGATTAGAAACATCAAGTGAAAGCCTTATGCATTTTAGATTGGGTCTTTTTATGGGATAAATACCATGAAATAAAGGGTTAGCATGCTAAATCTAGTCCTTTGTGGATTGGTCCTTACAAGGTATCTAATCTTTTGGGATAAAAGGCATTTAGACTTAGAGATCTCCAGGGTAGGGACTTGCCACTACTAGTTAATAGATAGTACTTGTAGCATTAATTCATGGCTGCTCTGTCAATTACTATTTATGAGTGAAGATTTTTCAATTCTTTTGTGTACATATTTTGTATATAGTTTCTTATTTTCCTAGCTAGTGTTTCCATATTTGATGTCCTCTTTAGTATAGTTTTATTTTGGTTTGAATTTATTTTCTTTATGAATGTTTTGTGTGTCACTTGCTCCTCTAACCAACTTGTTTAAGTTGGTTCATGTGTTTAGTCCTTTAGTGGATTGTGATTAGTCTTTTTCAACATTAATTAGAGCTAGTCATATGAAAGGCTGGTATTTGACACTCTTGAATATTCCATGGTGTATCTTATTCCTTATTGGTATGAAGAGTAGACAATAAACATGTTGAAACAATCAAAATATAAGAATAAATAAAATAATTTTAGATAGCACTATGTTGAATCAATGTTGTGTCCTCATGCTCCCATAAGATATAAAATTCAAAAGGTTGATAGTAAAATATGATAATTTTTAGTTGTTTGTAAGTTAGAATGTGGACCATCCTTGAATAGTTACATAAGCTATTGCAATTTTAATTTATGCATTTTCATAATTTTAAAAGCCTGTGATTCAGAATAGAATATATGAATTTTATAAATGTTTCATGTTCCTATTAAAACCATAAAATTTTACTTAATATGACCTTTTAAAGCAAAATGTAAACACTGAATTGAGTTAGACATGTGTTAATAGCCATGAATTTTTTGAGTTTATCATTATACCAATAGAATAGTCCCCAACCCTCAATGGACTGAATGAAAAAATCTTTTCAAATAAAATAAATCAAAAGGAAATTGAACTTAAAAATGCAAAATCCAAATTCTTTCCTTAAAAGGGTGATTCAGGCAATCTCCATCATAGGCTTTCTAGCCTAGTTAAAAATATAACAAGGCCATGAGTGGAACCAAAGGTATCTATGTAGGGGATATAGATGTGTGGATGGTATAAAAACAAAACCCATGCCATTTGCCCCAAAACCAATCGTCCAAATTTCCCTTTTCATAGATTATAATTATTCAGATAGTGTTTAATTTTCCTCTCATGAATACAAGAACTATAATAGAATAAATAACTTTTATCACACCATGATAGTATTGAGCAGATCCAAAACTTAGTATGTCACATATTGAGGTAGACTTTATTACTTTCATCTTTATATTTTTGTTTAAAGTATTTTTTTGTGGTTTTGTGTTTCTTATTCAAGTTTGATGATTTGTAGTCTAGATCTTAAATACTAGATAGTATTATCCTTGAAGAAGTCACCATTTGTTGGTTCCAACATGCCCTATACTCAAAATTTTCACATGGGGACCCTCTTGATTTGTGTGTGTGTGTGTGTGTGTGTGTGTGTGTGTGTGTGTGTGTGTGTGTGTGTGTGTGTGTGTGTGTGTGTATGTATATATATGTATCTATATATACATGTGTATACACACACACACATATACATATATGTATACATATATATTTATATATATGTATATATATAAATATGAATATAGTAATATGAATACATTTAATGATTGCCACTTGATAATGTTGGCCTTATTTCACTTGATTGTTCATTGATGGTGGTGATGTAGGAGCATCCTAGGGTTTGTATAATCTTATATGAACTAAAATAGAGTGCAATGTGTTTTTTCTAGTTTCTAGGTTGTGGTTTTATTTGTGTGAGCTTATTTACCTCTTAGATTGATATTACAAAAGTATTCTTTTTCCCTTGAAAAGTGCTGAGATCTTTTGACTATTTACGTTAGTTTGTATGGACTATTAAATCATATAAACATGTCATACATGGTTATTTAATTATGTTATGATTCATCTAGTCAAGATTGGTAGGATCATAGAATTAAATAAATAAAACATTTGTACCAATTTTCAGACCATTTAAAGCTACCACATAAACATGGGAATTGTTACACTATTTTTTAGGTTTCCTTAATTTTGGTATATCTAAATTGAGGATTGTATTACCAAATTTTTCATGGTGGAATAAACTGAGTCTTAGAATGTGTGTTTAAAATTTCATCTCAATTAGATAAGTGAGGCAAAAGTTATGATAGTTTTTGTAAATCATTATTCTACTAGAGGATGTTTATCTAGTCTACAAAAGTTCATGATTGTACGATAATGATATAGGATTAATTGGATGTTAAAACTTTATAGGATCATATAATATGACACTTAAAACCTTTGTACAAAATTTTAGACCATTTGGAGTCACTACAAAAAAATGTAGTTACACTTTTTTTAGGTTTCTTTACTTTTAGTATACTAATTTGAGAATTTCTTACCAAATTTTTAGTGGTGCAATAAACTAAGTTCTAAAATTTTTTATTTTAATTTCAGCTCAACTAGATAAGTGGGTCAAAATTTATGAGAGTTCTTATAAACTATCGGGGAATCCAAGAATAACACACCTGTTTTGATCCCACTTGTTAGGATCTTGCTCCTCAAAAAGAGCACAATATGATTACCAAATACAAGCAATTAAACATGTAGAAATATCCAAAAGTACAAGTAACTAGAATTCACAAATAACATAGAATATGAGAGACAATATACAATCTTGTATTAACACTTGTATAGAAAAGAATACAATAGAGAGACGCCACACTCTCCCACCTTACAGAGGCTTGCCACACCTCAAGTGTACAATAATTCTTCTTCAAAAGTTCACTCTCCTACCAAAAATGGTCCCAACACACAACTCACACATAGAATTGGTGTTCACCTCTCCAACCAGTCAGTAATATCCCTACCAGTACCAAGCACTCTAAAGTACTTCAAGTAGATCTCCCATGAACCTGCAACCTGTAATTCAACAGACCATACTTACACATGTAGATATCCTATGAGCTTGCAACAACCTGCAACTCAATGATCTTACAATGGAAGGATCTTCCTTGCCTTCCTTTCTAGCTCATAATTACAATACATGCCAATGGGTCTATAAATAGATCCCAGACTTAAACAATAACTTAGACTCTTAGTTTACTAATAATAGACACGCAGCTCAAGACTCAAAATAGCCTTTACATGCAAACACTTAGTTCAACCAACTAACTATTCATGCAATGAACAATTTTGGAACACACAGGCGACTAACGTCGGTCCCTATCTACCTGGTGCTGATCGATGTCGACCGACTTCCTGTTGACGTCGATTGCCTTCTACATTCATCATGACTGGCATCGGTCATACTGCCGATGCCGGTACTTTTGGAACTTCAGCATCCTCCTCTTCATCTGCATAGTTGAAGCTTTTAGCTTCACAACCTAACATAAAGTACGATTCTACCAAAGGATGCCTCCATCAATATGAAGAAGGTACATAATTATGGGGAATAGCTGTAGTAAGTGTTAAGTTACCATATTTTTGGAAGTGAAGGTATATGGATCCTACAATATGTTTTTCAAATTTCATCTCAATTTATAAGTGGAGACAAAGTTGTGATAATTTTTGTAACTATCACTCAACCAAAAAATGCATCTATGTATCCTAACAGTTCACTAACTTACAGTAGAGCTACGATAAGATTTAAGTTACCATTTTTTTGGTGGTGAAGTAAAATATATCCTATAATATGTTTTTGAAATTTAGTCCCAATTGGATAAGTGGATGAAATGTTATGATGATTTTTATAACTGTCACTTAGCTAGAAAATGCATCTATGTAGCCTAATGGTTTACTACCTTATAGTAGAGTTATGGTAGGAATTAGGTTACCAAATTTAATGTGTTTTTTAAAAAAGGTATAAATATTTACATTTTTAAAATTTCATATCATTTAGATTTACCACATTAATTTTTTTGAAGTTTTAGTAACTGCCATTCTTCCCTGAAATGTCATTTGTAGTCTATGTCAATTTGCAAGGTTGTTCTTTATCTCCAGTAATGTGTGTTAAGAGTTAGATGATGAAATGTTGAAAGGAAATGTAAAATATTATTTTTCAAATAAATTTCAAAATTAATCTTAATTGGATAATCACATTTAAATGTATGACTATTTTGGTGGTTGTTAATCAACCAAGATGTTTATTTATCCTATAGATGGTCCTTGATCTGGTGAAAGAGTTGTGGTAAGAATCCAATTATTAAATTTGGATTGGTGATAGGAAATGAATTCTACAAGCCATATTTAACATTTCAAATCAATGAGACCACCTCAAGTGAAGTTATGCTCCTTTTTTAATTATCTTTTATCTGGAAGATACCTATCGATCATGTAGATGGTCTTTGACCTTACGGTAAATCTACATTAAGAGTTAGGTTTCAAAATTTAGAGGGTTGATGAAATTTTTTATTTTTGAGATTTATTTCAAATTTCAACTCAATTAGATCACCTTAGTTAAAATTATGACCATTTTTTTTATTGCTAGTTAACCAAGTACATGTCCACTCTCTAGATGGTTATTTACCTTGTAGAAGTACCTCATTCAAATTTTGGTCACTAAATTTGGAGTGATAAGATAAAATATATTATAATATGCATTCCAAATTTTATCTCAAGTGTATAAATGGTAGTAAAGTTATGTTATTTTTGGTGACTGAACCAGACTAATTGTGTCATACCAAGTGTTTTTTTTTTATATTTGTGATTATAGGTTCTTGCATAACATCTAAATATCAAGCTATCCAATCATATTATTGGGTTATTTTTAAAGAAATTGAATTGAAATTTTGTGAACTAATCACAAATCAAACATGAGCTTAGACAACCAAAAGTGTAAAGTAATTACTCCATCTTTGTTTCATAGGAGCCTTGGGATCATTGCACCATGATGTGGTTGTTCCTCTTTGGATTGTTGATCAACTTGTGAAATAAATTAAATATATATAATTACTTAATCATTGAAACTTGAACCACATTGAATGTTTGATCCATTTCCTTTAAAATTATTGAAATATGTTGTAGTCTAGAAAATTGTGTCATGTTTGATTCTTTATCCTTTTTATTATTGATTTGTTATCTCAAGAAGCTAAGCTATAATTAGTTAGTGTATTTAATTTTGGCAACAAGGTCATGAAATATTGGTTTTACATTAAGGAAATGGGTTGGATTTCCTTATCTATTTAAGTAACATTTATTACCATTGTTATAAGGGGTACACATTTGAGTACCAAAACTCTATAGAAACTAAGCCAAGATTTCACTTGCCTTTTCCCATTGTTATAACTTGATGATTTTCCAAAGATCTTGAATTAAGAAGTAATCTATGCAAAGAAATTTTTTGATGTTGTTGGTGTGCAAGTGGATATATGACTAAATTATGTAGCATCTAATTTAATTAGATTTGGGAGTTTATTCTTACTATCTTGAGGCATACATTAGTTATAGTGTGTAAATAGTTTTAGGATAGTGTAATTGATTTTTGTGAATAGAGTTATGGATTTCATATTCACACATTATTCCTATAAAGTCTTGTTCATTATGGTTTTTCAATTTATGTAATAGCTAGATTTGATGTGCAATGATTTTATTTCATCCCATACTGACTTCATTTCTAAGTGTTGGAATACCTATCTTGGATCCAAGAAATTCATCCCTTTTATATCCTACTTTTCCCTATTTTTAAATTTTTTAATGAGAAACAATCTACCCATTGCATTATAAATAACCCATTTGTAAAGGAACAAATAGTGATAACCTAAATATCTTGAGGAAACCATATTGAAACTTTATTGAAAATAGATCATAGCCTACCCATGCTATAATTTATAGGAAATTCTTGGCCCTTGGATTACCAATAGATCCTAAAAATAAGGAGACTTTTTCCCATGTGTTGTTGGTTGTTCTTGTCCACTCATATCAGTCAATCCAACAAATTATATTAGAGTGCATCACAATTTCAGCCTTAAAATGTTGGGATTAGATATGTCTCTAGTTTTACACCATTTTTTCATACACCTAGATTCCAAACCCATAAATCAAAAATTACACAAGATTCATCCACAGATTACCATCTTAGTCAAGAAAGAGTTGGAAAAGTTATTAGGGGAAAGATTCATTTCCATATCAGCTAATCATAGTGGATATCAAATATAGTTCCAGTTATCAATAAAATAAAAGACATTCATTTATGCATAAACTTTAGGGACATCAACAAATCCTATCCAAAAGATGATTTTATTACAAATATTGACATGATTGTAGATTCAATAGCAGGTTATGAAATGTTATCCCTCATGGATGGATTTTTAGGATACAATCAGATCAATATTACACCAAAATACCAACATAAATTAACATTCACCACTATGTGGGGAAAATTCTACTATAAGGTCATGACATTTGGCTTTAAAAATGCTAGTGCCACATACCAACATTCCATGACTATCATCTTCCATGACATGATGCATGGCATTGTTGAAAACTATGTTAATGGAATTCTAGGAAAGTCAAAAACATAGGTTGATCATCCTAAAGTTCTACAAAGGATATTTGAGAGTCTTCATGAATAAATGGTGCACCTCAATCCAAATAAATGTCTTTGGAGTCATGTCAGGAAAAAATTTAGGCTTCATTTTTTCCCATCATAAAATTGAAATCAATGCAACTAAGGTGAAGGCCATCATATAAATGCCTCCTCCTTCCAATTTAATATAGCTCTATAGCCTGTAAGGCAAAATCCAATTTATTTTTTGATTTATTTCACATCCTGTTAATAATTTCCTTCCCTTCACTCATATTATGAAGAAGGGGACCACTTTTCAATGGGATGCTAACTGTCAAGTGGCATTTGAAAAACTAAAAACATATTTTTCAAACCCACTAGTGTTTGCTCCACTAACACCAAGTAAGCCTTTATTGCTTTAAATTTTATCTATCAAAAAATAATTAGGGATAATATTAGCCCAACATGATGAACAAGGAAAATAACATGTAGTTTACTATATTAACAAGACATTCATTGCCTATGAATAGAACTACACACCAATCAAGAAATCCTACCTAGCCTTGTTCTCTATAATGCAAAAATTACACCATTATATGCTAAAAAACAAAACCATTATTTTTTCCAAAGTAGATCCTCTCAAATATATTCTTTATAATGAATCATTAATAAGTCATATGGATAAATGGATCATACTCCTCAGTGAGTTTGACATTGACTATGCTAATCAGAAAGCCATTAAAGGACAAGTCCTTATAGATCAGCTAATTGATGCACCTTTTTTAGATACATGTCTTCTAATCATGAACATCCCAAATGTATCAATAATACATTTAAATAATTATGTTAATGGAATCTATAATTTGATGTTTATTTCACAAATCATGGTTTAAGAGTTGGTATTCTCATTATTATGCCACAGAGGGATCTCATTCCTAAGGCTTTCCAAATTTATTTCATGTGCACTAATAATATTGTAGAGTATGATGGACTTATTTTAGATTTTTTGTTAGTATTAAAATGGAACATTCAATATTTGGTTGTCTCTAGTGATTCATAACTGATAATCAATCCATCTATAAACCAGCATCAAACTAAAGATGAAAATCTCATGCCCTATAAAGGTATGGTCGATAATCTTAAACAACATTTCAAATGTATATAGTTTTAGTAGATACCTAAATATAAAAATTAATTATTAGATTCCATGGCTACCATTGGATCCTTAATGGAGATATTCCCTCAATGTCTGAGAGTATCAATTTCTTACTAAGAATCTCCTTATATTAGCTTACACTTGTCTAGACACTAAAATGGTATTTGATATTTATGGTCTTGATTTCCCTTAGTATCAATATGTTTATGCCTATATCCAAGACCTCATTCTTCCTATCAACTTAACATGCAACCAAAATAAGTCCTTTATTCACAATGCATCTTGATTAAATTTACTTGCAAGTATGCCCTATTGTAGAGGCTATGATGAGATGATACTATGATGTTTAAACTTAGGTACATAAAATTAGTGCTTAAATATATAAATGAAGGAATATATGGGGCCCATATAATTTAAATGGTCCTTGCCAAGAAACTTCATATAACAAGGTATTATTGGCACATAATTAGAAGCTGATGCATGTGTTGATGTTGATAAATGCCTTATTTTCCAAAATCATGGTGATTTAATCCATGTTCCTTCATGATCCCTTCACCCTATTATTTATCCGTGGACATTCTCTTCATGGGGGCTTGATCTCATTGGTAAAATAAATCCTACTTCATCTAATGGCCATAATCATATCCTAACTACCACCAAGTATTTTTCTAAGTGGGTTGAGCCAATCCATCTTACTTATATAACCAATAAATATATTTAAAAATTCATCCTAAACCACCTCATATGTCATTATGTCTTTGATTCTTCCATTATATTTGATAATGTAAAGCCATTAAAAAACAAAGATGTGAAAACCATATGTGCCAAATTTCATATTAAGCACAAATGGTCTACACCCTATTAACCTCAAGGTAATGGCCAAGTAGAAGCATATAACAAAAAAATTGTCAAAGTCCTTAATAAAATTGTTAACAAAGATGGCTAAGATTGGCACTTATAATTATTTCCTACCATTTATGCCCATCATACCTATGCCCACACTCCCATAGGTGGAACCCCTTATTCCCTAGTTTTTAGCTCTAAAACCATTTTTACAATCAAGATCAAACTTACTTATTTGTGTATTTAATTACAAGGAATTATTGCCAATCAATATTATAGAGTGCCTAGGCTATAATAACTTGAACTCTTGGATGAGAAATGACTAGCTGCATTGATCCATATCAAAGCATATCATAATCAGATATGCCATAGTTAAAACAAGTGAATCATCCCAAGATAATTTGAAGTGGGTGATCTTATCCTAAAAGAGAATTAAAAAAATATTGATGTAGAGTGGGAAAAGAAAGGGGAGTTTAAGCATAATTTGCTACATCCTTTTATTATCACTATAAATTATGGTTCTAGGGCATATAATATGGTTACACCAAAATGATATAAGATCAATAATCCCATGAACACTATGCATATCAAGTGTTTTTACAATTGACTTGGTTTAAGATTCTATATAAAGGACCTTTCTTCATATGTATAATTTTCCCCATCTTTTCATTTTCCACTCCAAAGTCAAGCCTTGTCTTTCCCCTATTTCCTCTTCTTATTTTAAATCTTAATTCTGACCTACAACTTCTATATGTAGATTAAATATAAGGTTATACAAACCATTTCAAAGATGGTCATTGATGACACATCCTAGTAAGTAAGATTTCAAAATGACATGTTTTTTGTATGATTTCCCTACTTGGTAGTCCTAGGAGAAACTTTTTTTAGATATTTGATAAGTCCCACATTCCTATAGTATCCCATTCCATTTGCATCCTATAGTTTTTTTGAAGTGTTTTTATTCCACACCTTTGTAATGTTGTGTAATGGTAATCCTTTCATGTTCCCCCTTATACAACCACACTCACCATTTTTCTATAAATTTCTTATTGTAGCCAACTTAACTATTGTTTGAGCTCCTAAATGTTATTTTTTATTTGATACACATTTCCTTGTACTTTTTTAAATATTCTCTTCTACATCTTATTCCAAAAATAACAAAAACATTTAAAAAACTAGAAAATCTCAAAAGAGGTGTAAAGTTGCAAAAGCTTCTACAAATTTCTCATTTTACTGGATGGTGGCTTCCAATATAGGTTATGTTTTAAAGATAACTATTTTAGTATCTAATGGATATGTAATACCAATGGTATGGAGAAAAATAACAAGGGGAAAACCTTTTTTCCCCACCAAGATACCTCTATTACATTTAATCAAATCTAATCATTCAAATAAAATTTTGATTACCCCATTCCTTTAGGTTTTTTCCTAATTCTTAGGTGGGTATCTTTCATTTTACAATGATCACTTTGATCAACAATGTTGTCCACTCATTATACTCCCATTTCTAGGAGAACTACATTGGCCTAAGGTCTACATAGACTTTGTAAGTAGTGATTGGCTACATGGGGTAGCTAGGGTCAGCTTGGCCGATATGATTCCCATTTTATTTCCCCTAATTTTACTACTTTACACTCTTTCCATTTTTCAAGCTAAATATATTACACTCTCACCATTTTGTGATCCTATTTATGCTCTCATCATTTTATGATTCATTCCTATTTTCCTCTTTAATCTAGTTCATTCCATTCATTTTCATTAATTTTCTTCTTTCTTATTCTTGAGAGAACTACATTTGGCTTGATGCTCCACTTGAACGGTGTAGGCAACATTTGGTTATATGGGCAAATTAAAGCTAACTCAGCCACCTCTTCCTTATTCTTCTATTCCCTATTTGTTCATCTAAATTATCATGCTATCGTATCTGACATCCCCTAGACTTGGGGGCCAAATCACCAAGAGTAATGTCTTACTCACATTCACTTTGATTACTTGTTTTTTTTAATGATTTTTATTTACTTATTTAATTTGTTTGTTTATTTTTATTTTTATTTCTTTACATTTTAGTTAATTTTGTTTATGTACCTTATGTTTTACACTAATGTCTTGATTGATCTTAAGTTTTAAACATATATATCCTATTATTTATTAGTATATTTTGTTTAGGTGCATTAAGTTTTTCACTTAGGTCTTGATTATCCATATCTTGATCTTGAGTTGTTTGTTGAAAATTTTCCTTGATTAAGGTTGAGATTTTTTAGCATTGTCATTGAGTTTTGAGATTTGATAATTAATGTTGTCATTGATGTCAAAGGTTCCAATGAAGTTGCATGGTTCTTTCAATGATGTCAATCTAATATCATCGATGTCAAAGTTTATTATGCAAATGCTTGATCAAGTAAGCCTTGAGGTATGTATATGGTAATCATATAAAATGTAAAATTAGATGACTTAGGCATGGCTAATAACACATGACCTATAGGTCTTCTTTATTTCTCACTCAACCCTTTTCAACTAGACTTTCACTGATTTCAAGTCACCCGTAGCTTCTCAAACTTAGATTTTTGAGACCCAAGTAGCACTCTCAAAACTAGATCCATCCCCCTAGGTCTCATCTTCCTAGGATAATAACACCCAACTTGGATAGGAGCATCAAAATTTAGGGGTGTCATGTTTTTAGCACTATTGTCTAAGTTCACTTTAGCCTCAAATAGTTAGATTTTCCTTATTCCTTATATTTTCCCCTATCAGCCTAATACAAGCTCATTTAACCCATGATCATCAATTTTCCTATAAAATGCCATTAAATATCCATTTAGAAGGGTTGACACTAATTCACTGGAAAGAAGCAAGGATACAAGGAATTACACTCAAGAACTCTTCCCTATTCTCTACATACAACATTCTAAGACCAATTCAAGCCTATTAAAGCACTCATACTAGTCTTTACTCATCCAAAGTGCATTCTAGTTTTGAAACTAGTTACATACATCACATAATTTCACCAAATGCTTCAAATAGGAGAACTAAATTAACTTGATCCCTCATATAGAGTATTGGTATGTAGGCAACATGCCCACACATGAGGTGCAAAGTGCATCCAATGTATCCTTTAGACACTAACCCCTTCTCTCTTTCCCAAGTTTTTTACTCAAGTTCAAGTAACCAGAACTCCTAAGGGTTTTGAAGATTGAATTAGGCATGTAGTGATCTCTATATAGACCCAAGATTCAATATTTCACTACCAAGGTGTCACAAGCTTTCCAAATAAAACTTATAAAATTGAGACCACTAGGATAACAACACCATAAGTGGACAATAGTGTTGAAGTGGACAACAGTGCTAGAAAGTGGACTATAGCACCAAGTAGTAGGGTGTACTAATTTTT
Source organism: Torreya grandis (assembly GCA_037957365.1). Lineage (NCBI taxonomy): Eukaryota > Viridiplantae > Streptophyta > Pinopsida > Cupressales > Taxaceae > Torreya > Torreya grandis. Next base: position 4,444,550 of record JARHVA010000361.1, on the reverse strand, counting down.
GTGCTCTTGTCTAATCTATAAATAGAGTTTTGGGTCTTATTTATGATAGTCTACCATCCCTACACAATAATTTCTAAACCCTGCCTCTTCTGTTTCAGCCCAAAATAAGCTATGTTTGATTTCTTTGCACTTCATACTATTTTTAAAAAAGATAAAATACATATCTATTTACACAAATTACTAGGCTAATTGAGACACATTTATTTACTGATTTACATATACTTAGACCTTTATTTTCTTAGGAATTAAACACCTAATTCCAAAAAAGAATAAAACATTTGGTGAACCTAACTTACTTCAAATTTATGCACAAAAACCCTAGGGATAATTATTTCTAATTTTTTGCAAATTTTTCCTAAATTTAAAAATTAAAAAAACTACAAATTAATTAAAATATTTTCAATAAATTCACCCAAAACCTAGTTTTCACATACTAGGTACTATTTGCATACAAACACTTGCAAACCACTAGGAAAAATATACTGTTTATTTTAGAAATATTTAAAGATTTTTCCTCAATTTTTTAAAATTAAAACTATAAATTTTCCATAATTTTTTCAAATTATTGCACTAATTTTGGAAAAAAATATTCAAAACCCTAGTTACATCAAATACATTCTCAATTATTTTTAGTACTTTTCACATCATTTTCTAGAAATTTAGTTGTATATCTAGCTCATAAAAAACAATTTCAAATTCAAAAATCCATAGTATTTTTAAAATAATATTTATAAAATATCCTTAGTGTTATATTCTAGCTTCTTTTTTCTAGTTGAGGTATCACCTTACATGTTTCAGAGTCACGTATCCTTTTCATGCATATTCTAGTTCTTTGTTTAGATTATATTAGCTTAATCTTTTCTACTATTATCCAAGTTGTTTTCCTTATGCCACCTAAATTCCTTTCATCTTTTACCTCATTATGAAGTGCAATACTTAGTGGAAATCCTCTTGAGTTCACCTAGATTCCTACATCTCGACCATATAGCATGGATAAACAACCAGTTCAAGTTTTAGTCATAGATTCTACACATCCAAATTAAACCAATTTCAATAAGGATAATTTTGACAAAGAGTAGTATACAAATAAAAATGATGATGTACACACTGATGCTCATGCTCCACCACATTGGACTATTGATCCACTTCTAGCCATTATTGATAATGAAGTCATACTCAACAAAGATTTAGTTTTATAAAATTTTAGAGAAAGACTTAAGGAACAACCTAAAGATAATACACTAATTCTATAATATATTATGGCAATAAAAAAGGCTAAGCAAGGTAAGTCTTCCAATCATTTAGAGAAACCAATTTCAAATGACACTATGAGGGCAACTATGTCTCTACCATCCCCTATAATAGCTCAACCTTCTTTTATGCCACTAGCTATAGCTAGTACATCCCTATCTCTTGATGTGGTAAACCTTGTATAAGAGATCTGATCTCTTCAATCTAAGGTGCAACATCTTGAGTAAGGTACCACTAGACCTACATAGGCTTTAGATTATTTTTCTCTTCTACATACACCATTATAATGTCACATTACTTCTACACCATTACCACAAGGATTTATTCAACCTAAGATTACTCTCTATGATGGCAAGGGTGATCTAGAGATACATTTGAGAGATTTTCACACAACATGTTTGGATTATGTACCCAATGATTAGATAATTACCAAAATATTTCCATAACACCTAAAGGATTATGCTTTGTAATTGTTTTATAGTCTACCAAATCAATCATTCATAGCATTCAATGTTTTATCCAACATGTTCCTAGCACATTTCAGTATCAACATTGGTGATAAGGTCTCATATACATAGATTGCACAATAGAAACAAAGGTCAAATGAGCCTCTCATGGATTATGTTCTTAGATACAAGACTATTCTAGCAAAGTTAACTAGCCCCATGGCTGATCAAGACCTATAGGACATATTTAAATAGAGTCTTCTACTAGCACTGCATGAATCCATTATGCTTAAAAAATTATCTTCCTTCATCAAATTGTGTCATACACTTAAGGGAAGAGAAGTCAAGTATTCAAGTACTCCAAACAAAACAAACAAGAGTAATAGCAAAGTCCCATACAAGGTCAAAATCAATGAAAATAAAAATCATAATCAACTAATAGTCAATGCAGCTTCATAACTCCCTCAACATTTTTTTGTTTTATCAGCACCTCCTCAATGTGCATTTACCAATTTCTCCAACCAAAGTTCTTCAACAGTTATTAGAATGCAACATCATCACTCTCCCACCTATTAAGGAAGTAGATCTAACTAATCCTCTTCCACGAGGATATGATCAACATGTATTTTATGATTTTCATAGGGCACCAAGCCACACCACAAATAGATGCATTAGTTTATAACATAAGATATAGAGCTTGATAAATTATAATCTACTTGATCTAGGCACTTTAGTTAAGCCTCTAAAGACAAAGCCAACATAAGATAAATCTTTGAAAATATTTTCAAATCCATTTCCATAGCATTCAAAATAAGAGAAAGAGGACACATCAGGTGTTCATCATACATACCATACACATCCTCCACCAGTTACATACCAGGCACCTTCAGTTGAGGCACATTAATTGAGAGGTATGATAGGTGTGTATTAGTCTAGAGTTCTATCCAAGCCTTTGATATCCTTTTTAGATTAAGAGATTATGAAGGATGATACATGTTACAACACACTTTTTATTAGAGCACATATCCATAAATAACTTATCTATAATATACTCATTGACAATGGTTCTAGTCTTAATATGTGCACCTTCACACTACTACAAGATTTGGGTTATTCAAAGTAGGATATCACTCTAATAGATATAGTTATTAGTGGTTCCATTAGGCATATTCATAATTCATTAGGTGAGATAGTAATTCCAATATAGGTTGGTCTTACACATGTGGCCACACCATTCACTATAGTTCCTAACATAGGAGTTTTTTACATACTACTTGGTCGACCATGGATTCAAAAATTCAAGGTAGTACCTTCTAAAGTTTACAAATGTGTGAATTTCATTCATGCTAATTAGGTTATTATAGTTGGTGTAGTTCCTTATGAGACACCACTCCCCACTTCAAATCCATCTACCATCTTTCAGTTGTCAGATTTAGTTCTTTCATCAATTTTAGCCTCTCTTCCAACTTTTGTTCTAGTTCCACTTCAGGTATAGCCATAGTTACAACATCTATCACAAGTATAGATGGTTCATACACCCCCAAATCTTCAAGATTCTAGATAGCTTCCAGTGATAATATTCACACCTAGAGCAGTTACATTGAGATCTCATAGAGCTACATAGAGAACACCTCTTCATAGAGCTTCTCTTACTTTTAAATGGTTACCTAAGAGCCCTATAGTTACATCCACTTCTCAAAGTCATAGGGGCACCCCACATTTAGTTTCCACTTCAAATATTTTAGAGTAGTCTTAACATACACACATTTTAGCTTCACAATCTTAGTCATACACCCGTGCCTCATGATCATGAAGGATTCAGTTATTTTACATAGGATACTAGGACAAGGATTCTCACTTGAGACTCATTGGTTAATATCATTTCTTCTTAGTCCTTCTTTTACATAGTTTAAATATTTTCAAAAAAAATATAAAAACATTCAATTTGTTTTTCAAAAATTCTAAAATAATTTTGATTTTATGTGTCATCCATGATTTATATCACTACTATCATGCTAAGACTTACATTTGTTGTTTCATACTATTGTATGTAAATTTTATATTTTACCATGCTTCATTTGATCTTCTTTGAGTTTGTGTAGTAACATCTAGCTACTTGATTTTTTCATTCTACACATAGAGGGGGCATTCCTATTTCTACATTCAATACATATATTTTTATACATACCCACTGGGGGCATCTTCATATGACTACACCATCCAGGTTATGTCATTCCTACACTACACATTCTAAGTTATCATGCTGATGTACATTACTTTATAGCTTACACAGAATATTATATCAACATTTCACTAGTATTTAGCACTTATGTATCTCTTAGCATATACCTAGTCTTGTAATACACATGTTTTTCATAGTTTCACATTTTTATTTGATTAGTTAGAGGTGCTTGTATCCTTCCATCTATTACATGATTCATTTGATATTCTTTGAGTGTGTGATTTCTCTACTTAGTGTAGTTTGTGTGATTGCATTTTATAGTTCATGTTTGACTCATACTTGTGCCTTAGGACATTTTCCAATGTTGTTTACTTATTTTCATGTGTGTATCTTAGAACATTTACCAATGTCCTTTGTTTATACTCCTCTATGTGCCTCTCACCTGTGTGCCAATTTTTTTTTAGTTTATTTATATGTGTATGTGGCATTTAAATATGCCTTCCATGCTTATTTCTAGTTTGAGTAATATGTGCCCATGTCCCTTGTTTACATGGCCCCATGGCCCATCTAGTATGCTTCTTGATTCTTGATTGTCAAATGTGTGTAATGCCATGATACATATCATGTATTTTCTTCACTTTATTGGATGCCATGATAGACATCATGCTCTATCCCTCCAACTAAAAAGTAATAATTAACATTTACATTTCTATTTTAGTATATTATGAATGATTTCACATTGTTATATCTATCTAGGCATACTGCTATTAATCTAATAATATATATAAATACACACATTGATATATCTTGAGACATATTATCAAACATCAAATTTTATATCATAATTTTTTCATATTAACACACTTATAGGACTTCTTTCTTTTGAGGGGAATCATTGTCGGTTTATCATTCCTACCCTTAGAAGAGGGGGCATAAAACAAGGGCTTTGTCATAGAGATAAAACCTCCTAAAAATCAAAATAATAGCATATAGAATAGTTAGCACAAAATCCAAAGGTCAAATTGGTCAAATCAGAGCAAAAAAATAAGAACATTCTCAAATCATCAATCAATTTTCACACTAGATAGTAGCACTAGAAATGGATAGTAGTACCAAAAATGGATAATATCACCAAAAATAGGGGTGTCCATAGTTTTCACTCTTATCTAGGTAGAAAAACACTCAAGGTTTCTAGAAACAAGTAAAATTTTAGTTTAGGGATAGTTTTTGCACTTCCAGATCCTTTAGATTTAGTAGTTTCAGCATAGTTTTCTTAGATATAGGGGGTTATCATGCACATCATGATGGTTCTCACTTTCAATTCAGATTAGGTAGTTGACATAACTTCCAAATCAGAATCCATTTTCTAAACATCATTGATTGGGGGTAATGTATGTGGTACATTGATCTTATTTTATTTTTGAGTTTAGTTTATTCAAGGCATTCTAAACATTTGTGTGCCTTACTCCATCTGTAGGTGGTTGGAATCACATTCAAGTTAAAATTTCATACCAATTTAGCTTTTTGAGTACCTGAGTTCTTGAGTTAGATTTCCTATAGGCCTAGTACATCAATTTTAGAGTGGCTTTCATACAAAACTAATCTCCATCTTTTGAAATGGCTAAGAGTGGCCCAATTTCTAGCATACATTTGGCTATCCATACCATAGTGTCAGATTTATAGCCCATTCATGCAATCCATGAGCCATCTCATATGACATTTATTTTATACTAGTATTACTTCATCATAGCTTCATTTCATGAGGAAATGACGTATCCAAAGGGCTAGCCCTTGCATTCTTGAGATACCTATTCAGAGGGATTAGACATACAGTCTAGACATAGATTAACACACAAATGATTAGTTAACTTCACTTAGTTGGTGATGATGGATCTAAAGGGAAAGCCTTTGAATTTTTTATCCATTTATTGGGGAATTGAGCACTCAACTCTATTCATAATATTACTCTTGATTCAACACATACTCAACATAATCCAACATCACAATAGGTTTTGTATTGGTTTGCATACCCAATGAGGTGTATTCATTCCTTTTTCTTTCTTTACTCAAATTTTGTATGTTTTTATTTTAGATATAGCATGTCTAGTAGGAACTAAACTACTTCATGTTTTTATTTCTTTATTCACACATCATAACATGCTCTCTCTATGAACATCCAACATCACACAACTTCATGAGTTTTTCCCTTACATGTAAGTTTAGGTATGTTTTCTATTTTTCCTTTATCTTAGTATTTCACTTTGTTGCATCACTAGAATAAAGATGAGAAAATGTAATCATATAAAATGAAAAATTGGATGACTTAGGCAATGCTAATAATAACCAACCTATTTGTCTTCTTTCTTTCTCACTCATCCCTTCTTGGCTAGACTTTCACTGATTCCCAGTCACCTATAGCTTCTTGGACATAGCTTTTTGAGACCCAAGTAACACTCTTAGACCTAGATCCATCCATTTAAGTCTCATCCTCATAGGATAATAGTACCTAACTTGGACATGAGTACCTAAATTCATGGCTATCCTGTTTCTGATGCTATTGTCCAAATTCACTTTAGCCTCAAACAATCATATTTTCTTGATTCCTTATCTTTTCCCTCATCAGCCTAATATAAGCTCATTTAACCCAAAATCATTAATTTTCCTATAAAATTCCATTAAATTTACATTTAGAAGGGTTGGCACTCATTCACTAGAAATAATCAATAATACAAGTACACTCAAACACTCTTCCCTATTCTCTACATACAGCCTTCCAAGACCAATTCAAGCCTATTGAAGCACTCGTACCAATATTTAGTCATCAAAATAATATTCTAGTTTTGCATCTAGTTATATACATCACATAATTGCACCAAACACTTCAAATGGGAGAACTACATTAGCTTGATCCCTCTTTGGAGTATTAGTTTATAGGCAACATGCCCACACATTGGGTGTGAAGTGTACCTAATATATCCTTTACACACTAACCCCTTCTCTCTTTCCAAATTTTTATATTCAAGTTCAAGTATTAGGAGATATTAAGGGTTTTGAATATTGAATCAAATACATATAAATATTTTCATAGACCTAGACTTTGATATTTCACTACTAAGGTGTCATAGGTCTATCAAACAAACCCTAAAAAAGCTAGACCACCAAGGCAATACCACTAAAAGTGGAAAAGAGTGCCAAAAAGTGGACTACAATGTCAAGTATCAAGGTATCCTAAGTTTTGTGCTCATGTCCAATCCATAAATAGAGTTATGGGTCCTATTTATGATAGTCTACCATCCCTACAAAACAATTTCTAGATCCTGCCTCTTCCTTTTCAGCCCAAAATAAGATAAGTTTGATTTCTTTACACTTCTTACTATTTTTAGAAAAGATAAAATAAATATCTATTTACACAAATTTGTAGGTTAATTGAGACACATTTATTTACTAATTTACATTTACTCATACCTTTAATTTCTTAGGAATTAAACACCTAATTTCCAAAATGAATAAAACATATATGATGATTTCTAATTATCACCATAGTGAGTGTTTTTGTTATGATGAGACAATGTTGTTTGAAGAATGTTATAATATCAGTTTGAGTGATATATTTGAGAAGTAACATGAGTGAGTAAATTTTAGTATAAAAAATGTAAATTATCTTGTAATGATTTATCTAGACCTTATGAGATGGTATTTATAGGTGGCATGTTGAAATAAGTGAGATCTAAAGAAGAAACTATGTGCTCTGAAGTTCTATGTAAGCAGTTACGAAGATCCTCTGAATGAGATACAAAGATGTGAATTATCTAAATAATAGATAATATTATTTGATCATGTGATATATTGTTTAAGCTTGTATCTAAGGTGTTGAGGACCTCTCAAATTATTAAGAGAATCATCTCTACAAATCTATATATGTATCTTTGAAGTTGTTGCAAAGATATCCCAGTCGATCTTTGAATATATGTAAGTATATTTGAAGAAGTTATATTGAATTTATAAATAAGAGTGAGTGTATGAATTTGTTTGAGAATAAAAAATAAACATTGGAACATAGGTGATTTTCAAGGTGAAGTCTATAGAGTGGCTAGAAGGTCAGATTCAAGTCATAATAAGACTTACAAGTCAAAGCTTAGAAAGTGATAAGAAAGATGGTGGATAGATGAGGTAATAAGATCAAGTTACATGACATGGGTAAGAAATTTAACATTAAAAAATGTGATTAAATTTTTTTCCAGTATATACATGAAGTTTCAGGACTTGGTTTACAAGAAAAAGGCTTGAAATGTATTTCAAGGTTTTTAAAGTGCATAAAATGAAGAACTGTCTACTTGAGAAGGTTTTCTTAGTACTCATTAGCATGAATAGATTATACATGAAAACCTAAGATATTCATGATAGATGAGGAAGGTTTATAGCTCAAATTTCCAAGCATTGGTTTCTAGAAAGAGGAAATAAGTTTTATGAATGATAATTAAGACTGAAAGTTAGTCTAAACCCTCATAAAACCCTAACAAAGACATGATATTAAAGATATTTTATAAAGAGATAAAAATAGTTTGATATGGTCAGACAAGTTATTGGAAGATGTATTCAACTATCAAAATCATTTCTAGGTGTGATTGGTTTCTTAGCTAAGTGAGACGATCCTACAAAAAAGTGCTTGCCTTTCAAAAATTTGTTGTAGAAGATAGAGTTTACCGAGTCAATGATCCTAAGTGAATTAAGATAAAATCATGATACTTGTAGTTGATGATAATGAAGGATTATGGAATGGTTATAGATATTAAGTATACAAATTTAATGATCCAATTTGGATAGTTGCTAATAGATCTTGTGGTGCAAATAGTAAGAAAATTAGATAGAAGAGAAGATGATTTAAGATGTATTTTCATGAAGGAGTGATACATTAAAATGAATTGTGATGTTTTTTGGGTCTTGAATGATATATCAATACTTTTAATAAGCTTATAAGTTTGTTTAATAGGTTGAATCATTGAATCAAAAATGGCTTATTTGGCTGATTAGAGTCTGTGAAAGAGAAGGTCAAAAGATTGGTCTATAAGACTAATAGTTTTCATGAGATCTATTGATATGATTAATTGAGGTTAATATTATGATGTTATAATATTATTTTCATGCATTTAAATCCCTTGAATATATTCAATCATGTGTCATATGTTCACGTTTGCTTGTATGTGTTTTGGAGTTAGTTAGTAGTTCTAAGTGAACATCTTGAAGATGAATGTTTGAGCCAATTTACCTTGAGTTAAAGTATAAAATGAAGTTTGTGATGAAATTGAGGTGATTAATATTATGAATATATAATTTATTTCCATTATTTTTTGGAAAAATTAAGTATATGCCTTAGTTATTTAAGATAGAGTTTCTGTATATGTGAAGGCCTTTTATAAGTAGCAATTTGTGTAAGGGTTCAAGGTTGATTCGACCTAAAAAGTGATGTAGACATAAAGTGAAGTTAGATAAAGGATATTAAAGTGTATTTTTATGCTTCCCTACCATGTGAGACTTTTTTATAATATGCAATAAGGATCAAAGGGTATTGTGTTGTTAATAAGGCCTATTAGGTCTTCATATGCGTAAAAAAGGAGTAAGGGCTAATTGATATATAGCCAACCTATTGTAGTGTTTAATTCATAACTAAGCCATGTTATTTTATTTATATTTAAAATATTCATAGATAACTTAATTTATTTGAATATGTATCTAACTTAGAAGGATATGATCAAGTGGCATATATAAAAGCAAGGCAATTATGCCTATTTTGGTAAGCTTAAAAGGGATGCTTAGAGGATGTTTAGAGAGAGAGAGAGCAGAATATGATAAGTAAATGATATAGATCATTTGTGAGAATAAGGAGGTTATGTGAATTATTTAATATGTCATTATTATCTAATATAGGTTCTTTAAAAGAGGATCAAGGTCAAAAGGCCTAATCAAGCCACGAAGAGGGCTAGTTGAGCGAAGAAGGTTGAAGGTGAATTTGAGAGGGACTAAAGTGAGTGAAGAAGGATAAGTATTAGTTTGATAGGGATAAAGTGATTAAATATTTGAATTATTAGATCATCATCTATTGTATAATCAACAATGATATTTAAATATGATCAAATAATCAGGTGATTGAGTTGGTAATGAGTCATCTAAGGGGTTGGAGCCTCCTTACAAGTTAGAGCTTTTTAAAACCAAGTGGGTGCTTGGTAAATTAGGGTTTGGTGCTCCTTGATTAGTTGGTAATTATTTAATTAATTCAAGTTAGTTATTTCCATATTATGGGTTGGTGTTCCTTATTAAGTTGGTACTTGACAGATTGAGGTTGGTGATGATCCAAGTTGAGTTTGTGCTCAACTAAAGATTAATGTTTGTCTTATAGAACTATAGTCCATTTTCTTCATCAGTGGGTTTTCTTTCCCAAGAGGTTTTCCCATGTATATTTTGTGTTCATGTGTTGCATGCTCTTATATTTTGATGCTTATGGTTGCTAAGATATACATGCTTGATTAGAATGATTTATGTATGGTTAAGTTCAATTGAATGAAAAGTTTTGAAGATTGATTCACCCCCTCTCTTAGTCATCTTGTTTCCAATAATTGGTATTATATCAAGTAATTTGGAATAGGATTTATATCTTAAATGAGATCCTAATAAGTAAGGATGACTAGTCAATAAGCTCAAGGTGGTTTCTCTATTAACAAGGCTCTATTATTTAATAGATCTATATGACTTATAGAATGTTATAATGAAGATATATATAATGTCACAAGGACATGATATTTGGTAGTAAATTATGGATGGATATATTTCACCTCTAATTCCACCAATAGATGCAACATGTAAGAAGGTTAGTGAGAATAATTCCATGGTAATGAATGCTATTTTGTGCAGCCTATCAGAGGCAAAGCTTGTAAAAGTAATGCATTGTGTTTCAACCAAAGACATAGGGACAAATTGAAGACCATATATGAAGGAGACACCAAGGTAAAGATGGCCAAATTACAAACTCATAGAAGATAGTTTTAAATCCTAAGGATGAATGAAGATGAAGCTATTGCATCCTACCTGTTGAGGGTTGATGAATTTGTCAATATCATAAGAGGATTGGGAGAAGTGTCAGAGTATACTATTGTTCAAAAGTTATTTCTATCACTAATTTATAAATTTGATTCTAAATTATCTAAAGTAAAATAGATGCAATATTTAGATAAGCTAGAGATGGATGGGCTTTATGGCATCTTGACTACCTATGAGATGAGATCAAATGAAGGAAGAACTCTCAAGAAGGAAGCAACTTTCAAGGTTGAAAAGAAGTCAAAGGTCAAGTAGGAAAAATATGAGGTATGTTCATATATTGATGATGATGAACTCATAGCTATGTTTTCTAATAATATGATATTTGGCTCATGAAATTACAAAGGTAATTTACCCTTCAAATGTTTTAGTTGTGGAAAGATTGGTCACTTTAAAAATAAGTGTCCTAATAAGGACATATCATAGCATAATTAAGAACATGATGAACCTCATAGAAATGAAATAAAGGTCTATAAGTCTGATATGAACAAAAGAGACTTTAAGAAGAATGAAGGAATTAAAGGATCATTCAATAATAAGAAGATATTCCACACTAAAGAAGATAGTTCATTAGTTGTAAGTGATTCAAACACATCTAAAAATGAAGATGATAAGAATGAATCTGAGCATGATAATAATGAAATCTTTTTCATATGCATAAAATCAGACAATGATGGTTGTTCAAATGGGAAGGGCATTATGATTTATGCAAACTTAGATGAAGATATCTACTATGACACTGAAGAAGATAAAGTGGATCTTGAATTAGATCACATGTGTGCCCTAAAAGAGTTGAAGATTGTGAAAAAAGGGTACAAGAAACTGAAGTCATTAGTTTAGGACTATGAGGAGTAGATTGGATTGTTTGAGTAAATGTTGAAAAACACTTTTAAGGATATAAATAAATCATCAATCAAGTTGAATAATAAATGGAGGTAGTCAATAAGGATAAAGAAGAATACTACAATAGATATGAAACATAAATAGATCTTTGAGAGCTAAGTTAGATCAAGCATATAACAAGGTGAAAAGTTTTGTGAAGTTTGAAAAGATCACTGATGATCTAGATGATATATTAAGAATTAATAAGTATGAAAATGACAAGATAGGTCTTGGATTCAAATAAGGACAAAAGAAGGCACCTCAAGTTAAGAAGAAGACTATTGAAGATAAGAAGGTCAACATGAAGAGACCTATCAAATAACCCAATACTATAAGGTATGCTATCTATTTTAATGGTTATTGTTTTACATGTAGTCAATTTGGTCATAGAGCAATAGAATTTAGAAGATCCTCTAGGAATGAGTAATCATATAACTATGGAAGGAGAAGAAATTGGTAAAAGGGAAATCATAGTCATCATTAGTCAAATTATATGTATAAGGTGGTTTGTTACAACTATCATGATGTATAACATACCATAAGGCTACACAAATGCATTTTCTAGTTGAGTGACATTTATAAAAAACATCATAACATTGTCTCCACTTATCCAATTGATCTGAATTTTTTTTTTAAAAATAATAAGATATATTTTAATTCACCATAAAAAAATTTATAACTTAAATCTTACCTAAGATCTACCACAAGGTAGTGAACCATTAGGTTACACATATGCATTTTCCAGGTGAGTGATGGTTACAAAAATAATCATAAATTTGTTTCCACTTATCAAATTGAGTTGAAAATTGAAAAAAGAAAAATTAGGATCCATTTTATTTCACCTAAAAAAATTTGGTAATGTGAATATTACCAAATTTATTTTTCACAATCATGAATCTTCTCCATATTGATGAGGCATCCTATGGCAAAATGGTGGTTCACAAAAACTATCATAACTTTTGACTCAATTATCAAATTGATAGGATTTTGAAACACACATTATAGGACTCATTTTATTCCACAAATAAAAATTTAGTTCTCTAATTCTTAATTTAATATACCTCAAGTCAGGAAACCTAAAAAATAGTGTAACAACTACAACTTTTTTGTGATGATTTCAAATGGCCTACATTTTTGTGTAAAAGTTTTAAGTGTACTATTATATGATATTATAAATTTTAAAAATACAATTAATCCTATATAATTACCACAAAATCATGATATTTTTATAGATTGGATAGACATCCTATAGCAGAATAATAATTTACAAAAACTATCATAACTTTTACCTCACTTATCTAATTGAGCTAAAATTTGAAACATGCATTCTATGACTCGATGTATTATAATACTAAAATTTTGGTAATCTAATTATCAATTTGACTATACCAAAAGTAAGAAAACATAAAAAAAAGTGTAATAGTTGGCATGTTTCCATGGTATCTCCAAATAGTCTAAAAATTGGTGTAGGTGTTGTAAGTGTCAAACTCTATGATCTTACCAAGTCACTAGCTAAATCATATCAAAATTGAATAACCATTTTAACAATTTTATGTGACTTAATAGTCCCTACAAATTGATATAAATATCTAAAATATCTATGTGATTTTTTAGGGAAAAGGAATACTTTATAATATCATTCCAAGAAGTAAACAAGGTCATACAAATAATGCCACAACATAAAAACCAAAAAAACACATTGCACTCTATTTTACTTCATAAAATATTATACAAACCCTAGGATGCTCCTACATCATCACCATGAATGAATGATCAAGTGAAGTAAGGCCAACATTATCAAGTGGTACTTATTAAACACAGTCATAGTAATATGGAAGAACATAAAATAAAATAGCTATGCTAAAGTAAGATGTCCTTATGTGTAAATTTTGAGTATGGTGCATGTTGGACCAAAAAAACATATCCACATAAGTCCATGAAAATATTTCAATAAACTCTAAAATAATATCAATGATGAGGTCATGATCTTATACTATAAGGGATACACCAAGATTGATCATTCTAGGCTCATATGTTATGCTAATATTTGCCTCTATGGTGTCTTTCACTAATAGTGTAGAACCATCTTCTAAGAAAGTAGGTACATAAGGGAATTGATATTCTTCATTTGATTATGATCCATCAATCCACCCATGTAAGAATATTATGAGTCATTCATTTCAAGTAATGGCCAATTGATATATGTTTCTAGAAAATATTGAACTAGTTACTTAAATACTTTTTTTTCTTTTACACTAATATCTAACCCAAAGGTAAGACATGAACCATTAGGAATCTAAGATTCCTAAGAATAAAGGTGAACTTCCCCATCTAGTGGAGCCTAAGACAAGTTTTCATTGACTTGTCTTTTTATTTATTTTTTCCTGGTCCAAAAGTTCCTCATGGAGGTTTTCACTAGAGGACATCAATGTTTCATTTTATTTTTCTTTTCTTTTTAGACCAAGGAAGTTCACTTGCTCTCTAAAGTAGGAATTAGGGTCTAATGTGATCTCAAAGTATTGTTTATGATCCCCAATTGGTATCTCATATATGATACTTAGGAATTATATTAGGGATTCTTCTTTCTATAATTCATCTAATGGTATAACATGATATTTTTTATCCCAATTTATTAGTTCAGGGTAATGGAGGATACAGAGATTTTTAGGGGAGAAGGAGATAATGAAAATGGCACTCATATCAAATATTTTTGTGCTATAAATTTCATCATAGAGACTATAATATGTGTCTACATCATTAAAAATCATATTTATTAGACATTAAAGTAGTGTCACTTTTGAGATTTGAGGGGTCACCCCTAGGTAGTCTATGTCCATAATACCTTGTTAGTTGGGACTAAACCTTTTCCTTCATAATATTGATGTTTTAGGATTCTATTAGGAATGGGATACTTAATGCTCTAGTAACAAGAGGTTAACCCATCATTATACAACTAGAAATCCTTATGTTTTGGATTAATTTTTACTCATTTCTTAATTTAGAAGCAAGTAATAAAATTAGTAATAAGGTATGTAAAGGAATACTTGGTAAAAGTACATGCATGATATAGACAATGGTGAGAATACCTCTATGGCTTGGAAAGAATAACCTATAGATAAGAAAGACACTAAAAAAAGGGGTTGTTAGATCAATGCTTGAGTGGACTGCCTAACATGAGCTAGATCCAAGAAGTGAGAGCTTACTAAGAAGCTATCAATCCATGGTTTATGACAAGTAATTTGATATAAATGAAAATAAAGAATACTTTCATTCAATAACTTGAAAGTAAACACATGTAAGATGAGATGAAATTATTGTTAAACAAAATGACTAAATATAGAAAAAAGTGAGTCAATACTTGTGCTAAGATAGTTGGGGTCAGGCTCAAAAAATTAGAAAAGTCTCTATGAATAGGAAAGAACACAAAAAATAAGGTTTGGTTAGGGTTAAGGGGGTGAAAAAACTTGTCATTTTCTACCATAGTGATCATCAATGGTTCGGTGAACCATCAGTGATTGGTCTAACCATCGATGGTTGGGTAACCATAAATAGTTGAGGTGACCATTATCAGTTGAGATAACCACTGGTGGTTACCTGTGTGATTATAGAAATGATTAAAAAAGGATTGTAGATTGGGTAATTCAGAAAATAGGGGGAGTTTATAGATTTTAAGGATGGAAAATAAGATAAAGATAGGTATGGGTAGGTTAGGGAGGTTATAAATGAAATAGATTAAAGAGGATAGTTAGTAATGTTAGTTCAAAAATGACAAACAAAATTAAAAAAACACACTAATAGCATAACATATCTAGGCCTAGACACTAGGGAGAGCTCAGTTAACAAAATCAAATGAAAAACACAACTAAAAAATAAGGAATAAAACACAAGAATTCCTTCACCTTCCTTAGATGCTCCAAATTCCTTTGTAGTGGTGGCTTGCTCGACTTGTGTTCATGAAGTTGTTGGCAATTGAATCTTAACTACATCCATCTCTCCTTAGTACCTTTGGCTTATGGCTTGGCTTGGCTTAGAATCAATTTGGCATGGTAACACTAATTTTAATGTCTTATTAAATATATTTGTGCATTATAACTTTTCACCAAAATAACTTATAAATGATGTTATGAGGCCTTCTATTTATAGATTTTTGGATTTGATCAGAAACAACTTGAACCATCCATCTCAAGATTGAGATGTGTGGTTGAGGATTAATTCAATTTTTTTAATTAAGTTTATAATTATCTTCATCATGACATTGGAAGAAGGGGAAATTAAGAGGCATGGAGGGCATCATATAAGGCATTGATGAGGCATGGAGAGCATAAATCCTAATATTTGTGACATTTATGGCCTACAGATGTATTCCTAAGAAATGAGATCACTTGATGATGTAGATATTTCATATTAATTTATAAAAACATGTATTCAACAAGTTTCTATAGATTTATTAATTAATCCTTGATTTGGATTACTTAGCTTTTAAGCATGATTAAGCACTTTGTGCACAAATTACTCAAACTAATTAGAATGTCTTTTTATTGGTATAAAATTTGATTGGATTAGAATTAGAAGGTGATGTCAGATGTGTTCGAACCGTATTCCCATTTAGGATGTTAACAAAAACAAATAACAAAGGTACATGTCTCATGTAAGAGATTTGATAGGAAAGAGCAATCTAGAGCACCCAAGTACAAATTTGGCATTTTAACTCAAAATGAATTGATCAAAGTTAGTTGGCCCATAAATTGCATTGATCCATTTAGGGATATCCTAGCCAAAATCAGCACTTAAATATGTTAGTTTCACATCATTTATCATGTTTTAGTGTTTTTATGCCAAATTATGCATTTTGGGTAGAAATTGGCCAAAATCTTGATTGGAGGTTATTGATGGCTAGTTTTGATATCTACAGTTTGCCCCTATTTGGGAAGATGTTGTAAATCATATGCAAAGCAATGCCTTCTCAAAGAATGAGAAATGGCCTTTATTTCAAAAAAAAGATGATGGTTAAAGAACAAATCTCCAAATGGCTTTTGGGAAGTCTATGATGATGCCCCATTGAGGGAGTAGACATCACATTTATTGATGGATGATCCCTCAAAAAGAAACAAGAAGAAAGGTGGAATTAACCCATGGTTGAGATTAATCTAAATGAGAAAATGCTTGTATGCATTGATGTAAAAAAGATACTAATTTGTCTAAATGTAGTTATAATCAGGAATAAAATTCAAAATAATGATTTGCCCATAGGTGGTTATAATCATTAAGAGGACCTAGATTGGCTAAAGATGGTTGTACCCTAGTTAAGTTGATTAGCAAGCATAACTAAAGGATATAGCCTAGAATATAGATTAAAAATGAGTGGGTGAAAAGTGATGAAATAGATGGATAGAGGAGTAAGATTGATCATTAGAAATGATTCAATTTTACTTGTCAATGAGGAGATGTTCATCCTAATTAAAAATTATACAGCTAAAATGGTCAAATGAGTTTATTTGATCAAGGGTGGGATTGAAGGATTTGCCAAGGTACCAAGGAGAAACTTCTATCACTCCATTTATTGTAGACCTTCTTGAAGTTGATTTTTTCTATAGTATGTGATGGTAAGCTTCATGATAGAACACCATGAAGACTTGGCCAAAATATGCATAAAGATTGACTCCTGATCCAATAAACACTTGAAAATAATACACTAATGATAAAAACCATGATTACAATGTTGACGTATGAATATGGATGGACTCAATAAAAATGTGCTAGAGGAATCACCTAACAAATGCATATAGACTGAGTCAAGGAAAAAATGCTAAAATCAAAAAAGTAGGTAAACATACAAAAAAATAAACAAAAAACTTGAAATTAAAAAACAAATAGAAATCTTGAAAACAAAATCAAAAGAAAGCATTTTAACAATGACAATGCCCTAGTAAGGTGGATTGAGGATGGCTGACTAGGCTTAGATAGGACAAATATTTTTCAATTTTTGAAATGTTATGAATTTTTTTGACATTTTGAGGTATCTTAAATCATTATAGAATGACAAGATACCTGCTCATAAAATGGTGAGAGCATTTGGCTTAGGTTTCTCACAAAATGGTGAGAGCCTATGGCTTAGGTTACTCTCAAAATAGTGAGAGCGTATGAAAAGGGGGACTAAGGTGACCTCAACATGAATTTATAATGACCTACATAGTCCTAAAATGACCTCAATTCATATTAATTCCATCCACACAAAAGGTGGGAAAAACCAAGTCCCAACAAGTTCTCAAATCTGCTTAATGACCAGTCAAATCAAAATAGTGATGGCAAGGTGATGTGGTAATGCACGATAAACAAGGGTTTCCATTAGTTTTCCCATATGTGGTTATAACTAAGATACAATAGCATATGTAAATGATACTAATTTTCCCATAGGTAGTTATAATTAGTAGCAAGATCAGTCAGACACTAATTTGCCCATAAGTGGTTATAATTAGGCTCACATAAACAAATTTGATAAGATGAAAGATATCTTGCTAAATCAATTGTCACATGAATTTTATTGTAAAAATGTACTTTATTTATTATTTAAACCTGATTATAATACCCCATAAAAGGTTTAGGAAGAACCAAAGTAACCAAGATCAAAATATGATTGGATAAGATGACTAAAAATAAGCTTTGGTCTAATAGGAATGGAATGATAGGATGGTATGGCCTTTGATAGATAATGATGGTCTAGATACATTGGATAAAATGGTAATAGGGTTACCCCAAAGTGATGGTGAAAATGGAAGGAATATTTGATAATGGAAAATGGATATGTAACAACAACAATGGCATGGCAATGTGAAATGATATGGTACATATTTTTGGCCTGGGTGTAGTTTTTGATTCTATTGTTCCTACTGATGAGGAGATACACATCGTAATCAACAAATGATACAAATAGAATACTTGATTATGTTAATTTGTATCCCACACCTCATCTAAATAATTTCTCTATCAAGAATGGCCTATAGATCTGGTTGTTAAAACTACTTTTGTGATCTTCATTGGTTGTTGATTTTGATTCCTTTAAACATCAAGACAAGGTATATTTGTAGCCTCTACCAAGGAAAGTGTCACCATGGATGGTAAATAAGGATAAATAATGAATGGTAGGCTTTATTTGGAAATGAAATGAAAAATGATAATGGAATTTATAATGGTGGGAAAACAAATGAAGATTGGTACTTTCAGTCACACGTAATGTTGGTAATGTCAGATTCAGCATAACTTTGGTTATAGCAGGGCTAAAGACTTGTTCTCTCAATAAGACCACCAAACTTTTTGGTTGTTTGATCTTGAGAGTAGATACCATCTAATTAAGCTATAAATAGGAATCTATTTTAATTTGATCTTTAATTTTGTCTTCATTCAATAATGAAAAGCTTTTGTGCTTAACTATTAGTGCCTCAAAAAGGTTTTCATTAATGAAATTGTCTCGATTGTCACATAGTGCCTTTGATAAGGTTTCACTAATGAACATTAGCTTTTGAATTTTATTTTATTCTAGTGCTTCCAAAAAAGTTTCACTAGAAGATGCTGAGTTCTAACTTTGATTATCCCATAGTGCCTCTGAAAAGGTTTAACTAGGATAGTGCTCTGCTACATGAATGTGGTCTTGGCCTCCTTGATTTTATTCAACTGATATGTCACCATAGATGTAGTTCAACAAAGTGTGATTTTTTCAATCCTAATTAACACTTATGGGAGATGTAATGTCAATAATATGGTTATTTTAGTTGATGGTATTGGCTTGTGGAATTGTAATGGAATGGGGAGAGGATGCATAATCCTCATAGAAGATACTAGGATAAATTATGTCTAAGTTGAAGTAATCATCCTCAAAAATCATAGAAATATCATAAATGTATTCAAATTGATCTTCTTCTGAGCTTGATTATAACTCAAGGAACTATAATTCCAATGTTGAGACTAACATTGATTCTAATTATGATGCGAAATCTGATGTTAGTTTAAGAATATAACCTAACTCTAATTTTGATTCTTCATTTCATGGGTACTCTATTATAATGATGTCTTGTTGAATATTTGGTTTTAGACAAGTAATGGCCTGTGATGGCATAATGGGCTCCACAATAATTAGTTTGTCAAAGTGAGACTCCTTTAGGATGGGAAAAAGGTCAAGAGGCAACTCATCAAAGACTGGCTTATTAATAGGAGGCTCTTGAAAAATAGACACATATTTGAAGTAATGATTTTCCCAAAGGTACTTATAATCATTAAGAAGTGACTCAACAAAGATTGGCTCATCAATGTGAGACTCCTTGACAATTGGTATAAGATTAATAGGCAATTCATAACAGGTTGACTTATCACAAGTGGTTGGTTTGACAAAAACATCTCAGATTGGTTGGTTTTCTTGGCCTTAGTTTCTAATGAGTTAAAAAATACCAATTTTGAACATAGCTTGGTCTTTAAATGATTGGATCAGTTGAGGTTTGGTTGGGATTGGTACTGGATGAGGAATGAATTGTGGTTGGATAATGGTAGGGCCTTGGGGAACATGATTGATTCCATGAGCCAAAGGACAAAGTCTTGAGATGGTAATGACAGGGTGGTGTAGAGGTTGATAACTCACACAATCCAAAAGTCTAGGCCCTATAATGATGAAGGGGCATTTTGGAGCTTGATTTATTGTACAAACCAAAGGATGAGGTCTTGGTATAGAAATGGTATTCCTTGGATATTATGAATCTTGATGGCTTGTATAATCCAAAGGAAGGTTAGGGGTAGTTGATGATTGGATAGAAAAAGGACATTGTGAAACTTGATTGTTTGCATAAGCAAAAGCATCCAAGTCATCCTCCTAAACCATATCATCCCAATCATGATTTGGTTCATAAGCTAGCTCTTGACTATGTTCTATGTACTAATTTTTTAAAAGAGGGTATGGATCCATATCCCAAAAAAACATTATCTGTAGTTGGGTCTTCAAAGTTTTTTTCATCAGCCTCTTCATACCAATTAAGGTCTCAAGTTAGATCGTAAGATTTTTCATGAATTTGTTCCCATGAATGATTAATATGAGGAAAATAGAAATCTATCTCAAAAACCATATTAACATCATTGGGGTCTTGACAAAATCCATAAAAGTCATTTTGTGTAGCCATTATATCATAAGTTAGATTTTAAGTGAATCCACCATAAGTGTAGTGAGAGATATCTATGTAAATGATGAAAGCTTTAAAAACAAAAAGACTTAGAGGTCTACAAACTCTGAAAAACTATATCCAAAGGACAAATGGTTCAAACTTGGTCTAACTTGGTCAAAGGGGTGAAACTATATCTCCCATGTGGTTTGAAATTGGAGTTGTATCTCAAAAATGATTTGTGCTAAGACTTGGCATAAAATAACCTAACATCAAATGTCTAATGTTAAATGTCATACACATAAAAGGTCAAGTCTCTGAATAAAAATTGGCATGTCAAAGGTCTAGGTCAAAGTGTTCTAAACAAGGTCTAAACTAGGAAAGGGAAAAGTTGAGTCACTAGGTTTTTTATCCAAACACAGAGTCAAAATCTAGGCTCAAATGAATAGGCATGTGCTACGACTTTTGGTCTAATGCTGTCAAAAGCTAGACTTGAAACAAAGGCTGATGTGATTTGATTTAATCTAACAAGTTGGAAACAACTTTGACATAGACCTGGCACATAGAATCAAACATAAACATGATCAGTTAGAAAAAGTCATAAGATAAAAGGATCTTTGAAAAAGGCTATGTTCTCCCAAATAAAGGCACAAATAATGATGAGGATAGGCATTAAACAAACAAACCATCAATAGTTTTCAATTTTAGGTAATCGATTAATCAAAGTTATGTAACCCAAAAGAGAAAGGTATATGTATCATCCCCATGAATTGAGGCTTAAACATAAATCAGTGAATGTTTAGATCCAAACTTAACAAGGATAATCAAAAATTGAATGTTGAAAACTAGGATTTGACCAAACAAGCTAGATAATATTGGACAACTTGACGGCACAAGATAAAGGTCCAAATGGTATACACAAAGTGGTTTGAAATAAATGGTTTTGATATAATGGTAAAAAATTCTTGAAATAAATTGATCAACCTAATGGTGTAATCATACTCGAATAATGTGGTCAATGGTATGTTTCAAAGTCTAAAAAGGCTCAAAAATGTTTTGACATGATTTGGATAGCATAACATGACCCTTCACAACTTAAATGCATTATTTTGACATGACTTATTAAAAAAAGTTTTAGATTCAAAACATACCAAGCAAAAATGACCAAAATACACTAAGCATAATCATCCAAATCCTATCAAGGGTATGGCATGTGGGGTTGACAAACTATCAAGTTTTTATCATTCTAAGGGAATTAATTATATAATGAATTTCACACCAAATGATGCAAAAAAAATATAGATTTTGGGTTGATATCACTTGTCTTGTTACAAAAAGGTCTAGTCCTTTTTACAACCACTACATCTTATTATTCACTCAATGTAGTGTGATGTCCAAAGTGCCACTATGTCCCATGTGCAACTCCAAAGGAACTAAATGAATTCAATGTTGGGAGATGAAACCCCAGGTCAAATATTCCCTACAGAACTTATGGGAGATGATGAAGTCCCCCTTACAAGCCAAGATGCATAAAAATAAAGAAAACATGAAAGTAAAAAGACATTAGGTTCATTTTCAAGATCACCCAAACTTTGACAAGTTTTTGGGAGTGCATTAGATGATTTTCTTTCTAAGCCTTGGACTAGGCTACTTGTAATAATAATGGTGACTTTGATTCCAAGGGTTCCCTATAGTGGACAAGTGGAAGAGCATACACACAACATTCCTCTTTTTGCCAAAAAAAATCTAATATAAACAACTATTGTAAACAAGAATTAACAGGTCTATTCAATTTTAAGCCCAAATGAAAAATTTGGTGGTGTTCATTTGACCCCTTGGTCTTAGTTGTAAACTTTGAAAAAATTCACCAAAAACATCTAAATCCTTTGTTAAACACACAAAAAATGGTTCCTAATTGATTTTTAAGCATGCAAAGGTGATTTAAACATGTTTTGAGAAAATATCAAGCTTGGTCCTATAGCAAAATTGTTAGCATGTCCTTTAGCTTTGAAGCTCTTTTTAGCTTGAAATAATGAACTTTGAAAAAGTAGCTCTCAAGTTTGTGTTTTTGGGAAAAAAACATAGTGACCAACATCAATTATTACCACTAACATCAGTTACATTGGCTAACCAAGATCTAACCAATGTTGGTTTTGACAACCGATGTCAGTTAAGCTATGCAGCTGATGTTGGTCACTGTGTAAAACCATGGCAAGTAAAAATGGTAAAATAAATTTAGAAAATCAATTTTCAAGAGTTTTAAAGGATAAAATAAATATTTTAGAGTGCAAAAATGATCTCCTCTATTTATGAGATGCATCTAGTCCCACCAGGTGCGCCATTATGTGATCTAGTAATTTGACTCAAGAGAGGATGGTTAATATGGTGTTAGTTCTAAAATAATAAACAAAATGAAAGAAACACACTAATATAATAACATATCTAGGCCTAGACACTAGGGAGAGCTTAGTTAACAAAAGAAAATGATAAACACAACTAAAAAATAAGGAATAAAACACAAAAATTCCTTCACCTTTCTTGGATGCTCCAAATGCCTTTGTAGTAGTGGCTTGCTCGGCTTGTGCTCATGAAGTCCTTAGAAATGGAAGCTTGGCTACCTCCATCTCTCCTCAACACCTTTGGCTTGTGACTTGGCTTGGCTTGGAATCAATTTGTCATGGTAACACTAATTTTAATGGCTTATTGAAGATATTTGTGCATTATAACTTTTCACCAAAATAGCTTAGAAATGATGTTGTGAGGCCTTCTATTTATAGATGTTTAGATTTGATCAGAATCAACTTGAACCATCCATCTCAAGATTGAGATGTGTGGTTGAGGATTAATTAAATTTTTGGAATTAAGTTTTTAATTATCCTCATCATGACATTAGAAGAAGGGGAAATTAAGAGGCATATAGGACATCATGGAAGGCATTGATGAGGCATGGAGAGCATGAATCTTGATATTTGTGGCATTTATGGCTTAGGTATGTATTCCCAAGAAATGAGGTCACTTGATGATGTAGATATTCCCATTTAGGATGTTACCAAAAACAAATAACAAAGGCACATGTCTCATACAAGATATTTGATAGGAAAGATCAATCTAGAGCACCTAAGTGCAAATTTGGCATTTTGACTCAAAATAAACTGATGAAAGTTATCTTGCCCATAAATTACATTACCTCATTTAGGGATACCCTCACTAAAATTGGCACTTGAATATGTTAATTTCACATCATTTAGTGTGTTTTAGTGTTTTTAGGCCAAATTGTGCATTTTGGGTAGAAATTGGCCAAAACCCTGATTAGAGGTTATCGATGGCCAGTTTTAGGTGTCTAAAAAGACAAGCATGAGATACCTGTAACTTAATGGTAGAAGGTTGAATAAATTTAGCTAGAGTGATAGTAATTTGGCCTTTGAAAGTGATTCTGAGAAAGGTTTGAGTCTCTATTAATTTTTCTTATTTACTGAAGGGACATTAGATACATGTATGCAAGATAGCTTGGATGTGGATTGCTAGATTTTTGGATCCTTTTCCTCTCCTACTTATCTCCTTTTATAGGATAAAGTTACTAAATGTTTGGGAGGAAGTTACTAATTGGGTAAAGGAGAAAGTTTTTAATTATGATGTTATAAAGTTGGTTTGCATCACAAAATAAAAGTTACTAAATGTTTATCTTATATAGCTGTTAATGATTTTAAATCAAGCTTGGAAGACCTGACCATCGATGGTTAGGCTAACCATCAATAGTCAAGGGTTTAGAGGAAAATGGGTTAAAAAGGGGTGAATTAAAAAATTAAGTTAGTAAATTAATAAATGGGATAAGTCAAATAGGTGGTCAACTAGCTTCAAAGTTGGGGGGGATCAAGGTTCTTTGACATCTAAAATTGTGCAATTTTTTAGTGTCTACATTTTCCCCATTTTTGTTATGTAACTTTGGATTAACAAGCTACAAAATAAAAATAGATTAATGGCCAAGGTCTAGTTTCCCTAAGTATGGGAGGAGGTATTCCCCCTCAAATCAAGAGTTGATGAGGTGAAAGTGAAATTGGGTCAAGGTTTGATAAAGTGGTAAATGGTGAGTCATGAAGTAGGTGACACAAAAGGGTTAGGAATTTGAAATGCAAGCATGCAAACAAAAATGTAACTAATTGTGATAATCAAGATTATGTAGAGTCTAAAGTTGCCAATGATGATGATGATGATGATGATGATGATAATAATAAGGTTAGGTTCTAAGGAGACATATGATAGGGTAATTGGTCCACAGTGATGGTCATAATTGATTGGGTCATTTCTATCAAGTCATCTAGATAGGGCCAATGTGTCACATAGGTATTTAGGGTAGGAAGTGCTCCCATGAAACAACATAAATGATCAGGTTACACATGAGGTGGTGTGAATTGAAAATTTTCAACATGGCAAGGGTGTTTGGTGTAATCAAAATGATCAAGGCAAGGTCATCACAAAACATTAAAAATGTTAGGTCAAAAATGGCCAAAATAAAGGTGGGCATGATCCAATAAGTTGGTAAGAGAAGGGTAATCACTAATAGGACCAATTTTGGTCTAGTATAGAGTAGGTGATCTCCTAAAAGGTCAGCACCTAGGTGTGGTGCACTAAATTTTTTGAAAAGAAGATGGAGGATCCTAATTGTCAATGGCTAGGGTGTTCCTTAGGGTTTACTATTGATGGTCATTTCAATAATCAATGGTTAGGGAAACCCTAAAAACTAAGGGATAAAAATTAAAAGGTCTAAGTCATGTGCACTTTTAACATGTAGCAATTGCTCTTGGGTGAATTTATGCATTTTGTCTTTTTTGTGAGTTGGTTGAGGTAGAGTGGATTAATTGGCTGATTATGTGTGTGGAGTTGATCGAGTGTGAATTAGATAGAGGGTGGATGAGGACAAAAATGAGTGGTGTGATGAGGGATTCAACCATGTCAATGATCATGGAATGAGGTAGGGGAAGTTTTAAAATTCATAATATAGTTTTAATTGTTAGTTTGGAGTTGAGTTTGATAGGGATAGTGTTTGGTAATGGTATAGGGTAAGGTTTAGGGAAAATGATGCTCTAGATGAGTTTTAGGTGCAATTAGTCAATTTTGTGGATGAAATTAAGTATGGGAGGTTATGTTAGGTTGGTAATGGGTTATGGATTGACTCTATGTAGGATAATGTGTGTAATTTAGGTGGTTTGTAAAGGTGGGGAGAGCTTTAGGGTTTGAGTTGGGTCATTGACAGTCACACATAGTGACTGTCAGTGGTTTAAATCAATCACTAATGATCAAGTTCTAGATGTCTACTCATGATGATGATGATGATGGCTATGTCTTGATTTGTAGTTCCAGATTTGAGTAATAAACACTTTCAATACCTATTACTAGGGATACTGGTGGAGAAGTTTTTGGGGAAGACTGTGTTTGGATGGGATCTAATGTTATTAGTGCAGATCTATGGGGAGCTCTAGGCCTTTAGAGCAGTAGGCATTATGGGATCAACATTAGGTTTGTGATCCACTAATGGGCATATAAGCATGTATGGGTTTTGAGGCCAGTTGGGGTACCCTAGGATGGATTTAGCCAAGATCCATTTCTAGTTAGTTTTTTAGATGGAGAGGAGATTATGCATTGATAGGTGCAGGTGGTGGAGGCTAAGATATTGAGTGGTTCAGGGATGCCTTGCAGGGTTTGGTAGCTAGTGACATAGTATGGAGGCCATATGTAGGTTGGCTTAGGTGGCCTAGGTATAAATACCACACATTATCCCTATAGAGCTGGCACTAGATTTATGGGAGATGGGATGGTGAGATAGAGCTTATCCCATTTGAATAAGTGTGGAGGTAGTTTGGATTGATGTAGGGGATCCCACTAGATTTCCCTAGATACAGGAGAAAGGATGTAAAGTTTTAGCTCCATGAGCCATAGTCATAGAATGTTGAACTAAACTTTGAAGATCTACTAGTTAGAGCCACCATTAATGATGGTGGTATTATGGATGGGTATGCTACCTAATACCAGGAAAGATATATAATGTTTTATTTTGAATGGGGTGATGGGGGGTAATAGCCCATGGATGTAGATATCGATGGGACATTGACACAAGATAGATAGGTGGTAGTGGAACTGGTAG
Source organism: Torreya grandis (assembly GCA_037957365.1). Classification (NCBI taxonomy): domain Eukaryota; kingdom Viridiplantae; phylum Streptophyta; class Pinopsida; order Cupressales; family Taxaceae; genus Torreya; species Torreya grandis. Next base: position 4,417,424 of record JARHVA010000361.1, on the reverse strand, counting down.
TAGCACAAGCCTAAATCATTAGGTTATAGGGATACGTGGACATGTTATAGGGGTAGGCCATCACCTTATAGGGTCAAGTTGCCACCTTGAATAAAGAGTGAGATTAGGTGGGGATCTTTCTTGGGTTAGTGATATAGGAGAAAGATTCACTGAGATAGAGGGTAGGAGTGGTCATAGCAGTAACAAGAGGGCCACTAGACATAGTTTCAAGGACATGATACTTAGCCACCATTGAGGAGCTAAGATATTACAAGGCTATAGTGCTAGTGTAGTTACCAGTAGAGATGAGATATGAAGAGTACATGGCCAACTTGGTAGGGGGTCAGTCTATAGCTACTCCTAGACAATGGACCTCGATAGTGGGGTAGGCAGGGTTATTAGAGGGACCACCACCAGATGGTAGTGTAGGTGTAGGTGTAGATAGGGCTAGTGGTAGTGGTGTCCCAAGGGCTTGATAAAAGAGAGTATATGATGTATATTTTCTTGATTTTGGTATCAGCCTACATTTTGAAGAAGTGAGATGTATATGAGTAAGAGAGATAGGGATACATTATGTCATGTATTTCCTTATTGATGTATATGATGATTATATGTTTAATATATTGATGTTATTCGATCATATTGATGACATGTTGACATTTGATTATACTGATGACATGATTATTATATTGATGACATGTTGACATTTGAACATATTGATGACATGATGATTATATTGATGACCTATTGATATTTATTATACTCATGACATGATGATTATATTGATTATGCATTGATGTATTATGATTATGATGATGATAAGAGGATTTTTACTCATGAGAGGATATGTAAATTGATTTTTGGTGTTCACATTTTGTTCATGTGATGGATATGATGTATTATGATGATGGATGGATGGACTTATGATTATGACTTTTTTCAATAATCGATGACATGAGCATAGGTATGTATGATCTTAGATAGGTGATGATTGATATGATTATGCTATCAGGGATGTTGCTTGTAAATGTATATGCTTTATTAATTGGAGGGATATGATATATATATATATATATATATATATATATATATATATATATATATATATATATATATATATATGATCAAAGATGGATTTTGAGTTTGGTCATAGAATGATGTTGTTCATGATGATTATGGATATGAGATAGATGATTTTATGTATATACGATCATGGTGATGTTTTAGATAAATTATTTTATGTATGGATGTTGATAGTAAAATATAATGATGACATTGTTTATATTATTTCATAGTTATGATACATCTTAGGGATAATTGCTTATGATGTATATGGGAAGTGGTAGATGACATAGTTTAAGTGGTTTATTGACATGGTGTGATCTATGGATAGGATTGTGGATATGTGGATTATGGTTAGCTCATGATTTTTGATATTTATAAATGTGTATGATGTGTATTTTAAGGTTTATGAATGGCAATATGTTCATGCCCCATTCTTTATTAGATGAGATGTGTATACATGAGGATATGTGAAATAGACAATATGTTTTGTCTAGTGTTTTGATAGGTATGATGATTTGATAGGTTTAGATTATGGATGATGAGATGAAGGAATTGAAATGTGTTTTGTGGTTAGATGTTTGAATTTGACATGTTGATAGTTTTAGGTGATGTTTTTTGCATATATGAGGGATGATGTGTTTGTTTATGATGATAAATAAGATGGTTTTGATTGTTTATTTTGATGATGTGGTTTATGATACGTTTGATCTTTGGGTGCATAAATGAGATATGGCTCATAATGTTGTGAGGCATATGGGATGAAAATGATTTTTTGAATGTTTGGATATGATATGTGATATTGGGATATAATTAAGACACAAAAATTTGTTATAGTTAAAAAACTAAATGTGGGAAAAATATAAAAGAATCATGAGACACATGTCTTCATGAACTAATAATGAGAAAGAAAGAAAGGCATGGTGTGTTCATTGGCAAGTATATAGAAAAATTGAATTTAGATTAGCTAAATGAAAATAAGCCTTTCGAATTCTTTGCATTAGCATTCTTTGAGTGAGAAAATGGTATCTTGATCACATTGTGTCAATTAAGATCATAATCCCTTGATTGTTAGAGGGTATAAAGGTGAAAGTAGGTGATAGATAAAAATGAAACAGGTGATATAGTAACCTGATGTGGGTTAGTTTTCCCCTTCTATAGGTGACCTAAGAACTATAATAGACAAGTCCATGTCTTAATACAAATCATAGACTGATCGATGTATGAAGTCTAATAAATATATATGAGAGAGCTGATTGTGACCCTTTTGGGATAACTCACTTTGATTGTGTTATAAGGCCCCCCTTTTTCATCTTTTATTATTTTTGATAAAAGGGGTGAAGTTGATCAATATGGGAAGCTTTAAATGATTACCTTGAAAATATTTGACTTAGCCATCCTTCAAGGGAGTGGTCTAAGTTTGGATTTGTTTTTATGTTGTAGTTATCCTTCAAGGGAAAAATCTATATTTTAAGCAATATTTAGTTGTTGGGAAGCCATCCTTCAAGGGAGTAGTTTATAATGATATAGATATGGACCCAAGTGAGATTTTGGTATCCTAATTTGATTTTAAGTTCTAGGTTGAGACATGGACAAGTGTATTTAAGTTTAGAGATCTACCATTATGGAGACAAGACTTTTAGCATAAAAGGTTGATGATAGATGAGGGAAAGTTGTTTGAGAGACAACTAACCATGGGGTTCAATCTAATTAGAGGAAAAAAGTATCCATGATAACCATGCCATGGGTAGAGCCATAGTATCCATGCTTAGGATTAGGCTATAACTATGAGGGATAATCACATGGTTTTATGTTGTAATCAAATTGTCGTCAAGAGGAATAAGGTGAAGGTATAAATAAAGTGAAAATTCTGTGAACCAAGGGACAAGATTAAGTTAGATAAAAGGTGAATGTGACCCTTATTTAATAATAGAAAGGATGCAGATGTGAAGCATTGTGAGGCTCAGGTTCTACCTTGCCTTTGAGAGAGGACAAATGATAAGCTCATGATCCATACATATGGGTTATGATGTAGAGTCCAAGCCAATTGACAGAAAATTTTCCTCTTTTTCTTTTCTCAATATTAGTTACATGTTGATTTTCCTTAAGGATGATGTCTATGATATTTAATTCTTTCTCTTTCACATGTTTTTTATGTGTGCTTAATTCATTCTTGATAGATACGAAGATTATTAAGGGCTTCGAGGTGATGTTCATTAAGGAGTTCAAGTTAAGTGAGCCATTCTTGATGATTATCACTCTCAAAAAGGATCTTGTGCAAAGATATGCAAAGATAAGGAATTTATACTTTGAGAGGTAAGACTACCTCTACTCCAAAGATGAGAGAGAAAGGGGTATCACCCATAGAGGTTCTCATGCTTGTGTGATATGCCCATAAAGTGAAGGGAATGTATAAATGTCAATCCTAACCTAAAGCACTTACTACCTTCATTAACATTTTGTTGATGATTTTATTAGAGTCTTCTACATATCCATTTGATTTTGGATGATAAGGTGAGGAAAAGCTCAATTTGATACCAAAAGCATCACATAGACCTTAAACTTGATTGTTTTTGAAAGATTTTCCATTATTAGTGATGATCTTATGGGGAACATTGAAATGGTAGATTATGTGATGAGTGATGAAATCAACAACCTTTTTGAATTTGTTTGAGATAAGAGGAATGACCTCCACCCACTTGGTGAAATATTTAGTGGTGGTAATGATGGATTGGTGTCATTGTGAAGAATGAGGGTTGATTTCCCCAATAAAATCAAGACCCTATTGTGAGAAGGGATAATAACCTTTGGATACTTGAAGGCCATAGGCTGGTGTGTGATGTAAATTAACATGTTGTTGACACTTAACACACTTATTTACATAATCACAACAATCTTGATTAAGGGTAGGCTAATAATAGCCAAGATGAAGGATACATTTAGTGATGGCTAGGACACTAAAATGTCCTCCATAGATTTTTTCATGTGTTTCCTTGATAGTGTGGGAAGCTTCATGAATATAAAGGTAATGGAGAAGGAGGCCATCAAAGCCATGATTATAAAGGATTCCCCCTAGTATGGTGTAATGAGAGGTACTCTAAACAAAATATCTTTGGGAATTCTTTGAAATGTTTGGAGGAACAACACCGATGTTAAAATAGTTAAAAGTTTAGTCGTACCAAATGTCATAAGGAGATGCTTCTACACTAAAAATGGTAGAAAGTTCAAAATTAATATATGAAGGTGTGATACATCAATGGATGGTGATAAATAGTTTAGATTTAGTAGCTTGAGATGGGATTTGGGAAGTAAGGGAAGCCATCATGTTCATGAATTCATTGGTAGATAGAAGAACTGCCTAGATAAGGTAATGATCGAATGGTGTTAAGAGTATGTCTATGAGTTGTTTGTACTTTAATAAGACATCATTTTTTCATTGGTAGGACCTATTGACCTGGTTGATGATATGTTAGGAATCACCAGAGATACTAATTGTTTTAACTCTTAAAGCTAGAGAAATTTGGAGATCTATGAGTGGGGCTTCATACTCAAACACATTATAGGTGCATTCAAAGTCAAGTTTGAAGGAAAGGGGAAGAGGTTAATCATTAAGGGGAATGAGAATTATTCTGATACCTCCACCATGTTGGCATTTATAGCCATAAAAAAACATGGTCATTTGGTAGGTGAGTTCTTCCTAAGAAAGAGTTATGATAAACTCATCTAGAAAAGCAAGAGGAAATGGTTGGTTGTCTAGTAGAGGAGCTTCAGCTAATTAATCAGTGATGACTTGTCCCTTTTAAAAAAATTTTGATAGAAAAACTCAAGATCAAACTTAGCTATGAGTATGAGCCACTTAGCCATACACTAGTGTTGGTATGGTTTAGAGTGCATGCATTTGAGTGGGTTAGTATTAGTGATGACATAGGTTTTATGATTAATAAGGTAGTGATGGAGTTTGGAGGCCACAAAGACTAAGACAAGGAAAATTTTCTTGGGATGAGTATATCAAGTCTCGTATTCTATAAGTGTGTGGATAATGTAGTAGATGGTTTGCTCTTTGTTCTATTTATCACAATGAGTGAGAATCACCCCTAAGGAATTGTCTATGGTAGATAGATAAGGTAAAAGGGTTGGTCATATTTAGGAGGAATAAAAATGGGTGGAGAAATAAGGTACTCATTAATTGAATGAAAGGCTTATTGGTAATTCTTGGTCTACTTAAAAGAGGTGTCTTTCTTTAAGTGATGGTGAAAGGGTTGACATCTATCACATATCTATGAAATGAAGCCCTTAGGTGGAGAAGAGGGAATGGTTCCTCCATCCTTGTTCTTGATGGGAGGTTCCAAAATTGGTGGTTGGATGGATGAGGTAACCTTCTCTTGTGGGATGATTTCCAAAGAGGGAATGGATGGTTCTATGATGGGGGTGGTAGGTATAGTGTCCTCAAGTGAAGGAATAAACATGGTTTCTTCCTTTGTTTGGGTGTCTAAAGGAATGGAAGGTAGTTATACCACTTCAATAGATGGTGTGGAAGAAGAAGAAATGGCTAAGTCAAAGGTTGTATATTTTGGTGTTTCCATCAAAGGAGAGGTAGATGAAGCTAAGGTCTCATTAGGTGAAAAGAGAGGGGTGGTTGATTCCTTCATTTGAGTATCCAAAGGAATAGAAGGTGAGTCCACTACTTCCATGAGTGAAATGGTGGAATAAGTGGTTAAGGTATTAGTATCCTCAATAATGGGCTCACTAATAATAATGTTGATTTTATGTGCATCATGAGAGAGATGCTTATGGTTTGTTGTCATGGTGATGGCTAGATAGAGCATGATTGGGAAAAGGTTTGTGGAATATGTTAAGGGATTAATTAGGAGGTACATTAAGATTATCAAATGTGAGTTATCCACTATCAATTAAGCTTTGGACCCATCTTTTAAAGATATTACATCTATTGATGTCATGTCCAATAACTTAGTGAAAGGCACAATGGTCATTCTCATTGTACTAACTAGGTATGGAGAAAGAAGAATAAAATTATTGGGGTGGTTTGATAGGTGGAAGTTGGATGAGGTTAGATTTAAGAAATTTGTCCAAAACTGAAGCATAAGAGTCCCCTATGGGAGTATATTACTTTGGAAGAGCTCATTTTTGGTTTTGGCTTTGCTAGTAGAAAGGGTTGGAAGAATTAGTTTGATGGGGTTGGTTGATAGTTGGTGGTGGAATAGTTTTTATGGAAACTAAGTTTTTGGATGATTTTATTTTGGTATTAAGATGGTTGGATTGGTTAGTGGTTTTGGTGAGGGAGGGTCATTAGATTTAAATATATAATTCTTTTTTCATAGGTTTAATTTCCATTCATCAATAGCTTAGTTTTCAAGTTTACATGCCATAATGAATGCCTCATCAAAAGTTTTGAAAGTTTGAACTTGAAGAGTGGGGGATATATATTTGGCACAACCTTGAGAGAAGAACTCAATCAGCTTAGGTTGGGGTAAGGAGAAAGAAATTTGGTTGATGAGACCCTTCCATCTAGCTACAAAATTAGCAATTGATTCATCATCAAATTGCCTAATAGAATAGAGGTCAGTAATAGAAACCTTTTTAGATATATTTACTGAGAATTTATCTAAAAAGATTTAAGCTAATTGGGATAATGAAAAGATGGAGTGCTTGGTGAGAGAACTATACCAATCAAGGGTTGGTCCTGATAAAGACATGGGGAAGGTAAGAAGAAGGAGAGCATCATCATATGCGAACAAATAACTAGAATGATGAAATTATCTCAAATGTTATTTGGGGTCCTCCTTACCTTATAATTTGGAAAACTTGGGTAATTCCCATTAAGGATGATAAGCATGGATAGGAATGGAGGGACGGATAGGTTCATTACATATTTTATCATAGGATAAAATGTTATGAGACCCAAAGATAGATGACTTTGGGTTGGTCATTTTGTCCATTAACATCTAAACCAAATCTATTTTGGGTTGGTAAGTTGCATAATTAGGTGGTAATATTTGTTGAGGTTATGTGGCATTAATGTATAGATAAGTGATAGATGGTGATGAAGAAGCCACATATTGGTATGTGGTCATAGGGTGTTGGGATAATGCCCCATAAGGATTGATTGGCATAAATGGTTGGGTGGAAGGTGATATGTATCCTTTTGGGTTAAAAAAATACGGGTGAGATGTCATGGGTACTTGTTGGGGGACTGATATAGGTTGGGTTAGAGGTATGTTTGGGTTGGTGGGTGATAGTATGGATGTAGATTAGGTTATGGGTATGAAAGCACTAGTTCGTTGTTGATGGGTGGTAACTCTAGTGCTAATAGGTGGGAGGGTTTGAGGTATGGAGAGTACCAAACTCTAAAGCAGGTTAGAAGTTGGTGGGTTGGTCAAAATAAGGGGAATGGTAAAAGTAGGGGTAGAAGATACTCCCATCATATAAGGAGTATAGGTGACAAGAGGTAAAGTTGATCCAATTTTATAGGTATTGGTTGGGTTAGTAGGTGTTTGATTACTAGTTGGGATGTTGGATAGAGTTTAGGGAGTGGTGGTAGGTGGGATATTGAAAGAAGTGGCTTGGGTGAGCATAGGTTGGGTTGAGGTGGTACCCATAAAAATATGGAAAGGCATACTATAAGGAGGATCCATAGGAAGAACTGAAGCAAATAGGGTACGGTTAGATAAGGTGTTTAGGTAATGTTGAAGAGTCACAGGGTTTTTATTGAGGAAGGTAGTAAAATCTCGATCACTCTTAGCAATAATTGAAGGCTTGGTAAGAGGGGAAGAAAAATGATGGGAACCCTTAGCATCAGAGGTGTATTCCATGGAGGAAGAAGAAGAAGAAGAAGAAGGTTGTTGTTTGTTTTTATTCCTCAACTACTATCTAGTAAAGATCATGAGAGGAATAGGAAATAAAATGATGAAACTCACACCTCAAACAAAGAACAAGCAAAAGAAAATAACTCATAGAAATCAAGCATACAATAAAGTGCATTTAAAAAACTGGGGTTATTTTTAAATCACTTTTGGCTTATACCTTAAAAATTATGAAGAAGAAATTTTATTTGTAGATCAAGTTCTAAAGAGGAAATCTAAGGTTGGTTTTAGGTTATGTTTAGGTGCTCAAGAGGTAAATCTATATTGATCTTCAGTACGTGGCTTGGTATTAGGGCCTACCCCCTAACTTCACACACTATAGTGATAAGGGTATCAAGTGCTTAGCCAAAATATACTAAATTTTAGAGTTTATACTCAACCAGAGAGTTGGGTTGGTTCCCCCCTTAGTAATGACCTCCAAGTAGGATTATACGGAAAGGGTAAGGTTTATTGTTAGGTGATGAAATCCTAGTTGAGCCTTATCTCAAGTATGTTTTGATGTGTTGATTTATTATGTGGTTTGGATAAGTGTGTGATAACAAGAGCAAAAACTATGATTAATTACTTTACCTTTAAACTACTATATGAACTAAGATAAGCAAGCAATCAATGTATATAAAGGGGTTTATTTTAATCCCAAAAGAAATTTTACATGTCATTAAATGAACATATAATAAAGGAATAAAAAGGGATGTTGGGTCCCACTAGGCATGCCAAAATGTTTTATATTAATTTCCACTCATTTCTTAATTTGGAAGCAAGTAATGAAACTAGTAATAGGGTGTGTAAAGGAATACTTGGTAAAAGTGCTCACATGATCTACATGATGGTGAGAACTCCTTTTTATCTTGAAAAGAAAAACCTATAGATAATAAAGACATTAAAAAAGGGGGTTTTAGATGGATGGTTGAGTGGAATACCTAGCATGAGCTAGATCTAAGAAGCATGAGCTTACTAAGAGGCTATCAATCCACTATTTATGATAATTAAGTTGATATAAATGAAAAGAAAGAATACTTGCATTCAATAAATGGAAAGTAAATGTATGTAAGATGAGATGAAAGTAAATTTCTTGTTAAAAAAATGACTAAATATATAAAAATCAGGTCAATACTCATGTTGAAATAGTTGGGGTTAGGTTCAAAAAATCAAAAAAGTCTTTATGAATAGGTAGGAACATCTAAAATAGGGGTTAGTTGGGGTCGAGGGGGTGAAAATAACTTGATATTATTTTTTACCATAGTGACCATCAATGGTTGGGTGAAACATCAATAGTTGGGCTAACCATTGATGGTTGAGGTGACCATTGGTAGTTGAGATAACTGTCGGTAGTTATCTGTGTGATTTTTTATTATAAAAAAGATTGTAGATTGTGTAATTTGGCAAACAAAGGGATGTTATGTATTTGAAGGATGGAAAATAAGATAAATATAGGTATGGGTAGGGTAGGGAGGTTAGAAATGAAATAGATCAAAGAAGATAAGCATGAGAACTTGTAACCTGATGGTGGAAAGCTAAATCAATTTGACCAGAGTGACAGTACTTTGGCCTTCAAAAGTGATTCTAATGGAGGTTTGGGTCTCCATTGATGCTACTTGTTTGCTAAAGGGATGTTGGATACCTGTATGAAAGATAATTTGGATGTGAATTGTTATATTTTTGGATCCTTTTTTCTCCTACTTCTCTCCTTTTATATGATAAAGTTAATAAATGTGCAAGAGGAAGTTACTAATTTGGCAGAGGAGAAAGTTGCTAATTATGATGATTTAAAGTTGGTTTTCATTGAAAAATGGAAGTTTCTAAATGTGTCATGCTTATCTCATATAACTAGTAATGCATTTAAAGTAGGCTTGGAAGACCTTACCATCGATGATCAGGTTAAGTATTGACGACTAGATTGATCATCGATGGTCAAAGTTTTTGAGGAAAATGGGTTAAAAAGGGGTGAATTAAAAATTTAATTTATTAAATTAATAAATGGGATAAGTGAAATAGGTGGTCAACTAGCCTGAGATTCAGGTAGGGGTTCATGGTGATTTGACATCTAAAACTATGTAGTTTTTGAGTGTCTACACCTTAAAACTACTGGGTTAATCTTGATCAATAAAAGTCTTATTTATAAATATAAGAGGACCTTTAGGATGAGATCCAATAGTTTATAACATATTAGGCTAGTCTTATCATGAGGTTTAGTAATCATGGGTCTACCATGGGATTTGGGAGGCTGTGGTAACTTGGTAATGTGTAAAACATCCTTGATGTTATATGTACCCATACCCATGTCATCAAAAATGTAGTGAGAGGCAATTTATGGAAATGAATTAGAGGAAGTGGATGAAAAGTAATTATTATCACTTGGATTTTCACCCTTTGAGGATATATCTCAACTCTCTTCATCATAGTGGCATAATTGAAACACCTCTAGGTTGTGGTTAGCTTAAGAATGAGGTGAATCTCTAGATAGGGATATCTCCCTTGATGTACCAGTTTTGGATTACTACTACACCTATGATTTCAAGGAAAAGGGAGAGAAAAACTAAAAGTAAACTATCCTAAAGGAGGTGATACACCAAATTTATTGATGACTATGAACCAACTACATGTCACACATGAAACTAAGATACTAAATAAACATAGACTTCTCTAATCTAATTCTTTCTAATTGTAAATAGGTGAGAGAATGATATAACAATGCTAAGGAAACAACAATCATCACTAAGAAATATTAATAATCCTAGTGAACACACTATGAATAGTCATAGAATATGTAAAATTAATATTCTTTATTGATCTTATGGTATGAAAATGAGTAGGGCTTCACCATATCTAGGTGGAACATGTTTTCAATAGCCAAAATGGCTAGTTATTATAGAACTTGAGAGAGAGAAGAGAAGAAAGAACTATAGAGGTCATAAGGACACTTGTCATGCTACATGAATGAGTTACATATGCATGGGAAGATAATTTGAAATTTATCATTCAATTTTAGGAAGCACAAGTGGAACTCCAAGTCATGAGACTCATGAAATATGGCATAGGAGTTCTCATTTTGCACAAGAAAGATAACTTCATCATTTACCCCTATTAAAACATCCCAAAACTAGCTAGGGACAAGTATAATGATTGGAATAAAAGGTAATGATTTCATAAATGCTTTTCCATGCATTAGTTGCATTCCTAGTCATCTAAAATCCTCTAGAAGTGATCCATCACTGCTTATAGTAAAAGAAACTCCTCTTTCCCACACCTTGCACACTTGAACTCAAATTTGGATTTATTTTCCCATGAAAATACATACTATGGGGTGAAATACATGTTTCAATACCATCCATGGCCTTAGAGGCATCAAACACACCTTAAAATTAGTTTACTTGAAGTTTTTCACCCTTCTCACTATTATGTTTACTATGCCAATTTAGACTGGCTAAGATGAGACCTATGATAGAAAAATTTGGGAGTTTTTCCAAGGAATTATATGGTCATGGGGATTTATATTAAGTCTCAATATTCCTTCCAAAGTTGATATCATCTCTTGAAAACTCATATAACCTTCACAATGTATAAACTAGTAAAGAAAAGTTGTTTTATACCCTATCTATATAGATTTTATACAAATCATCCTAATGGTAAGAAGCTTTACTAAGTCTTCTACAACATCTAGTCATTTCTCAGGGTAAAATATTCTATTTTGGCATATTATCTCTTTCATTTTCTGCATTGGGTCTAAACTAAGGGTTAAGAGGGTTTTAAGTCATTTTTGCTCTTAAGGATTGTTCATGAAGATTGGACATTGGAACTACCAAAAAATCCCACTAGAGAAAATTTAAATACCTCTATAAACATCCTTTAAATCTTTTAAACTCAATACATAAGCTCATAGAATATGTGAGCATATAAATTTGCTTTGTTGAGCTTGATTCGTCATTCCCATAGGTTTAATGTTGTCTCTGAGCCCAAAAATGGATTATTGATGTTTTATATATAGGATGTAATTTTTAACATACATATTATGACCCTTAAAACATTCCAAAATAAATTTTAATTCTTTAATAATTATATAAATTAAAGTGACCTATCATTTGAATTCTAGACCTAACCATGCCTAATAGGCCTGCTTGCAAGTTTGAGGGTCTAGGCCATCCAATTGGGATTACTCCCTCTGTGAGATATTTCCATGTTTTACCTATATTTTTTAAAACTCCACACTCTTATTTTCAAGTTCTAACCATCCCTTAACTCACTTAACCATTACCATTCTAAAAAACTACAGGGCTTGTGCATAAAGGGAGTGCCCTCTATTTGAGATAAAACAAAGGGCATTTCCCATATTCTTTTAGAATAAAAGATAGACTCTAGGTAAGCAAACTGTGTATAAGGTTTCTTGGTATGGACTGAGTGATGTATCTTTAGGGTCCTATATTTTCTTGTTTTCCACATAAATACTCTATTAATAAAATAATTTTAATCATGAAATTTTTTTTGTGTGATAATCATTTAAACTTTTCATATACCATTTTAATGCACTTTGGACTCACAAAACTGTGTGCATTTCCTAATTATATTCCTTGCTTTGGAGGTACACCTATAGGTGTGTATGTATGGATTGGGTTTTAAAATTTTGAAATATCCATATTGAGAATATCCAAGATGAACTTAATCTATAATCTTGATCACCTCACACTTTGGCATTGAAATACTTTTAATACTAGTCATACATAGTTGATTGTGTTACCCTGCCTCTTTAACCAAAAATGATTCTTGTAGGTGTATATTTGCCTAATTGAACTTTGATCACAATGTGTAAAGACCATAATTGAATATTTAAGGTCACCTATAATCTCTTTATACCTGTCTTCACCTTGTATAGGCTAAATAATCACCTAGAACCATCTTTAGCTTATTTTCTACCTACAGTCAGCTATATGTGAGTGTTTTTGGATAATGGGACACCTATAGGTGGTCACGGGAGATAAAGCATATAATTCTAACCCTATTTACATAAAATTTGGATAAATAATTATTTATTAAACCATATAAAACTATTAAATCATATAGGCATGGTTTTGTATTGTAACATTGGGTGAATAATCCCTTTAGGGCTCAAAACTGTAGATTTCACTACCTAGATTTAGTATACAAAAGTACAATTTTGGGCCTCCCAAAAACAAATTTCAACTAATCATCTAACCTAAATTTTTTTTATAATCCTTATACTATGTAGATAATATAATACATAATCATTTATATGCTTCAAATTCATGTTAACCTTGTGATATGACTTTCACCAAAATGCCTTAGGCCTTCGTTCTATGTTTTTTGGGATTTGATCCCTGAACATAGTCATTCTCCCTTTGATCATAGTTTCCACTTCTATTTTTTCAAATTAACACACAAAATAGGTTTGAAATCATCTCACCACATGTTAGGACTCTAAATAATGATTCACCATGCTCCAATTTCCCCATCAAGCATTTTCATTTCTCTATTAACACCACCTGTAGGTGGCCATTTTCATGTGTATAGGCAGTTAATGAAATGAGAGCAATGTGCATGGTCTATGGTTTCTAATGTAATTTGGAAATTTCCAAAAGTTTCAAATGGACTCTTCTCACTATAAAAATAATTTATTATCTTAGATACTCTCTCTTGATATGACGGGCTTCCATCACGACACTTGAAGGTGTGTGTTAATGGTAAGAGACTGTGAGTTTGGGTAGTGAACAAGAATATGATCTTATGAACAAATCCATACTCTTTCAAAGGTATCAAATGATATACGGTGATATAAAAATATTTATTTAATCTTATACTCCCCTTTTTCAATGTGAGATAGCTTCATACATGTAATTTACCAAGGCTAATTGTGTATCATATTCATAGAGTGAATTGATTGCATGATTCTTTATGACTGCACCCTCATGGAGAATTTATTAGAGAATGATCCTATAATTAAAGTAAAAAATATTTTAAACATTAATAAAAACCATAACCATCCTTTAACACCATTACTAAGACATGAAGACATTTTAAGTGGTGAAAACCTATCTGCTACACAAAATATGAGCAGTTTGCAAACCTAAGATGAATGTATAATAAAATAAACTCCAAAATTGAAAATAAATATGGGTAACATGTCATATGAGAGTAAAATAAATCTATAATCCATATCATTATTTGTATTTTATGTATTTCTCCAAATTAAATCAAAACCTATAGCGTACATAGACTAGCAAGTAAAATAGATTGGCCAACTTATTAAAAATGGTTCATAAAGCACATGATACCATTATTATATAATAAAACATAAAATATAATATTACTTAGTTTAATTTCACCTCCCAAAGGCATTTAACTTGTAACTTCTTCAACTAGTCATACCAAGCATAAACCTGCTGACTAGTTTTGTGTGTCTAAAAGGGTGAAGAAGGAGTAGAATAGTTTTAGCTAAACTTTGGGAATTTATACTAATTTAAATCATGAAAATTATTTTTATGAAGCTTAATATTCATATCACAACATTTTCCCATGTGTCACACTCCCTTGTGGGCTATACAAATGATAACTCCTCTTTTTTCCAAGAAAACTTCTCTTTCTTCTGAAGAATGTACCAATTTTTAGTTAGTAATTATTAATTAATACTTTTTAGGACACATGGGGTATTATATAAGCTTTTTATTCCTTCGTATTTCCTAATAAGGCTGCACAAATCATTTAATGCTCTATTTTGACACCCAAAATGACTCAAAAAGACATAAATATTAAAAATGACCAAGACCAAGGCTAATGTGACATTAAATGACATAAAATGACCTATAGTAAACCTATGACATAATATTAGACCCATAAAAACATTTAAAGATTAATTCTTTACCTATAGGGATCTCAATTTGACTTGTAAGGTCAAATTTGGTCAACAGTAACTTAGGTCAATTTAATTAGATTGTAGAGATTTAGGGTCTTTAGATTTGTCCTTTTTAGGAGCATTCTTAATGATAAGAAAACAATTATAATGATTGAATTTATCTTATAAATGATTTTAATATTGGTATGGCTATAAGTCATCAAGAATAGTGACCTCCATTCTAGAATGGGGGATTTTGTGGCATTGGTGAAGGGTGGAAGGAACTAGATGTAATTCATAAATTCAAAGGCATCCTAAAAGTAAATAATATATTATTTCAATGTCAATGATGTGGAAAAGGGTATCATGGGTGATAGGCCCAATAATGACTAGTAAGTAAATAATAACTTGTGAGTCTTGCTTTGCATTATAATAGGTCTTGATTGTAAAGGTATAAAGCTATAAATGAATTGAAATATACACAAATATTTTTATCAACTTTAGAGAATTTATATGGAGTCCTAAACCATTTTTTACAATAATTTTCTTGATCTTATGGTAGTTTATGATAGCTTTGATATGGAGAGGATTGTTGTGTAGGAGATTAAGAAATGACATGTCACTCTAGTTGAATGTAAGTTATTAACTTGGGGATAAGTTTCCCACTAGTGCTTTAAAGGTGGTAGGATCAACGTTATTGGGTACCTTATATTGTTGAATAATATCATATAATATGGTATTATGAACTTCTAATGTACATAAGAGATCTAGAATATAAATATGCATAGGAGTCTTGTTTAGTTGTTCACCAAGATTGTAATGATTTTCAATGGAAAGAAGTGATGGGTTGGATGTTTAAGGTAAAGGTCCTTGTATAGGTTTATTTTTGGATGGAATTTTAGTATTTAAAGGAAAGGTATTCAAAATTGGGTTAGTATAAGAATAATTTAATGGACCTTGAAGTGTAAACTTAGGAAGATGAGTTATGATTATGCAATTTTGAGGTGGATAAAGGTCACTTGATTTAAAAGGAGATGGTATGGGACTTGGAATGGTAACACATAGGAATCGAGTCAAAACAACATTACTTCCTATAAAAAAATATACACTAGGGTATGAAAGAGGTGGTCCTAAAATAGAAGGAGAAGCACTTTGGGGTGCACTAGAAGTTTGAATTTTTTTAATATTTATAGTAACTACATGGTTATTGGTAATTCAACATATAAAATTATTATATTTATATGTAACATCATGATAGTTAATATATTTGGATTGGGTCTTTTGGCCTTGATTGTGATTCCATTTATTCTAGTTCTATGTTTGATTCTGATTTGTCCCTTGATTTTAATGTTGATTACTATATTGGTGTTGATTGTTAGAGTTGTGTTTGGGAAATGGGTCTTTGTAGATAACCATATTTTGGTTGGATGTAGAAGCACCACTATCTAACTCAATGTCACTTCACTCTAACAAATCCTAAATGAATTTTCTTAATTACACACATCTATGAACTCCATATCTTTTGACACAATGGAAATTGCAATACTCATTATCCCTATACCATTGAAGCTTTGATTGGTCTTTAGGAAATGGTTTTGAAGTTAGATAGATAATCATGTTGGTTGTGATTAGTTTATATAATACAAACTCAATAGGATCATTGATGTCATTGAAGAACATGTTCTGGTATTGATTCCTCCTTGGAGTTGGTCTTTAAAATGTGATGATGGGAATAGGTGGAGAATTTTGGATAGGCAATGGTTGAACTGTATGTATATGTCTAGATTATGTTACTCCATTTCCTACCACATTTTTTTTGTAAATATATTTGGGTTTCTCTGATGTATTATCTTGTGTTTGTGAAGGATCTTGAGCTTGCACCTAGTTCCAAAAATAGATATATACCAAACCTTTGTATATAAGTGTTTTTTTCATTATGCACCCCTTTATCTATAATCACTTCAAATGTGTTAGCACATCACATTATTAAGTTATGAGCCACCTGTAAGTTTAATTTATATGTGAAATATTAGATAATTTTTCATTTTGTAGATTATGTATAAATCAACTATCCAAGCCTCTCCATGATTGTAAGTATGCTATAAAGCTTTCTCCACCATGTTGTTTAGTATTGAATAAGTGAACCATGGTGAAATCATGTTCTATATTGTATGATAAATCCTTTTAAAACTTTTTTGATAGGTCATCAAAGGAGACAATAGAACCCTTAGGCAGGTGTAAGAACCACTCTAAAGCTTGTCCACCCAAACTGTGTAGAAATAAGAAAAGTAAATAAACATTGTTGTAATCTACCTCTCGACAATCCATAAATAATTATTTTATATGATCTCTAGGATTACCCTTTTATTTGTATTTATAAAATTTAGGAGCCTTGAAATGAGGTAGAAAGTGGACTTGAAGGATGCTCATATAGAGTGAATAAGGATAGATTTCATCAAACTTATACTTTTTCCCCTTATTTCCTACTTGGATCCTAAGAGCAATTTATTTCATCTCTTGAAACTATTGATGAGTGGGAGTACTCTAAGATGGAGGAAGGGTATATTGTTGATTTTTTAATGAAGGATTGGATTGGCTAGGATAGATGGGTTGACTAGGATTAAAATAAGTAAGAATGGGTACCCTTTGACTTGAGTTACTATATTTTTTCACCCTATAACCAATATTTTACTATTGGTAAGGTAAAGTTTTCCATTTATTAGTTTTAATAGGTGGATTATAAACATGTCATTGGGTTGGGTTAATTTACTATAAATAGGATGAAACTTGTTTTTGAAGGATATAAAATAATTGCAAAATAATTTACTATTAATAATGAGGAACTTACTATTGATTGGAAGGAAGAAGTTGTGGATTAATCACAACCTATGTCCTAGGTGGTGGATTTACAACTTGATGTTGTGGGTTGGTTCTAGTTTGTTACAATGGAGGGTTGTTAACAGCTAATGGTGTAAGATTGGTATTGAGATGAACTTGTTAGGAATTCAAAGGAACTTATTGTGAACTAGATGTAATTTCAGAGTTCATAAAAACTTGTTATGAACTAGAAGTAAGGTGTTGGGATTTATCCACAACTTGTTATTATGTGATAGAATAAAGGACTTGTTAGGAACTAGGAAGAACATAATGTGGATTTAGGAATACTTGTGATGGAGTTCTAACTTTTAGTGATGGGTCCATTAGAGGAGTTGGTTCAAGAAGTGTAGAGGAATTTTGAGTTAGGGAATATTATCTAAAGGATCTCTTTGTTGTTCCTCAATGGGTGGGATTTGATCCACAAGTATTGGATTATTTAAATAAGTAGTAGCTAAAGTTGTAGATAAAAAGGTTAGGAGTTGACTCTCATGATGTAATTGAGAAATTATAATTTATCCCTTCCCTTTTCTTGACAATTCTAGAATTTGACTAGAAGTGAAAATTAGGGCTTGTCCATGGGTAGAAGTTGACTCAAGATATATTTCCTTTATTTGTATGTGGCTTCATAATTTTTTGGTTATGAGTGGATATTCATCATATGTAGATGGATACATGTCCTCCTCTTAGAATTTTTTCATCTTGGAAGGAGTTAAATGTCTCATAGAACCATTATCGTTTAGAATTGGTGTTATAGACAACACCACTTCTAGTGTATCTAGGCATTTTGGAATGACCATGTATTAAGTAAATGAGTTAGCTTGGGTAAGAGTGTGTGAAATGATTTATAAACTTGAGAAATGAGGTAAAGTTAAGTTGAGACTTGAAACATTTGGAATATGAAGTATTTTCCAAATTGGAATGAAATAGTTAAAAGGTTTAAGAATGATTTCTCAAATGTCCCTTAACCATATTTTAGACCCTAAATTTTAAAAGTATTTGATTTTGAAATAAATCTTAGAATTTTAGAATTGAATTAGGTCTACATTTAAATTTAGTTGACTCTATAAAATTTTAAATGGAAATTTAGATTACCTCAAAATTGGAAATTGGTTGAAATTAGAATCAATTTGAAATTAGAGTTTGGTTTGAAATGTCAATGAGAAATGATTTAGGGTTCAAAATGAACTAGATTCAAAATTGTTTTGAAATGGGAAGTGTAATGGTATAATAGGATCACAACACCATACAAAATGGATGGTGTAACATGTTAATATAGAGAAATTATAGCTATAAAATTGGGTAGAGTAATGACTTATTGCAAGTCTAAAATGACATTTTTTTGGACTTAGGAGTTTTAAATTAATTTTATGTGTAAGGTATGTCACAAAACATAAGTATAATATGAAAAATAATCAAACACGTGTTTATAACAAACCCTATCTAGAATAGGAAGAGAGAATGTGTATCACAAATATAGTCCACATGAATACATCACTTGAGAGTGGTGACAGTTCAGTTGCACATAATCCTCACTATCAAGTATTATGTTGTGAAATATTGGGGGAGATTAGTTTCCCTTGCACTACAAGTTATTTTATGATTGAAGGTCTTAATATAAAATTATTTCATGTATTTTATAAATTATCCTCAATATACCTTGTAATAATTGAGGCTCAAAATATATCAAAGAAGATTAAAGAGAAAGAAATTTGTAATAGGGTCTAGCCCCCTTGTGAGCACTTAAACCATAAAGGTTTCTGTGAAATGTTACCATAAATTTGAATTTCAAAGGTGATTTTTAATAGCTTAATGTCATGGTTAAAAACTTTGATTTCATGAAACCCTTTAAGGCAAATTTCACTATAAATAATAGCTTCCATAAATTTATATCCCTCATCAAATGTATGAGGCTAGTATGTACATTGGGAAATGAAAATCTATAAGGCACACCCTAAAAAATCATGAGAATGAGATGAATCCCACCTTGCATAGTCAATGAAAATAAAATAAGATAACAATAATCTGTGTTTTTGGATCACCCAGGCTCCCTAAAGCGGGCAAGGGGAGACCATAGGCATGATAGAATACAAACCAAAAACTAAAGTAATAAATAAATAAAATTTTATTAGAGTACCAAATAGAAGTGTGTGTTCTTTGATTAAACACTAAAATGAAGTGTGATTGTGAAAATAGGCATAGTTTGATAATAAATCCCTTTCTTTGGCTAGTGGAAACTATAGGAAACAAGTTAAAGTTTTGGAAAGGCACCTTTGAAAAGTGTGAGAAGGAAATAATTGCCTTCTTTAAGCTTTAGGTTTTCACATAGGTTGATCTACAATTTAACAAGGTGATACCACTAATTTTTAGGATGATTCCACCATTCTATAGGATAAAAAATAGAGAACAAGAAACTTGGTGATTATGTTGATTAGTATGGTGATATCACTATTTTCAATACATAACATAAGCAATAATAAAACACAAAGTTTTATCTTTCAAAATATCAACATTCTAAAGGTTGATATCATCTATACATAAGTTGTTATTACTATTCAGGTTCTTGATTCCATCAAAAATATTTTCTAAGATTTTAAACATGTTTCCATCTTTCAATTTCATTATTGCCAATATGAATAGTTTATCTCTGATATATAGAGTGTTATCATCATTTCCAAAAAACTAATAGACACAAAAATAGTTGAAAAATGTGATAATTTTATTTTGTAGGTCGATATCATCGATTACATAGGGAGATATTACTAATATGTAGAAGATAAAAAGATGGAGAATGATAATAAAAAGAAGGAAATTAGCTTAAAATTTTGATTTAACTTTGTAATTAGAGGAATAATGATGTTTACAAATAGGTTTTGGGGTGCTTTAGTCCCATCAAGCATACCAAATGTAGATTATGATTACCGGACGATTTAATTTCTTTGTTAGTCCATTCAAAACAACAAAGTGAATAAATAAAACACTTCAGGCATAATCCATCAAATTTTGGCAAGACATGAAAGAAAATAACAAATTAAAAAAAAAAACCAAAATGATTATACCTTCCTCATGGATGTTCCCTCCAATCTTGATTTAGGTTTGTTTGTGTCTAGATTATAGAGCTAGGAGTCTTCATCAATGTAACACATGTATTTTGATAGGATCTTCCCTTGTCTACTTCATGTTTTAATGATTCAAGGCATGAATAAATATGAATCTCCTTATGTATTTATATATAGTAAGTTTAATTTGAAAGATATTGTCTATAATGGAAGGATAACCTTAACTTTATAGACATGGTGAATCTTTAGGGGCCATCTATCTTGATCTCCAAATGGAGGGCCAAGAATGAGTCGTCACATCCCATTAATTATACAGGTTGAAGATGTAATAAGGAGAGATGGGCTAACATTTATGAGGCATGGTTTAACATTTCTAATATTTGTAGAATTCATGTTGATACTTTGGTAATTTTGATAATTTGACCAATGATGTCATGATGACATCACCATTTTAGATCTTCCTTAAATTTTGAATTTGCATAATTCTAATATTTATCCAATTATATGGATTTTTCACTTAGGGAGAATATATCTATTTAATTTTATTTTATTATCCAATTATTTGTGATTAGAATTTTGTGCAATATTGAGAATTAAATAATTGCCCCCTTTAATTGGTTGAAAATGTCACTTACAAAATAAAAATTTGGCTCGAGGTGAATTAGATGAAGTAGATAGTTGGTTATGGTGCATTATCCCAATCAAGGATGCCCCAATGTGTTTTAAAATGTGTACGTAATGCATATACATGAATTAGAGTGTTTCCATGATTTATGCTTGATTTGTTTGTTATTATAATAAGTGCTTTATATTGAAATTTTGACATGAAGATGATGAAAATTGTCCCAGTATTACATGTTTAAGTAGGGGATTACTATTTCTCTACATTTTTGCTAATTACATTCAGAGGAAAGAAGAAACTAAAGTTGAAGGTCAGGGGTTTGTACATTACCCAAATTAAGTTACACACCATATCCAAGCATTATAGGAGCTCCTCTTTGGTTGTGGAGGAAGACACTTGTAGATAAGAGTAAGACTTAAACAAAGAAAATGTTAGAATAAGATAAGGTGGACTGCCAAGCTACGCGCTTGGTCTTGGAAGCGTAAAGCTTTATGATGGATGATAGTCCACTATTTAAGACAAAGAGATTTGTATAAAATGAAATGATAAAAGACTTACAAAAATGAAAAGGTAGAATGTTGTGTACCTATTTCCTATAATTCATGAGTCTCAGTAGGCTGGTCAAAGGTTTTGTCTGGTCTTTAGGCTATTTAGGTTGGTTTTTTGGTTTGCAGAGTCACTGACGTCGGTTATGTTGCCAATGTCGGTAGGTAAATAGTGCTGACGTTAGTTATACTGCCAATGTCGATAGGGGCAATAGGTCTTTGGATGGGTTTTAGGGTATTTTTGTGATGCACAGAAGACTCTAGGAATTGGGAGGTTTGTGCAGAGTTATGGGAAGGAGAATAGGGTCTGAGGAAGGGCAAAAGGTAGAGGGTAGGTGTGAGAATAAGGTAAGAGTCAGAGGAAGGCTTTTCAACCCTTCCACGGAGGAAGTCAGGTTTCTTTTACAGTATTCAAAAATAGTAAATAGAAACTAATTACCAAGTTATTCTAGAACTTTGAAATAGAGACCAAAAGAATACTTAGCTTTTTGGTGAAGACCCGAGGATGTTAGGATGCTTATTCTTGTTGTGGCTGATGTCAAAGACCTCATGCAATGTTTTCAACCCAATGTTTGGAGTGATTTTTATAGAGTTTCTATAGCTTGGAGAGCCATAGTGGAATTTTGATGCTTAGTCTCAGAGCATGCATGTCAATATGCGAAGAGGCCGGGCCCAACTCAATGTTAGAACCTAGTTCATGTAACTGAAATCAGTGATACCACCGACATCGGTCAACAGTTGATTGACGTCGGTGGCTAGAGAATGGGTAAAAGAGTTATTTTTAGCTCTTTGCCCGTTTCTCCATCTGCCAAGTGCATTTTCCATTAGAGAACGGTCAAAAGATGGGTTTATTAGGCATGAGAGTTAGAGAGTTGGAATAGGTCTTAGGTAGTTAGGATATGAAGTTCTTAGTCATAGGGTGACTCATAGGGTAAGAAATGGTCTTAGGGTGAGGTGTCTGGGCAAGGTGTCTAGGTGAGGTGTTAAGGTGAGGGGATGATTAATTTAAAATAAATAATTTATTTTAAATTAATAAAGTGTGGGTTAGGAGTGTTAGAGTTAGAAGGGGACCAAGGGGGGTTGACACAATATTGGTGTCTACATTTGCCCCTTTTTGTCTTGTGGTTTGTCTTGACAAACTGCAAGACAAAAATAGATGTTGTTTGCCCCAGGTATGGGATGAGGTATTCCCCCTCAAAGCAAGAGTCAAGGGAAGGTAATCTGATATTGGGTGCCAATTTGATAGGTAGTAGATGGGTAAGGTGAGGTTTGAGTGTGAACACTACAATATTTGAGATTGCGCGTATACCACTTCACATGATAGGCAGGTCAAATTGTTGCAGGTAAGGTCGAGGAGTGCTAAAACTAAAGTAACTAGTCCCTAGCTAATTAGTGGTAGCTGATTGGGTTAAATGATCAAAGTGGTAGCTCTAATGGTTGAGGAGGACTAAAATCAAAGTAACCAGTCCCCAGCTTATTAGTGGTAGCTGATTAGGTTAAATGATCAAAGCTGTAGCTCCAATGGTTGTCATGTTCCAAGTATCTTGGGATAGGAAGTGCTCTAAAAAAACATGAAAATGTCACAAATATTAGGGATCAAATGGAGCACAATCCAACAATAAGTGTGAGGATCGTGGATAATTTGTTAACTATTTGTGAGGTAGCATATGCAATCAAAACAACCAAGGCATAGTTGTCTCAAAAGTGGTCATGGTCTGAGGAGATAGTCATGATCTCTAAGGTCATTTGTAATGTTAGTCAGAGATATAAGTGATCTCAAGTGTATTTTGTTGTGGTTTGGGAGATATATGTGATCTCCAATTTGCCCCATGAGGAGTCTAAGATGACTTCTACTGTTAGAGCTGGTTGTTTAGACATGATTTTGGGCATTTGTAAAAAAGACTTATGTTTTGAGATTACCAACGTCGATTATGAAACTGATGTCAGTCATGTATAAAGCAATTAATTGCTGATGTTAGTGATAATCAACTGATGTCAGTGGCATAGGGCATGGTTTTGCCGATGTCGATAGCCTGCCAAACCCAACAAAACTAGATTAGCGGCCCACCAAATGTCATTTATGACTTTTGAAGAGGTGAAAAAGTGAGCTATGAGGCATTTTAGTGTGATAGAGACTTTGAGTTGACCATGGTAGTGGTGTTAGGTGTGAGATTGTGATTGGTTGGGAAAGTGAGTGAGGTTGGAGTGTTGTGAGAGGTTGTAGAGGTGTTTGTGGGCTAGTAGGATTTCATTAAGGAGACAAGGCAGACAGAGATGGTGGAGCTCAAAGGAGGCCCTAAAAGAGGACCACCATCACTGGCACCCATTATAACACCTTAGTGGTGATGATGAGATGAGGTAGGGTGTTTAATTTGAGTTTTTGATTATTTTTGAATTAAATGTTATTTTTGTTATTTTTTTGAATTTTTAGCTATAGATCGAGGGGGAGGGTTAATTAAAAGGGTGGGTAGGTTAGGTAGGTTACTTTATCAAGTTTTAGGAGGGTTTGGGGGGTTTGGGTTGCAAAATGGGGAAGCCCTAATTTTTAGGGCTCACCCCATTCAGTCCTAGGGCTAAACCAGTCACCAAAGCTCGTGGTTCTACCAATGTCAGCTGACTAGTGACAGTCATCAGTCAATTAGCTACCGACATCGGTTAGGTAAGTGCCATCGTCAGCACACTAACTAATGTTGGTTTGCTTAAAATTTTGTTTAGGCCTTTAAAAAGTTTGAAAATGATAATTCAGAGGGCCGAAGTCATGTTGATGCAGTCCCAAGTGTAGGGATGGACATATAGGGTTGGTTAGATGGTCCATTAGGTAGACGAATGGGTGAATGGCCGAGCTAACCTTAGAAGACCCCATGTCAACTGAGTGCTACCTACATAGCCCCTATTTTAAGGGCCTTAGGCCAATGTAGTTCTCCCAAAAGGGAAGAAGAGTCATAGAGGTTGTTAGTCATTTGTTAATGTTGTTGTGTGTGTGTTGGTTGGATACAGGTGAGGCAGACATTGATGTTACGAGATCGTCTTATAACATTACTAACGTGGATGCATCATGACATTACTAGAGAGGAGTGGGCACACATGGCCATAGTAGGACTAGGTGGGTTGTGGTGATACTGTTGAGTGGCCAGAGATGTCAGCCTGATGGTAGCATTGATTAAGTGGTGGGATCATACCACCAACACCTTTCACCTACCCACCAGAGAGTTGACAGTGACTATCAAGGATGTGTATCAAATTTTGTAGTTGTCAATACATGGGGTAGAAATATATGCATGTTCGAGAGAGGTGCATGACATTCATATGGTGACACTATTTGGGGAGCACACTACTGATGTGACTTACCACTCAGTGAGTTTTGCATATGAGCCAGTGTATGCTACAGATGAGGATGAGCATCGACTAGACATCTTGATGATGATTGGCATTACTGTTTACATGCTTCTTGATGTAGAGGAAGGGAGATTCCTGATTGCGATGATTGGGGTTTTGATAGACATGATTGAGGAGCAGACAGTGTTTGCATGGGCTCCAGTCTTTTTAGCCTAGTTATATAGAGAGTTGTGGGGGATTAATCGATGGTGATGATATAGTTTGTGTGTGGGCCACCTCCTATACTATTGGGCATATGAGTATATCATGGTCACATGACCTCTTGGCCTCCCAGTAGCTATCTAGGCCAGTTTTAGAGTTGGGTTTAGATGATGGCGAGAGGTCATGGCACAGACTCATGTGGATGGCATCATTCGAGACATTGATTACTATAGGGGGTATTGGATGCCCTAATCCTGGCAGACATCATTTGGAGGCCATACCTAGTATATCTATCATTTAGAGATTAGGTAGAGCAACTAGGGGGGGTGCAGAGCTGGAGATGGGTGAGGGGTAGATGAGCCAGCAAGCTTGAGAGAGTTCCTATTGAGAGAGTGTGGTGCCAGTATAGGCTTGTATAGGATGTGCCACCTGCTTTCCTATAGTATAGGTGGGATGACATTGAGGCACCACTCGCATTTCTAGAGGAGACAGAGCAACTAGATTTTGAGGAGATACTTACAGGTCCAAGTGTGGTAGATCTGGGGTGTATAGTGGCCTACTCGACTTGGTGGGCAAGTCAGTATGTAGGGATTCAGAGGGGACCACCTCTTGATCTACAAGTGGTCAGTAGAGAGAGGGATGCCACCATCTAGGAGAGAGATGAAACACGTGCACAAGTGATAGTTTTGACAACACAAGTGGCTACCCTGACAAGGCAGGTTACTACATTATAGGTGTAGTTGGCTACAGCCCAGGCATAGGGTTTTGGAGCGCAGGGTCCTATTGAGCTGCCATCACAATAGCCATCTTAGCCACAACCATAGATTTCAATATAGGGCATGGCATCATGATTAATGGGTCCATTGTAGACTGTACCTATATCTAGGTACATCACTGTGTTGGATGAGATCACATATTATGAGGTTGACATCATGTAGTTTCCTCAGATGTAGTGATACTCTGAGATGTGAGCTAAGCAGAGGTCTATGTCATGTGCTACTACCTTGAGTTCTCAGAGATGATGATGATCAGAGAGTGGAGATGATTCAGCGTCATCATGACTGTGACCATCACCACCACCACTAAAGCCTTGAGGCTTTTGTAGTTAGTTGAGATGTATGTACCAGCTTGTGTGCCATTGATGTGAGATGTACTCACATTTTGAGATAGAGAGAGATAAATATATTGTATGATTTCAGATATTGATGTACATATATATATGAAAATTTGAGATATTGACGTGTTATGGATATTTTAGTTATGTTAGTGTTGTTAGCATTTACCATATGTTTAATGATACATGCTTTGTATGATGAATAGATGATGATGTTACAGTCTTTTCCATTTTGTGATGGTGTATGTTGTAACATAAGTTATGTGGTTTTTCATTCCTAACAATTTTCCATATTGGTGATGGATGTATGCTAAAAATGAAATGAGTTTATTTATGCTTCATCATTTTTTCATATTGGTGATGATATATGCTTAACATAAATTGTGTTTGGTTGTTAGTTTCCATGTGTATTGTTTTCCATAGAAACTAATGTGAATGGGCTATGATAATTTATTAAACACAAATCAGTATTTGCATTAAATAAATCATGATGTTATGTTAGTGGTTGAGGAAATATGTTTTGGTTGTCATGTTATTGATATGTGATGAAGTTGTGTAAGAAGATGAAAGGCACGTTGCTCTTTCATTGACAAGGACTATAATGATAACAAAGATAGGGGTTTTTAAAAATAGAAGCTCTATTCATGCATTACATCGTTGACCATTGATTTGTGTTAAAGAAGTACTCAAATCACTTAACATTAAGTGAGCTCAAAATCCCTTGAGCATGTTGGGGTAATAGGTGTGATTAAGTGATATGTCAGGATATCATAACCCTTTTTTGTTTAGTAGGGATAACTTTTCCCCTTTTTATAGGTGACTTTGAGAACGACTATAGGCAAGTCCATGACTTTAATAGCTTGTAGACTGATCAATGTGAGAAGCTTTTAAGAGGGTGTTGTGTATGTAGCAAAATTTAGGCATAGCCATCCTTCGAGGGAGTGGTCTATAATTTGCTTTGTATATTTTGAGGTCTTTGAATAGCTATCCTTCAAGGGAGCAGTCTATTAATTATAGCAATTATGTAGTTGTCCTTCAAGGGAGCAGTCTACGTTTATAGTTTATGACTTTGGAATATCCATCCAAATGTTATATATGTTTTTGAATGAACTTTTAGTCATGGACTAGACTATAGAGGTTTAGAGGGTTTCCCTTTTATTAGGACAAAGCATTCATGCTTGACAAAAGGGTTAACTAATGTTTGTAGGGAAAAAGGGTTGAAAGGAATAGGAATGAGGATGATAGGGGTTGCTCAAGGGATGAGGTCAAATTAAACATCATGTGAATGATTACTTGGTTAATAGTAGAATGGTCGAAGATGTAAGGCATAAAGGTGTTGGGGATCAACCAACAATATTGATTACACTTATGAAAGCAATAAACATGGAATTAAATCAGAATGATAAGTAACTAGAATCAGATAATAGCAAACAATAAGAGATACAAGAAACCACCCTAAAAACTTGTATTAAACTCTTTATAGAAGGAATACAATTGAAGAAACTTCTTTTCTTCCACACCTCTCTCAGATGTACAGATCTCTCTCTAGATCTCTTTCCCTCAAGAGCTCTCTCTCTCAAGTACAATCAATTCCAACAACTTGGAATGATTCACATATACAATTCTATACTATTCTTCAACATTTTACAATACATTACAATAAGCTAAGAAGATCTATCCTATTATATAATAATTAGGAAACTTGAGCATGAATTTACAACCAATAGTTATGCCTCTTAAACAAGGGCTCTAAAATAGTCTTACTAATAATAGAGATACAGACTTAAGACTATGACTTAATCCTAACATGTAAACACTTAGTTCTATCCATGGAAATAGCTTTCTGGATGCACAGGTAACCGACGTCGATTCCTGCCTACTTGCCTGTGACTGACGTCGGCCGATTCCTGTCGACGTCAGCATCTCCTAAACTGCTCCTAACCGACATCTGTGACTATGTAAACCTACAACTATTGTAAATCACTCCTTTGGTGAAGCTTTTAGCTCCACACCTTAACAATCTCCCACAGGGAGATAAATAGCTGCACCAGTACCTATACAGCAACATCTTCTAGCTCCTCCATCTTCAACTCAATCATGAAGACCAACAAAATTTGAATGAAAATTCAACTTCTCCTTTGTAAATGGCTTGGTTAACATATCAGCATGATTCTTATCTGTATGGATCTTCTTTAGCTTCAACTCACCATCCTCCAATACCTATCTTATGAAATGGTACCTAAGATATATATGCTTTGTTCTTGAATGAAAGGCTGAATTCTTAGCCAAATGAATTGCACTCTGACTATCACTGTATAATATGTAACTTTCTTGCTCCTTTCTAAGCTCTTCCATGAACTGTGTCATCCATATCATTTCTTTGCTAGCCTCTGTGACTGTAATATACTCTGCTTCTAGAGTTGACAAGGCAACAACCTTCTATAACTTTGATATCCAGCTAACCGTTGTTCCACCAATAGTAAAAACATAACATGTGGTGCTCCTCCTGCCATCCAAATCACCTACCATATCTGAATCTACATAACCATGTAGAGAAGTATCTGAACCTCCATAGCATAAATTCCTACTACTAGTTCCTCTCAGATATCTAGGAATCCACTGAACTACTTTCCAATGCTCCTTCCCTGGATTGGCCATATACTTACTTACAACTCCCACTGCTTGGGCAATATCCGGTCTAGTACACACCATTGCATACATTAAACTCCCTACTGCAGAATAATATGGAACTCTACTCATGTACTCTACCTCATCATGTGAATTAGGACATTGTTCTTTACTTAACTTAAAATGTCTAGCCAAAGGTGTGCTTACCGGTTTTGCATCCTGCATGTTGAACCATTTCAACACCTTGTTCACATAATCCTCTTGAGACAAAATCAACCTGTGATTTTTCCTGTCTCTCTTGATACTCATGCCAAGGATTTTATTTACTGCTCCCAAATCCTTCATGGCAAATGTTTGAGCTAATTTCACCTTAAGCTCAGAGATATCCTGCGTGTGTGATCCTATAACCGGCATATCATCTACATACAACAAAAGAATAATATATCTACCATTATTCAATCTCTTAAAATACACACAATGGTCAGATTGACACCTATTGTAGCCATGCTTAGTCATAAACCTGTCAAATCTCAAATACCACTATCTAGGAGCTTGCTTGAGGCCATACAAGCTTTTCTTCAATCTACACACTAACTTCTCCTTATCTTTGACCTCAAATTATTCTGACTGTTCCATATATATTTCTTCATCCAAATCTCCATGAAGAAATGTTGTCTTAACATCTAGCTACTCAAGATACAAATCCTCAATAGCAACTAAAGACATTACAGTCTGTATAGAAGTCATTTTAACAATAGGAGAAAAAATCTCACCAAAATCAATACCTAGTTTCTATGCAAATCCTTTCACTACCAACCTGGCCTTATATCTCATCTATCCATTCTCACCTTCCTTCAATCTGTAGGTCCATCTATTCTTCAGTGTCCTCTTACCATCTAGCAACTCAGCCAAATACCATGTTTGGTTCTCTTTCAAGGACTCCATTTCCTCAACCATGCCATGCTCCCACTGATTCTTGGATTCTACCTATATTGCTTCTTCAAAACTCTCTGGTTCTCCACCATCAGTTAGCAATAAATAGAATAATGAAGGGGAATATAAAATTGGAGGTTTACTTACCCTTTCTGACCTCTTGATGGGCATCTGAGACTCATTCACAACATGTTGTCCACCCAAATTCTCTAACAGTGACCGACCTCGATCACTTCCAAGCCTATAACTGGCCGTCATCGGTTCTGCCTGATCGACGTCGGTTCTTATCCTATCAACGTCAATCACTATCTGATTGACATCAATTTCTATTCTACCGACATCAGTTCTGGCTTGGCCAATGTCAGTCTCTGTGTTTTCCTTTCTGTGATTAATTTTTCCTATGAGCTCATTTTGGACCATCACCTCGTCCAATTCTCCATTGCTCTACCCAGATTGATTCAGCTTCTTCAGCTAATCACTATACACTAATTTTTCATTGAAAACAACATCATGGCTCCTAATTATCTTGTTAGTTCCTAGATTCCAAAACCTGAATCTAAAATCATCAGAGCCATAGCCAATAAATGTGAACCTCATAGACTTAGCATCTAGCTTCTTTCTATTTTCCTTATCAACATGCACAAAGGTTTCACAACCAAAAACATTGAGAAATGAGAGATCTACCTTTTTACCTGTCTATGCCTTTTCTAGAATTCCACCATCTAAAGCTGTAGAGGGACCTCTATTAGTCAGGTACACTACAGTATCAATAGCTTCTGCCCAAAACTCTAAGGGCAAACTAGCATGTAATCTCATACACCTTGCATGCTCCATTATTGTTCTGTTCATCCTTTCAGTAACTCTATTTTGCTAAGGTGTCCTTGGAACCATCCTTTGCCTACAGATTCCATGCATATAACAATACCAGTTGAACTTATAGCTGCAGAACTCACCACCATTGTCAGATCTCAAGCACTTCAATCTTCTGCCTATTTCATTCTCAACCATAGCTTTCCAAATCTTAAAAGTCTCAAATACATTAGATTTCTTCTTAATACAATAGACCCATACCTTTCTTGTAGCATCATCTATGAATGAAACATAGTACTATGATCCTTCAATAGAAGCAACCTGAGCTGGTCCCCACACGTCTGTGTGAATAAGCTGTAACTTATGCTTCTTCTTTGTTGATCCAGTCTTGAGAAAACTCACTCTCTTCTATTTCCCAAAAACACAATGCTCACAAAAATCCAGATCTATGCTTTTCAAATCTGAAAGCTTACCTTTAGACTTAAGAATTGACATTCCCTTCTCACTCATGTGGCCAAGCCTTGAGTGCCACAATTTTGCATCCACGTCTGAAGTAGATAATACAGAAGGAGAATTATTAGTAACATAATTACATAAATAGAGAGTACCTACTCTCTTACCTCTAGCCATTACAAGTGCACCCTTGGTCACCTTCCAAGATTTAGTTGTGAGAGTTAATGTACAACCCTCATCCCCTAACTTTCTTGTAGAAATCAAATTCCTCTTCAAACTAGGAACATGCATGACATCTCTCAA
Source organism: Torreya grandis (assembly GCA_037957365.1). Lineage (NCBI taxonomy): Eukaryota > Viridiplantae > Streptophyta > Pinopsida > Cupressales > Taxaceae > Torreya > Torreya grandis. The sequence continues at coordinate 4,385,783 of JARHVA010000361.1, read as the reverse complement.
CACCCATGTGTTGCCATTTTGCATTTTCATCTGCACTTTTCCTTTGCCAATAATTTTACAAGGCTCATCATCCCCTAAATACACTATTCCAAAATCTCCATGGATATAGTCACTAAAATATTCTCTATTAGGGGTAGCATGAAAAGATGCACCAGAATCTAAAACCCAAGATTCTATATTATTATGCAAAGAGAATATTAAAGCATCTTGTGCAATACCTGCTACCTTTGCTTCTTCTTTTCCTTCGTGCTGATTATCCTCCTTAGGCTTTGACCAACAATCTCTGCTTATGTGCCCAATCTTTCCACAATTCCAGCATTGTGGCTTCCTACCATTTATGGATTTGGATCTACCTCTCACCTTTGACTTAGACCTTGATCTCCCTTTCTTGCTCTTCTCCATTTGCCTTCCCCTGCTCTCAAAACTTAAAGCATTCCCTAATGTTTCCTCTGTGCTTTTCCTATGAATTTCCTCATTCAAGATCACACTAACAACATCCTCTACTTTTAAAATATTTGAAGCAGATGCAGTATTGCTAACTACCATTACTAAGCTATGCCAACTTTCAGGCAAAGAACATAATATTAAAAGAGCTTTAATTTCATCATCAAACACTATATTGACTGAACTTAATTGATTTACAATTCCATGGAAATCATTCAGATGATTAGATACAGATCCACCTTCCTACATACACAAATTAAATAACTGCTTCATAAGATATACCTTATTAGAAGCTGAGGGTTTTTCATACAAATTTGCTAAAGTAGTCATCAACTCTACCGTTGTTTTTGCCTATGATAAATTAGATATCACAGTAGATGCCAGACTCAGTCTTATAAACCCCAGAGCCTTTCTATCGAGAACTTCCCATTCTTCATCATCCATGTCTGTGGGCTTCTTTGCAATCCCACCTAACGGTAAGTATAGATCCTTTTGATACAGATAATCCTCTATCTGCATTCTCCAATGTTGATAATTTTTGTTATTAAACTTCTCCATTCTTAGTTTACTTTCTTCTGCCATTGCTTCTCTCACTCAAACAGAAATCCCTACAAAAACCCCTGTGAGTACCCTATAATCAATACACACTACATAGATCTGAACCACTTGTTAGTGAACCTGAGCTCTGATACCACTTGTTGGGGATCAACCAATAATATTGATTACACTTATGAAAGCAATAAACATGGAATTAAATCAGAATGATAAGTAACTAGAATCAGATAATAGAAAACAATAAGAGATATAAGAAACCACCCTGAGAACTTGTATTAAACTCTTTACAGAAGGAATACAATTGAAGAAAATTCTTTTCTTCCACACCTCTCTCAGATGTAAAGATCTCTCTCTAGATCTCTTTCCCTCAAGAGCTCTCTCTCTCAAGTACAATCAATTCCAACAACCTGGAATGATTCACATATATAATTTTGTACTGTTCTTCAACATTCTACAATATATTACAATAAGCTAAGAAGATCTATCCTATTATATAATAAGTAGGAAACTTGAGCATGCATTTACAACCAATAGTTATGCCTCTTAAAGAAGGGCTCTAAAATAGTCTTACTAATAATAGAGATGCGGACTTAAGACTATGACTTAATCCTAACATACAAACACTCAATTTTGTCCATGGAAATAGCTTTCTAGACCCACAGGTAACTGACATCAGTTCTTGCCTGCTTGCCTATGATCGACATTGATTGATTCCTGTCAACACTGGCATCTCCTAAACTGCTCCTGACTGATGTCGATCGCTCTTGACTGATGCCAGTGACTGTGTAAACCTGTAACTGCTACAAAGTGCTCCTTTGGTGAAGGTTTTAGCTCCACACCTTAACAAAAGGGGCTCAGGTTTTGGTTAGCTTTTGAGAGAAGATAGATGATAAGTACCTGATCCATACTTGTGCATTATAATATAAGGTCTGAGTCAATTAGGAGAAAACTTGCACCATTTTCTTCTTTCCATATTGGTCACTTTTTAGTCTTCATTAAGGATGAGATCTCTGATTTTGAAATCTCACTCTTTTAGATTTTTGTTGTAGGCATGTTCTGGTCAATGTTAAACGTGGAGTAGTTTGGTATGTTATTGGCATTTGGTACAATGCCAAACATAGTCATTGCAGTCTTGGTTAAGAGTGGGTCAATAATAGCCCAGGCAGAGGATGAGCTTGGCAACCGAGTTACCACTGAAATGTCCATCACAAATCCCATCATGGACTTGTTTGATGACATGAGATGTCTCAATGGTGGTTAGGCATTGGAGAAGGAGGCCATCAAGACCTCATTTGTAGAGAAGACCCCCTAGCATGGTGTAGCGAGTAGTGTTCTTGATAAAAGCTCGTCGTCCATTTTTAGAGAGGTTGGGAGGAATGATAGAATATGTTAAGTAGTCAACAAGTTGTTTATACCAAATGTCATGTGGACTAGAGAGGTTAGGAGGAATTTCCCCCAAAGATGTTGGTTGAAATGTGCCCAAGATAGAAATCTTGGGTTTTGGTGGTTGAGAAGGCTTGATGAATGGATAAGTCAAAGGGATATAGATGTGCTCTTTTCTTTTATCCTTTGGGGTTCAGGGCCTGGTGGCCACATTAATTGTGTTGATTTTGAATAATGGAGTAGAAGGTGGTAGAGGGACCATAGTCTTGTATGGGGATCCCGATTTATTTGAAGGGGTTTGAGAGGCATGGGATGGTGTCAGTGATTTGTCAAAAAAGTGGTTAGGAGAATGCTCAATGTGAGGGGTGTCATTTTTCAAGTGTTGGTGAATGACAACCTTAAGGGCACAACAATGCTTAGTATCATGACTAGGTGTGTAATGATACCAGCAGATTTGAGTGTCGTTGAACCAAGCTAGTTTTGGTCTGAGAGGTTGGTATGGTTTAATGGGTGGGAGAGTGATGCTAGAAGACTGAAACAAATGGCACAACATCGAAGCATAAGAACCCACTAATGGGTTTGCACTGGTCATTGAAGTAGGGGTTGACAACTTCTATTTAGGAGTTATTGGAGGAGTTTTTTGTACCATCTTTTCAGTTGGTGGTGTGGCCACATGTGTAGATGGCACTTTCTTAATGAGAGGTGTTGGATGTTTTGGAGAAAGTATGTCTTTGATGGGTAGAGGGAGTAATGGAGGCAATTTGCCTCTGTGAGGTGTTGGAATAGGGAGCACTCCTTTAAAAGTGGAAGGATGTGGACCCAAGATAGATGGTAATAGTGAAGGTGGGAGAGGAGTTCTCCGATGTGATTTAACAACCTTCTTTAGTTTAGTGTGAGGACCACTATTATGTGGGATGAGGTTTAAATCTACCTTCACTTGTGGGTGAGTGACGTTTGATAGAGAGCAAACACTGAGAGATTTAATCTATTTCAACATGATGGATGCCTACAAGGGTTTTACAATTGGTCCTTTGGAGGATTTAGGTGATTATGAGAGTGGAAGCGTGTTGGATGCAACAATCTCGGGCCAAAGGTGAGAGAAAATCATCACTAGATTTCTCTCGATCGAAGTGTGTGAGATGGTGAGTTCTTCTCTTGGTGGAGAAGGGATTGGAGAATTGGGCTCTTCGAGAGGATAGAGTGCAGGGATGATCATGCTTTCGATGTGTGGTTGAGGGGCAGGGAAAGTATGATCCCCCATTGATGATAAGAAGGATGAGGGTGAGGCCACTAGCATTGGTGCCATCAAAGCATCCTCTAATATGGGAGAGGTCAAAGTAGACTCTCTCACGTGTGGAAGGGGGCTGGATGGAGGACTATCCTCCATTTGTGGAGGACAAATAGGAGAAGAAGGCTCTTCTACCCATGGTGGAGGAATAAGTTGACTAAACTCTTCAGACTATGGGAGAGGTTAGTTAGGAATAAAAGGAGAAACCATGTTGACCGTGCATATATCACACTCTTGAAGGTCATCTGCCATGGTCTAAACATTATTTTGACTAGGGGGATGGTTAGGGAATTGTTGCCTAAAGATATCTATGTTTTAGTTAGATGACACATTTGGGTTATCTAAAACAAGCTCCCCCTTGTCTAACATGTCTTGAATAACATTTTTGAAGGTTTTGCAATTGTCTGTGTAATGACCCTTGACATGATGATAGTTACAAAATTCATTTTCCCTATACCATGCAGGGATAGCTTTTGAGAGGTCAAATTAGGGTGGTTGGATTTGAGGGAGGTTGAGGACTCCTTTCTTGACTAGTTTATCTAACACAGAAGCGTATGATTCTCTTATTGGAGTGTATTGATGCTATATATACCATTGTTGGAATTGTCTTGTGATGTATTTTGCTGTGGAGGGCTCATATTGGTTGGTTGTGGTAGAGGATGATGACTTAAGTACCATAGCATTTGCTAAACCCTTGGACTTGGAGTGGGAATAAGAAGGTTTAGAAGAAGAAGGGTCGTTGGATTTTGCATTGGTACGCAATTTGACCTTGTCCTCTTCGACTGCATGGAGATCAAGCTTTCAGGCCATGGTGAAAGCTTCATCAAATGTGTGGAAAGTTTGAACCTGTAAAGTGGATGAGATGTGCTTGGCACATGCTCTTGAAAAGAGCTCAATGAGCTCAGTTTGAGGTAGTGAAAAGGAGAGTTGGTTGGTCAAACCTCTCCAACAGGCAACGAAGTCAGCTATTGATTCATCATCAAATTGTTTAATAGAATATAGGTCTGTGATGGAGACCTTTTTGGTGATGTTGATTGAAAAGTGGTCAAGAAATAGTTGAGTGAGTTGAGTTAAAGAAAAGAGAGAATGACTGGTAATGGAGCTATACCAGTCAAGGGCAACGCTAAAAAGTGACATGGGGAATGTGTAAAGTAATAACACATCATTGTGCGCTATGAGGTAACAAGCGTGTCTAAACACTCGTAGATGTTATTGTGGGTCTTCTTTACTCTGAAAGCGAGTAAATTTTAGGAGTTCCCACTAGCAAGGGTATGGTCTAATAGGGATCGAAGGGTGAATGGGTTTGTTGCAGATTTGTTCATATAAAAGAACATTGCTTGAACCATAAATGGATGTCTCAAGGTTGGACATCTTATCCATCAACATCTTAATCAAATCGGTAGATGGATTGGTAGGTGGGGCACCCCCTAAGTTATAGGGTACCTAAAAGGTGTTAAGAGGGGCATATGACATACTTGGTTGCATTTATATAGGTGCAACATATTGGTAGTTCATAGGGACTGATGTTGAGGCCAAGGGGGCTTGTGCCATGAAGTTGGAGGGCAAAAATTGACTAGATGTCACCAAGGGTGGTTGAATGGTGGCGACACTGGTTAAAGGATAGGTAGTCACTCTTGTATTTATAGGCACGAGAGTGTGTGGGGTAGAGACAATAAAGTTCTAAAAAGTGTCAAACTTGGTTGAATTGTTTGTGGTTGAGGGGGTACAGAAACCCTAATGGAGGTAGGTCTAGAAATAAGAGAGGCCAAATCTTGAATAATTGCCATGGTCAGGATACTAGTTGAGGCAATAGCCTGAGTAACCATAGGTTGGGTAGTAGAGGCTATTGTTATCAGTGCCACTTCAACCAAGGAAGTTGACATCCCATAAATAGGATTACTCGAAGGGTCTCACATTTGGCTTCTAGTGAGATAGTTTTGGAAAGCCTTGATGTTGTGGTCAAGAAATCTCTCAAATTATTGATCCCCTTCAGGAATAATGGGATGTTGATTAGGGGTTGGTTAGATAGGAGTACACTCAGTGTTTGAAGTATACTCCATTAGATGATTTGATATGAAAGGCAAAGGTGAAAGTGGCTATTGCCTCGCATGGTCAATAAGAGATTTGGCTTGACTGCGTGTCAAAACCATCCAAGGAAAAGGGGGTTCAAGTTTAAGAAACTATGTGTTTTAGTTTCAAAAAACTAGAAGTTGTGTTTAATAGCAAGAAAGTCAGGTTTTAAGCTTGCTATTTTGGAGAGAAAATTTGTTGACAATGACCGATGTCGGTGGAAAAATTGATGTCAGTGAAGTTATGTTGCCAACATCAATGGAAAAACCGATGTCAGTGAATAAAAGGTGCCGACATCGGTTGGAAAACTGATGTCGATTTTTGTGTATTTCCAAAAACTCAGAAAACTAAAAGTTTTTGGAAGGAAAACAAATTCTGAGTTGTTTAAGACCTCAGAATAATGCGTCATTACCAGCTCAAAAAGTCAGATAAAAATAGAAAAATAGATGATGGAAAGCAACCTCTAAAATGTTAAATTCCTAAGAATAAATTTTAGAGTCGTGGTGGCTTATGCCTTAAAATAATGTGTTGGAAGTTGGGCTTTTAGAATAGGTCCTAAAGAGGAAGTCTACGGTTGGTTTTGGGTTATGTTTTGGTGCTCAAAAATCTATGTTAGGTTTTGTACGTGGCTTGGTGCTGGGGCTTGCTCCCTTCACTTCATGAACCCATAGCCGAGTTGGGCCGCTTAGCCAATATATACTTTGCCTATAGGTTATACTCTGCTAGAGAATAGAGTGGGTCCTCCTCTTGGTGGTGAAATCCAAGTAGGATCACCAGGTAGGGTAAGGTATCTGCTAGGGGATGAAATCCTAGACGGGCCTTGTCTCAGGTAAGTTTAAATGTTTAATTTGATGTGAATGTGGTCTGGCTGTGTAACATATGTGCACTACAATTTATTCATAATGCGTTTAATTACTAAGTGAGCTACATATGCATTCAAGTAGGAATGAAATGCAATAATTTTTAACCTAAATTGAAATGTTTTGTTCAGATGCAAACAAGTGGAGAAAAGGTTAAGAGTATGAATTTTCCCTACTCTAAGATGCAGACAAGAAGTGACAAGAAGAAAAAGAAAGATGTTCTTTTTAACTTGTGCTTATGGTTTCTTTTCGAAATAAATAGATAGAAGAAGGATGCAAGAGGAGAATATTTTCCTAATGCATCTATATGAAATTTTGCCTTTTAGAAGAATGAAACCCAAGGAAAACTCTAGGGTCTCACCGGGCGTTCCAGAATGTTTCTCTACATTTTTGCCAATTACATTTAGAAGAAAGAAGAAATTAAAGTTGAAGGTTGGGGGTTTATACGTTACCCGGATTAAGTTGCACACTGTATCCAAGCATTGTAGGAGCTCCTCTTTGGCTGTGGACGAAGACACTTGTAGATAAGTGTAAGACTTAAACAAAGAAAATGTTAGAATAAGATAAGGTAGATTGCCAAGCTACGCACTTGGTCTCGCAAGTGTAAAGCTCCATCATGGATGACAATCCACTATTTAAGACAAAGAGATTTGTCTAAAATGAAATGATAAAAGACTTACAAAAATGAAAAGGAAGAATGTTGTGTACCTGTTTCCTATAATCCATGAGTCTCAACAGGCTAGTCAAAGGTTTTGTCTAGTCTTTGGGCTGTTTAGGTTGGTTTTTTTGGTTTGCACAGTCGTCAACATCAGTTATGCTGCCGATGTCAGTAGGTAAATAGTGCTGACATCGGTTATACTACCGATGTCAGTAGGGGAAATAGGTCTTTGGACATGTTTCAGAGTATTTATATGATGCACAAAAGACTCTAGGAATTGGGAGGTTTGTACAAAGTTACAGGAAGGAGAATAGGGTCTGAGGAAGGGCAAAAGGTAGAGGGTAGATGTGAGAATAAGGTAAGAGTTAGAGGAAGGCTTTTCAGCCCTTCCACGAAGGAAGTCGGGTTTCTTTTATAGTATTCAGAAATAGTAAATAGAAACTAATTACCAAGTTATTCTAGAACTTTGAAATAGAGACCAAAAGAATACTTAGCTTTTTGGTGAAGACCCAAGGATGTCAGGATGCTTATTCCTGTTGTGGCTGATGTCGAAGACCTCATGCAATGTTTTCAACCCAATGTTTGGAGTGATTTTTACAGAGTTTCTATAGCTTGGAGAGCCATAGTGTAATTTTGATGCTTAGTCTCAGAGTGTGCATGTCAATATGCGAAGAGGCCGGGCCCAACTCAAATTTAGAACCTAGTTTATGTAACTGACATCGGCGATACAGTCGGCGTCAGTCGATAGTTGATTGATGTCAGTGGCTAAAGAATGGGTAAAAGGGCTATTTTTAGCTCTTTGCCCATTTCTCCATCCACCAAGTGCATTTGTCATTGGAGAATGGTCAAAAGATAGGTTTATTAGGCATGAGATTTAGAGAGTTAGAATATGTCTTAGGTAGTTAGGATATGAAGGACTTAATCATAGGGTGACTCATAGGGTAAGAAATGGTCTTAGGGTGAGGTGTCTGGGCGAGGTGTCTAGGTGAGGTGTCGAGGTGAGGGGATGATTAATTTAAAATAAATAATTTATTTTAAATTAATAAAGTGTGGGTTAGGAGTGTAAGAGTTAGAAGGGGACCAAGGGGGCTTGACACAATATTGGTGTCTATAATTACATTTAAATTACCTAGGGATTTTGATACAAGATAATCCCATGAAAACCAACAATCCTATATGGTTCAAATTTTTGGATCATACAAGTGAAAGAAATGTTAGGTGATGAAGGAAAACACAAAGTAATTTCTAATGAAATGTGCAAGCAAAATTCATTGAAGGACAAGAAGACAAGTGGGAAGTGCATGGATGACACACATAACTAATATAATCATCATTTTTTGAGGGGATAGATAAATAATCAACATGCAAGAAGTATTAGCTACAATGTAAAGAATATATTAACTAATACACCTACAATAGGAGACTATAAAATCAAGGCATGAGGCTAAAAACATAGATCCAAATACCAAAAATGGAAAATGGTCAAAAGGGACAACTGGTCAATTAGATAGTTAGAAAAGGTGACATTTGGTAGAGTTTGGATTGAAATGATAGTAAATGATGATAGATCTAATAGGTAAGATCCTAGTTAACTAATATTGTAACCATAAGGCTTGATGTTTGACTAAGTCAAGCTAAACCAATGTAGGCCTTTGAATTTAGGCACCAAGCTTATTTTTAAATAAATGTTAGTCACTAGACTAGATGCACTAGTGATTGGGTTACAAAAACTATAAATAGGGGAGTTGAGTACCATTTGAAGTTTTTTGGTGGTTGTTTTTTAATATTTTTAACATATGTTTATTTATGTAGTAGTTTTTTGAGGGTTGATGGTGGTTGTTGATATTTGAGAGTGAGGCTATAGAATTAAAGCTGAGGCCTAAGGGCTAAACTCTTAAAAATACATAGCTGAGAGGGTGAGTGAAAAAAGAGATGAAGTCCATTATAAGGGATCCAAGACTCCTTACATAAGTTATGAATCTAATAATATCATGTATTTTTTTATAATAATGACAATGTTGATAATCTACTATGTATAGTTTATGGATACATGGTGAGGCATCCCTTCACTAGGAACCCCCACCAGTGCATTGCACTAGAAACTAGATTGAATGAAGTATATATGATATGATATGAATGAAACATAACCCCTATATATACTTACCCAATACCTAAAACTAATTTTAAACACTAAGTTGATAATATCAACTCAATCAATACATTTGAAATAATTTGGATAACACATAATGATATCTTATAAGCTGATATAGTACAAATGTTAGAAGATAAGCTCAAAACTATATTGGGTTGGTAGATAAAGTACATAAATATTGAAGGCACAAAAAATATGGTATCAATTAGGATGATACTATAGGATACAAGGAAGCTAACAAATGTAGACAAAAGACATACATGAGAGGTAGATGTATAGACACTCAAAGGAGGTAAACTAATAGTAATGATGGTGTAATTAGGATAAAATAACATCTCTCAAAAATAACCACAAGCCTTTCCACACCCATTCCTAGTGCACCCTTTAAGGAAAAAACTTAAGGAGATTGATGCATCAACAGGATGGTATAAGAGAAAGCACCAGTAAATGATAAATTGAAAAATATTATGTATATAGACTTAAATCAATAGTGGGTTACTCGGGCCCAAGGCTCATAAATATTCATAAGGGTGTTTAGTTTCTTTTCCATCCACTTAATTTATTTTTTAATCTATAGTTGACTTTTTTATTATCTTATTATCCAAGGCAAAAAAAATATCCATGAATGTAACCCAAAGCTCTTCATCTAGTGATTTAAATAGAACATCTTTTAATTCCATTAGCGATTCACATGTCCTTTTTTTATATTTAGTAAAATTTATGTTGAGTAATTTTTCCCACTACACTTTTATCTTTGTTAATTTTGGATTATAAAATATTAGTGTATACTTCTCTTAGTGCCACTAACTATTGACATAAAATGTGTTACTTGATATAGATGCTTATGGGTATGTTGTGACTACATTAAGATCTAACATTGCATAGAGGTTAGTTTTGGTGTTTATTACTTATTAAGACATGCATTCATAAATTTTGAAGTAGGTGTATTCTTATTCAAGCATTAATATACATAGTACATAGGTATTTCTTATTCTAACTTTATTTATTAATATATAAGTATGTAACACCCATTACATTTTTAGTGTTATTTACTCTATACCTCTTCTCTATGTTACAATATCTCATATAACTATATCTCCTTATGTAAATCACAAGTATTATCTATTCAATAAGATCACTCTTATCTCTATAATATCTATGTTACCTATAATATTTATATTAATTTGGTATAGATACCAACTTGATACTTTTATAACATCAGTAAATATGTCTTGTAGGACACGTCTCTTCTTCATGTAGTGTTCCTTTCATTTTAACAAAGTACTATATCTTATTGTGTTTCATAGGAAGGTATAATATTGTGTTCCATCAACTTGGAGACATATTTTAATATTATAGTAAGGATGGGGTCTCTACATTTATGTTTTATATTTTTATGTTCTATTGGAAAACCTTGCCAACAAACTTCATTATATGCTAGGAAAATGTGCATGTGTTCTTTGTGGAATGCACAGATAAAATTGTATAACTATATTAAGACATTTTGGACTAGGTAACATATATTTAAATCAAATATATAATTAATGTAATAGACTATAGATAATTGGTCTTTGAGGAAGATCATTTACTTGTCTCTAAATTGCCTTCATAGGATGAGACTATACAAGTTGCATAATAGGTTTTGGTGGAGGTGGAAGAGTAAATGTCTTAATATACATGGGGTGATCTTATGGAATACCTAAAACTATAACAACTTGGTTTCTATATATATAATTCAAGTATTAGTATACTAAATATGGTATTACATGTATCTTATGTAACCATGGACATCTTAGTAATATGTCAAATGGCCCAATATTGGAAAAAATTAAAAACCAAGTAGAAATTTTTGTATACCCTACCATAAGTGGTAACACACTACCTATAATATGTTTTTTTCTCTTTCCATTAAATACTTTAACATAGTAATTGTACCATTAAAATATTTGTGTGTGTACTTGTACCTAAAATTTTAATTCACAAAATATTAATTTTTTTGGCTTGCACGTGTTAAATTTATCTATAAAACCACCTTTGTTAAAAGTTTTAAGACCCAGATTTAGATGGATTTTGTGAAAAATTATAGAGGAGATGTATCTTACCCTAGACACCCAAAAGTTCTACCAAAATTTTAACCATGTTAAAATGCTAATTTTTTATTTTCAAAGTATAAACCTCATCTCAAAAGATTAATTTTTTACTATACACACTAGGCCCCAAACTTACTCATTTTTTTGATTTAAAATGTTTTTCATGTCCAAAGTAGTGATGAAAATTCCTTAACTATGCTAAAATTTTGAAATTCTTGAAAGTGTTAAAAATCCAAATTTTATTTCAAAAGTGTAAAACCCATCTAAAGGATCGATTTTGCCTTTTAACTATAGGTTTCAAATTTCTTAGTTTTTGTGTGAAATAATTTCAAAAAAATGGAGGTTTATTGCCTAGTATAGTGTTGGAACTATCTCAACTACGTGATAGAGGGAAATTCTACAAAATATACAAAGCTGAAAAGTCATATTCCTATTATGGCAATAACTTTCATGTCTAGACACCATTTTGGCTCCCATTCAAGTCTTTGGAGATATATTTAAATGAGGATCACTTTTTCTTAAAAAATTTAGAATCTTAAAATTGATATATTATGTGTGATTTTAATTTATTTATTTCACCTATGTAATTCACACCTTAAGTGTATGATAGATGTGACTCTTGTAGCCATCATTTTCATGGCCATCCAAGCCAAAAAAAGTTGACATTAATTTTACAAATTTTACTCTTTGTATGATATTCTAAATATTCGACTTTAAAAAAATCAATTTTTAAAAATCAGAGATTTTTCTTGGTGTCATAACCACCTTAAGTAGGCAATAGACAAGAAAACCTAAAATGTCATATCTTTTACATCAAAACACTATTTTCTCTCATGTTCAAATAGTTAGAAACATATCTCAATGAGGATTTTTTTTTTTTTATAAATTCTTAATGTCCCAAAATATATTTTTTATGTGAAATAATTTTGGATATTTTAGATGTTATTCACACCTCAAGTATGTGGTAGGTGTAAAAAACTCTAAATGGTATATTTTTCACATCTACATTCTGATGGATCCCTTTCAAAGAAGTAGATATATTTTCCAATGGAGATTAATTTTAAAAAAGGTCCAAGTCCCAAAATGAATATATTTTATATGAAATCATTTCAAACATTTTAGGTGTGATTCACACTTAAGTGTGTGGTATATGTGATGCTACTTTTTAATATTTTTTTTGGATTTCCAAGCCACAAATGTTGATCTTCATTTTACAAAAGTTTATACTTGTAGTTTATTCTACATGTTAGAATTTTTTAAAAAATGAAGAAAAAAAATTTTGCATGGTGTTAGAACCACCTTAAGTTTTAAAATAAGTTTGAAAAAAATGAAATGTTATCGATTTTGTATCCAATTTTTTTAGTTGCAATTTCTTTCATGATATATTTTTTTGACATCATTTTGGAGATTTTAGATGTGATTCAAATGAGCATCAAAAGAAAAACTCAAAATGTCATATCTTTCACATCCAAAATTTATTTTAACTCTTGTTCAAAGCATTGAAGATTTATTTAAATGATTATAATTTTTTTAATAATTTTTAAGTCCCAAACATGATATATTTTGTGTGAAATTATTTTTGAGATTTCAGATATGATTCCCACCTCAAGTGTGCAATAGACAAAAAAAAAAAAAAAATGTCATAATTTTCACATCTAGACTCTATTTTGGCTCCCATTTAAAGCAATAGAAGAATATTTCAATGATTGATTCAATATTTTCATATTCCTTAAGGAAATTACCAGACTAGTTTGTTTCTCAACTGTAATCAAAGTCCCTTCAGAAGACCTAGTTTCAAATATATGTGGAGCATACATGGAGATACTATGAAGAAGTGGTCTTAGTATATATATACTCTTTTTATTAATGGATAATGCTTGGTAGGACCTATTGGTGATTTATTTTTAAAATGGTAGTATTTCCTTTACATTTTTATGGGTTTGTGTCAATAAAAAACTAATTTTTTCACAATAGTAAGTCAAGTTAATTAATTTTTGAATTAATCATTATGTTTAATGTTTATAATTTATAAAAAAAAATGTACATTAAGTCATGTATTATTATTTTAGTTAAAGTTATTGAATATGTAAAGGATAAGAAAGTGGGATAAGCAAGGTTAAGTCAAAGTGAAGTAATAGTTCAAGTTGAGTTAAATGTAGTTAATAAACTACCATAGAGGTGAAAATTAGTATAAAATACTTGAAATAAATTCTAAAAGGGAACTTATTTCTCTAGTATATTGAAGAGGGATTTCTAAAACATTGGATATAGATGTTATTTCTTAATTAAAGCTAATAGATTATGAGAAAAACATGCATGTTGAAGATTTTAGATTTATGGGTTTTATTATTATTCACTAATGAAAAGTGGTTTGATATTTGGAGATTAAATAATAAATAAAATTATTATATTTCCAGGATTATGTATAAACCATAATTCTTTAAAAAAATTGTGTTGAAAACTCTGAGTATGGACTTTCTGACTAACACAACTCAAATTTTGGAGAACATTCTATGATTATATTGAATCAATTTCCCTCATTTAAATTCAATTTTCATATTCCCATTTTTATTCTAAAATAAATATTTTAACCCATTCAATCTGAGTTTTTGTTATCTATATGGTCTTATATATTTATATTATTATGAGTATCTCACCTCCCCTCCATCTTCTCGCACTCTCCTTCCACATCCATTTTTTTTTGTTTCCTTTTTATGATTTATAATTAAAATTAATAAAAACCCCAAAAATACCCCATCATATGAGGTAGTTTCCCCTCTCAAATGTACAAGAACTCACCATCCAACAATGATTCATATTATGTTGTAACCTTATGAAACTATTTGTTGAGTGAGTTTGTGAAAAATATTTGCAAAAGTTTTTGGCAACCAATGGAGATCAAAGTGAATTTTATTTTTAAAATTTAAAATAACTTCCACTAGAATAGAGTTTAATTATTTTATGAAGGGGAATTCATATTTATGATTTAAGTAGCAATGATTTTATTTCTAATCAATCCCAATGTTCTCACCATTCTATGGGGAAACTGATATAGGCCTTTGGATTTAACTTGAAGCACTTCCTTTATTTCATGTTCAAGAAAAAACTACTCAAATTTGATGGGAGATAGATTTGAAGATGGTAAAGATCATATCTAAGATTTCAATGTGGCTTGTGGTATCTTGGGAGTTATAGAATAATATGTATCTATGAAAACTTAAATTAAAATATTCATTGGTCCCTTTAGTTTCAACATTTAAAAAATGATTGTGCTTTACATTGGGACAACATGATTATCAAGATATTAAATAGGTTCAAGAACATTGTATATGTGCATTCCTTTCTATCTCAAATTTTTCAAATTCAAAATAAATAGGAGGAAGGGATGATAGACCATGATTTAATAAGATGCTAATATTTATTTCTCATGATGAACAATAAATTTATAATAACCATCTATTTTTATTTATTAGTGTGTTACACCCAAAGCTAATTTTCATTTTGATGAGAGATAAATTTACTAATATTGAAAATGTGTAACATAAGTTAGTTTAAATTGAGTAAGACCCATTCCTAATTGATAAATTGAAGAAAGAGACTTTGAAATCTCTTTCAAGCATTTAAAATGGTCAATATAATATGGGGCCTCCATTTAAGAAATAAAAAATCATTATGAAAAATCCACATTCTCCACATAATAAATTTCAAGGAAAATTTCATAATCATGCACAATCCATTTCAAAAGAGGAATAAATAATTTTTTTATATTCTACTCTCAACTCTTTTAATTTCATAGTATTGAGTAAACTATAATTGTCTGAAGGACCAATTTTTAAACCTTAATATGGAGAGGCTTCTAGAATATACCACATTCATTATGAGGACAATGATGATGCATAAAAAATACCTATTTCAATAAGAAAACTTTTTCATTTCCCTATAAAACTAACTATGCATACTATACCAAATAGAAATATCCAAAGTTATGCCAACTTCCTTACTTGTATCTATTTGGGAATCTTTTTGAAACATCTCTCATGAAGAAGAATTGACATGGAGTGGTGTTTTCAGTTTTTTTTTCTTAGATAATGAATAAAACATATGTTGAAGAAGGAGTTTTTTATGTGTTGTGGTAGCCTAAGGTTTTCATTCCAAGAATATTCTTGAAAGGATATGATGAATACTTTATTTTTAAAAGGTAGAGGGGATCTTAGATGACTCTTGGATTGATGAAAAAATTAAGGAATTCCTATTAAATTGTTTCTCTATTGATATACTCATAACATATGGAGATGAAGAGATGGAAACACTATGGTTAAAGTATGTTTTGAAGATAAAAGTAGTGATTAGTAGGTAATCAATCCCTAGTTTCAATCATGAAGCTGTGCATGTTTTGTAGATAAATAAGTTTGAAGAGCTTGAAGTGCTAGGAATCCAAAAAGAAAATAATTGATACCATAATAGTTTCCTTAATATTTTCAACACCAATAATTTTTTATTCCAAGTTAGTTCTTAGAATATTCTAATGAAAACTTATTTTCTAAAAAATCAAATATTTTTCTCCTATAACCACCTTTAGAGAAAACCTATTTATTAAGTAGTATAGGGAAGTGTATTTTTCATTCTCTCCAACATCATCTCAGCCTTTAGTAGAGTTCTATGAAGATATTTTTTGTAATAAGTGTTGTATTCAACACACCCCACCCTGTATTTTATTTGAAAAGTGGGGACCCCCTTTGTTTCTTGGAAATAATGAATATCTTATCTGGGTATCTATGTGGTTTTTAGGGTTATGATGGTTGTTACTATTTGTATAAACTTAGTGCTTTAAACATTGAATCATGTTGGGGTATATTTATTTCCATTTATAAGCACTTGTTGAAACTAACATATTAATGAAAAGATGGGAAGAATGGCTTTGCATGATAGGAATTCAGATTGGCTTATTTTAGATAATTTAGTCCTTGGCAAGTTTAGTCTTCAAAAACTTTATTTTAGAGACTTTTTATTGAAAGGTTTGTTTCAAAAAGATTATCTTTAGAAAAAAAAATTAGAAACTTTGTCTTGGGCAAGCTTTATTTTGGAGGCTTTACTTCAACAACAGCTTTATTTTAGAAGCTTTCCCTTCAGCAAGTTTAGTTCAAAAAGTTTCTGGATGGTAACTTTTCTTTGTAGATTTTTTATCTTTAGATACTTTTTCATCAGAAGCTTTGTGTACAAAAATTTCATTTTGGAGAATTCACTTTGAAAACTTTGTTTCAAAGAATTTTTCATCAGAATTTTTATTTTGAGAACTTTCATTTCAGAAGCTTTCTCTTTGGTAACTTTCTATGCGACTAATTTTATCTGAACCAATCTTCCTGAAGAGTACTTAGTCTTCAAAAAATTTGATTCAAAAACTTTGGGAGAAAATATTTCAAAAATAATATTTTTGAAGAACATTCTACATTTTAGAGTCTTTTGGCCCAAAGGTAAAGTCTGAATTCTCTTAACTAGAATAAATAATGACAAATGGAAAAATATGAAAGATAACATCATAGCTCCTCAAATGATAAGGCATCTTACGTGGCATATACACTAGGATAGGGTGGTATAATTTGAATTGAATGAAGGTGATGAGCTCATAGATATTGGTGATTAATGGTGCATGAACTAGAAATCAATATAAAAACTATTAACATCGAGCCCCCAACCAAGTTCAAATCAATAAATTTTAAAGATTTTAAGTAAACTTTAGCCTTCAACAATATCAAAAGCCCTAATTGCAACTAGAGTGATTTGTAATCCATGTAACTTAGTTCATTACATGTAATTTTAAAAATCTTGAAGAATACCAACATCCACTAAACTACCATGGCATCATCATCCAGGTCATACAAAGGAGCCTTGACACCCTCTAGGTTCATCATCAAAGATTCTACATAGTATTTAGACACAATTTTTGATGCCTTTATATTTGATGGTCATTATCCCAATTACTTGGCCTTATGGGAAGCTATGGAGAATGTGGAATACTTTGCACTAGAAGAAGACATTTTAGTTGAGGATATATAGTTAGTGAAGGACCTAATTCCATTTAAATGACAATCCCTACATTATATAATTGCTAAGATAGAGGTTATGCCATGTATAGACTTACTACATGGATTCTTCTTTGAGGGAAGAATAATAAATAGTGGTTATATTCATTACATCAACAATAACATAGTTGGTGCATATATATTAGGTGACACATTTATCAGGTATTTAAGTCTACCTATCCCAAATGTCACATTTGATTTACATACTATCATTACCTAGAAGAAGGCCATTAATGCAGAGTGAGAACTAGAAAGGTGGATTCTCCCCAAAGAAACATTTACTCTAAAAGAACATGTCAAAAATTATATTTCCATCACTTGATTTAGAATATGGATCTGTGTAATAATGGAATTACTAAATCAAATTTTTAGCAATGTAAGCATTTACTTCTTGAATTTTGATTAGGCTCCCCTACTAGACCTACTAATTAATTTGGAGCAAACGTATGCTTTGGGAGAAGTAATCAGTGTATACCTCTAAGAAAAAATCTTACACAAAGATAGGAGGCTGCTTGGAGGAAATTTCTACATGATGTCCTATCTACTAGATGCAGTCATGGGGATAGTATACATGTAAAATAGAGTCCTATGAGATCCCAACCCAAACATTATTAAGAACCAAATTTATGATTATTAATCCTTTGTGCACATATACTCATATGTTAAGAATATAGCTAGGATTTTTTAAGATCTCTACCCTTAGGTATGGATGGCCATACATGATCAACATTTGTATAGGATTTCACCCAACATAGTTAAAACCCTTGCCAATAATATGGGGGAATATTAGCTCTACCTGAACTATATTGTCATCATGGTTGTCAGCCATAAAGTAAATCCTCTTTATTTTCCTAAATTTGTTATAGAAAAGGTAGTTGAACAAGAAATTGCATACCAGATATGGAATGACATTGATGATGAATTAATAAAGAATAAGAAGGCTACATTCCATGGCTCTCACATCATTATTTGGAGATGCAATACACTATAATGAGGTAGTTTAAGGAAGATGTAAATGTGATAAAATCATATGTATTGCCTACTCTACCTTATAGAGATTGGGACCCTCATGGGAAGGTCTAGAAAAATATTCACTCCCTTGGCTTCACTTACAAACATGAGCCAATGGATCATGATTTTTTGTTTTTGAATACCCAAGATGATGAAGAAGTGAAACAAAGGGAAATAATTATAGGCTTAAGCAAGGACCTATTGAGGATGATATAGGTTGAACCCTTTCTCACACGCGATGAGGCAAAGTTTAGGATCCCTCCTCCTAGAGGATGGAAATCTTTTAAATTTTAGAGTGGTAGGCCATGTCAACAACCAGAAGGAGAGGTACAAGATCCCTAAGGTCCATTCATAACTCAAGACCAACCATAAAACTAAGATAAGTTAGTAGGTGAGGCACCACTTACTAGAAGATATGATTAATAATAAGAAGTGTTTGCCTCTACACAAGTGGAAGAGGAACAAATTCTTCTAGTTCAAACATAAATAGTTGAATTGATAAATGTTAAGAGTTGGCAGAAGAGCTAACTCATGGAAGAGAAAGTGCACAAAAGGAAAAAGTTAGGGTCATTTGCTTGGACTCCTCTAATGAAGAGGAAATAATGGCTTCAACAATCCAAATAAATAGCATAATTCCCCTTTCTATTCCCCAATAGATGATATTTACACAAAATAGAATAACAATAAGTTGTTATCAAATAAAGCCAAAGGGGGATAGACCATATACCTCACCCACATAAGAACTGAAAGAGGCACAACCTTCACTGGAAGGTGATCCAACATAATATGTCGATGAGGAGGAATTAAAACAAGCCAAGGTCTTAATCTTACAAGCACTAAAATCTAAGGTACCTCTCATTGATGAACCATTTGGTAAAGGTCCTCTTCTTATATCCCCTTAGGCCTTTTTCCTTTGATGTCATTATCCACCATTTATACCATCCCCACACCATTTTTTTCTACAATCATTCATGTTTAATAAATTTCTATAGGTTTCCTTTTTATGCACCCATATGCTAATATACCTAGTGACACTTCACCTACTTCACCCTTCAATACAATAATTTCTATTCCTTTAGTGTTCATCAATTCAACCATAGCCCTATATATTCCAACCATCATCTAATCTATTACACCAATTACTTAGTCTTTTACCAAATTAGGTTAACCTTTGCCTTCTTCAACACTAACTTCCATAACCATAGTAGTGACCACCAAAATGGATCTAAGGAATCAAATAGTCTTTGTTGTGCATCCAATGCCATAATTTAGAAACATAGAGTGGTGTAAAATAATTTGATGATCAATTCCCAATCCTTCCTTTAAAATTGAACATGATCCTGAAGATCATGTGCAAGTGGAAGCTCAACCGTTAGATCCTTTGAATCTCACTCTTACAAATTGGACCAAGGAGTTAGGAGCTTCAGCCTCTAAGAGGCCTAATCTAAAGATCACTGAACTTACAATGATGAGTTCATTATTTGATAAGGCTGTAGCATCAATCTAGTGGGTCATGAGGTGGAATATTTAAGATAACTTGGGCATAACTTTGATCATGAAGGAAAGGGAAGAGGTTTATTCCCTTTCGAAGAGATAGAACAAGTAGAAGGCTTAGTCCCTATACATAGAGGACCTCAAGTTCTACATGGAGACCCATACTAATGCAATCCTAGCCATACATGAGGGAATGGAGATGGCTAGACAAGATATTGAAGAGGAGTTAGAAACTCTCAGAGAGAAGCAATAGTTAATTCAATTTCCCTAAGGTATTGAGCAAGATGTGTAGAATGCAACACTCAAGTTGTATGAACTTATAGATTCCATTCATTATTTGAGAAGTCATTTGGCTCTCCATGTTATTTATATAACTAGAATGTTCAATATTCTCAAAGAGAATGAAAATAAGTTGAAATTATTAGTATTGTACACCCCCAATAAGGCATTTATCCACTTAGACCTGATGATTCCTTTATAGGAAACAAATGTTTTGAATTTATATTTAATAACAACATAGGATGCCTAGAATTGGGTATCATCATCTGAAGCTCTAGTAAATAAATTAGCCAAACATAAGAAGCAAGTCAAGAAAATTTTGACTGAGTTTGAATTAACAATAATTCAAGACAACAAAGGGAAGCTAGTGAATTTAACTTCATTTGATCATTTGTTTCAGAAATCCTATGATGGGTTAAAATAGAGTCTATAAAGACTAAGTTTTGATGACATTGAATCCAAATTGAGTGCATCTAGGTAAAAGTCAACAAAGGTGGAATTCTTCTAGGTTGGCTTTAGAGCCACCAAGATAGAACACACTAGACTAATGGAATAGATAGGTAGGGTCACTAGGATGAATCTTATAGACATGAAACTAACTCACATATATCATGCTAAGGCATATAAGAATTAAAAATAATTAGATGCTAATAAGAAGTCAACATTAATGCCACCTACTTGTTCTACTCCATAAACTCCACCTACAGTGTCAGTAACAATAGCTATATTTTTGCCACCTCAAATTTTAGATTTGGTGTTAACTTTAGCTCAATCATTGAGTGCATCATTAAGTATATCTCTAGTTACCATGTCATCAAGCTCAAGCACAACTATAGTTTTAATGACAATTTTTATAAACATTAAGCAAGAGCCGATTTAGCTTGAAGACTAGTTTTATATAAATTTACATGTACCAATTATAAATGAATAGTTAAGTCCTAATCACATCATATTTTAATCAATTGAATCATTTTTTTCAACATGCACACATTGCATGACTGAGATATCTATAAGTTATTAACATGTAGCTAATAATTAATAGATAATCTATTAAGATGTAATCATAGTGTTCTAAATTTGGAGGATGAGGTGACCCCTTCTCTAAGTTATTTATATACATGTCAAACCCTCTTTTCAAAGGGTTGAAGTTTTAGATGAATATACAAGAAGAAATAAAGAAATTGATTGTCATGCAATCATTTTTATTCTTTCTTTTTCCCTCTTTGTGTTAATGAATTTTAAGTTTCTTTGTTTGTATTGATTCAATAATTTTAAGGTGTACTAATGTTATGGATGAATATGATTGTTTTATTAATTTATATTAGTCCTAGATGTGAAATAACTATTCAATATTGATATATTTAATTGATTTATATAGTTATTATAAGTTGAATTGATAATCCAAAGTGTGTAGAGGTATCTCCTTTGATATATTCTTCTAGGTTTGAGCTACAGCTACCCTAGATAAATTCTTGGTCTGAACTGTAATCTCTTATACAAAGGTGTGAAACAGTAGACTAAAGAAGAAAAACCTTTAGTTGAGACCATTAAACATCCTATATATGTTATCCCAAACTTCTAACCATGTTTTTTTGCAAGTGTGCAAAAGATGCAAACAATAAACACTAGTTCTTGAGATAATTGTCCACCAAAGAAATGGTCATATAAATTCCTTTTCAAAGACATAGAACCATGTTTCCTACCTTACCCTTCCTTTTTTGAGTTTATTTGAGATATTCCCACCATATAATATTCCTCCACCCACCCAAATTTTCTAGTGATTTACCTTTTTTATTGGAATCTATGCATCTCCCCACAAACCTAGTTAAACAACCCACAGGCTCAATCTACTATTCCACCACCCAGTTTTTTTAAACACATACTTGTAACTTGTGCCTTAGAGTGGAACCCTATTCCAAAAAAATCCCAAAATGTTATAGGATACCTCATTTAAAAATCTTTGAGGCATGCATAAAACCCAAATCAATAAAAAGAAAAGGTTGGTGCTATAAGGAGGACACATTTATGTGTTTTCTAGTAAATAGGGGCCAGCCATTATGGAGCCACCCAGGAGATTAACAAGATCTAAGGCCTAATCCAAAATTTTAGTTTCACCATTCTCAAATTCTAATATTCCTATACCCATACCTATCATCCTTAAGATACGTAAATCTTAGACAACTTACCCTATAAGAAACATCCCACCTATAAACCTTCTTATGGTTTAGCCTTGGTTAATTAAGTCAACCATTACATCCCTAGAGACCTAAATGATCTACCAAGGAATCCAAAAAAATATTTACCCACCTTCTCCCCTTCAATTGGGAGGACATAGAAGAACATATCAAATCTTTCAAGTCTACCTTGAGATAAATGAATGTTATCTATGCGGATGTTGCATGTAGTATTTTTCCATTTACTTTGCAAGATTCTTCTTATGATTCATATCTTAATTTTTAGTAAAATTCCATCACCTCATGGAATGAGTTTCAAAATATGTTCCTTGCACAATTTGGATAATTAACTAATCCAAGTCTAGTATATCAACTCTTTAATAGTATGAAAAGGGAACCTAATGAGTTGATATGAGCCTTCAATGAAATATTATATAATATTTACACTCGATTGAATGCCACATATAAGATAGAAGAGAATCTAACACTTGAGATATATAATAATGCCCTAGATCTTATTATTGTAGTGTTATTGTGAAGAGATTCCACTACCAATACTCTAGCTTTGAAATTTTAAGAACATATTAACATCAATATGAAGTTAAATCCATAGCTTAGCCCTCATAATATATGGGTAAAAAATTCAATAATGGATTTCCATCCTTGAATATAATTCTAAATGCAAACCAAAATGCCCCCACATTCAATCAAAATTAGTTGTACACTCTACCTCTTATTACCCAACAAATAATGAATAAAAATTATGATTTCTTGAACAATCAAACATAAATAAATACCATCAGTAAAATCAACATCATGCTCACACCAATGTAGGAGTCACTCAGGGTTCTGTGTCTAATAAAGCTGAATTAGATTCTATACAAATAATGGTTCAAAAGCTAAGCAATGATTTTTTAAATATGCAGATGAAGATGGGTAATACCAATAATTATAATTCTACCTTTCCAAGATATAATAGGCCTTTTAATAGGCCCACTAATAATGCATAAAAATAATAGTCTAATAATCTACCAAAAATCAATATCATAGAAACTATTTTGCCTAATTGGTGCAAGGTCCATAACACATCACAACATGGAGAGTTGGATTGTATAGAGTTTTGTGATGCCTTTGAAAATTTCTAGAGAGAGATAATTATAAAATATCAAATGATGAAACCTCTAGATCTCCCTTATGAATTTGACCCTTTAAGTTTAGATATGGTCTTTGAGATGAAGATGGCAATATCTCAGAGGATAATTTTGATGAAGTGCAAGCTGTAGACACCGAAATCGTGTCTACTCCCTTGGTCGACTCCCCCCTTGGTCCCCTTGGTCCCTTTCCACTTCTAACCATAACCTACCTATGTCTTATTAATTTAAAATAATTATCTTATTTTAAATTAATAATTCTCCCTCACCCATGCCACCTCTCATCTCCTTGGATTCTTTTGCCCTTGGATACCCTCATTTATCACCCTATGACCTATTCCAACTTCCCCTCCACTACCCCTTGCCATGTCTTAAATGACTTAAGACCCCATTTCCATTATCCTACTCGTTTCCCATGCCTATTAATCCACCTTCAACCATTTCTTCCCCCAACCTGCTGACCCGGCAGTTGGGAAAATAGATAAAAGGCTATTTTTAGCCTTTTTCCTGCCTTCCAGCTGTCGGCGTCAGTCAACTATCGACTGACATTGGTGATATTTCCAGTGTCAATTTCCTTCATAACTGCATTCTTGACCCAAAAGCAGGACCCATTGATCCGTTCTTTGAATCCGCTCCTTCAACCTTTAATCATCCGCCTTTCAACCTTCAACAATTAGCAAATCTTCCAGTCTTCAATCCACTAGACCTCTCACTCTCTCTCACAGGGCTTCTGCACCAGCTACAGCAATAGTAGGGACTCTGCATCAGTCTTCTACATCAACAATAGGGACAAGCACCAGTAGCACTCCTTCTGCAAGCCACAGGTAAGTATTTTGTCTGTGTTTTCATTATGTTTTTAGTTATTGCTTCCAATTAATATCACCCCCCCAGACTAGACTATCAGCTAGACTAGACTTGACTCCCTCTTGGAAATGTTGAGAGGCTTTCCCATATCTTTACCACCTCTATCCCCCTTTTTAGAACATACACTCTGTCCATTGTCCCTGTAACTCTGCCCAGACCCTTGCGCAGACCATTAACAAGGCCCAAACTCCTTCTCAAACCTGTCTGCAACCTTGAAACCAATCCAAAAACTCAACCAGACCTCATCTAAAGACTACTGCCCCAACTTATGCTAGCCGCATAGACCACTACCTTCACCAATGTCGGTAGACTAACTGATGTCAACAGACCTTGACAACTTACGTCGACAAACTAACCGATGTCGGTGACTGTGACCAGGCCGACATCAACATTTAGGTAAGCATTTGCTTTTATTTTTGCTTCAATTTTCAATCATTTCAATCTTTTTATCATTCTACCTTTTATCAAACATTATTTTTATCAATCAGTGGGTTGACTTCCCTCAAGGAAGTCTTTGTACTCCTGGGATCAAGCTTTTGCTTGGCAGCCCACCATCTCCTCATCTAATGCCTTCTTTGTTTTAGTCTCTTTCTTCTACAGGTGTCATCCTCCACAACCAAAGAAGAGTTCTCATAACATCTGAATTTGGTGCGCAAGACTTCATCTAGGTACATACAAGCCTTAGACAATTTCTCTTAGTTTCTCATTTCCTTTTTGAATGTGAAAGTGAAAATCATATAGAAACATTCTGGCACGCTCGGTGGGACCCTAGGGTCTTCCTTGGGTTCTTTTCTTTCTTTTCATATAGGTGCATTAGGTTTCTCCTTTTCACCTCTTTATTCTATCTTCCAAAAGACACCATTGGCAGGATTAAAAATAACTCTTCTTTCTTTTCTTGCATCTTAGACTAGTCAAAAGTCATACTCCTCAACCCTTTCTCAACTTGTTTTCATTCAAACTCACATTTCGACTTGGGCTTAAAACACATTGCATTTCATTTCTTCTTGACTGCATACTTAGTCCACATCTAGTAATTAACAACTACATCATGAATTAATCATAGATCACTTTATGTTACATAACCAAATCACTTGCACAAATCAAATATCAAAACTTACCTGAGACAAGGCCCGACTGAGATTTCATCACCTAGTGGATACCTTACTCATCCCGGTAATCCCACTTGAACTTCACTACCAAGGGGAAAGCCCACTCTATTCTCTGGCAGAGGATAATCTCTAGGGAAAGTATATTTTGGCTAAGCGAGACCAGCTTATCACTGGGCTCATGAAGTGAGGGGAGCTTGCTCCTTAGCACCAGGCCATGTACGGACCCTAACACAGACTCTTGAGCGCCTAAACAAACTTGAAACCATCCATAGACTACCTCTTTTAGGACCCATTCTACAAGCCAACCTCCCAAACACATTCTAAGGTATAAGCCAACACGGTCCTAATAATTTATTCCTAGGGATTTAATGCTTAGGATCTGCTTGTGTTCTTCATCTTTTCTTATCTGCTTGTTTGAGCTAGTGAGGACATTTTCTTCTTTCCAAAAACTGTCAAATCTTCTAAGTTTTTGGAAAACACAGTAACTAGCATCAGTTTTCCCACTGACATCGGTAACTTTCTTTTCCGGCATCAGTCATCTGACTGACATCGACAGCCTATATCACCGACATCAGTTTTTAAACTAACATCGGTCTCTGTCCAAAACTTTTTTCCAAAATAGCAGCCTTAAAACCTGACCCTTTTTCTGTCAAAACCACATTTTGATTTTTTGAAACTAAAAAAACATAGTTTCTAGAACCTAACCCTTCTTTCCTTGAATGGTTTTGACACTCAATCAAACCAAGGCTCTTTTTGACCACGTGAGACATCAAGCACTTCTACCTTCCCCGTCCATAACTAGTCATATAATGGAGTTCCAATCAGAGATCGAAAGAACTCCTACTCGATCAACCCCAACTCAGTCTCCCAGTGTCCCTAAAGGGGACCAAGATTTCAAAATATTCTTAGACCTCAATGTCAAAGCCCTCCAAAACTATCTCACAAGAAACCAAATGTGAGACCTTTCAGGTGAAGCGGCGATGATGTCAACACCATCCGCTACCTAGCCTTTTACCTCAACCATTAACCTGACCATGGCCAATATGCAAATTCTGGCCTCCCCATCTATTTTTAGACCAACCTCCATCAGGGTTTCATTACCCCCTCAACCACACGCAATTTAACCAAGTTCTACATCATACCAGAACTTGATTGTCTCAACTCCACACACTCTTACACCCATAAATGCAGGAGTGTCTACCTCCCCTTTTGCCAATGCCACCACGCAACCACCTTTGGCATATCTAGTCAACTTATGCCTTCTACCTTCATAATGCAACCACCCTTGGCCTCCACTTCTGTCCCAATGACTAGCTATCAATACGTTGCGCCCCTATAAGTGCAACCAACTATGTTGTATGCCCCTTCTAGCACCTTTCAAGCACCCTACAACTTAGGGGGTGCCCCATCTGCCAATCTGTCAGTAGATTTCATCAAAATGCTGATGGATAAAATGTCTAGTCTTGAAGCTTCCATTTTTGGTTTGAGTAATGTCCTTTCCTATGACCAAATTTGCAACAAACCCATCCATCCCTCCGTCCCAATCAAGCTGTATCCCAGCCAGTGGGAGCTTCCTAAATTTTCTCATTTCTAGAGTAAGGAAGACCCGCAACAACATCTACGAGCATTCAGACATGCTTGTTATCTTTAGCCCATGATGATGCATTACTTCTATGCACGTTCCCCATGTCACTTTCTAGCCCCACCCTTGACTGGCATAGCTCTCTTACCAGACATTCTATCTTTTCATTCACTCAACTCACCCAATTATTTCTCAACCATTTTTCTATTAATATCACCAAACAAGTCTTGATCACAGACCTCTATTCTATCAGGTAGTTTGATGATGAATCAATAATGAATTTTGTCACCCATTGGAGAGGGTTGATTAACCAACTCTCCTTCTCCTTGCCTCAACCTGAGCTCATCGAGCTCTTTTCTCGAGCATGTGCCAGGCACATCTCTTTTACCTTGCAGATTCAAACATTTTACACTTTCAACCAAGCTTTCACCATGGCCTGAAAGCTTGAACTCTACACCATTGAAGAAGATAAGGTCAAAATGTGTAATACCAATGCAAAAGCCAATGACCCTTCTTCCTCTAGACCTTCTTCTTCCCATTCCAAGTCCAAAGGAGTGGCCAACACTATGGTCATTAGATCACCATCCTCGACAAAAACCGACCAATCTCAACCTTCTACATCTCAAAGCATCACCAAACAATTCCAACAATGGTACATCTAGCGTTCATACACTCCACTTGGAGAATCATACGCGTCCATTTTGGAAAAACTTGTCAAACAGGGGGTCCTCAATCTCCCTCCAATCTGACCACCTCAATTTGACCCTTCAAAAGCTATCCCTACATGGTTTAGGGAGAATGACTTCTGTAACTTTCACTGTGTCCAAGGCCATGACATCAACAATTGCCGAACCTTCAAAAACATCATTCAAGACATGATAGACAGGGGTGATATCATCTTGGACAACCTAACGCCCCACCTAATCAACACATCAATATCTTCAAACAACCCTTTCCTAATCATCTGCCTACCCAAAATAATGGCCAGACCATGGCCGATAGCTCCCACGAGCATGATATACACATGGTCAACACGGTCTGACCTCTTGTCCCTAACCAACCTCCTTCACAGGATGAAGAACTTTCTTCTCTTATTAGTCCTCCATCGACCTCTCTTATATTGGAGGATGCTTCGACCATGCCAATGCCATTAGCCCCACCTCCAATGGAGGACCCTACCTTGCCTACTCCTCAACCACAAGTAGAAGGCACAATCATCCCTACCCTCTACCCTCTTGAGGAGCCACACTCTCCTATTTCTTCTCCACCAAGAGAAGAACCAGTCTCTTCACCCATTGTGATTGAGGAAGACCCAGTCACAGTTGCCTCTTGTCTTTTGCCTGAGATTACTACATCTCACTCACCTCCATCCACATCTGAACCCAAACCTATATCTAACCTCACCTCACACAATGGTGGACCTCAACCCAAACCAAACAAGGCCACTAAACCACACTGGAGGACTCTTCCCCCACTTCCATCATTACCTTCAATTTTGAGCCTGCATCTGTCCACTTTAATAGGAGTGCTTCCCACTCCCATACTTCACAGAGGCAAGTCACCTCCATTATCTCCTCAACCCATTAGACATAGATTTCCTCCAAAACATCCAACACCTATCACCACCAAAGTGCCATCTACACGTGTGGCTACACCACCCACGAAAATGATGGTATGACCAATGCCTCTTACACCTCTCAAACCAAAGTCATCAACCCCCACTGCAACAAGACACGTAGACCCATTAGCAAGTTCTTATGCCTTACTGTTATGGCAATTGTTGCAGTCTTCTCGCATTAGTCTCCCACCTCTTAGACCATACCAATCTCTCAGACCAAAACTACCCTGGTTTGATGACACTCAGATTTGTGCGTATCATCACACGCCTAAGCACAACAATGAGCATTATTGTGCCCTCAAGGTTATCATTCGCTAATGTTTGGAGAAAGACACCCTTCTTCTTGACCATATTATGCACAAACCTTCAACACCGCCCCACTCATCAACTCTCAGATCAAGACCATCTTGTTTTGACACCTCTAAATTTTGTCACTATCATCAAAAATTGGGACATGACACTAAGCGTTGTTGCGCTCTTAAAGCTGTCATTCGTCAACACCAAAAAAAGGATACCCTTCTCATTAGGGATCCTCTTGACCACCCCTTCACTAAATCATCAATACCGACCCATAATTCTCCAACCTCATCACCTAAATTGGGATCTCCATGCCAGACTATGGTCCCTTTGCTGCCTTTAACCCCCTTATTCGACATCAACACAGTCAATTAGACCACCAAGCCTCAACTGACCTTGACCAATCTGTCAAACATTCTCCCTAGCCGCTGGTGGAATTCAACATTCATCTAAGCCTCGACCAACCTTTCAACCCAACCATTGACCAATCATTGACCAAATATCCATCGACTCGACCCTTGACCAAACATTCAACCAGTCTCGACCAATCAGTGACCATATCAACCAACCATGCATCAATCAACATATGACCAATCTCAAAGAGGCAAATGGGGCAAGTTTGCTCTTAATTGACTCAGACCTTATCATAAATGCGCAAGCATGGCCCAGGGACTTATCAGAACTTGAGCCCTTTAATGCCTTGCATCTGTGACCATTCTACTGTTAGTCGAGTACTCATTCACTTGACATATAACTTGAGCTCATCCCTTGAGCAATCCCCATCCTCTTAATCCTCATTCCTTTCAACCCTATTCCCCTCAACAAACTTTTTATAACCCTTTTATCAAGTAGGAATGCTTCGTCCTAATAAAAGGGAGCCCTTGAACTTCTATAGTCTTGTCCATGACTCAAAATTCCATCAAAAAATAAATCAAGATGTCAAAATATCCAAGGTCACAAACTCTAAAGGCAGACTGCTCCCTCGAAGGATAGCTATACTATCATTACTGTAGCTAATAGACTGCTCCCTCGAAGGACAGCTATTCAAAACCCTCATACATATATAAAGCAAAAATATAGACCACTCCCTCAAAGGATGGCTATGACTAAATATTGCTACAAACAACACTCTTTTAGAAGCTTCCCGCATCGATCAGCTTCATAATTAACCACCAAAGCAAATGACATCTCTATGTAGACTTCCCGCATTGATCAGTCTGCTCTCAAAAAAAAATGGGTCATGGACTTGGCTTATACTTGTCTCAGGGTCTCCTATAAAAAAGGGCAAGGTTATCTCTACTCTAAAATGGGTTACCCTATCCTCACCTATCATAACACCTACTCAAGGGACTTCAAGCTCACTTTAATGTCAAAGTAATTTGATTACCACTCTAACACAACCCATGGTCAATGACGTAATGCATGAATGGGGCTCTTGGTTCTAAAAACCCCTATCTATGCTATCCTTTTGGTCCTTGTCAATGAAAGGGAAAATATGCCTTTCACTTCCTTTACACTTTGGTCACATTCAAACTTCATCACTTGTCAAACCCAATCAACTCGACTCTTTTCAGACCACTCACATAACCTATTCACACTAGTTTCTATGGACACCAATACACATGGAGACTATGGACTACACAATTTATATCCAGCATAAACCATTACTTGTTGGCGCATAAATAAACTCAATTCATTTTTAGCATATATCCATCACGAATATGGAAAATTGCTAGGGATGAAAGACCCCTCAACCAATGTTACAAAATACACCATCAAACAATATGGAAAAGGCTGTAGCATCATCTTATCCTCATCATCACATGACCAAACCAACCTATCGACCTCTTTGACTCTTCGTCTGAACTACATTGGTCTGAGGCCCTAAGACAGGGGCTATGTAGGTAGCACTCAAATGATACGATGTCTTCTGGGGTTAGCTCGACCACCCTCATTTGTTCATCTACCTGATGGACAAACCATATCCTCCTTTTGACCATGACCTGACCTCGACCAAGACCATCGACCACTTCGACCCTCTTCCTCCCTTTTAGGGAGAACTACATTGGCCTGAGGCCCTAACAACAGGGGCTATGTAGGCAGCACTCAATCTTTTGAAGTTAGCTCAGCCACATTCTTTTGTCCATCCATTCATTTGACCAACTATTTATCTCGACCCACCTCGACCATTGACCATGGAGATCACGACTATCTCCTCCAACCCCGACCACTTCCAAGATAGCGTTGCCTTGGTTATTTTTGCATATATGCTACCTCACAAATGGTTAGCAAAATTGTGCACAGACTATTTATGACCTTCACAAGTATAGGATCGCAAGCCAGTTGATCCCCACTACTTGTGACATTTTCATGTTTCTAGGAGCACTTCCTGAGCCTAGGATACCTAAAACATGATGACCATTAGAGCTACAGCTTAGATTGAATAACCCGATCAACTATGACTAATGCTGGGGCCTAGTTACTTCAATTTTGGCACTCCTCAACACTTGACCTGTGACAAGTTGACCTAACCATCTTGTGAAGTGGCATACACGTAATCATAACTTTTACAGCGTTCACACTCACACTTTCACCCTATCCATCCACTCTCTATCAAATCAGCACCTGATTCTAGGTTCCCTTCCCTCGACTCCTGCTTTGAGGGGGAATACCTGATCCCATAATCGGGGCAACCAACCCTCCTTTCATTTTTGTCTTATAGTTCATTCGAACAACCAGCAGGACAAAATCAACCTTATCCCACACCTGGGGCAACTCAACTCCTATTTTTGTCTTGTAATTTGTCAGAACAACCAACAAGACAAAAAGGGGCAAATGTAGACACCGATATCGTGTCTACTCCCTTGGTCGACTCCCCCCTTGGTCCCTTTCCACTTCTAACCATAACCTACCTATGTCTTATTAATTTAAAATAATTATCTTATTTTAAATTAATAATTCTCCCTCACCCATGCCACCTCTCATCTCCTTGGATTCTTTTGCCCTTGGATACCCTCATTTATCACCCTATGACCTATTCCAACTTCCCCTCCACTACCCCTTACCATGTCTTAAATGACTTAAGACCCCATTTCCCTTATCCCACTCATTTCCCATGCCTATTAATGCACCTTCAACCATTTCTTCCCCCGACCCACTGACCCAGCAGTTGGGAAAATGGATAAAAGGCTATTTTTAGCTTTTTTCTTGCCTTCTAGCCACTGGTGTCGGTCAACTATCGACTGATGTCAGTGATATTTCTAGTGTCAGTTTCCTTCATAACTACATTCTTGACCCAAATGTAGGACCCATTGATCCGCTCTTTGAATCCGCTCCTTCGACCTTCAATCATCTGCCTTTCAACCTTCAACAATTAGCAAATCTTCCAGTCTTCAATCCACCAGACCTCTCACGCTCTCTCTCATAGGGCTTCTGCACCAGTTATAGTAATAGCAGGGACTCTACATCAGTCTTCTACATCAACAATAGGGACAAGCACTAGTAGCACTCCTTTTGCAAGCCATAGGTAAGTATTTTGTCTATGTTTTCATTATGTTTTTAGTTATTGCTTCCAAGTAATATCACCCCCCAGACCAGACTATCAGCTAGACTAGACTTGACTCCCTCCTAGAAATGCTGAGAGGCTTTCCCATATCCTTACCACCTCTATCCCCCTTTTTAGAACATACACTCTATCCATTATCCCTGCAACTCTGCCTAGACCCTTGCACAGACCATTAACAAGGCCCAAACTCCTCAGACCCATCTATAGTCTTGAAACCAGTCCAAAAACTTGACCAAACCTCATCCAAAGACTACTACCCCAATCGACGTTAGCCACATAGACCACTGCCTTCACCGACGTCGATAGACTAATCGACGTCGACAGACCTTGACAACTGACGTCGGCAGACTAACCGACATCGATGACTGTGACCAGGCTGACAACAACATTCAGGTAAGCATTTGCTTCTATTTTTGCTTTAGTTTTCAATCATTTTAGTCTTTTTATCATTCTACCTTTTATCAGACATTATTTTTATCAATCAGTGGGTTGACTTCCCTCAAGGAAGTCTTTGTACTCCCGAGATCAAGCTTTTGCTTGGCAGCCCACCATCTCCTCATCTAATGCCTTCTTTGTTTTAGTCTCTTTCTTCTGCAGGTGTCATCCTCCACAATCAAAGATGAGTTCTCACAATGTCTAAATTTGGTGTGCAAGACTTCATCCAGGTACATACAAGCCTTAGACCATTTCTCTTAGTTTCTCATTTCCTTTTTGAATTTGAAAGCGAAAATCGTATAGAAACACAAGCATTCCAACAATTCAATATGAAAAATTATAATCTAAGGAACATGCATATGTTTACTAATTCTAATCCTCCCAATAATATAATTATCACTACAAATCCCAAAGTTAATAATAATCCTCCTCCCCCAAAGGGAATGATTGACCACAACATAGAGAATAATAGAATAAAGAAGGATACAATATTCTTGAGGATATGAAGGAAATTAAGGCTAGCATCACTCTTCATGAACTACCACAAATTATAGACCATAAGGAACTCTTATGGAATTCCATCATAGGTAAAGTCTATTGTAAAAATGTCCAAGATAGCCAACATAAATGTTATACATAAAAGTAAGCATGAAGTTC
Organism: Torreya grandis; assembly: GCA_037957365.1. NCBI lineage: Eukaryota > Viridiplantae > Streptophyta > Pinopsida > Cupressales > Taxaceae > Torreya > Torreya grandis. The sequence goes on along the minus strand of JARHVA010000361.1, from coordinate 4,351,967 downwards.
CCCCTTTTGTACTGACCACTCACGCATTTGTCAAGAATATATGTAATTGCCTAGTAGATTCTAGAGCTTTACCAATAATAATGCCTAATTCTATCTATCATAAGATTGGTTTAAAACTAAATCCATCCAAGAGGACTATTTCATAGCTAGATAAAATAATAGTGCCTATATTGGGAGAGCTTAATGATATGAGAATTCAAGTTACCTTAGGACCTAGAGTATAGATGACTATAGACATATTGGTAGTGTATATTCCTAAAAGATATGGCTTGTTGTTAACTATAGATTGGTCAAAAATGTTAAATGGATATATTTTCATGGACTTTTCACATATCTAGTTGCCTTAGAGAGGCATAGCCAACTAGATCAGGATCGAATGAGAGTCAAAGATGAAGCATCCTATTTCAAAATATAATACTGCCAATGAAAAGGTAAGTTGTAAATCTCTTAGTCTTAGAATTTATATGTTTACCAAAAAATATGAGGTACAAAAATAAACTTTGGACCCTTCCTAATTATGGACCCTTTGTTTCGATGGAGTAAGATCTAAGCAATGATCAAGTGTAGGTATTGATATGATCAATCCACATGGAGAGAAACTATTGGCATCATACAGGATCCAATTCCCATGCACTAATAATAGAGTAGAATACAAAGCCTTGATTTTGGGATTATAAATTTCCCTTAATAATAATGTTAAGGAACTAATGGTGTATGGATATTCTAAACTTATTATTAACTAGGTCAAAAATAAATATCAATACAAATTTCCATATTTGAATAAATAAAATCACAAAGACTGGGATCTAATTGAATCATTTTAAGATTTTAACATAGTATCTATCCTAAGAGAAAAAAATAGAGTCACCAATTTATTGGATGCTTTATTAGAATATTTAACACCCTTACAAGAGTTAAAAATGCATAAGTTCTCCATTGAATTAGTACCTTGTCCTTTAGTATCAGACAATGTTGAAATTTTTTAAGTGTTTGATGATGACCAACAAATTGTCTAATTTTTGACAAATTCAGGACAATTCAAATCTCAAATAATTGATGATGAAGAAAGAAACCACATGTTCCATGAAGAATTGGATAAAGAAGGTATTATCTAGCTAAAAGAAAATCATCTCCCATTAGGGATGGTTGTCATGGAAAGGACCTTTGATACAAATCCTTAAGACCAAACACAAAGACATCTCATGGTTAATGAATTTGAATTTTGCTTGAGAAAAATTATTGATGAGAGGGATGAAAACTTTATCAATATTGGCTTAAGCTACACACTATAAGAAAGGAAAAAGGTCAAAGAATTGATTATCTAGTATAAAGATGTAATTGTATGGAATTATGATGACTTAAGTATATTCAATATTAGGGTCATTACCCGTACAAATCCACTCAAGCCCGATCATAAACCATTTAGGAAAAGTCAAAGGTTAGTTAATCCTATCTTGGAACCACTAATTCAAAAGGAAGTGGAAAAATGGATAAGTGCTAGAATAGTTTTTCCTATTAGACATTCTACTTGGGTGGCTAATCTAGTTCTAGTTAGGAAAAAGAGTGGTGAGATTAGACTTTGCATTAACTTTAATAATCTAAATTATTTTATGAGAAGGATAATTATGCTTTTCCCTCCTTAGATGAGGTAATACAAACTATGAGTGGCTTTGAAATTATGTCTTTCTTGGATAGATTTTTAGGTTACGATCAAGTACTAGTCAAATTAGAGGATAGGATGAAAACAACATTTACTATGAAATGGGGAACATATGCATATTAGTGAATGCCATTTGGGTTGATCAAAACTAGATATAATTTTAAAAGAGTAATGGATCATGCATTCTAAGGTCTGATAGGCAAGTGCATACATGGACAATATCACTATTTTCTCTAAAAATAGAGCTGATTATATTGACCATATTTAGTCTATTTTTGAAAGATATAAGAAGTTTAGGGTATCGCTCAACCCCAAAAAGATTATATTTAGTGTTACCAAAGGCAAACTACTAAGACAAATTATTTATAAGAATGGAATCACTATTGACCTAGATAGGATCCAAGGGATTTCAAAAATAATGTTTCTAAACAACAAAAAGGTGCTCAAATCCTTCTTTAGAAAGATAAATTTTATAAGAAGATTTATATTAGGATTTATCAAGATTTTCAGACCCATGAATGTAATGCTCAAATAAAATAACAAAGTGGAGTGGAAACTTAAATCTAAGAATTCCTTCTAGTATGTAAAGAAGGCTATTTTGCAAGCCCCAATGCTAGTAAGCCCCAAATTCACTAAAGACTTTTTATTGTACTAATTCACCTCAGAACATATTATTGTTTTTGTATTTACACAAAAAAGGGAATAAATTGAACATCCTATTGTAGTTATGAGTACTAACTTGAAATATTCAAAGCTTAAGTATTCCCTGATTGACAAGAAAATATTTGCTCTCATCAAAGCAGTTAAGAAGTTTAGACACTACATCCTCCAAAATAAGACCATCACCATAGTAATAGATCCTATTTTCAATCTTATGTTGAGACAAAATAAATTGGGAGAGCATAGAGGTAAATGGATGGTGAAACTATAGGAATTTTATATTGAAATTAAACTTGTCAAGATCATTAGAGGACAAGGTATATTTCAATTGATGACTAGACTAGACCCACACATCACTATTGAAGATGTCTACCAGACATAGGTCTCTCAAGAAGATTGGTGTTTAGGTACCATTATTCAATTCCTACTCACTATAACATGCCCCCAAGAGCTTAAAAGAGATAAAAAGAGATATTTAAGGCTCAAGGCTATTAACTATATGATCACTAAGGGAGTCCTCTATAGAAAAAATAATGAAGACATTTATCTAGGATGTGTGTCACATGGAGAAACTCAAAAAATATTAGAAAATATACATCAAAATATAGGTAGTGTCCATCCATTTGGAAATACTATAGGCCATAAAATACTCATAATGAATTATTATTAGCCAAACTTCATTAAGGATACTCACTTCTACATGAGGATGTGTTATCAATGCCAAGTTCTATTAAAAAAAGAGGTACATGTAACAATGTTACTACATCTTGTGATTGAAGGAAGGTCATTCACCCAATGGGGCTTAGACTTAATCAGTGATATAAACCCAAATTACTCAAATGGACATAAGTATTTTCTCACTACTATCAATTATTTCACTAGATGGACTGAGGTTGTAGCCACTAAGAACTCTAGATCCTAAAACATGATAATTTTTCTTGAAGAACATATCATAACCAAGTTTGTCACCCCTATATATTTGTTTTGAAATAATGAGCCAATATTTAAATAAATTGAATTCACTAAATGGGCATGTTTTCATTCAAAATGTGTACCTATGGATACTCTATGGTGTGGGATGCTAGGTGTGAATATCTTATGTAGGGTGTAGAAGTGTTTGACACTGGGAAAAAAAGTATTATCACTTAGATACACATGTAAGAATAATTTATCTCATCATAATGACAAAAATATCCCTAAGGCATGAGACCCCTTTTCTCTTTGGGATGAATCTCTAGAGTAGGCCAGATTCCTTCTATTCTAAATGCACCTAGTTTAAGACCAATGCGTAGGCCTAAAGATCAAAAAAGTAAACTACCACTAGCCTAAAACTAAAATTTTTTAAGGAAAAGGGATGGAGTAGGTAATAGATGCATAAACATAAAAGAGGTGATGCACCCAAAATAGAGTGAGCACTCCTACTACCATAAACACAATACAAACCTTTGAGAATAAGATAATATCACACATATTCTTCTAGGTTACTCTACATGCATAAATACTTTGCATAGAGGCATATAAACACAATGTGACACTAAGAAGGATGACAAATAGTCTATAGAAAACATCAACATAGACTCAAGTATGCAAAGGATACGACCTATAAGTGAGTTTCAAGTTCAATGATGGCATGCTAGGAATGAATGATAATGAGAGGATCAAACATTACTTATAGATAGAGATCAACAGACATAAAATATCTCATAGATCATCAAAAAAAGAAAAAATATGAACTTGGTTCTCATTAATTTATAAGTTTTAGCCAATATAAATGCTCATGGAGGGCAATTTTAGTAGCATAAGGTTACTAAAATGTGTTGACCCTTTTACAATGGAAGAACCAAGATTTTATAGAAGATCAAGCCACTTGGGGGTGATAGATGAAATATTTAATTCATTTTTATTTTTACAACCATGCTTCTTGAAGTTTTTTTGATGATTAGATTTAGGTTTGGTGGTAGGATAGCTTCTAGGTACATGTGCATGGGGGAATGAAAGATCTCCTTGACAATATCAAAGGGTAATGTGTACTCAAATCTTGATGCCAAGTAGCTATTTTTGCATTTAATTACTTTGATAGTGCTTGGATCTCCTCTCAACCACCTCTAATTTCCTTCATTATATCTAGTGGCATCTTGAAACATAGTGCTTCAACAGGTTCTCAAGAGATTTCTTTGGATTGTTGGGTAGGAGCAATGTGGGCATGACATGTGGGAATTTCTTATTTACTATGGATGATTTATGGGACCCCTTATCCTTCTATACTAGCCAATGCCATGACTTACATCTATGTTAAAAAGTGACTAATTTTGGATGAGTGCCATGTCAACATGTGAAGAGATGGCACATGCTCTTGATAGTTAAAAACTTTCTTGTGTTTGGGTAAGTGTCAAGCTACCACATGGTGGTGGCAAAGAGAAGGCTATGAGCCATGCAATTCAAGTGCATAGATGTAAAATTCTATGTCTAGGTTTAGAAATGTGTTAGATAGGTGCAAATAAGATATTAAGGCATAGTGTGCATGAAGATGAAGGTCCTAAATGGACCTTTGATAATCTATAGATGCTTCCTATACTCTCTCTTCACTTAGCTATTTCAAAACCTAGGGACCTGCACTCTAAAGCTCACATGCCTTATGACATGCATTCCATAAAAACCCATAAAATTAAATGCATTAAGATCCTTATGTTGGCACAAATCATTGCTGCCTTGCTACACATAATTGTGCTTCCATCTCGGTCTCAAACATAGATGGGGAGCATATTCACTTCTTCAAATTGAAGCACTTGGGATCTCATAGCTATGTGAATTATCTTGTAGGCTTTAGGTTGTCCTTGCACTAACCAAGTGGTGACTTATAAATTCAACACTTTTAGTGACCTTTGTGGGATGCTTACCTGCTAAGTGAGAACCCGATGGCCTTTGAGCATTCAATTGGGCACAAAGTCTTTAGAGCTTCTGGTTCTTTCTTTTATGGATGCATTAGCTATGCAATCCTATATTTTATAATGAATTAAGACTCACATGGAAAAATAAGAATTGAGCTAAAGGCACTCAGAGGAAAAGACTTAAGCTAGTAAAATGCTATACACAAGCACTTAGAGGAATTAAAACTAATCTAAAATAAAGGTGTGCAAAGTTTGCTTTAGGGAAATGAAAAGAATCTACTCTACTTATTTATAATTTATATGAAAAGAATTAATGTAAATAGTGCTTGATATGAATCCCATTAACTGGGATAGGTGTTTCCTCTCCATTAATTCTAGATAGCTAGAAGACATTGGATGTCTTATAATTGATGATGGTATATGGGATACTCCATATTACTTCAAACTTTGTGTGCCTTTCCACCATAGCTTTATCTACATCCCACTTGACCACTAAGTCTCATTCTTAAAAAATTATGGCACCAAATTTATTTTCAAAGACCCTCTTGATCTATGCTTATTGAAGTTTCATGCTATGCTCAACTTGTGCTCTAGTTTCTTTAATATCCATTAGCTCTACCATCCTTACTTCAAGTGGATCACTTTTAAGCATTTTAAATAAAGGCAACTCAAGGGACATGGATAGTTTTTTCTTCCCTTACATAAATTATCATGAAAGGTGAATTCCCTAATGCTCACTTGGGCATGATATGATTAGCCCAAAGTGTAGTTCTAACCTTAGTATGCCAAGCTCGTTGGTTATCCTCTAGAGTCATTTTTATGATGCAAATTAGGTTCTTATTTGTGGACTCAACAAGACCATTACCTTGAGGGTAATATTTTGATGAGGAACTCAAGTATATGTTGTGCTTTATTTCCCACTCACTAATCTTAGTTCTAAGGAAAGCCAACAAATTATTAGAGATAATGGTGGTGGGAATGCTAAATCTCATTACAATACCTTTGTATAATCTTAGGATGGATGTCTCATTAGCCTATTTGAGCACAACCACCTTTGTCCACCTTGTGAAATATTTAGTGGCTATGAGAATCCACTAGTTCCCATTACTTGATGGTGGGTTAATCATTCCTATGAAGTCTATGCCACACTATACAAAAGGTTGATCAACTTGAATTGGGTGCATTGGTAAGGCTGCAATCCTTTTCTTGGCTATGAAGAAGGTGTATTTCTTCAAATTTTACATGTATGCATACACATATTTGAATAGATTTTCCCAGTAATAGATAGCTCACATAATCTTCATATCAGTCGTCTTGGGTAAATAATCCCACCCTTAAAGGCCATCATGGAATTATTTAAGAATTTTGTTTGCTTACTCTAGTTCAACACACCTTAGGAGGAATCCATTGAGATCCTTTAAAAAAAGTGTTCCTTCTATGAACACATAAGGAATGGATTGTAAATGGAAATTTCCACACTTGGATTTATTGAGGTTGGGTAGATATACATTATGATAAAGGAAGGTCTTCATGTCCTATGCCTAATTATTAACAAATTCTTCATTTGTATGCTCTTTCTCAAGTGACACTAAAACTGAATGATCTTATAGCTTTGATACTTTGGCCAATTACTCACACTAAGAGTCCATTTATTTGCACCATCTTAGTGACTTATATGTTTATGTCATACTCCATTACTTTCATGATCTATCCAGCCCTTTTCTCATTGATGTCCCTAATGAGGAGGAACTCCTTAATGTTTGTGTGTACTACCATGAGTTGAATTCTATTGTTGGAGAGCATATGCCTAAATTTATTTAGTGCTCTCACAACTATGAGGGTATGTTTTTACATAAATATCTAGTGAAACTCATAATCCTTCAACACTTGGTTGAAGAATGTAATTGGCTTCTTCAGTTTTTCTTTCTTTTGATACATCAAGATGCTTGAGATGCCTTCAGCTCCACCAAATGCATAAAGGATGAAATCCTTACTATAATCTAGGCTGATCAAGGTGGGAGATTATTTGATGGTGCACTTGATGGCCTCAAAAATATCCTTACCCTTGTCCATCTAACTGAACGTAATATTCTTATTTAACATTATAGTGAGAGGCTTAACCAAGAAAGTGAAACTAGGCACAAACTTTCTCAAAAAGTTGATTCTCCCTAGGAAGCTTTGGAGACTTTTGTTATGGATTAGAAGGGGAAGAGATGAGATGGCCTTGAATCACTCTAGATCAATTGTGAGTCCTTATTTATAAACAATGTGCCAAAGGAGGGTGCCTTCATGTATTGTGAAGATGCATTTGCTAGGATTTAGAAAAATTCTAAACTCACAAAATTTCTAGAAAACCTAACATAGATGATCCAAATAATCTTTGGCATGCTTAGAAAAAATAGTTATGTCATCAACCTAAACCAAGATGATCTTATTGATGAGTTATTTAAATTCCATATCCATGGCTTTCTAGAAGGTAGCACCTACGTTTGTCAAACCAAAGGGTATGTATTGGTATGCAAATGCTCCCCACTTAGTGGTGAATGTAGTTTTGTATCAATCACACTCTTGTACTTGAATCTATTTATAACCTATATAACCATCGAATTATGAGAATCTCTCCATGCTTATAACCATTTGAAATATTTTCTCTATGGGTGGGAGAGGATAATGGTCCTTAAGGGAGGCCTTATTAAGGTCCATAAATTCCATGTAAAGATGTGTCTCCCTATTCTTCTTTCACATCAAAACTAAGTTGGAAGCCCAAAAGGAGTGCTTAATTGGAAGTATTATACTGGCCTCAATGATCTTGGAGAGTTCCTTACACATCGATGGATCCAACTTTGGATTAATAGGCCTCTACCTTTCGCACATGGGTTGTATGTCAAGATTTAGCTCAATTATATGATATTTTAAGCCTAGATTAAAACCTCTAAGATCTTTGTATCTACATGTGAAGATATCATCATATCTCCTACTAAGTTGAATGAATATTTGAATTTTTATTGGGAGCATACTTTACCAGCCTTAAGAGCTTTTCTTTCTAAAATATTTATAAGTTTAGAGATATCTTCCTTGGTCATCATGCTATGCATCTCTCCTTTGAATTGGTCATAAAAATCAAATATACTTTCTAAGGTGACTAGCCCTTTTGGTAACTTTTTTCCCTTCAATTAGATGACTTGATTTTCATATTAGGCTCATAATTATGCTTGGTTCATAGTGTAAAAATATGCCTCATCCTATATGAAATTGATTATTTACTCATCATTTTTAAATACTTGCCAATTTTTCATGTTTTAGGAACTAATGGCCTTACCATTATTTTGATGAGCTATTTGAACTCTCTCATTATGTCACCTAGAATGTCATATTGTGCACCTATAGTTGCAATCCTATTTATATCAACATTATATATTCTTGGTATGGAGATGATGTTGAAAGAATCAAATCCTCATATCATATCCCATAATTATGATTGTCGACTTTCATCAAACCACTCTTAGTCATGATTTGCTCTCTAACTTGGTTGACAACCAACTCACTATCGCCTAATGCTTATAGTACCTTGATCCATTTTTTTGTGTGAGCTGAAGGCCTTAGATTAGTGCCTCATAATTGGTATCATTGTTTATATAGGTGAAATAAAATTTGAAGGCATGGAAATGTTTTTCCTTTTGGGGTGAAACTAGCATGACACTAGATCTTATGCCATTCTTTCTCTAGGAACCATCAAAGTACAACTACCACACTCCCTCATTGTTCTCATGCACCTTCATGATTTCAAGTAGTGTTGAATTCTCTTCCATGATATAATATGTGCCAAGTTCCATCTTTACATTGTCATATGGTTCACAATCAAAAATTTCATGCACCCATTCATCTAATAGGTTATTTGGAAGCTCTTCAAGTAGTGTCGTGCCTTCATGGAGAATCAAGTTCTCTTGATCAAACATTACATAGTTATACTCAACTGGGTTGAAAGTGTATGGCTTGACATGAATTTTGAACATAGGCTCTACCCTTATGGATACATTGGTACCATACCTAGTTCTTAGTATCATATGTTACCAATTTGATAAAAATACCCACCCATCTTTGTCGTGAAGTCTCGAGAGAGACAGATGGAAAAGTAAGGGGGTAAGTTAATAACGGTGATATCTTGCACAATAGAAAGACTTGGCATGCATGCAGTATTAGGTTTAATTCTTTTATTATACCTATATCTTTGACTATCATTCTATCAATTTGGACCACTCCCTTTGAAATAGGGGCATACATAATTTTGAGTATATATGTAATATTGTTTGGCATTACTGAGCTGCTTGTGTTCGAGTCAATCCTACAAATATGCACTAGGTGTTGATCGATGATTAAGGAGACATAGAATGGGCATGGATTATTGATAACATTGCACACTTTTGTTTACTCTTTTTATTTCCATAGATTTGTAGAAGTGGTAGTGCTGGCTCAGGGGCATGACACTCTTAAAATCCTTTTAGCATGTCTTGTAATAGATTCTACTGAGATGGAATGGTAAGCTCATCCCACATGGTGACATTGAGACTAGTCCTCTTCATTTGCTTTACTATGTTGAAAGGGACCTGGGCTCCCTTTGGTTATGTCTTTGAAATGGTATCTTCTTATAACACTTTCACACTAGTTTGGGGGAGTCCTTCCTTCTATATAGCCTTCTATAGGCATAGAGGTTGCGTGGGTACCTTAGCTTACACACCTATGTGAGCAACATGTGGTGCTAATGATGTGGGTTCTAAAGTTAGTATATACTCCTTTGTATCTATCCTTTTGAATCTTATGTTGAAATCAACTAGAGTGATTCTATAACTAGGTGCACCACTCTAATTTACATAGCCAAAATCTTCCTCTTGCTAATTTATGAAGGTAGACCCATCCTATCGTTGAGCTGGCACTTGGACTTCTCCTATTTGTATGGTTGTGCCACTCACTTATTCCTAAAATTGAGGAATTCTTTGCACTATAAGCACCTAATTTAGAACTTTGTTTATGCATGTAGCTTTATCATGTGGTTGGTTACATGGGAATCACCACTCAAAATACTATGCTAGGTTGTTTTATACTAGAACAAGGGATTTGGAGGTACTAGCAACATCAAATTTCTATTCATAAGGCACTCTAAAGGACTATTTCAAATAATTTAGACTTAAACCCACTAAAATAGAGTGGAAAGTTTTTCCTCCAAAATAATTTTCTTATGTTCTAAATAAAATGGACTGTTTCAAACCATTTGGGCATAGATAATTTTAAATGAATTGGACTATTTTGAATAATTTGGACTTATACCCATTAAAGTGGAGTGGATAAACTTTTCTCTAAAAAAAAATCCTATATTTAAAATAAATTGGAGTGTTTCAAACCATTTAGACATAGATCATTTTGAATAAATTTGGATATTTTAAATAAAATGGACTTATAGCCACTAAAGTCGGGTGAAGAGAATTTTCTCCAAAATTAAATTTTTTATATTCAAAATAAATTAGACTATTTCAAAGTATTTCAACATAGATCATTTTGAATAAATAGTGTTATTTTGAATAATTTAGACTTATACCTATAAAAAGGAGTGAAGAAGATTTTTTCCAAAAATAAATTTTGTTCATTCCAAATAAATTAAACTGTTTCAAACCATTTGAGCATAGATCATTTAAATAAAATTGGCCTATTTTAAATAATTTGAAATTATACCCACTAAAGTGGAGAAGAGAATATTTTCTCCATAAATATGTTTTCTATATTCCAAATAAATTGAATTATTTCAAACCATTTGGGAGTAGATCATTTTGAATAGATTGGACTATTTCAAACTCGTGGCACACTTTTGGGCCTTCATACCAATCATTGATCCTTTGAAGTAACTTCTATTACTGGGACATGTGGCAGCATTTGACTAGAAAAATTATGGATGAAAACATATTAAGCAATCTAGTTTATCTACATAATAAAATATCTTGACAATTATTTGTTGTTCATTAGGAAGATCTTCATCAGCAAGTGTCAATATACTAATGGATCAACTTGGGAAATTTTAAGATAAATCGATGGAGTATCCACTTGCAAGAGGATTAGCTTTAAAACTTAGACTTGATTCAATAATTTCAAGGAATATCTAATTATAAATCAAATTGCACTTAACCAGATCAAAGTAATTCTAAATTAGAATCGATTAATTTGAAATTAATTAAACTATATTTGAAATAATTTAAAATTGATTTGTATGAAATTGATGATAATGTTTATTACTAGAATTATTATATTTTATAATCAGTAAATACACTTGAAATAATCATAATATGGTGAGGTTACATCTTTCTAAACATTGGTTCATAGTTGCTAGAATAGATTTTTTGTTTTCTCCCAAGAAAGTGATGATTGATGTCTTTTTGATTCTCCAATACTTTTCATATTTCTTAATTCCATTTCCAATATATCTACTTGATTTAACATAACTCTTTTTTTATTTTTGATTTGTAACACAATTTTGAGAATTAGAATCAATGAACAACGTGTTAGCAAATGAAAAATCATCTCCAAAGATACCTTTAAAAATAACTTTATCTAGTTTATTTATGTCTATATTGAATGAATTAGAATATCATTTCCCCCGAATAAACATGAAATTTTAACTTGTGTAACCCATGGCTTGAATGAGTGTCTTCAAATGATTATCCTCTATTATTGACCAAATGCCAATGTGAGAAAAATATTGTAGCACCACCGTCAATTTTTTTGTGGAATTATCATGAATGTAGTATGACAGATTTTCTATTTTATAATATTTTTTTACATATCATGCATTTTCATATCTTTTTTTTTTGTGCACAACAAATTATAAATCATCCAACCCCAAAATCAACAATTTTTTAGAAGTCGGTCTTAGCTCCTTCTTTGAAATGTCTACAATTTGTTAAAAAATAAATGAATAATTTATCAACAATATTATATTATAAGAAATATAACATGGAAATTTTCTAAGAATTTTTTTTACATGTTACTAGATTGGTCGTTGATGTGCTTTTGATTTGCATTTTTTATTGTAACATAAAAACATAATGTATTTCATTTGAATCATTTTTTTTTGCATTTCCTTAAATATTATAAAGATTTATATAAACACATAAAAAAATGCATGCTCAGGCACATTGTAACTATACTCATTGTACATGGATGTACCATTTCTATTGCTAGTTTTGTAACATACATATGCATATAAATGTTCATATTGAATCCATATAACTTAACCATAACTTTATCATATTATGAAACAATCCCATTTTGCCATCCCTCATTTCTCATAGACATTGATATGAATTTAACATTGATCAACCAACATCTATATTCTTCTAGTAATGAAGTATCAGTTGTTCTTATGTATACCAATACATATTTATATGTTTATATAGCCCATAACATCAAACAAAATAAGATTTACTCTTCTAAGCCATAGTTCACTTTCATTAAATTGAAATGAATATACATTTAATAGTTGAACCCCATTCATATACTTCCAATAAGACACATCAAATAAAAACTATTTAAATCAATAGCAATATAATTGTTTCTAACACAATATACTTTTTTTGTTTTTTAATTGATAAAAAACATAGGGATACTTCGCATCAAAATTTATTGTATTGAAGATAAGTATAACACATATTGTGTTATTTTAAACTGGGTGAATTAAACATGTAAACAACATTGTAATGGGTAAATTAAATATGTAAACAATATTTTAATGGGGAAATACAATCATATTCAAATCTACACAATAATAAAATGAACCCACACTTCTAAATCCCAAGTTGATTCAAGTCTATATTCTATTATCTTCTAAATCTCTGTCCATGAAGAAGAATTCAATTGAAATGTTTTTAAATAAATAAAGATAATTAATATATTCTAGAATTGTATGAATTTGTATAATTACATATTTATTGAAAGGAGTTTTCACATTTTTGCCTTTTTGTAGTTTGTATGGGTGCACTCTTTCATTGAAACTTTGGTTCTTTATTCCCTACAAGGTATTATATAATATAATAACTCAAAATTCTCATCATCAATTGATTTGATACTTGTATTTGAAAAATGTGTCTTTTTTTAGAATTTTACCTTATTTTTTTTGTGTGGAGGCACCAACCTCTAGAGCTGTGTCATGGGTTGTTGTGTTGGAGACATAAATTTCTAAAGCTGCATTATGAACTATTTTAATTGAGACATAAAAAAAAGTGAACAATTATTATGTCATTATTATGAATTTTTGATAAATAAAAAATTATATAACTGAAAAAATATACATGATCTTATCTTACCTTTTCTAACTTGCAATGTATCATGTTCATTGATATGATTTTCTATTATTATTATTTCTTTACTTGCATGCAATGCCATTAGTGATACACACTGAAAGATTACTAAGTTCTTAGGTTTTAAAAATAAAGAATACACACTAAAAAATTATTAAAATGTTATATTTGAAAAATGAAGCATTATTATAAAATAAATTAAAAATGTTATGCACCTAGTATTGATCAAAGTGGTTATTCTTATAGTGGCTGCTCTGAATTTGTCAAAAAAAATTTAAATTAAACAATAAAAATTGTTTTTTTTTTCAATTTCTACTATGAGACCTAAATTTATTTGTAATTTTATTCAAAGCATTCACCAACCCAACTCCTGTATATACCCCTAGCACATCACATGCATCCAAATCATTGAAATTAGAGATAAGTTTCTCCCAAAAGATGTTATCTAGTTCATTTTTGAATGGGATTCTTATTTTGTGCAAACCAATCATTTGAAATGTTGGTACATCTTTATAGATGTAAAAACCTTCCTCTAATCTACTTTGATATGAATGGAGGATAAAACCTTGTAGCTATAAATGAGTGGGATCCAAGAAAAAATTGATACCTATAATATGTGTCTAATCAAATCCATAACTATTTAGACCCCATAGTATGACACCCACATCTTGCATGGAATGGAAATCACCAACACGCATATTCTTGAGAGAGGTTTAAATGCCATAATAATGTTCTAGTGTGTGGATGATGAATACATTGAAGATCCTAACAATAAATTTATCAATTAGTTCCTAAAGAAATAGGCAAAGATGTTCTTCCTTAAAAAGATTAGTGAGATTCAAAATATCAATAATTATCAAATCGACGTTCAGACCAAGAATGAACATTTCACTAAAATCTTTAAAAATGGATGGCCAAAGACATGGGGGCCCATAATGGTAGTTGAATCTTTCTATATCTATCCCAAGAAACTGACCTCCATCATTATGTAGATAATTTTTCAATATGCATAATGAATCTTGAGATAATGTTTCCTAGCCTTTTTTATTTTTTGAAATACCTTCATTCAAGACACATAAATCATCAAAGATTTTTGCAAAAATTATATAATATTCCATTACCTTTTAAAATGTGATTGTTTTATCTAGTGGCAGTGTGATATCATGGTTGCTGAAATAATATGCAATTTTTGATAATATGCTACTTTCCATCTTCACATTTTTTCACCAAGTATCCATGTTGTTGTACCCAAGGGTTTTTAAGAAAGAAATAGACCATTTTTCCAATAAATCTACTAGTTCTATTTTTTTTCTGAAAGCCCTTGAATATTTCTGAGTACTATTGTATCAATATGATTTAAATCTTATTTATTTGAACCAAGTAATTTTCCACTTTCAAACAAATCAAATGCCTTTTCAAAATAATATGAGATGGGTTGTTTCATGAAAATAAGGCATTTTCTATCCTATATTTGTTATGTTGAATAGTTCATTTATGTGAGCAAGTTTCTATCTTGTTCATGTATTTATTCCATATTTTTCTTCCCTATTTCAATATTCTTCCAACCTCTTAGTTTGATAAGGTCACGTGTAGATCTAAATATTTTTAGAAATGAATCCTTATAAGTTATTTTGTTGGCTTCATTATATTGGTTACATATTTTGTACACAATATAAAATGGAGTACAAGTTTTTAGAAATCTTGCCCTTCTAATAGAACATTTATTTCTTAATGATTGTGAATTATGTTCCTCCTCTAAAAGAATTATCTATTGTGATATAATTATGTGTTCATTCAAGACATTAGATAATTAATCTTACCAAATTATCTCTGTCTATCAACCTATACATTTGAAGGTTGTCATAACTATTCAAATGAAACCCAAATTTTTCACAAAAATGAGAAATATTATTTTTTGTCAATTCTATTTTATTGGGTGTAAATTTATTGAAATTAGTTATATCTCAATGAATAATTCCCTCTTATCCATTCCATAATTTAATTTGGAATTTAAGGGAATCTTAAATTTCATCCTTATCATAGGCAAGGATTATTCCAATCGGAGAAGATTATTTTCTTGATGTAGTGCTAAAAAAGTATATATCTACATGCATGTTTAGCAGACTAAATAATTCAAAATGCCAATTAGCAAGAGGAATTTTGTCTCCACCATATAATGGAAGATTTTGATGTAGATTTAATTTTAGTTTTGGTATTTTAAATGGTACTCTATCCAAATTCTCTTAGAGTGAGGCCTTTTTCTACCTTTTATCCAAATTCTCTTTTAGTGAGGCCTTCTTCAGCCTTTTAAGTGTAGGAATTTCTTTTTTGCCCAAAGACATTCTACAAAGCAATTGAAATGATTTAAATATTGATATTTTTTAAAATGTAAGTTGCATATTGCCTCAGTTCATGAATTTTTTTTGTGATTAAATGTATATCAATAAATGTTAATTTTAAATTACAATACTAAATACATATTAAATTTTCATAATATATACATTAACTCACACTTAAACTAATAAGGTATGACCAAACCAAAAATAAATTATGTGTACCAACCAATTTAATATGATGGGCAAAGGAATCCATAAACATTTGTTTCAAAGGAGAAAGATGACGGAAAGTATGTTTCTAATATGTGTCAAAATGCTCATCATCAAGTACCTTCAAGGTATCTCCTAGGAGATACCTTTAAATCATGTAAAAGAGTGAATTTTTATTACAAGAAATTTCATAAGAGATACCTTCAAGTTAACCATGATGGTATTACAAGTGTACTTCAAGGCCCTTAAAGGAATATCCTAGTGGACACCTTAAAGGGTGTTGTCATACATTCAAATGGACATTGAATGTATCTCCCATTAGAAATTTCCTTCTCCTTGAAAGCACTATTATTTGATAACTTGATAACTTGAAGGGCCTTCTAATACTTAGAAGAGCATGAAGTTTAGGTCCTCCTATACATAAGTTCTTTCCACCTCAATTCAATTTAATAATTTTCCCTATTACGTTAATAGTTTTAGATCTAAATAATTACCTTATTGTACCTCTAAAATTTTCCTTTATCTTAATGGTCATTTAAATATCTTCAATATATCTCTTAGTATATACCTTCAAGTTGCCCATGAAGGTATTACAAGGCCCTCAAAGGATTCTCTTATTAGATACCTTGAGATTGAACTTAACTAGTATTATTGAGGTTTGTAATATCTTCAAGGTATCTCCTAGGAGATACCTTCAAGTTACCCACGAAAGAATATCCTAGTGGATATTGTTGATGCTAAAAAATCTCACTCTCAGTGAAAAATTTCTTGTGGAAAGATTTACATATGTGGGACAAAATTATGATTTGTGAAGTAACCTCCGAGATCGCCATGAAGCTTAGAATAGGCACTATGGTGACATATTTTTCCCTTTGAACTACCTCTAGAATTATTGTTAGGAATTGATCCCACTTCCCTTAGCCAATTATGTGCCTTTAATTTAAAGAATAACTCCCTTCATTCCTAAATAGCATCATGATAACATGTGTTATCAATGAAAGGGACCGAGACTTAGCCAAAAAATGAAAAAGGGGAACTCAAGAAAGAGGAAGTTGATACACCACCCACTAAAATTTGTCAAGCATGTCCATGATAAAAAGGATATCTACCCTAAAACTTCAAAACATGGATTACGATCCACATATACCTCAAGGTTAAACTTGCCTAGTGTTATTGAGGTGTATAAGGGATTCAATGAGATACATTTCAAATAGGCACAAGAGTGGTTTTATCCTTCAAGGTATCTTCTAGGAGAAACCTTTGGCCTAGATCTCTGAGTTGCACTACTCATAACAAGCATTGTTTTTGAAAACACTTGTCCATGAATAATCCATCTTCGAAGGTAAATCTTAATACCATAGGGACTTTATTTTCTACTCTACCCTTCCTCCTATTTTGGAAGCTTCTCAGAGTGAAACTTTTTGAAGGAGATAATTTCAAGTCACCCATTAAGGTATTAAAAGGTGCCTAAAGGAGTCTCATAGTAGATACCTTGAGGTGGAACTTACCCATCATTATTATGGTGTAGAAATGATTCAATGAGTAAATATGTGTTTCAATTAAAGAAGTTAGTTAAAAATACATTGATTGTTGTGTATAAGGTCTTATTTAGATCTTATTGAGGGGTAAAGATGTCTTAATTCCAAGATTCAATGTGAAACCCATCAAAATTATAAACCTCATATGATCATCAAAAGAGAGTTAAACAAGGAAAATCCATCATTGCATCATTTTATATTAAACAAGAATTACACTCAAGAGATTTGTCATACCTTCAAATAGATATAAGGCCCTTGAACACGTACATGAGTGGAATTTTCCTTGACCCCAAAGGCACTCCTAGGTGATAACTTAAAGGACCTTTCTAGTACTTAGTTTTATTTGGAGGAAATGTATTCAGGATTTGGTTTTTAGACATTCTGATCGAGCCCTATTATTAGATTTTGGTCTTTGATTTTTTTTTTTGAATATTTTATCTGATAGATTTTGATATTTAGAATTTTTATTCAAGACTTTTGGTCTTTGGACTTTTTTATTTGAATTTTTCACATTAGACATTTTCTGTGAACAAATGTTTTGAATGACTTATCTTTTATCATCAATTTTACTCTTCAAAGTTTTTATATCTACATTTGTTTTCAAAAGTTTTTTTAAATATTTTTTAAGATCGATCACAACATAAAACCTAACTCCTAATTCTTGACTACTGAAAGCCCATTATACTTGGCCAATAAAGCAAAATACTTCTCAATACTTGCTAAGCATACCTGCCAACTAAACTAGATAAATATGAACTATGCACAAAGTATAAAACATGTGAATTTTGGGCATTTATAATGAACTAGAATTGAATTATAAAGGCTATATACATGATGCACAATTGTTGATGTCTTTATTTCTCTCAAATGAATTCAAACTTGACTGTTATACTACACAAAAAAATCCCTAGCTACCTATGAGACTATTATAAGTAAGCAAGTGACTAACAGAAAGGAGATTTTTTCATAAAGAATGTAAACAAATTGCAAGCATTGCACATAATTATAATGGCATCTTAATATAAGGCATTCAGGGGAGTACTTTTGCCATCACCATTTTCTATCAAAGACTTCACCGAATTCAAGGACATAGTTTATGATGCCACCATTTTTGATAATAGTTATGGGAATTATTCTAAATTTTGGGATGTTGGAGCAAATAAAAGAATAATAAAAGATAGTGCATATCCCAATTGGCATTGAAGTTGAAGTCCATGTTACCAATACTCACAAATCATTTAATTCTTTGAAATCTTATCAGAATAAATTGAAGATGTTGACTATTTACACAACTGATAAGGCTTATATCCAACTAGATCTCATGACACCATAAAGGCATCCAACACACTCAACCTAGTGGTCATCAAGATAGAAGAGGCTAGTGAATGGGTGATAGTAGTTGGGTTTTTAGTCCCCAGATATGAAGAGTAAGAGGCCCTCATTATCCAAATTTTGAATGATTTAAAATTATCTAAACTAAAGGATTATATAGGTAAGTTGATTAGTAATATGAACTTTGATCAGCTTATTTAGGAGGCTTCAGATGATTTTAAGTAAAGTTTACAAGGAATACCATTAGAGGACATAGAAGATGAGTTAAGCTTTACTAGGAAAAAGGTGACCAAAGTCAAGATATTTAAGATCAAATTCTTGATGACTAAAGCAGAGCATGTAAAGCTACTAGGGTAGGTTGGTAGGGTGTATAGATCCCCTATTTTAAATTTGGGGATAATTTTACAACAAAATGATGTATCACATAAATTTTAGATCAAGATAGAGGTAAAGAAGAAGTAGACTTGAGATTCTAATTCTAAATCTAAGTTAACAACCATAGTTACAATGCCAACTAAAGCCCATGTAGCCATCTAGATATAAACACAACCAAGAAGGGATAAATTTTTATATAGTTTTATTATAGTTCAAACCATAGTTTAAATTTGCCTATTTATTTTTGTAAACATGCACATGTTGCATGATTTTTTTAAAGGCTAACTTAAGTTAATAACCACTGTAAGATAACTCTATAGGGTTTTTTCCATAGTTAGAACTAAAGTCATCACTATGACATGTAATCTATCTTGTATGTATTTGAAGGATGAGGTTACCCCTTCCCCAATTCTATTTAAACACATGTAACCAATAGTTTTGAAGGGTTAGATCATTTTCAATATATAAGAGTAGGAACAATTTTAGTTGTCAACTCATGTGTTTGTTTATTTTATTTCCAATGTTTGTGTAGTTAGGCCTATTTATTTGGTTGTATGATTCAATAACTCTTAGTTTGTAAAATATGTGAATGAGTTCTTTATTTTCTTGATCGATATGCTAGTCTTAGATGTGTAACACATAACACACATTGACATGTATGACAACGCCCTTTTGGATATCTACTACAAGATTACTTGAAGAGTATTATAATACCTTCATGGGTAACTTGAAGTAATTACAAAGCCCTTGATATAATACCCTAAGAGATAATTTGAAGGTTGGTGTCATACATTTAATGGAATGTTGAAGAAATCTCATAATAGATACCTTCAAAATGAATAAGTGGAATTTTCCATTATGTGAAAGGCATTACTAAGTGATATTTTGAAGGCCCTTGAAGTAATATTTTGAAGTCCCTTGTAATACCTTCAATGTATATCATATGATATAACTTTAAAACATTCACAAGAGTAGATTTCCCCTTCAAGGTATCTCCTAAGAGATATATTTCAAATAGGTACAAGAGTGGATTTCTCCTTCAAGGAATAAGTGCAATTTTCCCTTACATGAAAGGCACTATTAGGTGATATTTTTAAGGCCTTCATAATAACATAAAGGTATCTCCTATGAGATACCTTTAAAAAATTCACAATAGTGTATTTCCCATTCAAGTTATCTCCTAGGAGATACCTTTCAAATAGGCACAAGAGTGGATTTCTCCTTCAAGGAACAAGTAGAATTTTCCTTTACATGGAAGGCACTATTGGTACTTGTATAAACAAGTGGTCAACAAGTAGAATATCCTATCTTGACACTAATGGGTGATATTTTTAAGTCCATTATAATACCTTAAAGGTATCTCCTAAGAGATATAGTGCCAAAAAAGAAGAACTATTGATGCCTAAAACTCTTGATTCAGGGTTAACAACTTCCTATGGGAAGCTTTACAAGTGTGAGACTGAATTGTAGTTTGTAAATCAACCTTCAAGATTTTATAAGTCAAATATTCATTCAATTTAGGGGTGAAAATGGATATAATAAAGGAAATCAAATAACATTGAAAATAAATCTAAGGCAATGCACTGAGATTTAGAACATTAACCTATAATTGCATAAAATAGATTGAACCCTTAAACATTACATACCATAAAGGAGTATAAAGCATGAATTATAGTTTATAATTCAAGTAAAGATCAAAACTATAGAAGCAAGTAAAAGGAGTAACAAGAAAAGATAAATTTCCCACTCAAAATGACATAGAATACCATATCCTATTTGTTTTTAGGTGAGGAACATAATACATAAGGATTTAAGAGAACATATAAAATGTCTGAACACACCTTTGAAGGGAACCTATTGGTTAAAGAATGAGAAAATTACTAACTATTATTACTTTTGTTCTATTAAAAAATGTTGTGTAAAAAATAGCTCATACAAGCAAAATATTAACCAACCCCTTCCAAAAGTAATCAACCTAGAATATATAGGCGAGATGGCCTCTCATGGGATTGACACCTAGAGATCCCAACACTTGCACCCATGATGATGTTGTTGCAACTAAAATAGGTCCTTGAGCTCATGAGTGCAGATAATCTCTAGATCCTAAATATGGCACAACTACATCATTCTATTATGACCACTATGCTTTAGAGAAATGAAGTGATGCCACATGTCCATCTTCAGAGTTATACTTGTTATGTCATGATCCATTGGTATTGGTCCATTAAAAATTGATATATTATACTTTAAGCTAGGATTAAAGTATTTCAAAAGTTTTGATAATAAAACGGGACCCACACTCTCATCTAATGGTACTACTCCAAGCTCTAACAAGAGAACCTTTACCTTAAAAGAGTGTAGTGGTACCACATGTTGAGCTGGTACTTCTTCAAGGAAGTTGGGGACTTCTTTGGCAAGACTGAGAGTGGGTGTACCACATGTAAAGTAGATGCTCCTCTAGGAGAAGTTGGGCACTTCCTCACTAAAATGAGTGTGAGGACACCATGTGGAAGAAGTGGATAGAGGCTCATACTTACACAAAATTTTGAAAATGGACCCTAAGCAAGAAAGAAGCTAGAAGGAAGAACCACGGAAGGCACCAATCCAGCCTGAGACTTAGGGGGAACCAATTCAAAAGATAAAACATTGATTTTGATCCACAATTCCTAATGACTCATAGGGACATCCTCTTATGGATGAGAGAACCCAAAACTTTGGTACTCAAAAAAATCAAGGAAAATTTTCAAAATATGAAGGTATATGAACCTACAACCTCTAAAGGATCACCTATAAAAGTGCCCACTCTTCCTCCCTAGGATGGGATTTTTTAATTGAGATCCTTGAAGTCTTTAGCCACATCAATCATCCCCTTAAAAGAGATGCTTCCCAAGCCCTAAATAACTACTAGTGTTTGGAATTCAAGCTAGATGAATGGCTATAATATCTTTTCCACTTTGGAGACATTAGGTGATTGACTAAGAACTATGAATATGGTTTGGTCATTCTACTTTTGATCTAATAGTGTTTTGATCTGATCCTCTGAGAGGATGTTGTTATCTACTAAGAAAGGAGAGGTGACTCCCAACTAGATTATTTGTTCATTATATCCTCACCTATCTTATACCACCTACTCCAAGTTATCTAGGAATGCCTTGTATTTATTAGCTACCTTGTTTTAGCCTAAAAACTTGTTGACCTTTGTCATTGCTTACCTTTGGTTAACCACCCCTACTACCTATAGGGTCTCATCTGAGGCACTATAAATATTTTGGATGAGGCTCTATGCATCTAGGATCTTGGGGTAGATGAAGGAAATGACTTGGTCAATATATGTTGTCACCTAGGAGCTCAAACTTTATGAGTCTAAAATTAAAGTGAGCATTAGCTTCAGGTTCATGGTTATGACTTTGATCCTCTTCTAGTAACATTTTTATAGTTTTTAGATCATAAGGAGGATTTATAGGGCCTGTAGATGGGTGGAAAGATCATTCTTTAGCTTATTAATCTCCTGGTCCTTAACCAAGGATTTCTAATGCACCTTATGTTGTAATTATTGAAGATCCCAATTAGAATCATGGAGTTTTTGGTAGGTCTATGTCAACTTAGTCTCTCTCTCTTATAGCTTGGTTTAGGTGAAAGCTCACTGATTAGCCTTTGCTTGGAAGCTCTCATTAGAGACACAACTCTAAATGTCAACCTCACTTTATTGAGCTCAACATTTTTAGATTTACCCTCAACATTGAGGTCATTAATCGTAGCCTTCACCTTGGTGAGCTCAAACTTAGTCTTCTTGAGTTATTGGGTCACTTTAATATAGTCTATAGTAATAGAATTTTGCATTCAATGGGTTTAGCCTAGCTAAAATTAAGGATGATAGCTTGAATCATGTAGTCCCCTAACTACATTTGGTCTTGAGGCTTGACTACTTATGTGGTTATGTGAGAAATAATGAGAGATTTTTCTGTAGGGTCAAATAATGACCATATGTGAGGTATTACTAGTGCATTATCCTAATTCCCCCTCTTTGTCTCCATATAAACCTCCCAAACCCCTCTTTCCATGCATATCTACTACTCATACTGATCCAATGACTAAATGTTCTCCCCTATGAAGGGAAATTCCTAAGGAAGTGTGAAGGGGATGGTCACTTATTATTTTGAACCATCAGATTGCATTCTTCTAGAGGTGAGTGGATTTAGGGTGAGGGTGGAAGGAGAGAATGATGACATCCTATGAAGTGGGGTGGATGGTGATTGTACCACAATGGAAGATGTTGTGGATGATAAAGATGGAGGAGTTAGTAAAGGCATACAAGACGAGACCAATATCATGGAGGAAAAAAGGGTTGACTCAAAAATTGGATGGGTGGATGAGGAAGTGGAAAAAGAGGAAGAAGTGGAAAGGAGAGGATTTAAGAAGTGAATTTTCTTCTATAGGGGTGTTTCCAGAGGGCTAGGTACTAGTGCCTTAGGTTGCTTGGATTGGGATGAACCAGTTGTGAGGTACATGAAAGGATATTATTGTTGTCTTAGGGCCATGGTTCATAGGTACAATGGTAGTGGCCATGTCAAAGGATTAGGAACCTCCATGACTTTGGCCTCTTTTTCTAGAGGCACATTCATCATCTCCTCCCTAAGGGTATCTCCTTCTTCTTCATCATCTTCTCCCCCTATTATTATCTGAAGACAGGATTCTAATTTTTCTAGGCCCTCTTCCAAATGATTTTCATCCCAATTTTTTTTGAAGTTCTCATCCAAATCTACATTATTAAAATTTTCATGGGGCCTATCGATATCTTGCCTATATTTCACATAGGTAGCTATTTTCTCTTCACTCTAATCAATTTGGGTGAGTTATTTTCTTAGACCCTTTAATAATTTTTTAAAAGGGTCATACTTATGGACTACATCATAGAAAGATACCCATAGCTTGAGGGTGTCCAATGAGATCTGAGATATATATACATATAATTAGAGGTCATTATATGTAGGTGACTTCCTCTATTCAAGGTAAGATTGGGTCTAATGCTTGGGTGGGATACTGGTCTTCAAAGACGTTATGAACCTAACTAGATCATAGTTTCATCTATCATCAATTAGGTCTAGGCCAAGCTTTGTAAGTTTTTTCATGAGTACGCATCCCAATTACCTCTTTAACACTATTATTCCTCCTCTTATAAAGGGAGTGCCATATAGACCCCTTTTCTTCTTTCTCACTCTGTAGATGGAGTCAACGATGTTGAGTTGGTGAGCTAACTCTAGGGCCAGGGTCCTATTTGTCAACACACATGGGATATGGAAGGGCTCACCATTAAAGCCATGTTCTTGAATGAAAGTGAAATGGGTTCCTTATAACTAGTCAAATGAGAGCTTGATACCTATGAGCCACATCTACTTCTAGTGCATCATTATAGTAGTAATGTAATGTTCATTAAGGTCAATGAGAACTAGAGACAAAAAGAGCTCTAAGAACTTGTAATAGTCTCCTATGATATATAGGACATGGGTCCATACCATGATTAGGGTCATCATATTAAGGGAATTGTCCATCTTGATCAAATTGAGGATGAGCGACTGAGTGAAGAACTTGGAGTTGTAAAACAAAATGAGATGCAAGAAGAAATAGGTATACTAAAAGGTACCAAACATCAATAAATTTTCTACCTCATTACTAAAAAGATTTTATAAGGAATGAGCCCACTAAGATATATTATGGTAATGGATCCTAGAAAATACATCTTATATACCTCCCCCTTTTTCATTGAGGTTAACAAGAAGAGCACCCCTAAATGAAAGTCTGTGACATTGGCATCCATGTCCATCCCAAATATGAAATCCAGCATGGACAGGGTCTCCTTCAAGTATTGTGTGGGGAATTTTTCAAGGGGAATGGGTAGAGGAGGCATTTCTATGACCTTATTCTTGAGGAGAGAGATAAATAAGTGCACCTTCTCCTAGATTCAGAAGTCCCAAACATCTTGCAGGCTTTCCCTGGTAGAAATTTCATCTTTGGGGTGGCTTGGGAGTTAGATCATCTCCCTTGTGTTATATGCATTAATATATACCTTCAAATAGGCATTTCCCATAATTACATCAATACTAGCATCATACCTCTCTACAAATAGGGAAACAATCTCTAGGCATATATGAACAAAAGACACCATGAACTATGTAAGTGTGCAATCCCACATCCTACAACTAAATGAGTCAAACTCCTCCCTATGGACCCTTTTGAGAATTTGATCATGAGCACCCTCTCTCAAACTTTTGGGGTTTATAGCTAACTTAATATTGAAGATATCATCCATAAAATCCATGACCAATGCTTGGTCTCTACACTATCTTTTAGCTATCTTCTTGGTATTTGGTAGTTTATTCTTTGCTTAAGTAGGGGTAGAATCATAGGAATTTATCATCACATATTGAATAGGTAATTCTCCCTGACTAACCAACCCATGTATTCTCTATTTTATGGGATTATTCTTGCCACTTCTTGAGAAATATGTGGAAGGCTCTATCCTATAATTCTTCTTGAAAAACACTCTCTTTCTTATTGAAAGCACTGGAATAAAAATTTATACCCACTACTTCTCACAACTCTAGGCATGGCTCTCTATTCTTCTCAATCACTTAATTCTCTCAATAATCTTAATGCATCAAATGTTTGGCTTAGATGAGGCAAGGATATTTATACACCGCTACTACTAGGTGTGCTTGTTATGAAAATTTTGAAATGAAGCACCTCCCATAAATGTTGAGGGTGACATACACATTTGAGGATACACTCTCAAAATATTTATGATGATCCTTGTGGGGAATCATTCAATATAGGGTGTATAACATTGTTGATATGTAAGATGATAGATAGCCATGTTTCAAATAATGTTTTTGGAGATTTGGGAGGACTAGGGTGAGGACACATGATGACTAGACAATCCACTCATGCCAATGGCACTTATTCAATGAAATAATGGAAAGGGAAAAAATGAATGGAAATGAAATCATAAGAAAGGAAACACACAAGTAATTAATTAATGGTTCAATAATAATTCATTAGACCTAGGATTTAAACCTAGAGACTTAGTGCTTGAATATGATCAATGGGTCATGAAGCCTGGGTAATATGCTAAATTTGATTCCTTGTGGAGATGGCCATTTTGCATCATTAGTGATAATCAAGGAAATACTTTTGAGATATAAGATGAAGAGGGAAATACATTGGATATCCCCATTAATGGTATCAATCTAAATCATTTTAACTAACTTACCTACCTCCTTCTTGTACATAAGTAGTGGATTTTCCATTTAAGGTATCTCCTAGGAGATACATTTCAAAAAATCACAAGAGTGAACTTCTCCTTCAAGGAACAAGTGGAATTTTAATTACACATAAGGAAATTACCCACCAATCCTCTCCATGGCCTCCCACCTTTCTCTCCTCCCACACTAACCCTTGGTGAGTTTGGTGGATGGTATATTGGCCTCCTCTTTCCCAAGTTTTCTTTGTTATTTTTGGTTGGTCTTAACTCATATTATTACTTCCATGTGGCTATTTAACACCCATTATTTATGAAAATATTCTCATATCACCCAATAATAGTGCCAACTCAATACATGGGGACTTAACACTTATCCAAGGCAAGTTTCTTTTTTTCAAAATTTAATTCAAGCCATTAGTCAAGGGGAGTGGACTCCCATATTCTAATATCATTCTAAAGGTGGTTTCAGAGGTGGATGCATATCAATATCATTCTTTTCCTAAGGGACATGGGCATAATAAGGCATTGTAATTGTGCCATATCTGATATTCTAAAGACAAACTACACTCATGAGCTAGAGATCCCTAGTCACTTACAATGATCTCATCATGGGCCTATACAATCAAGGCTCTTTATTTTTGAAAAGGGTTAGATCTTAAATAATTATTTTGGACTATATCAGCTATTGTAATAGTTATTTTTGGAATAAAAGTAATAGCAGTTGTTTATTTCCATTTCACAACCTTAACAGGTCTCTTATGATGTAAGGTTTAATATTATATAATGTGCCATTTGGGCCTTTTTGTATGGTATTTTTCCACCCATATTGAAGAAGATATACTATTTTGTGTCAAATTGATTAATTTTTTTTTTCTATTGTATCTTTACTTTGCTTCTATATTATTAGTTCTTATCTATTGTTTTAAGGAGTAAAAGCAATTTTCATTTACATAAAAGGAAATACTAGGTGATATTTTGAAGGCCCTTATAATACCTTCAATGTATTTCCCAAGAGATACATTTAAAACATGAAAATTATTAGATTTCCCCTTCAAGGTATTTCCTAAGAGATACATTTCAAATAGGCACAAGAGTATGTTTCTCCTTTAAAGAACAAGTGTAATTTTCCTTTACATAGAAGGCACTACTAGGTGATATTTTAAAGTCCCTTGTAGTAACTTCAATGTTTCTACTAGGAGATACCTTTCAAACATGCACAAGAGTGTATTTCCCCTTCAATGTATCTCTTAGGAGATACATTTCAAATAGGCACAAGAGTGGATTTATCCTTCAAAGAATAAGTGGAATTTCCTTTACATGAAAGGCACTACTGGGTGATATTTTAAAGTCCCCTATAATACCTTCAATATATCTCCTACAAGATACCTTTAAAACATGCACAAGATTATATTTCCACTTCAAGGTATCTCTTAGCAGATACATTTCAAACAAGGACAAGAGTGGATTTTTCCTTCAAGGAACAAGTGTAATTTTCCTTTACATGGAAGGCACTATTGGATGATACTTTGAAGGCCCATGTAATAAATTCAAGGTATATCCTATTAGATACATTTAAAACATGCACAAGATTTTATTTCCCCTTCAAGTTATCTCTTAAGAGATACATTTCAAATAGGGACAAGAGTGGATTTCTCCTTCAAGGAACTAGTGCAATATTACTTTATATGAAAGGCACTACTAGGTAATATTTTGAAGGCCCTTGTAATAACTTCAAGATATCTCCTAGGAGATTCCTTTCAAACATGAAAAAGAGTATATTTACCCTTCAAGGTATCTCGTATGAGATACCTTTCAAATAGGCACAAGAGTGGATTTCTCCTTCAAGAAACAAGTGGAATTTTCCCTTAAAATAGAAGGCACTACTAGGTGATATTTTGAAGGCCCCTATAATACCTTCAATGTCTCTCCTAGGATATACCTTTCAAACATGCACAAGAGTGGGTTTTTCCTTCAAATTATCTCTTAGGAAATACATTTTAAACAAACACATGAGTGGATTTCTCCAAGGAAAAAGTAGAATTTTCCTTTACATGGAAGGTACTACTAGATGATATTTTGAAGGCCCTTCTAATAATTTCAATGTATATCCTAGTAGATACATTTCAAACATGAACAATAGCAGATTTCCCCTTTAAGGTATCTTTTAGGAGATATATTTCAACTAGGGACAAGAGTGGATTTCTCCTTTATGGAACAAGTTCAATTTTCCTTTACATGGAAGGCACTACTAGGTGATATTTTGAAGGCCCTTGTAATACCTTCAAGGTATATCTTAGGAGATACCTTTGAAACATGCACAAGATTGGATTTATACTGCAAGGTATCTCTTAGGATATACCTTCAAAAGAGGCACAAGAGTGTATTTCTCATTTAAGAAATAAGTGAAATTTTCTTTACATGAAAGGCACTACTAGGTTAAATTTTGGAAGGCCCATATCGTACCTTTAATGTATCTCCTAAGAGATACCTTTGAGACATACACAAGAGTGGATTTCCCCTTCAAGGTATCTCCTAGGAAATACATTTCAAATAGGGACAAGAGTGTATTTTTCTTTAAGGAACAAATGAAATTTTCCTTTACATGGAAGGCACTACTAGGTGATATTCTAAAGGCCCTTGTAATACCTTCAATGTATCTCCCAAGAGATATCTATCAAATATGCACAAGTGTAAATTTCCCCTTTAATGTATCTCTTATGAGATACCTTTCAAATAAGCACAAGAGTGGATTTCTCATTCAAGGAACAAGTGGAATTTTCATTTACATGAAAGGCACTATTGGGTGATATTTTGAAGGCCCTTATAATAACTTCAAGGTATCTCCTAGGAGATACCATTCAAACATGCACAAGAGTGGATTTCCCTTTCAAGGTATCTCCTAGGAGATACCTTTCAAATAGGAACAAGAGTGGATTTACCCTTCAAGGTATAAGAATTAAAAGGCATCATCTGATGGCTCACTATAAATTAAAGGTCACCATGTGGTGAGAAAAAAATGAGTCATCATGTAAATCTACATTTTGAGAATCTATGAGGCAATCAAAAGGTGCCACATGTTTAGATTTTGAGCCAACTAGGTAGCTTAGTCATATTTAGGCCACACGAGTACTTAGTTGTATCTAAGGTGGTAGCCACATGTCAAAATGAGGAAATGTTTAGATTTAAAGCTAAAATTGATGGTAAATCAAATTTAAATTAAAGCTAAATTGAATTCTAGTGTAATTAATTACTAAAAGTAATAGTTCAAAGTTTGACAAGCTTACCATTAATACAACATGAACCAGGATTATTAGTATTGTATTAATCAAACTTACCAAAAAGGACATATGTGCATTCATACCACATTAAGATAATATATGATCTCATAAATCAAAATTCAAAAGCCATGGCTGAAGCAAGAACATCTATAAATTCCAAGTCAGAATAGTTCCCATTTCTTTATTCATATATGACAAACACAATCTTTTGAGACACCATTTTTAATACCATTACATTGGCCATAGATGATAAACACTATAATGACTTATTATACTATGTGGAGAGGTTTCCTCCCCAAATGTCTACCTTCCAAAGGCTAACTCCATCTCAACCATTTACTCCATCAATAGAGCCCCCAAGTGGTTATTCAAACAAGACATGGATTAAGTAGATGCAATTGGCCACAAATATATACAAACAAAGTTATTTATATTTAACACCTTATATATATATATATATATATATATATATGGTGTTAAATATATATAAGACTTTTATAATAAATTAGGTGCTTTATATATACACAAATTCTATATTGACTATAGTTTTGCTTCAAAGTTTGAAAGTTTATCTCTAAATACTAGTGACTTAGCTTTGAAGACTAGAAGCTATGCTCTGAAGATTTATAGCTATGATCATGAATGGGAAGAATCCACCTTCATCATTGAGAATCAAGACAATGCCATTAGACCAAAAATGATACAATCCATAATTTGATGTGATGGTGTTTTCAAAATATCTCCTCCAATAGATTTGATGTGACGATATTTTCAAAAAATATCCTCCAATATTTTTGATGTGATGATGTTTCCAAATGGTCATTTTAAAAAATATTGATGTAACTATGTTTTAAATATAGGGTATTTCAAAAATATTTGGTATGATGCATAATTAATTATAATTATTACTCCCAGTACTACCTATAATGCCTTGTGTGACACGTCATTACTACTTAACCAGATAAATCACCTTCCCATTATATCTCACATGCATAAAAGAGATAACCATAACTGCCACCATCATTCTTGTCACAATGACATCATATAAACTACTTTGCTATTCATTTTTGCATTATCATTACCAGTAATTACTGTCATATCTCTAATTATCTTGCATTTTTGCATTATCTTGCATTTTTACATTATCTTGTTTCCCCTATTCCCTATGTGAATTTGAGATTTATGTTTTCATAATATAGTAATATATGTAATTAAATAGTGCTTGCTTTGAAGATGGGTGGGAGAAATAAAACAAGTGAACCTGAATCCTCCAATGTATTGTTGCAAGATGAAGCATCTAGAGATGTTTTTGAAATAGCAGGTTGGTTGAATTTCTTAAAAATGTTTTAAGGATTCCATGAAGAAATTATGCAATAATTCTATGATAATTTTGATGAATATCATGTTATTATCAAAGGAAAGAACATTCCAATAAATCCCTTTGTAATTAGTGCTCTATTTGGGCCTCTTGAGGATGGAGTAGTTGGAATTGAAAAGATCAGTTTTTCTAACCTGATTTATATGTTTGTTAAAGGAAATGAGCCACACCCTAGACTGGGTAAGGGACTTATAAGAGGAAGTATTGCTCAACCTTGGAAAAATGTTTTTTTTTTGGATAATGAAATATATCTCTTGTGATGGTCAGTTTAAAATAATGGGTGGATATTTTATGAGACTCCTTCACTTGAGGAAAGGAGTTGTTCAAGAAGAATATAAGATCAACCTTCCCTCTTTCTTTCATAATGCTCTAATTAATGCTCCTCAAAAGATAAAATGAGGTACTGGGTCTACCCACCATCAAGGTCTAGTTATACTCATTTGTCAACATTATTTTCTTAGTAAACCAAGGGGTGAAAAGGCTTGCTCCTCTTTCCTCTAAAATATTTCTCTAGTTCTTGCCAAAAAAACACCATGCCCTGCCTCTCTTCCTTTCACTACAATCAAGATTAAAGAAACCAAATTTTAAATTATAGTATGGATATCTCTCCTAATATTGGTTTCAAAGATACTACATTAGAGATCAAAGTGACAAATGAGACTTTCTTCAGACACCCCTCATTCTCCTCCAACTAAAATCCAGTTCATTACCAACTTATCTTGTAGGAAGAAGAATAAGAAGTTATATTTGCAGAGAGAACCCTAGTAGAAAAAGGTGTACCTCAAGAAGTAGAGAATCCTATGCCCTTTATTGCTAATAAGGGTAAGGCACCCTTGATTGAAGAAGATCTATCTTTTCCACATTCTATCAATGAAGAAAAATAATTGCAACATGCCATGGATTTATCACACCATGAGGAAACAATCAGACTAAAAAAATAGAGTTTGATGTTCTCCATTGAAATTTGAAAGGTAAGGACTTGATGATTTCTAATTTGAAACAAAGGTGGGAAGAATCTATTACTAGAGTTATTGAATAAGAAATAATTATTCAAAAAATACAAGCTAAACAGACTAGGGTCTGCAATGTAATGTTTTCACATACCCAAGAATTGAGTAATTTGTAGAATTATCTTGCTGTTAAGGACACTCAGATTACTAAGTTTCAAAATGCCAATGTTGATAATCAGAATATAATTAATAATCTGAGATAAAGTATTCATGATAGAAATATAATGCTTGCCTAACATACTAATAGAATAATATATCTCACCACTTATAATTCTAAGTTACAAGCCTCTATTAGGGCTATGCAAAGAGAAACATGAGAGATTATAGTTTAGATAGAGGGTCTAACAAGAGTTGTTCCCTCTTTGCCTATTCTATTACATGAAATAATCTCAGTCTGGCATATCACTTAGAATAAAATTCAAAAATTGAAGGATGAAAATGGAAAACTTAAGGAGGAATTTCATAAGCAATTTGAAAAATCCCAACTATAATTACAAAAAGCATAAGCTTTTATCCAACACATTTGTGTTATTTCTAAGAAACTATTAGCATGTAGGCAACCTTCATCATTTTATGTTCTTTTCCTACATGAGTAGTTATATAAATGGTAGATTCAATTAATTTTACTTGATTTTTCACATATCATTGAATATGAGCATGTATTTATAGACATTTTTCCAAAGAGCACTGAAGAAAGATAGGATGCCATTTGTGAGTTCTATACTTTCAATTTGTTGTTAGGAAATCAATCTGGTCTTCTAATAAATTTATTTGTTGGAGAGACACAATTGCATGCCTTTATCTCTACTCTAAGGAACCAAATGGCATGGCAATATTCCAATAATATATTTATAGAACTACAAATCAACATTGGATTATGCATGAGACAACAATTTCTAAAAGTAAAGAAACTTATTTCTTATTTTCAACCACTGTATCATATACATATGAAGAACAAGTATCATGAACTATTGAGTTCTAATATTGATACTTTTAAAGGTTTTATAAACCACCATTAAGCCAATGATTTCAATGTAAGTCTTTATAGGTGGGAGACATTACCTATTGAGTTAGAGCATAGGGAAGTCCTCAGGCCCACAAATATTAAATGGAGTCTAAGAAGACCCAAAGCAGTTTGCCAGATAATCACTCAACACTTAGAGGAAAGAGGTTTAGATGTCTATATTGGGATGAGGTTTAGAACTCCTATCATTTTTGTGTCCTCTATCTCCATGGCAGTGTTGGAATTCTCAAGTAAAATTTAAATTTGAATCCTAGGTGCATATAGTTGTTAGAGATATTGGATTATTTCCAAGGGGTCACCATGACTAGGGCCATCATTTTGAAGTTTATGATTTGAGTCAGAGGTTTGAATTAAGAAATCTAGATTAAGGATCAGTCATCCCACTTTTTTATGAGAGGACTTGCAAAAGGTAAAGTGTGGGGTAGAAATGATGAGCATTTCATTTAGCTCATCATAGTTATATAAATGTCCATAAAGTATTGCATTTGGTTATATATTGTATTGCATTTAATATTTAAAGTATAATCTAAGAAAGATATGAATGTAATTTATTCCTTATTTGTATGTAATTTATTACCAATTATTTACCTTGTTATTATGTCTAACTTGGATGAATATCATAGTTTTGATTATAGTAACACATCTCATGGATGGGGTAATTTTGAGTAGAGGAACACAACCCAAGGATGGGGTAGTTTTGAGTATAACAAAAGTTCCTAATGATGGGGTAATTTTGAGAAGGCAACACATAGTTTTCGTAACTCCTTTAGCTACAATTTTGAGGATTCGATAAGCGAGCTTTGAATATTGAACACTCTAAAGACACTCCAAAGATGCTCTGAAATTGATTTGAAGATGCTTTAGGTGTGCTTATAAGACATACACAAGATGATTCAAAGAAGTATAAGAATAATTTAAAGACCTATACAAGATGATTCAAATACTTGTATTAGATACTCCAAAGATATATATGTGTGTTTATTGTGCAGAATAATTACCCAATGATTACTAAATTCACTAGTCTGATTAAACATTAATTGTCAACCCAGAGTACGTAAACTTTTCAAAAGTGTCAACACTATATAAGCATTATTGATTCAAAAGTTAACTTGCTTTTCTAGTTGTATTATAATTAATTTATGTTGAATTTACTATATAGATAGATTATGGAACTACTATGATAAAATTATAGAACTATTCCACACTTATGTACCACACATGCATCACACTTATATAATCAAACTTAATAGTAACATTAAATTACACAACACACTAATAATTAAAGAGGGTTAGGATCTTCAGATCAGCTCATTTTGAGAGGACCCTTGCTCATTCATAACTAAACTCTAATCCCTCTCTGAGAAAATCCACAAACTTATTATAAAGTCAACTTTATTATTACTCAATTTTGAATACAAATGATATAGTTCAAAAAATCTGCTATTATCTCCTCAAAATTATCTAACTCCTAGTC
The DNA here is from genome assembly GCA_037957365.1 of Torreya grandis. Lineage (NCBI taxonomy): Eukaryota > Viridiplantae > Streptophyta > Pinopsida > Cupressales > Taxaceae > Torreya > Torreya grandis. Next base: position 4,317,207 of record JARHVA010000361.1, on the reverse strand, counting down.
TAATATAGGTTCTACCTTTAAATAAAAAAGGTAGTTTATTGACTCTTAACAAAAAACACAAAACTCTGAAAAAATATAAATACTTTAAAACTACCCCAATCAACCTTCAAGTGGTTAATAATCGAAGTTACTTGTTTTAGGTTTGACTGGGTTAGAGACAAGGCATACTATTTTGTTGTTTTATTTTATTTTATGGAAGCACATCCAATGTCTCTTTGCATGTAGGGAATTTATACAAAAACTATGATTCTTCCCAATCATTCATTTGGTTTCTCAAGATAGTTGGATGTGTCTACAAGATCTCCTCAATAATGACTCTGCTTTGCATAGTGGCTACATGCACTCTACAGTAGCTATAGGTAATCTATAGGTGAAACCTTTAGTTTCTATGGGCATTTTTTAGTGGCTACAAGAAACGGGTAGGTGAAACCTATAGTTGTTATAGGAACTCTATAGTGGCTATGAGTAACCTGTAGGTGAAGCCTATAATTGCTATGGGTAGCTTGTATTAGCTATGGCTTAACAATATTCTACAACTTTACATGACCCTTCAAATGATTTTTGTATAAAGTCACACCAATATAATTCAATCAAGGAAAATCATCAATAATTCATAACAACACACACACACACACACACACACACAAGCACACGCACACGAACACGCACACGCACATGCACACGCACATGCACACGCACACACGCACATGCACATGCACACACACACGCACACACACACGCACATGCACATGCACACACATGCACACATACAAATGAACATATAAAATCATAACTTTATTCATTCATTTACATTAGTGACAGAAAGTTATGGGATTTACATAGAAAAAGACATAGACTAAGCATGGATGAGGCTATAAAATTAAGAAATTAGTGGCCTCATCACTCCCCATAACTTAGCCTCTTACTTGACCTTGAGCAATCCTTGGTAGCATTCTAAAACCACAAAATTTTCTAAAGTCTAGGGGTTTAGGACAGCCTAACCCTTCCAAGATATAAATTTTTTTAGCATTCTCAATGTATTCCCATCTTTTCTTCTTAGCCTTTTTGTCAGTTGGAACATTTCCTTCCCAATTACGTATTGATAACCAAAGTATAGGGGGTTGAAACATCAATCCCAACTATTGTACTCTCCACTTCCTGACAATTTCAATATACAAGTATACTCTATGGGTGGCCTCCCTATGATTTTGATGGGAGTATGGTTCCTTCCTTTTGAAGGGATTTGAGAGTCCTTCCCATCTATGAGAGCATGAAATATAAATTTTCCTTCCATCTCCTTCCATGAGACTCAAATAGTGGTTATAAACTTCCACCTATTTTATAACAGCCCATTCATGTAAGGTATTTATGCTCATAAATGAGATCCATTCTTCTACTACAACATCTAAATCTTTGGATTCATTCCTAATTGCTAGGGTGGCTTCTTTCTCCTTTCCTTGATATTCTTCCATTTTTCTTCTTCTTTCAATTTCAATCAAAACATATGAAGAAAATGCATTTAAAGGACATCCACTAAATAAATATTGGGATTCCATTTTGTATCACTAGGAAAAACATATTGGTGATGTAGAATTCACTTAACTAGGATTGAAGATTAAGATCAACATGTCTATACTCATTAAAGAAAGACCTTGGGTCATAGACCATATAAAACTAATCATTATAAATCCTATCATACCAAAATTTCAGCCATTTTTCTTCCAAGTATATAGAATACACTCTAGAAGGGGGTCTGCACTCCATCAATAGCTTAGTAGTTTCATATAATTTGCCAATTTTTTCCTTCAGATATCTTATCCTATTTTTAGAAAATTATAGAAAAAATTTAATTCATTATGTTATTCTTTTAATTCAACATATCATTTAAATATATGCACCAATTCCTTATGGGAGGCTTCATTATTATTGAATTTTCCCTTCAATAAAATCAAAAGATCATCAATCTCTATCGGAGTGGTGGTTGATAAATCCACATCAATAAATTCTTCTATAGTGGGTATTGGTGTAGTGGGTAATGGAGGAGGAAATCCTTGATAGAAGGGTACAAAAGCTAGAGCATACTCTGCTATAGGGGCTTCTGTGGCCAAGGTGGATGAGGATGCTATAGGTTCCTCCACTCTCTTCTCTTTGTCCCTAGAGGGTTCTACAAACTCTATTTCTCCTATAAGCATTTTAATTCTTCATTTTTATTTTAGTTCTATTATCTCATTTTTGAGTTTATATATTTCCTCCATATCTTGTTCCAATGTTTGGAACTCTTGATCATGAGAAAAAAATTTGTTCTCTTACTTTTTCAATAACTTCTTCTTCAACCAATTCTTCTTCTCTTACATGTTGCTCTACCTCTCTCAATTATTTTATGTGTATCTAATGTTTCTGAGAAGATCAATGTCCTCCTTAGTGAATCTAGATGGGAGAGGTGACCATTTTCCTTATTTTGCCTTAGTAGCTCCTTCATCAGTAGACCATTCTTCTATTTTAAATCCATGAAGAATTTTCTTAAGCCTAGGCTCTTTCCTTAGTTCTTCATCATCACCAATGGCTATGGTTAAGGAGGCTATAGTGGTCTTTTGTTTATTCATAATTTGAGATCTCTTAAGAGGAGGTCTCCTTCTTTTTGACACTATAGGTTTCTTCCCCTTGGTTTTCATTTCCTTGTAGCAGGGGTGACTGATGGAGTTTGTGTTTATTTTGCATCAATTGACAGGAGAAATTCTTCTTGTCCAATAAAATATAGTGTGGAGGAATCAACCTAAGGTGAGAACATAATGGGAGAAGGTGCATGCTATTTTGTGCTTTCCTCCTCTATATTAGAAGGAGATAAGACTAGTCTTCTCTTCTTATTTCCCATAGTAGTCTCACATAGACCTTCATTGGCTACAAGTTGACTAGAAGCACTGGTACCCTCAACATCTTCTTGAATAGTTTGTTAGGGTTGTTCCTCAAAGTATTCCCTTTCATTAGTGCCTTATTTTTTCTAGGGTGTAATATTTTTTAGCGCCAAAAATTGCTCCAAAGTGAGGTCAGGTCTGACATAAGTTATTCCTTGTTTAATTATGAAAAATATGAGGTAGTGGTGAGATAGGGATATTTTAGTGCCCTTTTGATATTCTTTAGACATTATTTTCAAGATATTCCATAAGAAATTGGGAACATTAATGACTCTATTATGTCTTAAATGATTTAAAAATTTGAACTAGAGAGTATAAATGAGGAAATACCTCCCCTCACAGGTCATGTACCTGATAATATATGATGTTATCTCTCTCCATTCTACAAGTAGATTAAGTATTGCCATACCTCCTTTTTTTGATACCAATCTTTCATTTGCCTAGTAAAACTACTGCCTAGCCTCTTGGCCATTGGGTATATCTTACCAATTTTCCCCCATGCTTGGTAGCCCAGTTACTTGACTCACTAAGGTCTCAATAACTATAAATGTGATACCACATATAGTGGCTTGGTTTCCATCAAAAGAACCTAAAAATTCCCTGGTATGAGGCTCTAAAAAATGTTGCTACCATTCAAAATAGGTAGTCTAACCAACTCTGTGGAAGACATCCCAAATGGCTTGGTCTCCCCATAAGTGTTTGTGGTCTAAGGGATCTCTCTACACAACTGACCCTCCCATTTTAAATTCTCTATTAGTACCTTTAACCAATAGTCATTTTCACACTTTTTAAACTTATGGAAATCTACCTATAGTAGGTTTGTTCTAAAATGGCAAATATGGGGTTCGCAGGTTGTAGGGTTTGGCTCAATAATAATGGATATGAGGTTACAGGTTGAAAATTATGGCATTTCAAGGGTTTCCATGGCATGTGAGGTTTAATCCATAGCATTCTCCCCCCACTTAAGCTGTCACATATCTTCAGGTGATGTGGACTGAGTAGGAATTATGAGATAAGATGGGTCATCATAACTAATAAAAGTGTAGTTTTAGAGGTGATGTGATATATTTTTTGAATGAATGACTAAAGTCATAATTAAATATGCTTTATTAATACCATATTTGATATATTATAATAATGAATGATATTTTCAATTATTAAAGATATAGTGTACCTTTTAATAATGGTATTCTAGATGTAACACCTAAGAAGTCACATGTGTGTTGGCATGTAAATATTTGCATGTGAATGATTAACAACACAATGGTTGGGTTGGTAGTTATAACTAGAGTGAAGTGGACCCTTTATGAAGTGATTGGGAGATCACCAATGGTTAGGCATTAATGATCCTTATATCTCATGTGCATGTGATGTAGGATAGTCTACATGGAACAAGGGTCTAAGACTTGGAGGATAAATTATTAATATCATACCATAAGTTGTAAAATGAAAAGCTAAGTGATCTAAGTAATGGATTAGAAGATCCTGAGCAGGTAGCTAAGGGCATTATTACCTAGTGACCTTCATTTATATGGATTAGCTAACAAGAGTATAGATACTATTTATGCTTTAGAGGTTTTGTGCCTTGGGGGATTAGCTATAGTAATTAGTAGGGTCTTCAACATGGAACCTATGTGCCAAATAAATCTAAGTTCTCACTGGTCAACACAGTGAGATGATCTTCATAAAATGACCAGAAATAAAAATGAATCATGAGTGTCCCTATAGGCAAAAATTCTAGTCTACAACATTTCCACGTGGAAAGGGAAGTTGTATTCTTTGTTGTGGCTCTATAAATTGGTATTTAAGGGTTGTTTTAGGTAATATATATGACATTTTCTTCCCTAATCTTCTTTCATTCTTCCATGAGATTGTCTGATGACTTTCATGCAATGCCCAAAAGCTAATAGCTAAGCCATCAATGGGAGATGTAGGAGGATCTATCTTGTATGCTCTATAAAAAGGTGAGAATAGGCATAAGGGGGTAACTAAAATAGCTAAAAAAGTACATGTAGCAAGTTTCAAAGTGATGGCCAACTATGTAGAAGGTGCCTGTATTAGCTAAAAAAATGTCCATAGAAACTAGAGAAAACCTATGTGAGTAGTTGGGATTTGAGGGATTGCCTTCTCTCTACTTATTTCTTCATGTTCCCTTATTTATTTATTTTGGTTGTTATCCCTAAGTAACCAACAAACTATGTTTATACTTAGGTCCTTTTTATAGATCTAGGTAGCTAGTAAGCTGGTTTTCTACTTAGAAGCTGCCAATAATGTCCAAAAATGGCTTTTCATTATTAGATTTTTTTTTTACTCTAACTGCTATTTATAATAGAATATTTATTTGGGGCCCTAGCTAAGTCACCTAGAAATATGACTTGTCAAGGAATAGGTGAAGATCTCATTCATCATATCAGAGGAGGGCAAGGATGTGATCCTCTCCTTCTTTAGCTAAGTGTGGGCTGGTGCTCTCATTGTCTAGTGAGGCAATATTTCTATTTAGAACATCATTATATCCATCTTTTAACTACTAGTGTATGTGACTAATAAATTCTTTTTGAATAAGTGGATTTTTTTACAACTTGAGTCTGTGGTCATTGACTAGTAGACAGAATCTCACTAGATCAATGGTTTGGAGTTGAACTGCTCCATTGTCAAAAACATGCTTAATCTCAAAAGGACCAAACCATCTAATATGGAGTTTACCCTTGTGTTCCTTGTATTTGGAGTAAAAAAAGGGCCCAATCTCTGGTATGGAATTGCCTAGTCTTAATTTTCCTATCATACCATTCAATCTATTACTATTATACAAGTTCTATAATCTATAATGTATGTTATCTATATTCATCTAAGGTATTCAACTGTAGAAGTCTTGCTTTTTGGGCTTTAGATATATCCATCCCAAGTTTTAGTGTTGTCCATAAGTTTTTGTGCTCAAATTTGATGGGAAAGATAGGTTTATTTCTATAGACCAACTCATATGGAGTGAAGCCTATAGTGGTCTTATATGTGATTCTATAAGCCCATACAACTTTAGGAAGCCTAACCTCCTAATCTTTATCAGACAGACTAACAGTCTTTGTCAAAATATTTTCTAACTTCCCATTGGTGACTTCCACCTATCCAGTAGACTATGAATGATATGGATTTGATATATTATGCCTAATCTCATATTGTTGGACTAAGACAATAATTAAATTAATAGTGAATTAGGGTCCCTAATTAGTGACTATTTCACATGGCACACCATATCTAGTAAATATTTCTTCATAGAGAAAATTTTCCACCTTCTTATCCCTAGTGTGTGTAAGAGCCCTGACTTCCACCAATTTAGTGACATAGTCAATACATACAAGGATATACTCTTTGTTGTTGGATTTTGGATCAAAATGTTCTACAAATTCTAGGCCTCACTTTTCAAATGGTTCAAGCACCATCTAGGGCTGAAAAAGCATTTCATCTGAACATGTTAGTCTCCCCATATGTTGATATTTGTCACAATGAGTAGTATATCTTATTTCATCTTTATAGAGTGAGGGCCAATAATATCCTATATTCAAAATTTTGACTATTGTATGTTTGGATACAAAGTTCCCTCTATAGAGTTCATCATGGTAGGCTTTAAAGATATTTGGACCTTCATCTTCTCTAAGACATCTTTTGATGATAGAGTTAGGCCTAGTATAGAAAAGGAATCTAGAAAACCATGAATATCTAACACTTTTATGAATCAAATCTCTCCTTTATTTGGGGAGGAAGTGTTGTGAAAGTAACCTTGGCACAAGGTAATTAGTAATATCAGCATACTAGGGTGTGGTAAGGGTGAGAGAGATTAGGTGCTCATCTAGAAATGATTCATCCACTATGGTATCCTCTTTAGGGGTTTATAGGCATGATAAAAAGTTAGCCACTACATTATCCTTGCCAGGCTTATGTATAATGGTGGTATAAAATTCTTGTAATAAGAGTAACCATCTTAGCACTCTGCCTAGAATAGTTGGTTTATTCATAAGGTATTGAATGGCTACATGGTCTATATGAATAAAGACCTAATATCCTATGATTTAGTGATGGAAAATTTTGATAACATAGACTACTATCAAGAACTCTTTTTTAGTAATTATGTAATTTAATTTTGTTGCCTATAGGTTTTTACTTATAAAATAAATGGCATAATTGAGTGTTTCCTATTTTTGGCCAAACATAGCTCTGACGGATGTATCTAAAACATCTATGTGAATTTGGAAGGGAAGCTTCCAATCAAGACCATGCAGAATAAGGGTGGCGGTCAATAATTCCTTTAATTGTTTGAAGGTTGTATCATAAGCAGGAGTTTAGAGAAAATTAGTATTTTTAGCTAGAAGGGTAAATAATGGTGTTGTTACTTTACTATAATTATTGATGAATCTCTTATAGTAACCAGTATGTCCTAAAAAACTCTTAACATCTTTATATTTTTTAGGAACAAGCATATTTTTTATGATGCTAATTTTTGCATGATCAACATTAATTCTTATAGTAGATACATGGTGTCCAAAGACAATACTTTTTGTCATAAGCATGTATCATTTCTTGTGGCTGAGAAATAGATGGTGCTCTTAATAGTGTTCTATCACTTTTTCTATGTTTTTGAGGCATTTATCAAATGTCTCTCTATAAACAGTAAAGTCATCCATATAGATTTATACACATTCATTGGCCATATCTATAAAGATACTCAGGATAACCCTCTAAAATGTGGTTGGAGCATTACATAGCCCAAAGGGTAATACAACATAAGCATAAGTACCCTAAATACAAGTAAATGTGGTATTTTAATAGTCGTAAAGAGCAATTCTAATCTAGTTGTAACCATTGAAGCTATAAAAAAAGGCAAAATATTTATTTCCTACTAATGTGTCCAACACTTGGTCAATGAAGGGTAGTGAAAAGTGATCCTTCCTGGTTGTTGTGTTGAGTTCCCTGTAATTGATGCATACACACCATTTTCCATTTCTCTTTGGTATAATTACCAAAGGTGACACCCATCTGTTATTAGAGATATTATATATAAATCTAGTAGTCAAAAGTTATTGTAATTTCTTTTTGACTATTTCTCAAAGAGCTGGATTCATCTTACATTGTGGTTGTTTGATTGGTTGTCACTTTTATTTGATGTAAATATGATGTGTGCATATTTTTGCACTGATTCATTACATATCCTTATAATCCCAAGAAAAAGTACATTGGTTGACATGTAACATGCTGACTAGGTGCTTTTCCTCATTTAACTCCAACTTGCTATTAATAAGTAATGTTTTCCCTGGAGAGAATTCAATTTATTGTGAGAGTGCTTTCATTATTTCCATATTGCTAATGGATCTGGTTTGGTTGTAGCTGAGGCAATAGTTGATGGAATGTTTTTTGTATAGATGCATTAGAATTATCTAATTCCTAGAAGCTATAAAATGGGCACTCAACACATTGTAAGTGGTTGAGATCTATAGGAGTTTGGTAATTATGCTGAAGAACATTAGAGATAATGGTATTTTCCTCCTGATTAGTCAATGTACATGCATGGTCTATGGTAAATATAGGAATCAAGGAAGGTTGATTAGCCTCATCTTCTTTAACCCATAATGTAGGGTTTGGTGTAAAAACTGACTGTGCTAGGGGATAAAGAACCAACTAGTTAGTGTGGTAGCCATTAGATATCATCATGTTACCTATTTTATAGCTAATGAATGCATTAGTTGTGGCAAGCCAAGGTCATCCTAAGATAAGGGGGTATCCATCCAAATTAGACTTAAGTTTTAGCATAATGAAATATATAGGGTACTCTCAAGAATCTACAATGATGATAAGATATTCAATGATTCCCTCTAGTCTGACTATAGACCTGTCAGCCATTTACAATAGTGTAGATGTGGGATGAATATTATTCAACTATAATTTATGCATAGTTTTAGTTGTCATTATATTTATTATAGCCCCCAAGTTGATCAATATTTTAGAGAATTGCTAATCATGGATCTAGACTATTACTATCAAGTATTCAAGATTTGAATACTTCCTTGGTAGAGTGTTTCCCAGCATGATGTTTGCTAGCTGGCCAATCACATGCATAATATTGGGATATTTTCTCTTCCTTCCTATTTTCTATAAATAGAGGTCTCTAATAGCTTTAGAATATATGGGTACATCTTTGATAGCCTAGAATAAAGGTATTTTGATGTAAAGGTTCTTAAGTTATCCCATGAAATCAAACTCAGGTTCAACTGTATGGCATTGAAGGCTAAGACATTCTAGAAATGGGGGGGAGCAGGGGCGAGAGGGGTGTGTTATTTCATCAACAACTTTATTTTCTAGTTTAGAGAGTTCTTGAGGTGATGGAGGTACATTAGTATATTCTTTTGGGGTTTCATCATCTAACTCCTTTATTATGGGTAGTGCTGGGGGTGGTAAAACTTTATCTGAATAGAGGTGAACTTCATTAATGTTCATTATGTATGCCAAGTACTAAACAATCTTAGTAATGAATGTGGATTGCACTAGATTATTTGAAGGATTCTCTCTTGGAGATATTCCCCATGGTTGGTCTGGTCTCCAAGGCTATTGCCACTGATTTGTGAAGGGTGGGCCTTGGGGTAGTTTCCAAGCTTGTGTCCAAGATGGAGATACATTTTTTAGAGGCTACCAACAGGTGGTGTGTTAGCTTGCTTGAGGTGGATGCCAACTAGAATTAAGAGGTGGAATATTCATCTAATGACTAGTCCAATTAGGAGTAACATTTACAAATTGTGAATTAAAGGAGGTAAAATTTAAAAAATATGGATTTTTTCCCATACCTTGATAAAATGGTCTTTATGCCTTTCTTTGTGAAACATAGAAAACCTAGTCACTATCCCCTCCTACAACATGTAGCTCTATTGTTTCCTATTTTTCTATTGTGATGTAAGCTACTTTAACTCAAACTTCATGACATCTACAATCAGACTTTTTATTCCTACAATATGGATAGTAAATGGTCAAGACTTGATCCAAAGCCACTTGACTTTTCTTGAGCATAGTCTATCTAGTTGGGTTTCCAAATGGTTATTTATATTATGTTTCATATACTATAATAGGTTACTAACCTCAATTTTTGATAGGTCATTTATAGTTTCTAATGGAAGCTTAGTGATCCTAACTTTATTTATGACAAATATAGAATAATTCTTTTTCAACTCTTTGATATCTGAGAATGGTAGGTGAGAAACATCTACTCCACTCATTAGGTCCAAGGCTTCCAAACAATTTTCTTTGACTCCTTTTAGGAAGATGAGTTTCAAAGGTTCTTCTCCAAGTGCACTTTGCTTGAATTTTTGTACATTGAACATGAACTATTCAACATAATCCTCCAAGGATTCATCCTCCTCCTAAGTCATCTTGAAGATGTCACTTCTATAACTTCTTCCTCTTCCATATTCCTGATACTTGGCCAAAAAATTCTTTTTCATGTCCTCCCAAGTACAGACTAAATTATTACCTTGTCCCATAAACTAGTGAAGTATTGAGTCTTTGAGAGTAGTTAAACAAGTTTCAATTTTTATGCATCCTACCTATAGTCATAGCTTTTATAGAGGATATCAAATTTGAACAAGAATGTGTCTAGGTCTTCTGATATTGTTCCTCTAAAATTGGGCAAGGCTAAGCACAAAATGTTGTTCATTTATGTTACACCCATTGTATTTAGAATAGAAAATTCAAAAGTAACTATGTCTATAGTCCCATTGTCCTCCATAAAGTCTACTTCTCTACTCATGATGGATCTTTTTGTCATATGGATACCAAAATTACTCAAGATCTCATCCACAAACTCTATCTCAATCCCTTGGTCAACATAACAATAAATGTTTATGTATTGATCCTCAATATTTTTACTAGATGAAGGGTCTAAATATTCTCTTGAGCTTCCTTTAATTTGATCAAGAAAGCCTTGCTAAAATGTTATAAATATGTTACTTTCCAGAGTGTCCAGTTTGTGTAGTTCCTCTCTTTATTTTTTTCTTAACAACTTAGCTAATGCTTCTTCTACTTCTATTTCCTTCCTCAGAGCCAATAATTCTTCTTTTACAAGCTACCTCATTTGGTTTGTCCTATTCTCTTCTTCAAGAGCCTTTTAGCTTATGGTATGATATTCAATAGGATTCTTAGTTGCTATAGGTATTTGTGGTTCTTTTCCAAAAGCAACTTGTGGCTTGTTTAGTAGGAATCTTCCTCAAGAATCTCTTTCTCTTTGTATAAACATTATGCCATGCCTTCAGTTGTCTTAGCCCTTCCTACACAGAGTTAGTTTTTTTCATTTTCATGTGTTTTAAGGGGGTTTTTTTTTACCAACTTTTAAAAAAAAAACAATGCATAAATAAAGGAATGCTGAAATCAAAACAACAAGAAGTGAAATTCTACTTCTAAAAAGCAATAAAAATTAACTACTGAAAGCAAGATAATTTATTCTAGAAAGCAGGAAATGAAAGTAAGAAAATTTATTCTAGAAAGTAGAAAATGAAAGCAAGAAAATTTATTCTAGAAAATAGGAAATGAAAGTAGAAAAATTTAAAAGCACACTTTATTGAGAATGAATCACTTTTGTAGAAAATAAATTTTAGAAACATAAATTAAGTAACTTATGCACTATTTACTTCCATAAACTTAGACATATGGTATAAGACACCATAGTGACCTCACTCAACTTGCCTGACTAGAAGTATATGTCTAGAAACTTCAACATCTGGCATAAGACACCACAGTGTCCTCACTTGACTTGTCCAGTTGGGTAGAATAGTGCATAAACCAAAAAAAATAATGATTGATTACAGAAACAATAATTAACACCCTCCTTAACAATGGTACCAAAATATTGTGTATACTAATTACTCAGTGATTACTAAATTCACTAGTCTGATTAAACATTAATTATCAACCCAAGGTGTGTATGGTTTTCAAAAGTGTCGACACTATATATGCATTATTGATTCAAAAATCAACTTGATTTTTTAGTTGTAGTATAATGAATTTATGCTAAATGTATCAAACAGATATATTATGAAACTACTACGACAAAATTGTATAACTATTCCACACTTATGTACCATACATGCATCACACTTATATAATCAAATTTAATAGTAAAATTAACTTACATGACACACTAATAACTAAAGAAGGTCAGGATCTTCACAATAGCTTGTTTTGAAGGGGCCCTTCCTCATTCAAAACTAAGCTTCAATCCCTCTCTAAGAGAATTCACAAACTTCTTACAAATTCAACTTTCTCATTACTCAATTTTGAATATAAATTATATAGTTCAAAAACTTCTGCTATTATCTCCTTAAAATTATCTAACTACCAGTCTAATTTAGGTTCTACCTTTAAATATGAAAGGTAGTTTATTGACTCTTAACTAAAAGCATCAAACTAGGAAAAAAATAAAAATACTTAGAAACTACCTTAGTCAACATTTGTGTGGTTAGTAATCAAAGTTACTTGTTTTAGATTTGATTGGGTTAGAGACAAGGTATATTATTTTGTTGTTTTATTTTTTGTCTTTTCTCATTATCCTTGTCTTTCCCATCTTTGGAAGCACATCAAATGTCTCCTTACATGTAGTGAATCCATACAACAACTATGATTCTTCCCAATCATTCATTTGGTTTCCCAAGATATCTGGATGTCTCTACAAGATCTCCTCAATAATGACTTTGCTTTGCATAGTGGCAGCAAGCACTCTATAGTAGCTACAGACAATCTATAGGTGAAACCTTCAGATGTTGTGAGAATTTTTTAGTGGCTATAAGTAACCGATAGGTGAATCCTACATTTGTTATGGGTACTTTGTAGTGGCTATGGGCAACCTGTAGGTGAAGTCTATAGTTTCTATAGGTAGCCTATAATAGCTATGGCTTAGCAAAATTCTAAAAATGTACATGACCCTTCAAATGCTTGTTATATAAAGTCACACCAATATAATTCAATCAAGGAAAAGCATCAATAATTCATAACACAACACACACACACACACACACTCACACACACACACACACACACACACACACACACACATCAATGAACATACAAAATCATAACTTCATTCATTCATTTTCATTAGTGATGGATAATTATGGGATTTAAATATAAAAATACATAGACTAAGCATAGATGAGGCTATAAAAGTAAGCAATTGGTGGCTTCATCAATGCTCTGAAGACTACAAAAATTATGTGTAATACATGCTACTGAGAGAAATTAAGAGAATTTTACTACAAAAATTTTGTTTAAAAAAAATAAAAAATTGATTGGATGCAAATTATATCTGAAAACTAAAAAAAGGAGCATCCATACACATCTTTATCCCCCTACTACTTCCCACCCCTTAAAAACTTCTCCCCAAACAATAGTTGCTCTTATTTTTAAGGTGCATATATTTTAAAAACAATTTTTTAATATATAATGATGCATGAAACACCTCTACCCAATAATATCAAATCACAGGGGAAATGTTCATCACCCCAAATACTAATGATAAATTTTATTCAATCATTTATTCATTAAAGTTTAAGATGTGACATGATGGAAAATTTTGTCACCCCAAAAAATGACTTTTCAACATAGTCTAAACTAGAAACAATTCAACACAAATAATAATAACTTAGAATAGGCCAAAAAATGACTTTTCAACTCAGTCTAAAATAGAAACAATTCACAATATCTTGAATAGAGCCAACATATGAATGATATGAGAAAATAGAGATAGGGTAGATCCATTGAAACCTACTTGCATCATGACATTTTTTACTATGATTATTTGCTTATAGTTAATAAAAATGTTTGTTTCCCCCCCACATTCACCATTTGGATCCCTATTGAATACAAACAAGTGATAAACAATCCTAATCTTCATAATTTCATTATCTCAGCCATTTCATTATTTTCTTATAGTTAATAAAAAAAAGATCTATTTTAACCTCACATTCACCATTTGAGTCCCTATTGAATACAAGTAAGCACTAAACAATACTAATTTCAACCATTTCATTGTTTTTTTTTAATTTAATAAAACATGTCTACTTTTCCCTCACATCCACCACTTTGGTCCCTATTGAATATAAACAATCACAAACAATCATAATCTTGACCAGTTCATTATCTCGAACATTTCATTATTTGTTTATAGTTAATAAAAAATGTTTGCTTTCCCCTCACATTTACCATTTGGGTCCCTATTGAATACAAGTAAGCTATAAATAATCCTAATCTTTTCCATTTCATTATTTACTTATAGTTAATAAAATGTTTGCTTTCACCTTATATTCACCATTTGGGTCCCTATTGAATACAAGTAAGCACTAAATGATATTAATCTCTACCATTTCATTATTTGCTTACAGTTAATAAAAGATGTATGCTTTCCCATCACATTCACCATTTGGGTCTCTATTGAATGAAAGTAAGTGCTAAACAATCCTAATCTCCATCATTTCATTATCTTGGCCATTTCATTATTTTCTTATATTTAATAAAAAATGTATGCTTTCCTCTCACATTCACCATTTGGGTCCCTATTGAATAAAAGTAAGTAGTAAACAATCCTAATCTCTATCATTTAATTATTTTTTCCATTTCATTATCTCGGTTATTTCATTATTTGCTTACAGTTAATTAAAAAAAACATGTTTTTCCTTCACATTCACCATTTGGATCCCTATTGAATACAAGTAAATGTTAAACAGTCCTAATATCTACCATTTCATTATCTTGGCCATAAAAGGGTCATGTCAAGCCAAATAAATCACACATTTTAGATATAGTAAAACAATACATTACATAGATTAAATACTTGATAAGAAGCACCTATAAAAATGACAATGAAAAATGAGGTCAATGCTTCCACCACTAATGTCATAGTTAACCTAACGATCAATAAAACAATGTTTTTTGACTTTAAAAAGAGAGAGAAAATAATGGAAAGAGAAAAAGATAAACTTAACCCTAATTTTGAAGTGCATAGAAAATTTTAATTCTATAATAATTTAAAATTTTATATAAAAATTTGTAACATATAAAATTATTTCAAACATATCAAACATTTAAACAATGTACAAATTTTAATAAAAATATTTAAATATTTAAACATAAATAAAAATAAATAATAAACTTAGATAGTTTTTGAATATAAAAATGTTTACAAATTTTTATTGTTTATTCTAATTATTCTAATTTAAAAAGTTTATTTATATTTGTTAATTAAATTACATGATTAAATTATCTAATAAGGATTTGACTCCTTAATTTTTAGCCCCCATAGAATACATTTGAGATAATTTAATTCACCAATTGAAATACCTGTGAGAGTGAGTCACCATTTTTGAATTCACAACTTAATATTTAGAGATGAATTTGACCCCAAAATGGTAAGTAAAATAAGTGATGCAAATTCATACCTAGTAATTCAAAGACCTAGACTTGGGAAAGGATTTTTTGGGGTTATTTAAATTATGGCTATGTGAGGGCATAATCAGTCTACATAATACCAATCTATAAAAATTAATTTTTTATTCATGACAACAAGCTATGTGATATCTTAATGCAGAGTCAAGGCTAAACATTTTAGCCAACACAAGTACTTCAACTTTGAAGCCCAATATTAGGGTCAAAAATACATGGCAAAATCACATCCATGTAAAATTAATGAAATTTAAACAAGAAACTATAAGTCAAGAAACTTTACTCTTATTGAAAATAATATTTCAATACAAGTATCACAAAAACTTCATTTATTAAGATTATATAAATTATATTACTGATGAAACATGAGATTTAATTATTATATCTCTTGGGAATATTTTAAAGGGAATTTTGACCATTAACTAGTACATCCCAATATGTATGCATCTAAATTTTTTCACTCTATTTAACATCATTAATATTATGATATTTTTATCAGGATTCAAATGTGTAGTTTTTGAGTCAAACTCATTGACCCATGTTTCATTCTCATGAGAGATGGGTTCATGTGAAAACACACAAACCCATCTCTCATGAGAATGAAACATGAGTCAATGAGTTTGACTCAAAAACTACACTGTTGAATACTGATAGTAATATCATAATTTGACTCATTGTGGAAAATACCTCTTACATATCAGTCACTAATATTATTATTAGTTGACACTAATTTCATTTATCTAATTTATCCCCTTTCATCTTGCTAATTTATCACCCCTTTCTAATTATTTATCTAATATCCCCCTTAATTATTTTCCATCTACTAAACTTATCCATCCCCACCAATCAATTAATTAATATCCTAAATCCCCATTATCTTATCCTAATCCCCACTTATCTATTATTTGAGAATTTTAAATTTATATGGCCTACCTACCCACCTACACTAGCATATTCCTAGGCTCTCTTACACCCTTAGTCCCTAATCACCCACCTAATCCCTATCTAATCCCCTACCTAGTCCAAATTAGTCCCTAAGAGTATTCTATAATTCTTCAATTCTAAACTCCTCTCTATTCTTACCCCTCCTCTCTAAAATCCTCTAAATATAAAGGATTCTAAGAATAATCCCCAACCCTCAATCTCCCCAAGTGAACTTTGAATCTCAACCATTGATCCTTCCCTCCTCTTTATATTTAAAAAACTCCATTCCTCCATTGGAGCTAACTATAAACTATATAGAAAACCCATGTCCATTTATTAAAGCAATAAATAGCCTCCATGTAATTCTAATCCATCATCAATAATCTATGATCATGCTAACATAATGTCAATCTAATAATGAAAATTATGAGTCTAAGATAATCAATCAAATCCTCTTGTTTTCATATTTCATTTAATCATGATTTAGAGCATTTACCTTTAGGATTATAATGTTGATTTGAATTGTGAATTCATCTATTGGATTTAGTTATAATGGATCTAGATCTTACTTAGGTAGTTTGATGTTTGAGTGGATTTATATTTCTAAAAATTGGTACATCCCAAGATGATCAACACTATTTTTAGCTACCTCAAAATACTTACTATATAAATTATTTCTATATATAGAATTTCCATTTATATATTTTATCTAAATGTAGATTTGTATGATTTATGGAATTTCATTCCAATAAAATAGAAACATACTCATTTGGGAAGCTTTTTAACAAGGGAATTTTGATGATTAACTAGTACATCCCAAGATGTTCAATTCCATTTTTAGCTACTGACTCATTTGGAAAGATTTTCTAAGGAATTTTGATGACTGATTGGTCTATTATAATGATGACCAAGATCATTTCCAGCTATAAGAAGAACACTTTCTATTTATATAGTATGTCTATAAATAGATTTACATATATTATTATATACTAAACTTGAATTCTTTTATAGATGTCTTTAGATCTTAAGATTTGTATTTGAGATAAAATCTTATAAATCAAGGTAAAGGAACCAAGATGTGGATTTTCTCACAATCCTCATTACAAATGATTAAAGAATTGGAGGAAAAAAATTATCTCATCGAGAAGAAAACCTAAAAGGCATCCAAATTATGTGCTTGATTCAAAATATGTCTTGCATAACTCTCTTACATTAGAGGTATCATTTCAACCCTTGTCACCACACTATGTGGCACTGAAATTTTTGACTTATGAGAAATAACTAGGTGACCCCGAGCATGATCGATAAATGAAACTCCTTACATTAAACAAAATAGTAAAGTTTTGAGTAACTACATTAGCCTCATCCAATACATGAAAATTTAAGATCAAGATATCTTATAATGTTAATCTAAATAAATCAAAATGTGATACCAATCAAATAATGAACATGATGGTGACACAATAAGCTATATTATAAAATGTATAATGTTAAAAAAAATACTAAATTCACAAATCCTTTAATGCTTATTATTATGAAGTTGGCTAAGTGTCAACTCATATCAGACTCACCCTACACTTGTAAGAAACCACTGAGCATATTTGGTTAATCCTTGACTTATACGAGTCCCAACAAACTACACTTGTTGGGTTTCCTACCAGATCACATCCAGGTGATTAATTATTTTGGTGGAAATTAGTGTTTAATTTGTAAATAATAAAAGGGTCTGAGTAGGAGAAAATTAGTAAATAATATTCCAAATTAAAGCTAATAATTTGTGAATTTTAATTGTAATATGACCTTTTTTTTTAAAATAGTGAGAGAGAGAAAATTAAACTTATCTTATTATATGATGATCTAATTGAGATAGGGTTTGGAAATTTGTGTGTAGGCCTAGGACACTATCACAAAAAAGATTTTAAACTTCATTTCTTGATTGGATAGAGTATTGAAACTAGACACCCTAGGCTCTGATGCTATAGTCCTTCCTCAATGATATTATCTTAAACATCTAATCTTTCTAGGTTTTGTTTACCTGATCAGCCTGAGCTTATGTAGAAAATTTTGGATCCTCACTATAAAAAACTCCCTGTAAAGCTAATTTTCTATGTCTATGTCTTTTGTGCACTTGAATAAAAACTTTGGTAAATAAGGAAAAGAAGTTAGTGTGTATAATATGTAATGAAAATGATTCACACCTTGTGTGTGGGTACACTACCTACATACAAATAATTTGAGGAGGGATAAATCCATATCTAGTTCTCCCTTTAAGATTTCTTGGTGTAATAGTGAATGAAAATGCAAGAAATGCAAAAATTGGGTGTGTTTGAGATGACTAGGGTTGGGGTAAGGATTTGAAATGGATTGAAAGCGTATAGGCTGGCTGTATGTAGAGAATAGAGAAGATTTCTTGAGTGGTCTTACTTATTTGAATGATATTTGAAAATCCTCTCCAAATGATCTTTGAATGGGATTTTATATGAATCTATTGGTCATGGGTTAGATTAAACCTGACTAGGTAGGTAAAATGAACAAGAAGAATCAAGGGAAAATGGTAATCTAAGATCAAATTATGATTAGATAGGAGTTCTAGAAAGGGGACACCTTAGGGTTTAGAATTATATTAAAAATTTAGTGTTATAGTCCTAAGTATACAAGACCTGGGGGGATGGATTAGTCTTGAAGAGAGGGTCCTGACTCAATTGGGATCAAGTCTGGAAAGCTATGGATGACTAGGAATCAGTGAAAACAAGACTAAGAGGGTTATAATAGAAATCAAGAGGGACCTATGGGTTGGGTGTCATTAGTCATGCTTAAGTTACCTTTACATTTTATATGACTACATTTCCCCCCTTTTATTCTAGTGATGTAGTAAAGCAACATACTAGGATAAAGTAAAATAAAAAGTGTACCTAAACTTACCTACAAAGGTGAAGCCCACAAAGGTATGTGATGTTGAGTGATGTTGGATAGTATATAGATAGCATGTTATACAGGTGTAAATATATTAAAGGAAAACAAAGTGTAGATCAGTTCTTATTTTATGTAATATAAAACAAGAACATATAAAACTAGGTGAGAGAGAGAGAGAGAGAGAGAGAGAGAGAGAGAGAGAGAGAGAGAGAGAGGGAATGAATACACCTCATTGGATACGTGAACCAATACAAAACCTATTATGATGTTGAGTAGGATTGATTAATATTGTATGTACTGGATGATGTTGTACCAAAAGTTATATCATGAATGGAGTTGAGTGCTTAATTCCCCAGAAAGTGACTCAAGAATGCAAAGGCTATCCCTTTGGCTCTATCATCACCTACTAAGTGAAGCTAGATGATCCTATATGTTATAATTGATGTTTAGACTATGTTTCAAATCCCTCTAAATAGGTGGCTCAAGAATACAAATGTTAGCCCTTTGGCTCCATCGTTACCCCATGAAGTGAAGTTATGAACTGATACCGATATAAAGTATGTCATATGAGATGGCTTCTAAAGCCCATGAATGATCTATAAACTTGACAATGTGTCATGGATATCTGAATGTATACTAGAAACTAGGCCAATATTTATCAACTTAAAAAAGATGGAGATTAGGTTTGTATGAAAGCCACTCCAAAATTGAAAATTTGGCTTATGTGGAAGCCAATCGGGAACTTGGGAACTCAGGAATGTGGAGGTTAGGCTTATATGAAATCCACTCCAAAATAATTTCAACCACCTAAATATGGAATAAGGCACACAACTATGAATAATTATTGGGTAATGCTAAACTTAGAAATAAAAGAAGCAAAAGTGTTGTACAATCTACCCCCAATCATGGGTGTCTGAAACATGGATTTTGATCTAGAAGCTATACCAATTATTGTATCTAAAATTGAAAGTGAGAACTGACCATGCCATGCATGATGCCACCTATGTTTATATTTTTTGAGAAAATTATACTAAAAATTGCTGATTTTAAAGTAGTCTAATTGTGAAAAACTATAGCTGAACCTACTTTTCTACATGCTTCTAGAAAATCTAGATTTTATACTATTTGGACAGGAGTGTCAAAATAAGACACCATGGTGTTTAGCACTATAGTTTAGCCTTAACACTATTGTCTTGGGCTGAAAATTATCACTATTCTAGATTTTTGATTGTTTGCCTGGTCTATTATAAGTGGTTTTATGACTAGTTATTGTTTTAGTTGTTCTAAAACTAGATTTTTCAACTAATAAGAGCTTTAATCTATGTAACAAAAATCTTGTTTGTTACCCCCTCTTCTGAGAGTATAAAATAGGTACCCTATAATGACTACCCTTAGAAGAAGAAGCCTTGAAAGTGTGTTAAGATAGAAATATACATGATACAACAATGATAATTAACAAGATACCTTAAGATATAACATGGTTTGAATTTAGAGATTGTTAAATCAATAGGGGTGTCTCTAAATAGATATAATAATGTAAGATCATGTGCAATGTACTAAAATTGAATTAAAACTAGAAATGTTAGTTATTAGTTTGTTAGTTGTTAGTTGGAGGGATGGAGTATGATATCCATCATGGCATCCAAGAGAACAAGAAAATGCATGATATGGATCATGGCATTACCACAATTGATAAGAAATCAAGCAAAAAACACACAAAGTAAGAAGTAAGAAGCATATAAGGGTGGAAAATGGGCCACACAAATAAGGGACATGGGCATATGTCACTCAAACTAGAAAGCAAACATACAAGGCATGTTTAAATACCACATACACATATAAGTGGAGCAAGCAAAGTTGGCATAAGGGCCACAAGCATATAGAAGATTAAAAGTAAAGTACATTGGCAAATGTCCTAAGGTACACACATGAATAGAAGCAAAAGACATTGAAAAATGTCCTAAGGCACATACATGAGATAACTAATAAGTGGTAATGTAATCACATCAAGCTATGCTAAGTAAGAATATAAAGCATGTAAAGACTAAAAAAGTACAATCATATCTAACTAATCAAAGCAAGAGGAAAATTATGTATGACATGTTTAGTACAAGAATAGGTATATGCTAAGAAATACACAAGTGTTAGATACTAATGATATGTTGATAAAGTAATTTATGTAAGCTAGTAGATAATGTACATCAACATGATAACTTAGAGTGTGGAGTGTAGGAATGACATAACCTAGATGGTGTAGTCATGTATAAGATGCCCCCAATGGGTATGTATATCAATGTATCTCTAATTTAAAATTAGGAATGCCCCTTCAATGGATAGAGTGAATCTATCAAGTATCTATATTTCACTACACATACTCAAATAAGATCAAGTGAAGCATGGTAATGTAGATAAATTGACATACAATAGCATAGGTACTACTTGAAGTTTTTGAATCCATGGTCTACCAAGTAACATATCATAAACTCTTACACTGGGAATAATAGTGAATAGTGTGGCCATGTGTGTTGGATCAACCTATAGAGGAAGTACAATCTCACCCAATGAACTTTGTATGTGCCCATTGAATCCACTAATAACTATGTCTTTTGGATTGATATATTACTCTAAATATCCCAAATGATATAGTAATGTCATAGTGCACATGTTCACATTGGATCCAGTGTCTATGACAATAATATGAATAGGATTATTATGAATGTGAGCTCTAATAAATAGTGTGTGATAGTCTATATCATCTTCAATGGTCTCTTGCTCTGAGAAGGAGATGAAAGGTCTAGCTGGAACTCTAGAATTATATACACCAATCATGTTACTCAAAGGATGTAACTCAATTGAAGGTGCCCTATATGTATCTAGTAGGGGATGTGCATGATATGCATGGTGAACTCCTTATTGATCCCTTACCTCTTATTTGGAATGTTGTGGAAATGGATCTAAGAAGATTTTTAATACTTTATCTTATGTTTGATTTTCTAGTGGAATCTCAATTAAAGTACCAATATCAATATCATTTGAATCTATTAGTTCATGTATCTTATGCTTTAAACTGATGCATCTATTTTTTATATGGTCGGGTGCTCTATGGTAGTCACAAAATACATGCTGATGATATCCCTTTGGAAGAGGCTTTGTTGGATCAACTTCTTGAATAGGAGGGAGAGATATGATATTACAATCTAAAAGCTATTGTGAAACCCTGGCTAGAGGAACTAGAAGGTATGAAAAAGTATGCTGAAGGGATGCTGATAAAATTATTTATTTAGGAGGCTTGAAAGCTGCATTGACTGTAGGTTGGTTCTGTCCTTTAGTATCATTGAACTTGACCTTATATGGGAATTTTTTGTTACTCTTATTAGTTGTCTAATGTATTAGTGTACGTTAGTTTTCCCATTGAAATTGATTTGACTTCTCTTTCCTTTAATGTGTGACACAATTTAGTGAAGGAAAAGAATCTTTTGAACATGATTAATTCATGAAGTGCTAGTAGAAAAATCTATTTGAAGAGGTCCTATAACTCTTAATCTACCATGGGGCTAGTCATCTTAGCCAAGATGGTCTTATATCGAAGGCCATAATATGTGAGATGCTCATTTGACCTTTATTTATATTATGCAACTTGAGCATATGAAACCTTGTCACCAATGTTGATACTGAAGTGTGATAGGAGCATGTCAACTAAAGGATTGAATGCATTGACCAACTGATTTGGTAGACTATAAAACTATTGTAAAGCATAATATTTTAGGCTTCAAAGAAATATCTTGGTAAGTATCTAATCATTTGGTACATAGTCCAAGCATGATGCATGAAATGCTCTTAAATGTGTCTCTAGATCACCCTTCTCATCATAAAGAGTAAGCTTGGACAAAACCTTATGGTAAGGCTGTAGAATCAATATGATGTGCCAATAGTTTATGAAGTAAAGAAAAAGAATCCAAAGCCTTTGTAGGTCTAGAGTCACTTTTATCAAGATGTTGCACCTTGGATTGAAGAGATTTTATCTCTTGCACAAGGGATAAACATCAAAAGACAAAGATGTACTAGTTGTAGCTGGTGGCACTGAAGAAGGTTGGACTACTATAGGGGGTTATTGAGACATAGTTGCCCCCATATTGTCATTTACAACTGGTGGATCTATGGTTTGAGAAGATTGATCATTGTTCACATATTTTTGTTCCTCTTGTATAATTATAATCATGTCATCTTGCATATTAGGATGTTTAATTAAAAGTTCTTGAAGTTTTCTTTTATCAGTTTCCTCAAAACTGGTATATTGGGCCATTATTAAAGTAGGAAAATAATTTGAAAAATGTTTGACTGTTTTGCAATAATTTGTAATAGGCAAAATGCTATAAAGGGAAAGTAATGAATATAGGAAATGCAAAGTCATAAAAATAGTGAATTGAAAATTATGCAAAAAGGATATGGAGTTCCCAAACATGTAAGGTGATAACTCAAGAAGCAAAAAAGGAGTTAGTACATGCAACTAGGGTTTTGATAATAATACTTTTGCAAAATACTATGAATTTTTGAAATTGAAATTAAATTTTTGATTTAAGTATTCAAGTAAAAATTCATAAATTTATGGGAAAGTGTTTGATTTAACGGGACCCAGTACATGCAACTAGGGTTTCGAGGAAAATAATTTTTTGAAATTACTATAAATTTTTTAAATTTGAACTAATTTTCTAATTTAATATGTAACTAAAAATTTAGAAAATTATTAAAAAATTAATTAGATTTAGTTGATACAAGTAGGATTTGAAATAAAATTATTTCTAAAATTACTAGTAAATTTCAGAATTTGAATCAAATTTTTTATTTAGATATGCAAGAAAAAAATTAAGAAATTATTAAATTAATATTGGAAAATTATTGGGAGTTAGTTTATGCAAATAGGGTTTGAAATAAAATTATTGTAAAATTTAATACTAAATTTTAAAATTTTGGATGAATTTCTACTTTAAATATTCAAGAAAAAATTCAAAAAATTATGAAAAAAATCAGCTAGGAATTTACCCTATGGTTTCTAAAGTTTTTATGCATAATTCAAAGTAAGTCAAGTTCACCAAATGATTTATTATTTTTGGGGAATGTAGTTTTTAATTCTTAAATAATAAAAAGGTCTAAGTAGGATAAAATTAGTAAATAATTTTTCAAATTAGAGCTACTGATGTGTGAAATTTAACTACAATTTGACATTTTCTAAAAATAATAGTGTGAGAGAGAAAATTAAACTTATCTTATTATATGCTGATTTAACTGAGATAGGATCTATAAATTTGTGTGAAATCTTGGGATACTATCACAAACAATATTTTAAACTCCATTTCTTAACTGGATAGGAGAGATGAAACTAGACACCCTAGACTCCAGTGCTATAATCCTTCCCCAACGCTATTGTCTTGAGGATATAAAATTTCTAAAATTTGTTCGCTTGGTTAGTGTGAGCCTATGTGCCAAATTTTTTATCCTTTTTGTCAAAAAAACTCCCTATAGATCTACTTTTCTATGTTTTTTCTTTTATGCACTTGAATAGAAACTTTGGAAAATAGAAAAAATGGGTTAGTGTGTGTAAGATGCACTGGACGCACTCCACACTCTGTGTGTTGGCACATTGCATACACACCAATACTATGAGGAGGGATAAAGACATATTTATTTCTCCCTTTAAGATTTCTTGGTGTAATAGTGAATGAAAATACAAGAAATATAAAAACTAGGTGTGTTTGAGATGACTAGGGTCTGGTGTAAGGACTTGAATTTGTTTGAAAGTGTATAGACTAGATATATACAGAGAATAGGGAAGATTTATTGAGTGGTATTTCTTGTATTATTACTTGCTTGAGTGATATTTTTCAACCCTCTCCAAATCATCTTTGAATGGGCTTTTATATGGATCTATTGGTCATGGGTTAGATGAAATTAGACTAGTCTAACACAATAAACAAGAGGAATTAGGGAAAAATGGTAATCTAGGATCAAATTGTGATTGGATAGGAGTGTTAAAAAAGGATACCCTAGGGTCTAGTTATATAGTCCAACTTTGGTGCTATTATTCTAAGCAAATCAGACCTAGGGGGATGGATTAGTCATGAAGAGAGGGTCATAGATTACTTGGGATCAAGTTTGAAAGGCTACAAATGACTATGAATTATTGAAAACAAGTTTGATAGGGATATGAGAGAAAGCAAGAGGGACTTATGGGTTGGGTGTTATTATTCATGCTCAAGTTACAATTTTTTTCATTTTATATGACTACACCAGGGGATCATCAGAATTAGAAAAATGTTCAATAATCTACTACAAGACATATGATGAAAATTATAGAAATTTAAATATGAAAATAGAAGTAAAATTATCATCATGGAACTTTGGAAATGATGGTAATGATTTATAAATAATAGGCTCTTCCATAATAAGTGGAGTTTCATCCACATTTTTTAAAGATATAACATAAGAAACTTATTTTTAAATAGGGATTTGACTCCTTAATTTTTATCCCCCATGGAATACCTTTGAGATAATTTAATTCACCAATTTAAATACATGTGAGGGTGAGTTTCCTTTCTTGAATTTACAAACTAATAGTTGGAGATGAATTAGACCCCAAAATGATAATTAAAATAAGTGACACAAAATCATACCTAGTAACTCAAAGACCTCTTGAGAAAGAATTTTATGTGCTTATCTAAATTAATATTATTATATGAGGGCACAACCAGTCTACCTTAGAACACTTACTATATATAGTATTTCTATATATAGACTTTGATACATTTATATATTGTACCTAGATGTAGATTTGTATATTTTAGGGATTTTCATTCCAATAAAATAACAATAGACTCATTGTAACAAATTAAATTTGATGGGTCACTACCATGGGTTTTGGATCACATCCAGGGGATCATCAAAATTAGAAAATATTCAATAATCCACTACAAAACCATATTAGTATAATGAAAATTTTAGAGGTTCAAATATGGAAATAAAGGTAAAATTATCATCATGAAACTTTGGAATCAATGGTAATGATTTAGAAATAGTAGGCTCTTCCATAATAAGCGGAGTTTCATCCACATTTTTTGAAGATGTAACATTATTAATTATTAGGATAAACAAGTGGACATAGTGGTATAATAGTATGCATACACATTAGAATAGATGGTGTCTTTCAAACATATATGTCCACTTCAAATTTTTATCATATTTTTAAACCCAAAATTCTTATTGATCACTTCTAATTTTTTTAGCGCCATTGTAACAAAATAAATGTATCCCTTGTAATCACCAAGACAAAACTTGATCACTCATAATTGAGCTCCTTATCTAGCGAATATAGATGCCACCTAATCGAAACTAAGGGAGTGTAATTTTGATGTAGAGATTATACTAATGATTTAGATATAATAGGCTCTTGCATAATAATTGGAGTTTCATCAACATTTTTAGAAGATGTAACATAACCAAATTATCTAATTGAAATTTGACTCCTTAATTTTTAGCCCCCCCTAAGGAATACCTTTGAGATAATCTAATTTACCAATTCAAATACTTGTAAGGATGACTCACCTTTCTTGAACTTACAAACTAATATTTAGAGATGAATTTAACCCCAAAATGGTAATTAAAATAAGTGACACAAAATTATACCTAGTAACTCAAAGACCTCTTGGAAAAGGATTTTGTGTGCTTATTTAAATTAATAATGGTTATGTGAGGGAATAAGAAGTCTACTTCAGAACACTTACTCTATATAATAGTATTTATATAATATATAGACTTTCTATTTAGAGATTGTATCTAAATTTAGATTTGTATAATTTAGGGAAATGCATTCCAATAAAATAGCAATAGACTTGTTGCAACAAATTACACTTGATGGGTCTCCTACTATGGGTTTTGGATCACATCTAAGGGATCATAAGAATTAAAAAAAGTTTAATAATTTACTATCAAGACCATAGTACAATAAAAGTTATATAAGTTAAAATATGGAAATAGAAGTAAAATTATCATCATGGAACTTTGGAATCAATGGTAATGACTTAGAAATAAAATTTATTAGGGTCTTGCATAATAAGTGGAGTTTCATCCACATTTTTTGAAGATGTAACATTATTAACTATTAGGAGAAATAAGTGGTGGTGGTATAATAATAGTCATACATAGTGGAATAGATGTTGTCTTTCCAACATATATGTCCACTTCAACTTTTATCATATTTCTAAACCTCAAATTCTTCTTGGTCGCTTCTAATTTTTTTAGTGCCATTGTAACAAAAGAAATTTATCCATTGCAATCACAAAGACAAAACCTAATCACCCATGATTGAGCTCCTTATCTAGCTAATACATATGCCCCCTGATTGAAACTAAGGGAGTTGCAATTTTGATGTAGAGATTATGCTAATGATTTATAAATAATAGGCTCTTGCATAATAATTGGAGTTTCATCCACATTTTTTGAAGATGTAACATAACCAAATTATCTAATAGGAATTTGAATCTTTAATTTTTAGCCCCCCTAGGAATACCTTTGAAATAATTTAATTCACCAATTCAAATACTTGTGAGTATGAGTTGCCTTTCTTGAACTTACAAACTCATATTTGGATATGAATTCAACCACAAAATGGTAATTAAAATAAGTGACACAAAATTATACCTAGTAACTCAAAGACCTCTTGGAAAAGGATCTTGTGTGCTTATCTAAATTAATAGTGGTTATGTGAGGGCATAAAAAGTCTACTTTAGAATAGTTACTATCTATAATAGTATTTATATAATGCATAGACTTTCCATTTAGAGATTGTACCTAAATTTAGATTTTTATAATTTAAGGAAATTCATTCCAATAAAATAGCAACAAACTTGTTGCAACAAATTACACTTGATGGGTCTCTTACTATGGGTTTTGGATCACATCCAAGGGATCATCAGAATTAGAAAATGTTTAATAATCCACTATTAAGACCATAGTACAATGAAAATTATATAAGTTCAAATATGGAAATAGAATTAAAATTATCGTCATGGAACTTTGGAATCAATGGTAATGATTTAAAAATAAAATTTATTAAGCTCTTGCATAATAAGTGGAGTTTCATCCACATTTTCTGAAGATGTAACATTATTAAATATCAGGAGAAACAAATGGTGGTGGTATAATATTAGGCATACACATTGGAATAGATGTTGTCTTTCGAACATATATGTCCACTTAAAATTTTATCATATTTCTAAACATGAAATTCTTCTTGGTCGCTTCTAATTTTTTAGCACCATTGTAACAAAAGTAATTTCTCCATTGCAATCATCATGACAAACCCTGATTACCCACAACTATGCTCCCTATCTAGTGAATACAGATGCCCCCTAATCAAAACCAAAGGAGTTGTAATTTTAATGTAGTGATTGTGCTAAGAGGCTATCTATTGATATGAAGAATCTAATACATCATAGAATAAAGCATTGCATGGTGATTCAGATCCTAATAGGTTTGCACTCACAATTATTTTAGATGGACATATTATGACATTGTCATGGGTTTGGAGTAACTAGTAGGTTTAATGGTCAATTTACACTCTTTCGCTTCACATAAGCCCTCTTACATGGACACAAATTATATTAGTTATTAAATAAATATAATTGACATATAATATATATCATAATATTTTTATATATTAAACTAATTAATTATATATTAATATTATATATAAATTATATATTTTGTAAAATATATTTTAAAATTAATCAATATTATTATATCATTGATATATATGTTAATATAGGTTATAAATCAATATTATATATTATATATTTTAGTATAATATATTTAAATACATCTATATATGGTTAATAGTACAAAAATAATATTATATTTTTAATAAAATTAAATGAATTTTTATGCCTTTAACATAGACTTATATAATGCCATGTAATATTAAAATGGGTTGATTTCATACTTTAATTAATATTATGAGGTTAAAAATGTGATCACTGGTATGGATTAAACTCTATGGTGATTCACCATGTTTGCAACAAATAAGGTAGATTACTTCGAAGAGAAAATCTATAAAATATTAATAATGTTTGGTAAGCAATGGTCATTAAATTAAAATTTGTAATGATTCATGTATCAAGAAGGTCAAATCACATATCTTGAAGCATTAAATCAGTGTTACATATGACACTTGGCATGGGACATGGGATAGTAAAATAGATGGATAATCAATTAATTTCAAGTAATGTGAATCATTAAATTTATAGGTGCCTTAGTTGATGAATATTACAAATTTAATGCTCATTATTGATATCAATATGGACCATGTAAGCAACATCGGCATTGCATCAACATGTCTATTTTATTTTGGGGTATATTTTAATTAAAAACTTGTCGAAGTGCATCACAGTTAATCATTGTGTAATTTATTTGTATGCTATTATATTTTATTATTTAGTTTCATAAATATAAAATACCTAATTAACTACCTTTTAATAACATCCATATGTTTTTATAGATTTTAATTATAAAGTATGTGTACTAGATAAACCCAAATATCAAAGCCTCTTATTATGCTATATTATATGTACACAAATAATTTCAAGCAACATGTAAATGATAATAGATGACCTTGAGAAACTTAAATTATGAATACTATCCCCTTCCCATCACAAAAGGTGTATTTTTATTAATGGAAGTAAATGATCGATGCATCATTATCAATTAGATATGTAGTGAAGTGATTTGAAAATCCTCATTTATTGGTGATGTACTTACAGATATTGTGAATGTGATAGGGCCAAATCACATCAATGTAAAATTAATTAATTTCAAGTAATATGAATGGTTAATTTTATATCCCTTTGATGGCTATAAAAAGTCTACAAACTATTATTACATACAAATTATACAAAGGAATTGAGTTTTTTCTACTTTACAAAATGACTATCAAATTTTAGTTAACCATCAAGTCTTTTCAGCTACAATTAAAATTAGTGATATGTAATTATTTTGTTGAAAAAATTTAAATTAATCTAAATCACCAACGAATATCTATCCCGGTGAGTTTATTTCTCCACTCAAATCTTTTGGTTTATTTATCTAGTTTATTAAGTCTACTAGAATGATTGCTTACTCGCTTCAATTTTGATGTCAGACTGGCTACAAGATGTGTTTTTTGGTGTTTCTCACTATAGATACCACAAATTGAGCTGGAGATGTGTTCATCAATTTTTATGAATAATATTGGTTGGCATTTTTGACTCATGTATACCATGGCCTTATTCATGGTTTTTTATAATGCATAGTTACTAATATGCATGTATTCATGCAATAGTCAACTACAATTTTTTTAATATAATGCTAGAAACTCTTTATTTCATATAATATGAATTCACTATTTCCAACTGTTAAAAATTTATATCTAACCATATTTACTTATTTATTTTTAAATAACTTTTTTTAATTAAAATACCCATAATTTTTTTGAGTAACATATATTTCACAAATTTTTAAACAATGTAGGACTGCAAATTAGGAAAAATAATCCTATGATTTTTTAGTAACACACCCTAAACAATAATCATCAATCCCCAATAGCATGAGACCCCTACCTTATTTTAGGTGAATTGAAGTATATGGTAACAAGTCAAATTAATACATGGGAATATTATAGAGAGATGTTATAAACTAGTAATATCTCTTCTCTTTACTTTGTTAATTTAATAGTTGTTATGGACACATATGCTTTGTAAGTCATCTCGTGAGCAAATGTTTTATCCGACATTCATGGGAAGTAGTAGTTTCTTAGATTATAATTTTTATATAAGTGTTGAGGCCATTGAAGGCATCCATGAATTATTTGTATTGAGTTTGCTCAAAGGAGGTTACCCCCTTGAAGTGGTTTGTGATCAATATAATCCGCTCAATGCTTCTATTCATTTTATAATTTTGTTATTTCATGCATTTTTGTTGACTTATTGCTAGAGGATCCTCTCATCTAGTATCAGAGTGATTTTTAGGGCCACAAATTATTTTTAAAAAAATTTAAACTCTATTCTACTGCATAATTTTTTTATAGTATTTTTCTCAAAAATTCCTAACTTTGTTCTATGCATAACTCTATTCTACATCATAATAATATTTTTCAGATCAGGATAAAACTTGACCACATAACTATGAGAATTACTTGGGTGAAATCCCTAAAACTCATTATGAGGAGTACCACATGAACCCTAAATTATCTAGCCCATTAAGAGGACTTACTAGTGAAATGGGCAATGACCCCTACTTGATTGAGTATTTCCCATCTATGAGTAAAAACAAGAGCTATCATTGAGATATAAATCTATGGATAGAAAATTTTTAGAGAGCGGTACTCACTTAGATGGCATTGATGGCCCAAGTGATATAATTAAACCCTTAGGAAAACATTGAAACTTGGGGTCTATTTCTATCAGTTTCATAATATTACCAGTAGAGTATCAAAAATACTAATAAAGTATCTAAAAATTGCCATAGCAAATCTGTAGACTTGTTCCCAATAGACATGTTTTCTAGAGCACAAAAACTAATAAAAATAGAAATAGAAAAAAATCATTTTTTTTGTAATATCTCTCCATCTGTAGCCCCATTTATCCTCAAAATTTACCTAGACACTTAAAATTTCATTCCCTACATTTTATTCCTTTAGATCCCATATCCCAATTCGACTCTTAATTCTCATAATTACAAATTTCCCTTTTTTTGGGTTTTGCCATAACTTTTTCTATTTTTGTCTGTTTGCCTTAAAAAATTTCCACTGTGTTAATCATCTCATTCTACTCCTTTATCCTTCTTTAAAAAAAATTTCAATTTTTCCATTTTCATTCCTAAAATTGCCCTCACCTTCGTAATTCATACTCCCACTATGATTTTTTTTATTAAAATCCCCTTTACACCTTCCATTTTTTCCCAAATTCAAAACCTTCATTAGTAAATGTGTCTTAACTCTAGTTTTCATATCCATTGTTAAAAAAAAATTGTTATTCAAGTCATGGTAACAACCCAAACAAGAGAAAAAACTATGGAGAATGAAAGTGTTGTCCTCAAAACCCACATCAGTGATCTTGATGAAAAAATTCTAGATCTCAGTCTTTAACATACCATCATGAAAAATAGATGACATCTAGAGTCTTCTTCAAGCACTACATTTTCTTCTTCCAATAATTATCATGAGCTAAAACTTAATTTTCCTTGATTCAATGTTGTAAATACAACTCAATAGATCTATTAGATAGAATAATATTTTATTTTGCATAATGCTTTTGCTGCCAACAAGGTTCTGCTTACATTTTTTTGTTGTAACTTGAAGCGCTTCAATGGTATCGTCGATATACCAAGGCTCATGGTGAATCCATATGGACCAATTTTTGAATCCTAATTTTTCAACAATTTGGCCCTACTACTTTTAATGACTTTACTAGAGCACTCACTAAACTTCACCAAATAAGAACAGTGGGAAAATATCAAACTAAATTTGAAAAACTAGCTAATCATATAGAGGGATTGTCTGATAGATTCTTCAAGAGTTGATTTTCCAGTGGATTGAAGGGTACAATTTAATCTAAGGTTAAAATTTTATGGCCAACACAATGATGGAAGCCTTAATGTTGGCTAAGTTGGTAAAGGATAATATTATATCTCAACAATGATTCAAATCTATTTTTTTCTACTCAAAAATATAGCTTCATAATGATCTCAAACAATGTCAGCCCCTAAAACCACTCCTATAAAAAATTTGACTAACATAGAGATGCAAACCTAGAGAGAAAAAAGACTTTGTTATAACTATGATGATAAATTCACTTGAAGACATCAACATGTTAGGCAAAAGCTCTACCTATTGGATGTGAACTCTCCACCTAAAATTGAAGATTACGAAGATGTTCAAGATATAATAGATGATCTAGACAAAGTTGAACTAATTTTTGAACCTACTTCTCAAGAAGACTAACCATATATCTCTCTTTATGCCTTAATAAGAGTCACTATCTCACAAACCATCAAGGTTAGGTGTTACTTCAAAAATCTCCATCCCATAATACTCATTGATTCAATTAGAACTCATAACTTCATTGACCCTCAAATCACCAAACATGATGATTGTTTTATCCATCCTTGTTTTAAATCTAAAGTCATGAATCTCACTGGGGGCACATTACCTTACAAAGGGAAGTATCACAATATGTGTATCTCTATTGGAGATTATACCTTGCACTCCAACATGTTTGCCTTTTCCTTAGGTGGATGTGATGTTGTTTTGTAAGCCCATTCATTATGCACACTTAGACCCATCTTATGGGATTTTGCTAAACTTTGGACACAATTTTTAGATAATGAGAAAAAACACACATTGAAAGGCTTACAACCTAGATCTCTCAGCATAATAAGTTTACATTGCATAGAAAATCTTCTTAAGAATAATTCACATGGTGTCATTACCCAACTCAATTCCATTCAAATGAAACCCTCAATAGTCTCCACTACTCCTTCTAACCTCTAATCCATTTTACAGAGGTATGTATGTGTCTTTATCAAACCAGTGGGATTGCCACCTTCACAACTAGAGGAACACCATATTCATCTCCTTCTAGGAAGTTTTTTTCCCCATATCAAGCCTTATCACTACCCATTTTAGTAAAAAAATGAGATTAAGATGCTCACTCAAGACTTATTACAACAAGGAATTATTCACCCCAGTACTAGCCCATATTCTTGCCCAGTTCTCCTTGTTCACAAAAAGATAGGTCATGGCACCTCTACATTGATTTTTATGCACTTAATCACCTCATAATCAAGGATAATTTATTGATCCCTATTATTGATGATCTTCATGGCACTCACTTTTTCTCCAAGTTGGATCTCTGTTCTAGATGTCACTAGATCTAGCTTCATGAGGATGATATTCCTAAGATAGATTTTTGCATGCATGATGGCCACTATGAGTTCTTGGTCATGTGATTTGGCCTTAATAATGATCCTTCAACATTCTAGGCATTGATGAATAAAATATTCTAGCTATACCTATGGAAATTCATTTTATTCTTCTTTGACGATATCCTCATCTATAGTAAAACATGGTCTCAACATCTCCAACATCTAGAACTCACATTGTAACTTCTCTCTGACTGTCATGTTTATGTAAAATAGTACAAATTTACTTTTGGCCAAGATGAAGTGGAGTATTTTAGGCATATTTTTATATCCCAAGGGGCTTAGGTGGATCCTAAAAAATAATTGCTATGACAAATTAGCCACATCCTCAAACACTCAAGAGCCTCCATGGTTTTTATGGGGATAATTAGATACTATCACAAGTTTGTCAAGGATTATGGTAATATTGTAGCTCCATTGATATTTATGTTTAAAAAGGGTGTTTTTACTTGGACACAAGCTAGTGAGTGTGTATTTGAAGCATTGAAATAAGATATGTACTACACCTATTCTAACTATGCCAAATTTTACCAAGACTTTCACTATTGAGAGTGATACTTATGGTAATAGACTAGGTGTTGTTATCCTCTAAGAAGGATGCCCCATTGAATTCATCAAAAAATCCCTTTCCAACAAGAATTTAATTTTCTCTACTTATGAGAAGGAAATGATGGTCATTTTACATTTAGTAAAGAAGTGGTGGCCACACCTATTGGGTAATCATTTTTGGATCGGAACTAAACACCAGAGTCTAAAATATTTTTTGAAACAATGGGTAAAAAAACTCATAGGTTATGACTATGAGATAACTTACATGAAAGGTAAAGAGAATATTTTGGTTGATTCTCTATCTCACACATTTATGGATCAATCTTCCCTTTCAACTATTATCATGCCTATTGTGAATTATTTGGACATTGTATAGTATGGGTATGCTAATGACTCCTTGTTATCTCAAATCATTCAACAATTAGAAACTAACCACCCAATTGTATTACAGTATTCCTAGGATGGTGATTCCCTAGAGCATAAATCTACAATAGGCTATATTTTATGAACTTCATGCTTTTTCATCCATAGGGCACGCATGGTTTCTCAAAACTTATGAGCAAGCATGCCGTAACTTATTTTGGAAGGGAATTAAAAATGAAATTCAATAGATGACATCTGAATGTGATACCTATCAATGAAACAAGGCTGAAACAACATTCATCCATAGGTTTCTTGAACCCTTGCCCATCCCTACTAGGATTTGGATAGATATTTCTATGGATTTCATTAGCAGGCTCCTTAAATTTGGAGGTAAAACAATGATATTAGTTGTGGTTAAATGCCTCTCAAAATATAGTCATTTTTGTGCCCTCATCCATCCTTATACCACTTCCATAGTTGAAAAAAAAAAATTGGACTAGATTTTTCATCTTCATGGCATTCCTTCATCCATTATCTCAGATCGTGATGCAATATTCACTATCTATTTTTAGATATAACTATTTTGACGTATCATCACTCAACTGAAGATGAGTTCTAGGTATCATCCACAAATAGATGGCTAGACTAAAATTACCAACAAATTCTTGGAAACTTTCCTCTATTGTTTCACCTTAGATCAACATCAGTGGGCAAAGTGGCTCCCTCTCACCAAATGGTGGTACAATACCTCCTACCAAAATTCAACAAAAATGACTCCATATGAAGTAATCTATGGTCAAACACCACTAGTGTTCCTTCTATATAACCCTAATATTTCATTAGTCCCAATAGTGAACATGATTCTCTAAACCTAGGATCAAATCCTTAGTACCCTATATGAAAATATTCATATGGCTCAAAATCAAATGAAATAATAGGGAGATCAACACCATTTCAAGTGCACTTTTCAAGTAGGTGATATGGTTTTTCTTTGTCTTTAACCTTACAAAAATCCTCCCTAAAATTCAAAGGTTGTCATATGTTAGCTTCAAATTTTTATGGGACCTATAAGGTTCTTTAAAATATTGGGTCATTTGATTATAAGCTAGAGCTCCCACCTTCTTCATGAGTTCAACTAGTATTTCATGTCTCTTTTTTTATGAAAGTTTTTGGCAAAAACTCTAGTTTTGATCCATCATCAAGGTTTTAATTCAATGGCACAAAATGCAACTAGAGGATGCAACATGGGAACCACTATTTCAAATTTAACACCAATTCCCACATCTAAATATTTGAGGACAAATATTTTTCTAAGAGGGAGGGGATATTATGAACCCATGATATTCTTCTCTTTATGTATTTCATTTAGTAGTTTCTATGGACACATATGCTTTGTAAGTTATCCCATGAGCATTTTATTTTATCCCACATTCATGGAAAGTGAGTATTTTAGATTAGAATTCATATATAAGTAATTGTTGAGGCCATTGAAGGCATCCACAAATTATTTATATTGAATTTGATCAAAGGAGGTTGCCCCCTCCAAGTTGTCTATAATCAATATAATCCATTTAGTGCTTCTGCTCATTTTATAATTTTGTTACTTCATGCATTTTTATTGACTTATTGCAGGAGGATCCTCTCAGATATAATTCTTATTTTATGATAATGTCAAATTATTAGTATTTATTTTGATAGATAAAAAAGAAAAAAAATCTCATTATTCAGTAATACAAAAATCAATGTGTCACTTCTAATGTAATTCAAACATTTCCCAATCCACTACTATCACTATTCATTGATGAGAATTTTTTTTAGGACAAATGGTGGATTGTTATGATGTCCCACCTTCTAAAAAAATGAGTTTCCTTCATTTTTTTGGGGAAAACTTAATGCAATATTAATATCCTGAATGAAATTCTTTATTAATTTTATTATTAAGAGTTTTTAGGGCCAATAAAAAGGCTTTTGATAGGATAGGTTGGGTCTATATCATGTGCCTAATCAACTTGTGAGAATATATATCAAATAACCACTTTAGCCTAAGATAATCCCCTCTATAGTGAAGGATGTTATATATATTGAAAATTTACATGAACTTAATGCACTTATTGACACCCTTGTGTAACATATGGATAATTCTCCCATATTGATGCTTATTAGAGTGGACATGGAGATGGTCCAACTAACACTACTACTCAACCATAATAATGTAGATCTTATGATGCTTTATACACTATAACTTAAAATAGATGAGGAGAAGGATTTGATGTAAACCAATTATGATGGTGTTTATAATTGGATAGATGATATGGTTTTGACCCCTATTGCAAAAAATGTGATGGCTAACATTCATTGCGTATTTCATGACCTAAAATGTGGGCACCACAAAAATTGCATTTTAGGGCCATTTTTGATGGTTTTATTACTAAGACTACATGTTGGGGCCATTTTTGGATGGTTAATCAACCACACAAGATTTATAAGATGTCAGTGAAAGCCAAATTAATACAACACCCAGTATCATAAGCTTAGCTTATATAATTTTTAGTATTTGGCAATGGTAGATATATGGGGCAGGATCAAAGTTGAAAAGTAAAAATAACTCAAAGCAAGCATGGAAATGACAAGTATCAAAACCATAGGCCATGAATTAAATATCAAGAAACTTCCTAGAGATTGACGGTACATGATTGAGCATACACATTCTAATCAATAGTACGTGTAGAAAGGACATAATCCATTAGATCAAGATCAAATAGAGTGCATTCATTTAGTCAACAAAATCAGAATAAATGTGGTAGTGACAAGTGTCTCAATCATAAGGATTATCATAATACAATCAATGGTGTTTGATTCCTCAGATCGAGATCAACAACCCACGTTGATCTGTGAAAGGAAATCTGATGGTGCAAGGTGAAGAGTATTGGTTCGAAGGGTAATTGTCACTTTTAAATATTAATGAGCTAGATGCGACAGAGATGCAATAATGACACCACATAAGCAAGACAAGATAGATTTGAATATTTTGTGGACCCGTGATAGGGAAAGGTATAAATGCTTGATCCAAACAAAATTTAGGGCACAAAACTCATAATTTGGACTCACTACCACCACTAGAGCTCTGCATAAACCTTTAAAAATTCCCTAGCAAGTATGAGAGCCCTAATTTGACCCTATGATCATTTTAATCAAGCCAATGAGAGTTTTATTATTATCTGTGCAAGGATAATTCAATTTGGGAGTTGAATTAAAGTCCACTAGTGGGCAATTTGATGAAATTCATAACATCATCACTAGGCATAGTAGGCATGCATGGAATATATGGTGTCTTTGAAACATATATGTCTACTTCAATTTTTTATCTAATGTATATACCCAAAATTCCTTTTGATCACTTTTAATTTTGTTAGTGCCATTATAATAAAAGAAATTTCTCTATTATTGATCAAAAATTAAGTTTTGATAATGGTTCCAATTTAGAGTTTTAGTGGTGGCACACTGTAGATCTCTTTGAGAGCTTTCTGGCACATTTTTTAGAATGTAAATCTAAGTTTAGGAGCTCTTGTTATGGTTGTTTGAAGATGGTCGATAAATGTCACAAGATTGCTTGAAGTAATGCAACATATGGCACGTGTTTTGATGTTGCTTTGACATTTTGCACGAGGACCTATCAGAGGTTAACACTTGGCAGATTACAAGGTTTTCAAAAAAAATGGTTTGATGATTATGCCATGTCATCAACATGCCATGTCACTATAGTGACTCCTCTTGCCATGTCACATTTTATGCCAAGTGGAGTTAAGTGACTAAGCTCATGAGATAAGCTCGTTGATCAAGCCATATGGAGAGTCCTTTGGAGAGCTCGATGACCCAATGGTCTAAGGTGAGTTCAAAGGATATTTCATTGCCATGAAGCCTGAGTAAGGTGGTAAGCTTGAGGGAGATCAGTTCAAGAGGAATGGATGAGCCACCAAACCATTGCCACACAAACTATGTAAGACCAAGTCCTAACAAACATTCTCCAATGGTGGCATAAGTATAGGCTTAGCTAAGTGCCTAAGTCTCCTCCAAAAGAGGACATCAACACATATCAAAGAGGCCACATATCTATAAAAAGAATGAAACTGCTTTCCACGTAGCCCATGTGGAATAAAGGAATAAGTCTCTGTGCCAAAAGAGGAGGCTAACAATTTTAAACCTAGCACCTATTACACAAAAGAGATAGGCTTTGACTGCTTGTGTTGTGGGGGTTGAAGTGTTATTTAGAGTATGAATTTCTATTTGAAAGGAATCAAATTTTTACTATTTTTTTTATTTTAATGGTCTGAGACCTTGTAAAAGCTTTGGTAAGCTTATGTTAATGGATTTTTATCCATTCTCAGGCCATAATACATAGTCTTAGTACTCTGTTTATCCAATTTGCATATTGGAGGAGTATTTTTTCAAACCTTAGAGGATATTTTTAAGACTTTTGGAGTGACTTTGTAGGTGTTTATGAAGAATTACAAAATTCAAAGCTGTCGGGCTTGAATCAGTCACAGTGAAGGTGAATTTTTGCATTGAGATATCAACTTGTGAGAAAGTTGTTTATTGTTTCCAGGTGCTTGAAGTGCCCTTAATGGAAATGTTCCACTCCTTTGGTGAATCCAAAGATGTAGGCACCAATTATTGAGCCAAAATCCATTATCACATTTCATGTTTTGGTAATTGTCATTCGATGCATGATTTTATTTTAGTTTGCTGATTTGATTTTAATTAGTAAATGAACTCATGTAAGTGATTCAAATTTTGAGAATTATGACACAACATTATTAAAAATGGTCAAATGGTGAATGAAAATATAAGTCACTGACAATTTCAATCCATTTTATTTAAAACTATGTTTTTCACTAATTCCTATCATTTTTACAAGTTCAGTTGAAATTTTCAAGAATTTAAATGATTAATAAAGGGAGTTATTAAAATATCTAGATAAACTATCTGCACTTCAAATTTAAGTGTAGAGTTTATGGATCAAGTTTGTATTGGAGTGGTTAGAATGCAGGGTTTGCTTCTAGTTGTGTGTTGACAATGCTTCCAGAATAGTTAGATTATTGGTTTGCAAATTGATTATATTGCAGTGTGCAGTGTGGAATCAGGTGTTTATAGGAAACCATGGGTAAGTTGTCACAGATTGAGGCTATCAAAGATGAAAATGTAATCTTGAAATGCCATAAATTTGCACTTGAATTACAAGTGGCAAAGTTAAAATTAGAGCTCAAATCCAAGGATGAGCTCTTGATTAGATTGCAATGTTGTGAGTGTGAAAAGGTAAAGCCTTCTACTTCAGATGTAAAAACTATGACTGAGTGCATTGTAAGTTTTTCACCATAGGAATCTTTATCTTCTTTAACCATTTCAGATTTAGATTCTAGTAATATTGTTTTTGGTTATTTAGAAAGATACACTAAGGGCATAGGAACTAAATTGTTGTTGAAAATGGGATTTAACGGAAGAGGTCTTGGTCGAAATGGCCAAGGAATTGCTAACCTAATTCAGGTTGATCATAGACCTCTTCATGCAAGTTTGGGTTATACTAGTGTGCAGGTGGATGATGGAGAAGTTTCTTCCATGGATAAAGGAAGACAAGCTTCCAATACGAAGGTTCTAGGCCACTATTTTAAAGGTGTAAAGGTAAAAGAGGTATTGAGATTCCACCTCTTGATTCTTACACTAAATTTTTTGATCCAATTGATACTTTTAAGAAGTTTGGATATAATGTATAGAAGATAATGTAATCATTTCCATGCACCTTTTTTGGGATGAATAACCATAGTGCTAAAACTTGTTGGAAATGAAATGCTTTGTTTAAGTAGATTGCATGTTTGAAAGGCCATTCTCATGTTAAGCTGGGAATTGGCAATAGGGGACCCTCACCTAAGAAGGATGTTTGCACTCATTGTAAAGTGTGTGGACATAGGATTGATAGATGTTTTAAGCTTCATTCATCTTCACATTCAAGTAATGTTAAGACTAAGATGATTTACAAACCTCTCACTAAGGTTAATGAAGTTAATTCAATCCATAATGTAGTTGACAATACAATCCAGGATAAGGTAAAACCTAAAAGTGAAAATCCATTTAAGAGGTTAAGTCAACAATGATTTCAATTACATATGGCAAAGCCCAAATTGATAAAGTATGCAATTGAAAAGGAATCCACAGAGATAATCAATTTCACTAGGAAGAAAGAATTGGTTAAGTGGATTATCACTACATTATTTTTTCAAAGCATGGTTAAGAATTCACTTAAGGGAATGAAAAAGCTTTGATATATGTAGATTAAAGTTGGTGGGAACACTTCAAGACAGGTTTACCATATGAAGTTTTTCAATTCTCATTTTTTGATAACTCTAAGTTTTTGATCTCCAGAATATACTGTATGGGTAGTCTAATAATAGATAAGACATTAACTCATTTGAAATAGTTGGGGATATAGTAGTGTGATGTTGTGAGTTGTTTCCTTACAGCATTTGATAGTTAGACTGCTATTTTGAATGTATCTATTTTGGCACAGAGATGTTTAGATGCAATTTTTAAAGACCCTTTAGGCATGTTTAAATGTTAGGCAACATACACTTTGTGTTATTTGCATCTGCTTAGCATATAAGTCCCATATTAGGGTATTGTATTGCAACATGTCCACGACATTTATTGTATGTTTTTGGCATTATAAACTTGTCTTATAGTTACATTGGGAGTTTTTTCAATTTTTGGCAATTCATTGCTTTGTAGGATGTGACATTTAGGCAGGTAGTGTGATATGTTGTAATCACTTTAGCAGTTGAAAATTCACTTACTCATGCTTTTGGATCAGGCATTTTATAGTTTTATTATGAATCATTTTAATGTATTATTTATATCTCTTGCTATGATTGGGTTTTGTTTTCATGCATGCAGTATACCAATTTGTAGTTTCAGGGGATATTGGACTTTTGGAAACCAAAAGCCTTCCATTAGGGAGGTGTGATCAGAAATTGGGTTCTAATAATGGTTCGAATTCAAAGTTTCAGTGGTGGCACACTGTAGAGATCTTTGAGAGCTTTTTGGCATATTTTTTAGAATGTAAATCCAAGTTTGGGAGCTCCTATTATGGCCATTTGAAGATGGTCAATAAATGTCACAAGATTAATTGAAGCAATATGACATGTGGCACATGTTTTGATGTTGTTTTAACATTTGGCATGAGGACCTATCAGAGGTCAACACTTGATAGATTGTAAGGTTTGCAAAAAAAATGGTTCGATGATTATGCCACATCATCAACATGCCACATCACTATATTGACTCATATTGCCATGTCACATTTTATGCCAAGTGGAGTTAAGTGACTGAGCTCGTGAGATAGGCTCATTGATCAATCCATATGGTGAGTCCTCTGGAGAGCTCGATGACCCAATGGTCCAAGGTGAGTTTGAAGGATAGTTCATTGCCATGAAGCCCAAGCAAGGTGGTGAGCTTGAGGGAGATCAGTTTGAGAGGAATGGACGAGCCACCAAACTGTTGCCACACAAACTGTGTAAGACCAAGTCCTAACCAACATTCTCCAATGGTGACCTAAGTATAGGCTTAGATAAGTGCCTAAGTCTCCTCCAAAAGAGGATGGTGGCACATATCAAGGAGGCCACATATCTATAAAAAGAATGAAAATGCTTTCCATGTAGCCCATGTGGGATAAAGGAATAAGTCTAAGTGCCAAAAGAGGAGGCTAACAATTTTAAACCTAGCACCTATTGCATAAAAGAGATAGGCTTTGACTGCTTGTGTTGTGGGGGTTGAAGTGTTATTTAGAGTATGAATTTCTATTTGAAAGGAATCAACTTTTTACTATGTTTTTTATTTTAATAGGCTGAGACCTTGTAAAAGCTTTGGTAAGCTTATATTAATGGATTTTTATCCATTCTCGGGCCATAATACATAGTCTTAGTACTCTGTTAACCAATTTTCATATTGGAGGAGTATTTTTTCAAACCTTAGAGGAGATTTTTAGGACTTTTGGATCAATTTTGTAGGTGTTTATGAAGACTCACAAAATTTGAAGGTGCTGAGCTTGAATCAGTCACGGTGAAGGTGAATTTTTGCATTGAGATATCAGCTTGTAGGAATGTTGTTTATTGTTTCTAGGTGTTTGAAGTGCCCTTAATGGAAACAGTCCACTCTTTTCATGAACTTAGAGACATATGCATCAATTTTTAAGGTGAACTCTGTTATCACA
The DNA here is from genome assembly GCA_037957365.1 of Torreya grandis. Taxonomy (NCBI): domain Eukaryota; kingdom Viridiplantae; phylum Streptophyta; class Pinopsida; order Cupressales; family Taxaceae; genus Torreya; species Torreya grandis. The sequence goes on along the minus strand of JARHVA010000361.1, from coordinate 4,273,827 downwards.
TTTCATGTTTTGGTAATTGTCATTTGATGCATGATTTTATTTCAGTTTGCTGATTTGATTTTAATTAGTAAATGAACTCATGCAAGTGATTCAAATTTTGACAATTATGACACAACGTTATTAAAAATGATCAAATGGTGAATGAAAGTACAAGTCACTGATAATTTCAATCCATTTTATTAAAAACTATGTTTTCTCTAATTCCTATGATTTTTACAAGTTCAGTTGAATTTTTTTAGAATTTGAATGATTAATAAAAGGAGTTATTAAAATATCTAGATAAACTATTTGCACTTCAAATTTAAGTGTAGAGTTTATGGATCAATTGTAATCACCAAGACAAAATGTGATCAGCCACATTTAAGCTCTTATCTAGTGAATATAGATGTGCCCTGATTGAAACCAAGGGAGTTATAGTTTTGAGATAGAGATTACATGCTAAGAGGTTATCTCTTTACACATAGAATGCAAACCATCGTAGTCTAAATCATTGTAATATGGTGATTTAGATCCTAATTGGTCTACACCCATAATTATCTTTAAAGATGGACTTAATTAATATTTTAATATTTTCAAGGGTTTGAAATTACTAGGTTTAACTATCAATTATAATTTTGCACTCTTTCACTTTACATAACTGCTCTCACCAATACATATAAACATACATTATATGTTTGTGTGTTTCTATATATATATATATATATATATATATATATATATATATATATATATATATATATATATATATAGAAACACACAAACATATAATGTATGTTTATATGTATTGGTGAGAGCAGTTATCTTTAAAGATGGACTTAATTAATATTTTAATATTTTCAAGGGTTTGAAATTACTAGGTTTAACTATCAATTATAATTTTGCACTCTTTCACTTTACATAACTGCTCTCACCAATACATATAAACATACATTATATGTTTGTGTGTTTCTATATATATATATATATATATATATATAACTAAGTAATATTATATAATATTAACATATATATTATATAATAATAGTAATAAAATATATTATATAATATGTAATATTGTAATATTTTATTACATTATATAATATATATTTTTAGTATATATGCTAAATAAATATTATATATTTTGATTTAATATATATAAAAATAATTTTAATATATTAAAAATTCACTTGCCTTCAATTCAACTTGACTACTCCCAAGGTGCATTTGTGTTCAAAAATAGGTGGGAGTCCCCAATGAATTTTAAATTTAAATTTACTTTACAAAATTAGGTCTATATAATTTTCACACATTTTTAAGAGGAACAAAAAATATTGAACATGTCTGACCAAATATATTCTTGTTCCAACATATTCTTAGTTTTTTTTAACATACACTATAGGACACTGACAGATCAAAATAGAGTAGGTTGTAGAGTGTTTGAAGCATTGACCATAGTTTTTACTGTCATTTTTGCATCTATAAATCCTTATGTTTAGGTATTTAATCTTAATAGTGTTCAATATATATTTTTAATCTATCTAAAATGTGTGATTTATTTATGTTGACTTGTCCCTTTTATTCATTATTTAGCACTTTATGTTATGAAATTACTAAGATTTAGATAGTCTACCTAGATTATTTTAATATTTTTGGCCCTATTGGAGCATGCACATGACTATTTTTTGAGCAAACAAGGTTTTCAAATTGTAACACTAAAATTTTATAAAATAATACAATAAATATAATTCTAAATACTCTGCCTGTATATACTTCAATCAATTTTTAATAAAAAATAATATAATTTTTAAGAATGTGTGTTGAGCTCAGGGAGGCCCTAAGTTGGTCTAGGTAGTAGTAAGTACTGTTGTAAATCCCAGTACAAAAGGAAAAGAGTTTAAAGGAGTCAAGGAGTCTAAGTTAAGGATGTAATGTGAACAACAGAATAACATTTCTTAGATTATAGGGATAATAGGAATATGGTGGTGACACCTTGGGGCTTCACTCAATTTTGCTAGAGAGATTATTTGGTTACAACTTACCACCATATAGTCTACAAGTAAACCCTGTTATAGGGACAATAGGAGTATGGTAGTGACATAATCTACCTAAATTTGTTATCATGTAAATTTATTTGTAATTGTCAATATATTCCCAAACTCTTAAACAAACAAATGGATATAGATAATAAGCATTAATCTAACGTGATTAATGTTACAAAAGTTCAAAATGAGGGAGTGAGGTAGGGAAAAAAAGAAAGTTACCTTGAAAAAATAAAGACCAATAGATCTCTTTTGATTTTTTTTAGAAACCTAGATAGCAGCTAGTTGAAATAAAATTGATTAGATTTAATTCATATCTAGACTAACATTAGAATGATCTAAGGCTATGGGATCCCTGTATCTAGACTAGACCTCTAGTTATGAGGATACCTCCTTTGAATATGTGAATTTAGGATCAATTACTAAAACTATTAGATGTTGGGATGGAAATAGTAAGGAAGAAACTTAAATTATTCTTCAAACATAATAAGATCCTATGAATTTTGAGAATATACAAGACCTTATTACTTTAATGTCTTGACTATCAACATATTTTATGAGTCCCTTAAGTATCTGTAGGTGAATATTTCATGGAATTGAATATTCAACTAAGTTTGGATCCTTAAGGTCTCCTCCAAAATCCACAACTTAATTCATTCCTTTTAGACTGTTATCTTCTTCACATGTGTACCATTCTTTCATTATGAAAACAAACCTCTCCTAAATAGATCATTGTGCATGATGTGATGTCCTTTATATGGACTATGACACAATATAAAGATGCTTTGGGAGTTTTTATAATACGCAAAGTACCCATTATTTTATTTATGTATGATGATCTCTTAATAATCTCATTACCCTGCTTGAAAGTTTATACCCTTAAAGTCTCCATTAAACATGGTTCACTCACTTGAATGTATAAGTACCCTTGAAGCTAGCTATAGATGTACATTTGTGTTTATTTAGTCTTATTTGAACCTCACATGTATCCTTTTTGAGTTCTATATTGAGTTTATTCATCTCAATAGTTCATGCATTTGATGGTCTAAACAACCTCCACAAGCATATAAAAGGTCTTAAGACTACCAGACCCCTGACTATAGCATATTTTGACTTGAAACCAAGCATGTAGGTGTCTCAAGTACACTTGATTGATTACTTAAAGTCTGATTTATTGGGCTTGTTGATGAAATTATTATGTTTCATGTGTCAACAGGGAACAAGTGGAAAGTAAGAAAATCAATTTTATGTCCTATAAGACTTGAGGCTTGAGTTATTTATATAACTACTACCTAAAATAGCATAAATAGTAGAGATGTGGTAACCAATTTGAAATTCTAATAGCAAACCTTGTTATAGGGACAATAGATGTTTATGCAGTTACACTTATTCTTTCTAATCTTTGTAAAATTGTTTCAATCTTTGTCAATTATTTCCAAAAATGTAAATGAACAATGGATATTTATGGCATGAACTAAGATAAAGTGATTCATGTGTGCCTCTAAGAGTGATTAGGGTAGGGGAGAAAATATATTATGCTTAAGATGATCAAAGATACCAATTTTGCTAACTTTTGAGGAAAAACACATGAAACTAGCATCTACCAATTATACTATAATGATCAAAGATAAATAACTGTAATTTAAGCTTTATAGGAAGGAAATTCATATGTCTAACAACATAATTTTCATTAAAATTACTCTCATAATAAATTTCATGGCACATTTTATTGTAAATGAGAAGAAACTATAGCAAGTATACTATCAAATTAGTCAACCTAGTGTTAAACTCAAGCTAATAGATGCATATAATGTGTGTTATGACCAAATTAGATTTTAGAAAAGAAACTATTAGCCATCTAAAAGTGTTAGAATCAAAAATCATAGAACACACACAAGAGAACACTACAAACAAACTCTTGAATTCTTTAGCTCCTTATAATAATTTTGGGAACAACTATTTTTTGGTTACAACTGAGGGGTAAACCCCTATTTATAGGCTCAAAAAATGCCTAAGACAAGTTTACATGGGTACATAAAAAGCACCCAAATATAGCCAAGTGGCTAAAATGTAAGTGTAAGGCACTACTTGGTCAAGTTTCATGACCACTCTGGCTTGTTGGATTCCATCTTCATGCCTTTTATTCATCACTTTATATAAGTGTAAGGCACTACTCCTCTCATGGTAGTTTTTGAAGACTTATTCCTTTTGTAAAATTTCTCTATATTCCTACTAACCAATGTCTATAATTACTCCATTGGGAACTCAATTCCCTATTGAGAGTCCTTGATGTCAACAACATCTGGATCCAATTGATTCAATATTTCAAGGTCATTGAGACTAATTATTTGGATTGTAATGATGTCTAAATCTAATTGAATAATGTGGGGAATGGTCTCAGTTTCATCAAGATCTGTAGCTCCTTCAACATTGTAATAGATGTTGTAATGCATGTCCTTTGAGTTTATGGCCTCGGGAATGAACTCTGTGTCCTTAAACACCACTAAACTATTATATTGAAATTGAAAATTATCATTTTCAAATTCAATTCTCATACCCAAAGTGAAGGTTCTTGCATGTGCCATTTCTACAATATCTTGAGTAGCAACTAATAACTTCTTGTACTTCTTTACAATTTTTGAGCTCAAACAATGATAGTCAAGTGTAATATGTGAAGATCTTGAGCTTGGTTGAATTGTGGATGTAGGTGGTAGAGAGAAAATGATTAGATATTCAAATGATAATGTAGGTTATAATAGTTGAGTTGAGTAGCCTTTTGAGCATTACTTTAATTAATGCCAAGTATTGCAATGTTTCACACATGGCACCTTCTAATTATTCTTGGGGGATCTCAAAATTTATCTTAGTGTGATTACTTTTTTGTATTGTACCACATGACATATTTCTATTTTTGATGAGATCTTACGTGGGGACCTTTAATTTTTTTTGGTTGTGGGAGTGCCATGCATCGTTCTCATAGGAAATTAGAGTTGATATCAAGGTTCTTGACAAATAAAAAGGTTCCATGGTTATATCAAATACATTATAAGGACATCCTTAATCAACATGAAAGGTATTCCAATGACCTTAGATGTATCTCCTATGAGATACCTTGAAATAAACTTTTAATCATGTGCATGTTCAAGGCATCTCCTAAGAGATATCTTGAAAGAAACTTCTAAAACTGTGCATCATGGTTCTTACCAAATAAAAAGTTATCATGGTTATATAAAATCCTTTGTAAGGACCTTTACAATCAACATGGAAGGTATTATAAATCCCTTTGATTTATCTCCTATGAGATACCTTGAAATAAAATTCCAATCATGTACATGTTTAAGGTATCTCCTAGGAGATATCTTGAAAAAAAATTCCAATAGTGTGCATCATGGTTCTTGCCAAATAAAAAATTGACATGGCTATATTAAATCCTTTATAGGGACCTCTGAAATCAACATGGAAGGTATTCCAATGACCTTAAAGGTGTCTCATAGGATATACCTTGAAATAAAATTCCAATCATGTGCATGTTCAAGGTATCTCCTAAGATATAGCTCGAAACAAAATTCCAATCGTGTGCATCAAGGTTCTTATTAAATAAAAAGGTGTCATGGTTATATCAAACCCATTGAAAGGACCTTTGAAATCAACATATAATATATTACAAGGCCCTTCAAGTTATCTCCTAGGAGATACCTTGAAATAAAATTCCAATCATGTGCATGTTCAAGGTATCTCCTAAGAGATATCTCAAAAGAAAATTCTAATAGTGTACATTAGGGTTCTTGCCAATAAAATTTTGTCATGTTTATATAAAATCATTTGAAAGGAAATTTTAAATCAACATCAAAGGTATTATAAGGCCTTTCTAGGTATCTCCTAGGAGCTACCTTGAAATAAAATTCCATCATGTGCATGTTCAAGGTATCTCCTAAGAGATATCTCAAAAGAAAATTTCAATAGTATGCATCGAGGTTCTTGCCAAATAAAAAGTTATCATGGTTATATCAAATCCTTTAAAAGGACTTTTGAAATCAACATGGAAGGTATTCCAAGGCCCTTCAAGCTATCTCCTAGGAGATACCTTGAAATCAAATTCCAATCTTGTGCATGTTCAAGGTATCTCCTAGGATATACCTCGAAATAAAATTCCAATCATGTGCATCAGGGTTATTATCAAATAAAAAGGTGTCGTGGTTTTATCAAATACTTTCAAAAGACCTTTTCAATCAACATGGAAGGTATTCTAAGGTTCTTATAAAATAAAAAGGTGTCATGGTTATATCAAATGCCTTGTAAGGACCTTTACAATCAACATGAAAGGTATTCCAAGGCCCTTCGAGGTATTTCCTAGGAGATACCTTGAAATAAAATTACAATCATGTGCATGTTCAAGGTATCTCCTATGATATACCTAAAAATAAAATTATAATCATGTGCATCAGGGTTGTTTTCAAATAAAAAGGTGTTATGGTTATATCAAATCCCTTGCAAAGACCTTTGCAATCAACATAGAAGGTATTCCAAGGCCCTTAGAGGTATATCCTAGGAGATATCTTGAAATAAAATTCCAATCATGTGCATGTTCAAGGTATATCCTTGAGATATATTGTATTAAAATTTCAATTATGTGCATGTTTAATGAATCTCTTAAGAGATACCTTGAAATAAAAATTCCCATAGTGTATGTTCAAGGTATTTCTTAGGAAGTACCTAGAAATAAAATTCCAATTGTGTGCATGTTCAAGGTATCTATGAGGAGACCCTTTGAAGTTAATACAAGACCCTTCAAGTTATCTCCTAGATGGTACCTTGAAGGGCATTAAAGTCACAGATGACTTCAAGCAAAGTTTGTAAGGCTTAGCACTAGAAGAGATAAAATCTAAGTTAAGTGTAGATAGAAGAAAGTCATGGAGGTCAAGATTTTTAAGAATAAGCTTTAGATGACTACGGAAGAGGATGCAAGACTCCTTATATAATTTAAGAGGATACATAGACCACCATTGTTGAACTTGAATATCATATGGTAGTAGTATGATGTGACATTTATTGATGACATATAATGAATACAAGAGCAATATTAATTTTGATAGTTAGTGAAGTGTTTGAGTATTTTCTTTCCAATTTTTGTGTAAATAGTTGTTACTTTTTTGTTTATATGTTTCAATAATATTTAGTGTGTAATAGCTGCAAATAGATTCTTGACTGTCTTGATTGATGTTTTGATCTGTAGATGTGTAATAACTATTGAAAGATTGGTAAATATATTGATTATAATGATTAAGTTCAAATTGATTCACATTTTTGAATGTGTACTAGTGATTTATTTGTTGTAATTTTCTATGTGTGTATTATAGTTGCCTACAATACTTTACTAGCTTGAGCCATAATCTCCTAAATAAGAGTATGTAACAACTTCTCTAAAAGGATCAACATTTGTTTAAAGCCTATAAATTTCTTACATCAGTATTGATGTTACTCTTGTATTCAAAAATTCTCTAACAAAAATTGAAGTTGGATTACAATTGTTTATATAGACTTGGAGATGGGGTCATCTCATCCTTCAAGTTCATGCAAGGTCATTACATGTGATAGTTATAACATGTAGTTCTAAATTTGGTCAAAATAGTATAAGAGTAGTCCTATACTTATGAATTAGATAAGTTGACCTTTTCAAAATGATGTAACATGTGCATGTGTACAAAATATAAAGTCAAATTTACAATGAAAAGTCTTAACTATAAGAAAACTATGATTAAGTTTGTTGTCTACAAAATTGTACATCATAAAATATTAGCCTATCAAGGCTGAGTCATTTGGATAATGACATATACTTTGATTGGTGTGGCAGTTGTATAGGTTGTAGATGTCAATACACCACCAGAAGTTTGCTTCTTCTTGGCCTCATTCTTTTGATAAACTTTATATGTTGCATCATGTTTCTACCATATGATCAATTTCAGTAACAATGGTCATTATATCCTCTTAAGTTGTTTGAGGAGTCTTACATGCTCTTCCTTATTCATCTAAAACTTATTCTTAAAAATCTTAACCTTTTTGACTTTCTTTCTAGCCTCACTTAACTCAGATTCTATCTCTTCTAGTGTTAAGCCTTGCAAACTCTGCTTAAAGTCATTTGCCACTTCTTAAATGAGTTTATCAAAATTAATTCTATTGATCAATTTACCTATGGCATCATTCACCTTTAATAACTTCAAATCATGTAATATTTCAAGGATTTGGGCCACATGTACCTAATATTTAGAGATTAAATCCCCGAATACTTGTAGCCATTTTTGTGCTTCCTCCTATCTTATGCCAACCAAGTTCAAGGCATTACATGCCTCTAGTGTTGTCATTAAATCTAGATAACTATATAAAGAGTTGCCTATGTATGAAACTAGAATTTTTAACTTAGCATTGTCATCTCTCAATTAATTATATAATTAGTTGGCATTATTTACATAAGGGGCCATTTTAGCCTTCATGAATTCCATTACCTCTAAAGAGTTATAGCATCAAAAAGCTATTTCTTTCACCTCAGCTTCTATGCCTACAAGGATATACACAGTCTCCACTTGCTCCCTTAATTGTTCCACGTTAGCCTCAAGTTTTTGAACTTCAACTTTAAGTTCATGTCAATCCATCTTTGTTCCCTCATGGGTCGCTACTATAGCATCCTTATGGGCTTGGGATAGGTCTATAATATTTTCAATGTAAGGAGACTATTTGGACTATCTATTCTACCTCTTAGTGAGGGAGAATACTTCATGTCTTTCCTCTAGAATTATTTCTATGCCCTTTTCATCCTTAAACTTCCTCTTTTTTAGTCATTGTATACTACTAGATGGGGTTTCAAATAGAGTGGAGATAGAGGAAAGCTCGATGATTTTGAAGCTAGGAATTTAGGTTCCCTTGCTTCTCAATTCCATCACCTATGGAGGAATCCAAGGTTATAACCACAACCTATTTCTCTACCTCCTCCTAAACCTAGTATTTATTTTGAGCCTTGATAAGGATGTCAGGTAGGGAAGGAAAAATAATATTGGACCAATCCACTCCTCCAAATTGAGAGAGTGGATGGACTATAATCAGTTGAGGCTTAGACTTCCTCCCCTTGCTATAACTTGTCACAATGGTTTCCTCTATGGAGGTGGTGGATGGTATGGGAAGGGAAATTTGAGTGGATTAGATGTGAAATTATGGAGTGGAAAATGTATTTTGTACCTTTTTGGGCACCTTCTTCTTATTTAAGTCTCTGATGATGGAGGTTCTAGAAGGGACATAGGAGGTAGGTATGGTGAGTGGGATAGAAGTGTATTGTAGAATGGCCATGGTGGTGGAAAAAACATTTTTTTCTACTTTAGGGGTGAAGAGATCAATATAGGTACAAGTAGGCACTTCCACTTGGGGTGTCCTTAACATAGAAGAAATAGAAACACATCCAAAAATGGGCATAGAAGATAAAGGAATACTCATGAAAGGTTGAGTATGTGAGGAACTTGGTGCTATAAGATCTACTTCAAGGCTCATGGCCTTAGTTATTTTCACCTTAAATTATTCATTGGAGTCATCCTCAATGTCTTTAATTATCACAACCTCTCCCTTTATTGGTTTTAAATGTGGAGGTGCAGTAGGCAAGCCTTGTGATGATTCAACTATGGTACTCCCTATTGGAGTCATGTGCTTCCTAATATAAATGATAGGGATCTTCAACTATGTAAGGGAACCTTATTGAGTTGATGCCATTGCCTCTTTTTTCTATCCCAATAGATGTGGTAATCTAGGTCTAAGGCATATCAGTAGTCACTTTAATGGTGTTAGTAGTTAGCAGTTCTTGTGTTCTCTCCTCCTCATCAAAATCTGAACTAATGGGGTCCCATGCTTTTTCTATATTCAACCCAAGATCTTTCTTCATATTCTTCAAAATTAATTTTTAAGGGAGGGCTTGAGATGAGGGACCCCATAGTCTTGGATTACTCCCTAGGCTATCCTCTCCAAAAGTTAGAATGCTCACATCATTTGTATAGAGCCTTCTTGCTATCTAATTCCCTTACAATGACTGAGGGGTCATCCTGGATCATTCTAAAATGATCTTCTTGAAGTCCATCAATATTTTCTCTCTCCAAAACTTTTTCATCATTCTTTTCATTAATAAATAGAAAATTATATGAATAGGGAACATGGCTATAGGGGATGTTAAATCTCTATATATGTTTCTAAATAAGCCCATGTGGATCCTAGTCTCTATGTGAAAGAATGGGGAAATGATAACTCCTTTGCTTACCTCCCACTTCTCTAAAATGATTCCTCATTGTGTAAACCATTCTTATAATTATTATATTGTGACTAAATAACAAAGCCTTCTTCTACGTGGATAGGTCCTCTTCAACACTACAACCATAGTTGGAAAAGAATTTCTTGCTCTATCAACAAATCTGGGACATATTTTGGGAGACATAAAGGATTAACCTTCTTTCCCCAAATCATTATAACTATGAAGTTCAGATAGATAAAATACTTCCCTTTACCTTCCAAGTTTTTTACTATATTTTGTCCAATCCTGGGCATGGGTGAGCCATGAATGGCTTTCCAAAGCTGTGGATAGACATCTTCAACTATCCTAACCATGTTTTTGGTGTAGGCATATATGTGCATAAACCGGTAATGATCACAATTCTTTTTCATTATCTAGTCCATGATTGGGTTTCAAAATTCCTCGAGGTCTCTATAATAGGTTCCCATAACAACATCTATAAAATATGACATCATATATAAATTTCCCAAAGGTGTGGGATGCTTGTCTTTGTGAATTATTTTCTCCCTCAAGCAAACGTTGGTTATCTCTCCCATGACATATGCATCATCATGGGTGAGAATCATGTAAATTAATGGCACCCAATCTAAATTAACAAAATGAATACTCGATATATCATAAAATTGACTCAGTAAAGCCATGTTGATGTGAATCCCCATTCTGAACTTATCTATAGAAATAGGCCCATTTGGATTTTTCCCTTTCCATAAAATGGTCTAGCCTAGGAGTAACAATGAAGATAATTCCTTCTTAATTGATTTCTTTACACTAAACTAAATCAATGTAATATTCTCATAGTGTGCATTAGGTATGTTCAAAGATAGGTATCTTTGGAAGTCAACTCCCAAAATACATGCAATGACTGTGTTATTGATAGAATAATACAGGAAGGCATCTTAAAATATCTTTCCTAAGAAGAACAAATCCTATAGGAGGTTGATGCATAACATCACCTCTAGTTTGGTGGTAGTAAATTATAACCTTTGGCATTTTAAAACCAACAATTATTTAACAAATAGCCTATCAGTAAGTGTCATCTCATCATCCAAAGCAAAATTGTTAATCAAATCAATTATGTCCCATAGCTCTGAATAGTTGGTGTACCTATTATTGAATATGGTGGCATCAAACACTATATCTATGAACTCTATGGAGTCCTTGGTTGAGTATGGTGATTTTGGGTTTACTCCCATGAATGTCCTAGATAAAGATGCTATCATAGTATACACTATATGTTATTTGCAATTTCCTTATAGGTTTTATGTATGTTGTATGATCTACCTGGCTCTAACTCAATCATTATTTTACTCATAGTGTTATTTGAGATAGTAGCTAGGGCTCTTTATCACTATAGGATAGTAGGAGACTTTGAATGTAAGTTAGATTGAAAGCAATGAAGGCTTCCAATGGTTTTGTATCACATATTTAGGATTTTGCATTGAATAGCAGTTCATGTGACATAAATGCCCAATGTTTACCTTACTTTTATATTCCTATATAGTTCAAACTTTGTTAGTTAAAGTTGGTGGGGGTCTTTAGTATATATCATTGGAAGACACCTTAAATTTATTTTAGCTAAGTATGGCAAGGGATAATATTGTTCTTGGTAGTAAGGTATTCAGGTTTATGATGGGGACTGATATTTTACAAAAGACCCACAACAAAAATCCCACCATTTAGAAATATCATTAGGAAAATTATTTTGGTAAAAATGTTAGACAAAAGGGAAACTAACTAACTATGCATCTCCTAAAATATTATATTAAAAGGAATTATAGTACCTTCATGTCTACCTTGAAGGTATCTCCTAAGAGATACCCTAAAAACATGTATAAAGGTACCTTTAAAGGTATTACAAGGCCCTCCAAGGTATCTTGTATGAGATATATTGAAACATAATTCCAATCATGTGCATTTTTAAGGTATCTACTAGGATACCCATTGAATCCACTACACACACAAGTTTAAAAGTATCTCCTATGACATACCTTATACCTTATAAACATCCATTAACATAAAATCAAAGGTACTAAGAATCCCTTCAAGGTATCTCCTTGAAGATACCTTGAAACAAAATTCCAATCATGTATATGTTGAAGGAATGTTAGCATATTTTCCTAGAAATTCTCCAAAACACGCAAATTATAGGTATATCTTGCACAACAGGGAAGCAATAAAAAACATAATAGTATGAGTGAATTTACAAAATCTTTAATATTTTACATAGTATCAAATATAAAGATAAACTAACATGGTATTAAAATTTTGGAACCTATAATTTACTAATATTATTATTTGTAGTAAGGTGTTTAGGTTTATGTTGGGGACTGATCTTTTACAAAAGACCCACAACAAAAAGGTCATTGTTTGGTAATACCATCAAGTAAATTGTTTCAGCAAAATGTCTAAGGCAATTATCCCAAAGGGTCATTTTTAAAAAGTTCAAAGGATCATTTGTGAAGGTCTCATGTCAAAAATCCTAAAGGGTAAAAGATTTCTTATTGAGGGAAGTATTTTTAAAAAGGCTAAAGGGAAATTTTAAAATGTTGAAGGGTAGGTTTCAGAGGGCAAGGGCCATACACATTATCCTGAAGTGTAAGTGCATAAAGGTTCAAAGGGTCTAATTCATGTCAAAAAAATCCTAAAGGGTCTAATTTATAGGGTATAATGGTCTAGGACAAAAGTCCCAAAGGGTACATTTCAATGGGTAAAGGGCCATTTCAAAAAGTTGAAAGGCAATTCAAAAAGGGTCGAGGGTAATTCAGTCGAGCCAACATGGCCAAAACAAAAAGGTGGAAGGCTAGGTTACTCAGGTCAAGGGATTTGGAACAAAAATATTGAAGGGTAATTGATCATTTTATAAAGGCCAAAGGGTAGGATGAAAAATAATTCTATTAGGGGATTCATTTTAGATAATATATTTGTAGAACAAATTCCATCAGGCAAAAATCCCAAAGACCCAATTATATTGGGGAATTGTTTTAGATAAAATCTATGCAATAATCTCCTCAACAAAGATAAGTCCACAAAATAAATCTGCAAAGGTAAAGTCCAAAATAAATAAAGTTGACAAAGGCACTAGGTAAAACATTTGAAACATAAAACTTGAAAAGAAAAATTGCATAAGCCCTAAAGTATAAGCTTTAAATATAAACCTAATAGAACAAAATAGATAGAACAAAAGCGTTAGTCTTATGAAAACACAATACCACTACCATCTTTCCAAAGGTATAAGAGGCTAATAGTCAGTATTTTCCTAGATTTTTCATAAGCATAAAGAAAAAGGGCTTAAAATTAAGACCATAATCTGAAAAAGTGTGTCCCCATTTCTCCTTAAAGAAAAGGGGAATGTTAGGTACAACAAATGGCAACTTATAGGGGGAATACTCCTGAGTATTAAAGAACCTAGAACTCTAGTTTACAATCCCTAAATCAGTCATGAAGTGTGTCACAAAGAATACTTAAATCAAAAACATGAAAGAGACTCCTAAGTTAATTCACACAATGTACTTTCCTTTTAAAGATAAATGATTGATGTTAAAACTCTGAAAGAATTATTTGTTTTGGATTTGCTCCCAAGTGCCAAAGCATAGGATTTACTCCAAAAAAATTGTGTTGGAGGGTCTTCATGACCACCTAATACTTAGGTTATTTGTTTTATCAGATGTCCTCTACCACTGGATGAAGATGTATAAGTTTCCATTTTATAACTCTTTTCAATAATTCTTCTGATGTTCTAAGTAAGGCATTAGATATCAACTCTTGCTCATATTTTTTTTATTTCTTCACTAAATTCTCCTTGCTCATGATGTTTTTCTCAAGTGATTAATTCGTCACTCAATTATCTTAAAAAATTTAAGGCATTTAAGTGTTTGGCCCATTTAGAAGAGTGAATTTTATAGGCACATACTTCTAGCATGATCATCATAGTGTTTTTTTGACACTGGGTGCGCATAAATTCTAAAGGTGACACACATGCTTGATTAGTGTCTCATAATAAATTTTTGGCGATCCTTATGGGGGATCATGAAATATGGAGTGCTTAGACATTAATTACAATGAGAGTGGGGTAGATAACCATCTATTAATAGATGGTTTAAAATTAAAGAGGTTCAAGGTATAGACACCTAGCATGGAATGGTAGAAAATTGTACTAGTATCACTTATTTTGAGGGAAACAATAATAAAAGGGGAAACACACAAAAAAGAAAGGGAAACATGCAAATGAAAGGGAAACTAACTAACTATGTATCTCCTACAATATACATTGAAGGGCATTATAGTACCTTCATGACTACCTTGAAGGTATCTCCTAAGAGATACCTTTAAAAAATGCATAAAAGTAACATTAAAGGTATTAAAAGGCCCTCTAGGTTATCTAAAAAGAGATATCTTGAAAGATAATTACAATCATGTGTATTTTCAAGGTATCTACTAGGATACCCATTGAAGCCACTACAAATGCATATTTGAAAGTATCTCCTATGAGATACCTTATACCTTAAAAACATCCATTAACATACAATCAAAGGTACTAAAAATCCCTTTAAGGTATCTCCTTGGAGATACCTTGAAAAAAAATTCCAATAATGTGCACGTTGAAGGAATTTTAGCAAATTCTCCTAGCAATTCTCTAGAACATGAAAATTATAGGTATAGCTTACAAGCAGGAAATCGAAAAGAAACATAATAGCATTAGTGAGTTTATATAATCTTCAATTTTTTACATAGAAACAAATATAAAGATAAAATAACATGGTGTTAATAATTTTGGAACATAAAAAACATAATACAAGATAAAACAAGCCAAAATAAAACAAAGTAAATAATACAGACTAGGCATATGAAAAAGAATATTAGGAAAACAATAACAAAGTTAGTATATTAATCTCTATCACAAATCAAAACAATATTACATTACATCATATCATTATATATATATATATATATATATATATATATATATATATATATATATATATATATATATATATATATATATATATATATATATATATACACACAGCTCTGTCTCTTCACATTATAGCTTTCCAGCATATAAAAAGAAAAGAGTCATGGCATTCATATATCTCTCACTTGGATAACTAGGATGGAGGCATCCAAAATATCATATAGATGAAAAAATTATACCTTGTACACATGTCCTTTCTCCACATCCAACACTTTCTTGAACTTAAACTATTGTTTCATCTTGAGACAAAATCTAAACTCTAATCTCAGATAAAGCTAGAAAAGACTATCCTTTCATAATGATCTCAGGTATTTAACCAACCTATCCCTGATCTAAATGTTTATGAATATGTTAAAAAGTAGAATTTTTTTTCTTAAACTAAAAATCTTGAATTGTGCATTTACCTACTATGGAGGTCATGAAAAAGTTTGGTTAGGTGACTGTGTAGGTTGTGGCCACCCGGACTGTGCCTTTGTATCCAACTTTCTCTTCAACAAAATTGCTTGGAGATCCTATAGTGGAATGAACTTAGGTTCATTTATGATATGTGAAATAAATGGTTCAACTTATGAGAGTTCATGGTTGAGATTTTTCCAATTATCAAGTACTTCCCACACCATGGTAAGCAAAACGTGTAGTGGAATACGAATGACCATCAAATTGTGCACATATTCTTCTTTTATGATGATAAGGAAGTATCTAATATTTGATAGTTTAAGCTAGATATTTGACACAATATCATCCAACTTGTCTGCAGTCTTTTAGGCTTGAATAACCATAAATGTGTTGCAAATAGTCTCATTCTTTTAGACCTAGAGATTCTTCACCACAACATCCTTGACATCTAAAAACTATTAAAATGCACAATTCAATGTTTTCTTAGTAGCCATTCCATAATTCAATACAACTTTAGCTTTATCCACTATTGTAAACTTTGGTTTAGTAGAATCTAAGGATTTGTCAAGGTATTAACTCCAATCAAGAATTCCTTATGCAATCTACTTAACCTGATGCATAGCATTTTCTAATACTTGTACATATTCCTCTAAAAGTTTGTAAATTCTTTCTATTTTAGTGTAGATATCCTACCCTTGGTTGCATAGATTATGTGTGCTCACCTAATCCTTTATTAGCTAGGTTAGTAACATAGTGATTTATTTGTCTTTGGACATTACTTTATCACCAAGGACTTACATAACTAGAGTAGGACAAGTGGCATTGATGAGTTGCCTAACCTCAACAATTTGATTTTGTGCTTCCACTTTCTCCTTGTGTAACCAAAAAATAATATTTTCCATGTATGAAGCCTTTTTTGTAATGCATCTTCTCCAATTTTCTTAGATAATGGTAGTTGCAAAACATCCAAAGATGTCTCCATGAAAGTGGAAGCAAGCATGGTGGATCTCATTCAGACTATGAAAGGAGATGGCATAAATTAAGCCAACAGAATTAAGAGAGTGTTGCAATGATATGATGTGGTAGGGACATCCCATAACCATTAGGTAGAGGGGAGATACTTTGATAGTGAATTCTCCTTTGGTGAACCTGATTGGGTTGTATACTTGTGGGAAGCTTCTTCCATGAAATCTTGTGCCTCTACCTCTACTTGTGCCTCTTCATACTTACGCACTACCTCTTGGTGATCCATTCTCTTCCTTTTAACTTATGCTTCCTTGGATTTCTTTCTTTTGGCCTGATCTTATTTGGCCTTCTTTTTCCCAACCTTAGATTTTTCAAACTTATTTTGTTGTTCTTCCTCTTTGGCATGTTATTTATCTTTTTCATGTTGCACACATTTTAGGATATCCTTCATAGCATCCATTTATTCTACTAGATCCATCACAATGGTATATAGATATCCCTCCATTACATATACCTCATATATATCCATATCATATTATTTATGCTCTGAATATTTAGATTCAATAACTGTGTGACACCTCTATACATGAAAAACTTTCATGACTTCATTGAAGGGATAAATATATCCTTTTGTCTCCTCATACTCCTAGAATTCACTTGATGGGCACTAATTATTATGGCTATCTATCCACAATATACCAAATGTTTGAGTATGGTGGTTGAAGGCCTCACCCAATAATGACTACATTTTTTGCACATTAGTGGTTATATTAGACTTCCTTCCTCTGGTATATCTATAAAATTCATAGATGATAATCCAGTTTCTAGATATTTTTGGAAAATTCCTACCATAAGTTTGCACTGAGATTCTACTTGACCTATAATATACAAAATATTAGAGGGAGGGGGTTGTGTAATGTCTACCAAATAGTCACTTCTTACCTTATTCTACACTTGGAAAGTGTGCACTACTTTACAAAAAAATTACTCCTTCTCCTCCTCCTTATCATAGACATTTTTACCATTGTCTTTGATCATGCATTAAAGAACTTCCTATTTATCAACCCACAACATTAAGAGATCATACTCCCAAGCTATCCTTGGCACATGTGGGTTGTCCAACCAAGACTTGATTTTCCTTGATCTATTTTTGGTTGGTGGTGGTGAGGATCTTTGTGTAAGTCCCTTTCATTTAAATTTTTCTTATGTTAGAGGAGTTTTAGACTACTGGGGTGAGGCCTATGGTTGCATAGCTAGTTGCAGTTATTGTTACTTTTACTAACATTATTATGTGACTAGAGCTCTCTACCTCCATACTTCAACTTGTTCTTCAACCATTGTGATGAAAAATGGCATTAGATTCATAGTTTTCATGGCCAAGTCATGCATCTTGATTTGAATACCATTGTACAACTTGGTTACCAATGTATGTTACCCCAAATATTACATGACATCCTATGGAATTTAAGGGTAAGACCTAATCAACACTAGATCCTCAAGACACCATGTGTTAAACAACCCCATTTGCTCATAATATTTCAATATATTAATCCAATTGATGCTTACGAGGGTAGTAGTAGGCCAAAATTCCATATTAACATTAACTTGGCCTAGCGGGGACTTCTATTAGGTGAAGCATAACAATAAAACTAGAAACTGATATTTGAAATTTTGTGAGCTACCTAAAATTACCTTTTCAATATTAGTGGTAAGCTCATATGTAAGAGACTCGGGCCAATTGAAATTCTCATTCTTGTGTATCATATGATACACAATGTCAATTATTTCTTGTATTTTCTGCTTGGCCTACTTCATTGTTTGCCAAAACCTTTTTGTAATAAACTCTACCAAAATGTGCATTATAACATCCTCAATAGAGTTAAATAGGGTTCCTCTACCTTCCCTAGTGGGAAATTAATCTCAAACAAATTGATAAACTGGTGGTGCGATGGACTTGTATGGTAGTAATTATTTTCTATGATTTAGGAGTATTGTGGATCTCACCATTATTTGTGCATAGATCCAAATGGTGATATATTTGGATAAATTAATATCCCCTTGGTTGTATCTACTTGATAAATTATGCATGATCTCATCTAGTTTCCTAAATGCAAGTAACTTGATTATCCACTCTACATCAAAACCCTAAAGTGGATGTTAAAGTGCAAGATCTCTTACTTGTGCACCCAATTGTGTTGATAGGGTAAAGAGAGTAACTTCATCCATTTATACAAAGTTGAAGGGATATGGTTCATTTAATTTGGTTTGTTGAATACCTAGCCTAATCCTCATTTCCACCTTCTCCACATTTTTGAGAGGGATCAACAACTTGATGCTATCCATGACTAAACTTCTATTCTATGTTTTTTGATTGATTTGTTTTACCAAATTCTAGGTATTGATTTATTCACATGGGAGTATATCGAGAGTAGATAGTAGAATACTCTTATTCACCAAATTCTATAATGTTTTTGCATTATTTCTCCACTTTGTTTTATGCCTTTCAACATCCAAATTTCTCTTTCCAACCACTTTAAATTCACTAACTTCCTATACACAAGTGCTCTTCCTCATATTTAAAATTTTGGATTCCTTTTTGTCTCCCAAATCATGAAATTGCCCCATATCATGTGTTTGATGTGACCCTATGTCACTTCCTATAACCACTTTATTTAATGAATCCACCTGCCACATCCTAAATCAATCTACCTCAAACAAGATGCAATCTTTCAAAATTCCATGTCATTAATGGTCCTGCATGACCATTAGCAATCTTTCTACCATACATGTCTTGTCACTGCTACTTTCCTAAACTTAATTCTAGATCAATATAATTTTTTTACTAGATTGATCCTCAAACTCCTTTCTTTGAAAAATTATAAATAATGATATTTTACATTTAGGGAAAACTTATTAAATGTATTTAATAAGTTGTACTATGCATAGCCATAAGAGCCTCTTAGACTCTACAAGCATGTAACAACAAATTTAGCAATAGATAAAAAAAGAGTCCTCAGCCAAGGACCAAGAAATCTATCACTTTAAGAATGACCTTGCCAACCATTCCTAAACTATAGATATCCTCCCCATGGTCCAACAATTGTATTTATCCTATTGGGAGAGAATAAATAATTTGGCCATAGATTTGAAGCCAGTGGATGGGTTCATTATGAAATCAGAGTGAATAAGTGCACAGGTGAGTGTGGCCACAAACTTGAAGTATTGATACTTTCTAATGAAGACAAATGTTGTCATAGTGCTCCTCAAGAAATAAAGGAGTTCTTTAAATAAAATATGCACCATTGGTCAAGGGAAGTGGGGCCCATTTTTAACAAGAATTATAGAGGCATTTCAGAGGGAGACATGCATCATCATAGTGCTTCTTACACATCCCTAAGATTTCATACATTAAGTTCAATCTATCAATATTTAGGTAAATGGGATGGAGACACTTGGCATAATCATGGAGAGTCACTCACCCGATGAACTTGAAATTTTTTTTGAGTGTTAAAATGTCACAGGTTCATGGGTATGTGCCATATATCCTTGACTATTAAAAAATGAAGTCTTAAGCTTAATGTCATAGGTCACTTGAATTTATTACAAGGCCCTTCAAAGTATCACCCAATACTACCTTCAAACCTTCAAGGGTACCCATACACATGTTTGAAAGGTATCAACTAAGAGATACCTTCAAACTTTTGGGTCCACAACAGAGGTTCAAATCACATACAGGATCCCAAAATATAAGAAGCTAGTCATTTTCCATAATTTTCCTCAAAACCCCCATTGATCAATATCATTTTGTATTGTAATAAAATTCATGGTTGAATATTGACTTAATTAGTTATTTTCTTTATGTAGTTATTCTACTCTGATGCATGTTTTAAATGTATCTCCTAAGAGATACCTTCAAATTAGGATGAAGCAAGAATTGAAGTATACAATACATGATATTAAAAGCTATTGATTTTTTGGATTGACATAAACTATGTTGCTAAAAAAAATGTTGTACATTACTTTTTTAACATTTTTTTGTTTTAACATATCTCTATGTTTATGTACTACTATAAATATAGCTTTATCTCCTACATAAAAATATAAATTGGATTGATTTTGTAAATAACATGACTAAAAACTCTTCTCATGTCTTTTGTAAATGCCCAGGCTAAAAAATCATATGTCAATGGCTTTCTAATGTGGACACTATATTTCTCTCATAAATAATGGTAAGGTGGTTAGTGAACGAAGAATACACAAAGTGGTAGGGCTAGATGTTGAATATTTAAAACCCATGCCACATGCCATAATGAAGAAATACCTATTGAATGTGTAAGTGTTAATGTGACTAAAGCTTTTGATCTAACTCTACCACTTCTATTTGTTGCATCTTTTATGGATAATTTGGAGGATGTAGCTGATAGTTTTACCATATGGAGCACAAGAATGATGCAACATGTCATAGACAAATTTTCTATAGGCAATGACATGGAATAAAGACAATAATTTGAGATAAATTCTTCATATATGACCATAATAATAATAAAACCCTAGATTGTATTCATTTGTTTGATATATCAATGATCTTACCACATTTCAAAGCTTAAGAAAAACTTTTCTTTGGAAAAGGGTATATTTGTTACAAAAATGTATAGCTCTTGAAAATTATGAAAAAAGTACTTTTGGTTATGTTGAATTTCCACAACTAGGGGAGATTTTTGGTTACATTCTGATCCCAATGTTAGAAAATGAATTAGGAATTTACATAAGGCATGTTATACAACATTGTGAGACTTGCAGTACAAAGTTAGCTAAAACATCTATCATTAGATGGTCTTCCAACAAAATAGTGGACACTGATACTTGTAGAGCAATAAATTTAGCATACATGATACCAAAGGAGAAATAAACTAGAAACCTTTTGGACATAGTGGATAATGAAGTCACTCCTTGCCTGATATTCTTAGTGCAAAGGCATAAAAAAAAACTATCTCATGCTTACAAATAATTGGGATGAAAAATAAGTCATCCAAACACTTCACTCAGCCAAGTAGAGTTTGATGAAAGCATAGATAGTGATATTTAAACAATGTCTATAGATAAATGTTATACCAAAAAATGTTTTCAGTTAGGATTGTCATTTTAGATTCTAAAATATGTAAAGATAAAGTTGATTAATTCCACCACAAAAGATAAGAGGCAACATGTCTTGGATGCCCTTTCTACCAATTTGTTTTAAAAAAATTATCATTGACTTTTAGGGTACATAGATCTATTTGGAATCTTGGATTTAAATATATGGATTGAAGAGAAGTAGCTTTTTTGACATTCAAAATTGTCACAAAAAATGGGAAACTAAATGCATTCCATGTAGGGATATTTAAACAAAATCCACATAAGAAGACAATGGTAGCTAAATATTTGTTAGACCAATTGGCAGATGATTTTACAGATGTTTCTCCATGAAAAACATGCCAAGTATATATAGATAGCTCACAAGAAAATGTTTGATATCTTCCAACAATTTTCACTCAATAATTTATGAGGTGTCACATCAATGCACAACTAGTAGATATAGAATATGAATCAATATCCTAGACAAAATTCAATAACATGTGGAGAACTATTTTCATGATGTGACCATTACCACCTCTAATGACTTCATTAGGTGCAAAACATGCATCTTATTGACTTAACAAAAATGCTCTAGGTCCCTCTCTAGAGATTAGAAAGAGTGTATCGATCAAAAATTTATGATGCACTAAAATTGATTACTTTATGCATGAAAAATGTATTACACACATAAATGAATGTCAAAGTAATACCCTAAATAATGCCTAAATGTCACTCATGACAAGGTGGAACATCAAGAAACATTTGTGCTGAGGATAGTGATAAATTCAAAGTAATTATTGATAGAATATTAGAGTTGTTAATGGCATGGATTATAACACATGGTCATGGTGCTGGTGGATATGGGTATCTTTTTACTATACATTCTTAGAGAGTCTAACTTTACTATCACCTCATTAAATAAGTGCTTTAGGCATAGGGAAACAACAATGTTAGATAATTATGGATCTTTACTATATAAACCTAGAACTTCAAAATATCCATTGTATGATGCCCTTTTGTCTAACAGCTGCTACCCTAGATGAAATAAATACATAGAAGAAACACAATCAATTGGTGCCTTCAAGAAACTTCCTTCTAGGCTATACCTTCAACAAGACAATTATTGTGGGGATAATAAGAATAGGTATTTCCATCCATAATTATGTTTTTAAAATGTTGAATCTTATATGGAACTAATGTTACATTTACAAATTCTCAAAATCATTTTTTTGTACAAGTATGTGCTGCAATATTTATTTCTTCTTGTCTAAAAAGGTGTTTTCCTCAGTGTTGAGGTCAAATTTCTCCTTATAGGACATACCCATGAGGACATCAATGGCACATTTAGAAACCTATTTGAATGTATATGTATAGAGTGTGATAGATATGATGGACACTTATAAGACATGAAAATACAATAAATTTCAAACCATATTTGATGGAAGAGGTAGTGGATTTCAAAGAGTATGTTAATAGTTACCATTTGAATGGAAGAAATGAAATAGTAGGCTTGACAAAAGGTCAATACTTTCTTCTACGCATGGAGTAAATTCAGCCGATTATGCATTACAAAAACTTTATAAGAGATAGAAATTAGTTTCCCCTTGATTACATTATGGGGATCAAAAGAAAATTGTGATCTAAATGTTCCATAAGGTAATCCGACAAAAATATATTTCAAAGACTTGAAAAATAGAGAAATGTCTAAAGATTCCATTCTTGAAAAAGACTCAGATAAAAGTAGAAAAAAAGTTAAAAATAAATTAAATATAACTTGAATAAGTACGTATAATAATTAAATGAATTTAGTTTGACCATAAATAGTAAGTGGAAATATCTAGCATATTAGTTTTCAAACATCCATGCCATAATGAAAAAAGACATGTTCCCTTCTAAAGTTGAGTGTACATGATATTTTTGGCCTAGATATCACCATGACATACCCCTAAATAGAGATATACACAAAATGGTTCATGAAAGGACCCTTGATTTTGGAATGTCATCTATAGATACATATGTTGGTCTAAGAAGTAAAATAACAAAAATTGCATTTGATCCAACTCAAGATGTACAAATCAGATATATATTATATGTTAGACCTAACAATTCTACATGAGTGGACTACATAGTATGGGTTACTAGAGCTAAAATAAATATTGAGATACTACAAAAGAATAAGGATATAGAATGAAGGGCTAATGTAGTTTGTCTCATCCCCATTCATGTAAGGAAAAAAGATGTAAAAGAAGTAGAAATTTATTCAGGCCACTTAGACAAGAAATGAAAGCCAAACCCAACTAACACATATTAACCATCCATACTCATAGATACTATCATCTATGCTTGGAAACCAAATAAAAATTAGAGATGTCATCCACTTGTTCTCATTGATATTTTGAAAGGCATTATTATTATAGACTAAAAATGCATTGTCCCACTAGGCACTAACAAAAATAGTGATAAAAGGATTGGGAAATTTGAAATGGTGTTTCCTTAATTTTGGAATGAGAAATATGAATGTTTTTTTTTATCAAAATTTAGTCCATTTTTTTGAGAATGCATAATTTTTCATTGTTTTATTTACTTATACTTATTTCAAGTGGAACGTCACATTTTGGGTCTTGGAAAATACACTTTGACATTTGAATTTTATATTTTCTACTATGACAATTTATTATTTTGGTAACTATGCATATATTTAATAACATTTGACTATTGGAACATCCACTTCACATTTTTGTTCTTCATCAATATTTTTTTTAGCATTTACATATCAACAAATGGTATTTGGATTTTTAGCTTTTTAAATTACACTTTGTATAAGCACTCAAAATTTTGCCATGTGGCATAATATCAATGACTTAGATATGCAGAAGGATAACTATTCAAAAAAAAATGGTAGCTTGACTATGTAGGAGATTATATTAATAATATAGTAATAGAACACCTATGATCGATATATGGCATGTACACAAATATGAGATAAATTTTGATGATCATGAGGACATCACTTGATTTAGATTAAATAGATAATTTATGATCCAGTAAAATTCTAACATGTGTCATCCCAATCATCCCAGGTGATTTAAACCACATATCCCTTGAGCACCCAATTGACGTATGGATTATTTTTCCTTAAGAAATAAACTGCCAAGTCTTATTATCTATAAATGCATGGTCTGCGAACCAATTTGAATAGCCACATAAATTTTGACTAATTTTTAATTGTTTTGTGTTATTTTAAATAATTTGGACTTATTGCAAATATATCATAAATGTGATTTATTTGTAATAAGTCCAAGTAATTCTTAATGAATTCCAATTTATTTATGATAGTTTTCAACTATTAATTATTTCTAATCATTTTAAATAATTTAGACTTATTACAAATAAATTAGATAGATGTGATTTATTTGTAATGAATCTAAATTAATCTTCATATAGTCCAATTTAATATTGATACAATCGAATTTATTTCTAATAGTTTTCAAAAATTTGGACTACTGATAAGTCCATATTATTCAAAATAATCCTTTCTATTATATGTGAGCTGATTTTGCACTTTTGTGCCACCTTGGCAAGGAGGTCTATTTGACTGATATTATTGAGCGAAAGGTTGATGATGTTTAGGGTATTACACTTTCTACCTTTTGAAGGCAACTAGCTCATTCTCAACACTTTAAAATAATGTTTTTACCTCAGGCAATTCATTGGAAGGGGTAGAGTATAAAGTAGGTGGGCTCACTGTAGTAGGGATAGGCACTAGCATAGGTTGTAAAGATGATTGATTATGGGGGGGTTATATGAATGTAGTCATAGGGGGTATAAGCATAATCTTTCTCACTTGGATTAAATAATTCTCAATGTGTACAACTACTTCACAGGCATCTAGGAGAATTGTGCCTCCCATGGACTGAATCATCACTACTATATCACTATTAAGACATTTTAAGAAATATAAGAATGTAGTGTTAGAAGATAGATTACATAGTGCTGGGATTCTATCCCATACAATTTGGAATCTGATGTTGAAGTTGTCCCCCAAAAATATCACTCATTTTTGGGACAACATTTGAACTATTTTGGTCTTACAGACCAAAATAGTCTCTTCCCTTTTCAAAATTTGTCCTGGGCATTCAAATTCCTCATTTTTCAAGCTTCTCAAGAATCTACAAAATCTGCAGGCCAAGTTCAATGGACTTTACAAGTTGATTTCTATGGACTTGGTTTCTACATACTCTGTAGGTAGGTTCATTTTTATAGGTTCAAAGGCTTCTACAGGCAGATTTAATCAAAAGAATCAGTTTCCAACACTTAGTCATTTTCGAGATTGGTTTAGTGCCTTGGTTCAATCGATAATGTCCATCGGCAAGCATCTAAGCAAGGATCCAACCATTAAACCATTGAACTATTGAACCTTGAACCATTTTGGTTCAATGGATTCAACAAGTTCAAAGGTTTAACATCATTGGAAAGAGTTAAGCACTTCATCAAGGTTAAAGGTTCAATGGCTTCAAAACACTTATCAAAAAGAAGAAGGCTTGAACCATTGAACTGTTGAACCATTGAAACACTTTGGTTCAAAGGTTTAACAGGTTCAAGGTTTAATAGGTTCAACATATTTGGTTCAATGAAGGAATTTCTAAAGGACTTAGCCAAATCAAAGGGAATGAACCATTGAACTATTGAACCAAAGATGGTTCAACAATTGGTTCAATGCTTTGGTTCAATCAAACGGTTCACTTAGTTGGTTCATCAGCTTGGTTTAATCAAATGGTTCATCTGCTTGGTTCATCAGCTTGGTTCAATCAAAGGGATCATCAGCTTGGTTCAAATCTTGGTTCAACGGTTGGTTCAAAGGAGTAGTTCAAAAGAAATGTTTAAAAGAGCCTCTCGAAGGACAAGTGCCCTTGCGGAGGGCACTTTATCGACAAAATCACCCTTTAGAAGGGTCATTTTCAAGGAAGCCACAAAGGTAATTCTTTTAGATTTTTATTTAAGGCAATCAAAAAAGACTAAGGCAAGAAACAATTCTTTCAGACTTTTTGTCCGAAGGAATTCCTTTGAACCAAAAATCTAAAGGAATTCAAGAAAGAAGCTACGGGGCAAAAAGCCTGAAGAAATTTTCAAAGAGACAAATCAATTCTGTGGACTTTTTGTCCATGGGAATTTGTCTGTAAACTTTTTTTTCTATGGGAAAATGCCTGCAAAGAAATCCCAAAGAAAATGCCTACTGGAGAAAGCCTGGGGAAAATGCCCACGGAGAAAGCCCAAGGAAAATGTCCGTGGGGAATGTCTGCAAGAGACTCCAAAGAAAAGGCTACCAAAGGACCCTGAAGGGTAGGTACCCTTGTGGGGGACTCTCAGCTTCCAACTTAAAGGACACTCCCCCAAAGCTGAAGGGTCACCTTCCCTTTGGGAGGATGCAAAATAGGAAAGTCAAAGAAAGCCCAAGGGGTGATGTGCCCAAAGACGTCAAATTCAAGAACAACGAACTAGCCATTGAAAGCATATTGATGGGTACACAAATGTCAATTTCAAAGCTCATAAAATAACCATTGATCCTTGTAATCTATAGACTCAAATGCATTCATAGGCTTTAAGGCCAAGATCAACAGAAAGTGACTAAGGAACAAAGCATCAAATTGAATCAAGGACCTGATTTGATTAACCAAAAAAGGAGGAATGATGAAGAAGGATCATATCACCAAGTGGACATTAAAAGATGCAAATTTTCAATAGCGTGACTTATTTCTCTGCATTGAGAAAAGCAAATGGGTAGATGCCCCTAAATTCTAGCCTATCTTCTTAACAAATTTTGATGCAACATGATGTGTTATTGTTCTCGAGTCCTTCTTGAAGAGGTTATATAAGGGACTCTCTTTTATTGTAAATAGATCTCTTTTTGATAATCAAAAATGAAACTTTGCCCAAATTGAAAGGCATTACTGAGACTTTGAGCTTAGATTGTTGATCATATTTTGTTATTGGAATAAGAAAACAAGTGACTTTTTAGACTTTGTGTTGTAATATCTTTGTTGTTGGGGAAACTATTCTTATGTCTTTTTCCTTGATATATTTTCTGTTCCTTTAATTCAACAAGCAAAATTAGTGAAAGTAGTCAAGAAGGTGTCCTAAAGTCAATTGTGGAGAGACTTTGTGCCCCCATAATTGCCTTTAGTGTGTTTTCTTTTCATTCCTGTGTAAAGGACCTTGGGACGACTTTGTGCCCTCATTGTCCTTCGTATATTACTCTTGAGAAATTCAAGTGGAGACTTTGTGCTGCATCTTGATTTGCTAGTTACTACGTCCTTAGTTACATTTTGCTTTTACAACTAGGAGTATTCTTGTGGCTTACTGAATAGTACTTCTGAAAGAAGAGGAGTGCTTTCTATCATTTTCCTTGAGTTTTTCCTTTGATTTGCATGCATCATCTCTGAAGAAAGAGAGATGGATGGTTTGTCCTACCCTTGAGTATTATTTTCTATATATATATATATATATATATATCCATAGAGAACCTCCCCTTGATGAGAGGAGAGATTAGTCCCCTTTTGATGTGGTAAACCTACACATTTGGATGACAAATCTTCCTACTTTGGCTGATTAGACCTATTTTGTTTATCAATACGCTGATCGACAAAATATTCAACCAACAACAATCACCAATCATTTTGAGCATTTCTTGCTTTATAGTCATGAGTTTCTCTATCAGGGACAAGTGATCACTCTAATCTTTGAACTGCTTGGATAATTCCTTGTCGAGCTCATCCTATTGTGAATAAAGTTTTGATGTAGGCCCCAATACCATTGAATATCTTTTCCTTTCAAGGAAGAAGCTAGTAACTTGACTAGAACATTGTCCTAGGTGACATGTTACATTGTGAAGATATTCATAATGTCTTGGATATGTTTTATAGAGGAGGTGGAATTCTCACTGATGAAATAGGGTAAGATCTTAAAAATGGACATAAAAATGTCATCATACTACACCAAAGCTAATGGACTAACTCCATTAAAGCGTACAAATACCTGATTCCTTGACATCATTATGAATGGGATAGGGAATATGCCTCACTAGGAATATAACCTTCTAAATGGTAGTGTAGATTGGGATCTGAATAAGTATTGGCTTGAATTGTGCCTTTTGATAGGGAATGAAGATGCTTTAACTTTCCTTCTTATAGATGGCATTGGAAGCTCATTTAAATGGAAATTAATTCCTTTTATAGGTGACCTTATTGTTCTTGACATGTAAATAAGGGGTGGTCCTTATGAATCATAGAGGTTTGGAGTTTCCAAGTGTTCTTGTTAAGTTTATACTACACTTTTTTGCTAAAGAAAGCACTAATTCTTTAGCTTCTTTGATTGGTCCCACTGAGCATTGCAAAAATTGTTGTCATTCAAAACATGCACCCATGGATGTTCTACATCATGGGGTGATAGGAAAAAATGTCCTACGTAGGGTGTAGAAACATTAAACACTAGGTGTGGAAATATTATTGCTTAGCTACACACACGAGCATCAGTTCTCTCACCATAATGATGGAAACATCTTTAAGGTGTGGGAACTTTATGCTCCTTGGGATGAGTATCTGGAGTAGACTAGATTCCTTATATTCTAAACACACCTAGTTTAAGACCAATGCATAGGCATAAATAATATAAATATAACTACCACTAGCCTAAACCTAAAATTTTTTGATGAAAAGGGAAGGAAGAGGTAAGAGGTGCATAAACATAAAAGAGGTGATGTGTCCATAATAGAGTGAGTGCTCTTACTATCATAAACATAATGTAAAACTTTGAGAATAAGAAAATATCATAATGATTCTACCAAGTTACTCTACATGCATAATTACTTTGTATAGAGGTATAGGAACATAACTCAACACCGAGAGGGATGAAAAAAAATCCATACACAACATTAACACAAACCCAAGTGTGCATAGGATATGACTTGCAAGTGAGTTTTGAGTTTAATGAGGAGGTGTTAGGAATGAATGAAAATGAGAAGAGTGAACATTAATCATAGACAGAGATCAAAAGACACAAAAGAACACATGGATCTTCATAATAATAGAAAGAGGTAGATTTAATTCTCATTAATTTACAAAGCTTAGCCAATACAAGTACTCATGGAGGGATATTTTAGTAGTGTAAGGTTGTTAAAATGTGTCAACCCTTTTACAATAAAAAACTAGGACTTTATAGAAGATTATGATAATTTTATAATAAAGATGCCACTTGGGGTGATGGATGTAACATTTAATTCATTTATGGCATTCTGGCCATGCTTATTAAAGTCTATTTGATGATTAGATCTGGGGTTTGTGGTAGGATCACTTCTAGGTACATCTGCATGGGGGGAATGAAAGATCTCCCTAATAATGTCAAAGGCTAACATGCACTCAAATCCTTATGCCAAGTAACTTCTTTTGCATTTAATTACTCTGACAATACCTCAAGCTCCTCTCAACCACCTCCATTATCCTTCATTATATCTAGTTGCATCCTGACATGTGGTGATTCAATGAGATCTTAGGATATTTATTTATATTTTTAGGTGAGTAGTGTGGGCATGAAATGTGGGCACTTTTAATTTACTATGGCTTCTTGATGGGCCCCCTTGTCCTTATGTGTCATCTAATGGT
The DNA here is from genome assembly GCA_037957365.1 of Torreya grandis. Lineage (NCBI taxonomy): Eukaryota > Viridiplantae > Streptophyta > Pinopsida > Cupressales > Taxaceae > Torreya > Torreya grandis. The sequence goes on along the minus strand of JARHVA010000361.1, from coordinate 4,243,389 downwards.
GTGACTTATATCCATGTCAAAAAGGGGCCTACTTTAGATCAGTGCTAGGTTTAAATGTCGAGAGATGGAACTTGTTCTTGATAGCTAAGAACTTCCTTATGTTTGGGCAAGCTCTAGGCTGCCACATAGTGGTGGCAAAGGGAAGGTTGCGAGCTGCACAATTCAAAGGCATGGATGTAGGAACCTGTGTGTTGGTGCAAAACTATGTTAGATAGGTGTGAAGAAGATCTTAAGGAAAATCTTGCATGAAGATGAAGGTCTTAAGCATGCCTTTATTGATCTATAATTTCTTCTTGCACTCTCTCTTTCACTTAGTAATTTTTAAACTTGGGGACCTTCACTCCAAAGCTTGTGCACCTTATGACTTGCACATCATAAAACCCTACACAATAACATGCATTGATATCCTTATGCCAATGCAAATCATTATTTCCTTTCTATGTAGACTTATGCTTACATCTTAGGCTCAAGCATATATGGGAAGCATCTATGCTTCTTCAACTTGAAGTGCTTGGGATCTTGTAGTTGCATGAATTCTCTTGTAGCATTTGGGTGGCCTTACGCCGACCAAGGGGTGACTTGGAAAGTCAACAAGGCCCATGATAATTAGATTAAAATTAGATCATCCTCTAATCACTATCTATAATGGAATGAATTAGTTGAGTCAACCAACAAGAACCTCATAGATGCTATCAAGAATTTAGTTGTAGATAAACCTAGGGAGTGGTACCTTTTACTAAAATATGCACTATGGGTAGACCAAACTAAGTATAAATATGCCCTTAAAGATTCGCCATATCTATTGGTTTAAGGGAAACACCAAGTGTTCCCAATCATGTTAAAATTTCCAACATATCAATTTATTCAAGAATACATGGAGACCAATGACAAAATAGAATCTATATTGTTAGATATCATCAAAATGGAAGACTCTAGGGATAAAGCATTGTAAAACATTAGCAAAAATCAAGATGTAGTCAAAATATGGTTAGACAAGAGAGCAAAATTCAAATTGTTCAGGATCTGTGACTTGATGTTACTATAGGATAAATCTTATGAGAAAAAAGGAATGCATGACAAGTTTACCCCACTTTGGATAGGACTGTATTAGATTTCTAAGATCTCAAGTAATAATGCATTCCATTTAAAAGATCTTCAAGGTAGCAATTTGACATGCCCAATTAATGGATATTTTTTGAAGCATTACTTCATATCTACCCCATCTAGAGAAGTATTTGAATAAAAATAGATGTCGTAGTAGAGGTAGGAGTAGGTTACTTTTGATTTATTAGTTAATTTACTACTTTTGGTTGTTTGTTTTTATTAGATAGGTTTGTGTGTCTTAGATTAGACCTTTTTTGATTTCAGTAGTTTTCCTAATTTTTAGGGTAGTTTTCTTTATTGTATGGTATTCTAAGTTTGGTCAATATTGGTATAATCAAACATATTTTGAGGTGTTTTAAATCCAACCTAAATCAATGGGTATTGCATACTATAGTTCAGAAGTCTTAATCTAGGTAATCAATAAGAAATTTAGTCATGAACATGTCCTAAAACTAATTATTTCATCAAGTATGTGAAATTTTCTCCCATATTTCTATGTAAATTTATAAAACTTTCCTTAGCCCCTTGGGTGAAACAGACACAAAACATTAATAAATTTTAAGGTAATAATCATGGATATAGGCAAGAGTTGATAGAGAAATTTTGATTAAACCAAAAATTTAATAAGATTATATCATGGTGGTTACCTTCTTCCCTCTTTCAAAAAGCAAAACAAAGATTTTTTTAAAAAAAAGGCATAATCTAAAAATACAAAATAAAATCAAGAAAGGATTCAAATCCTACATGATGAAATAAGATCAATGTATCATGCATCATGAAAAATATGAAAAAATAGAGGGATAGGTGATCAAAAGTATTTTTTTCTAGGCTATGGATGCCTATCTAGTATTAGAGAAATGCCCAATCTTCCCAATGACTATGCACCTAATGAATGATCAAAGTGAAACCTACGACTCACCCCCATGTCTTTACCTAAAACCCTGAGACAAGAGATAAAGAACAAAACTTTTCATACACAAATCTAAGGTGTAAGTAAAGTTAGTATGTTGGATAAGATTATTAAGATTATCTTTTCATTTATAATTTAATAATTTATTTTGGGATGAATTTATGGTTGATATTGAGATTTTAAAACCATGGATTTTGGGTTCTTGAAAACTCTAGAATATTTACCCCCGTGAGTCACCATTTTTTGTATTCAACACACTCCACCCTATATTTTTCTCTAAAAATTAAGGATCCCCTTTCTTTTTTGGAAATAATGAATATATTATCTGGGTATCTATGTGTTTTTGAGGGTTATAATGGTTGATATTATCTATATAAACTCGACGCTTTGAATGTTAAATCACGTTGGGGGATATTTATATTCATTTGGATGTGCTTGTTCAAACTAACCTATTAATGAAAGATGGGAAGAATGGCTTTCCATGATAGGAATTCAGATGGGCTTATTTTGGATAATTTAGTCTTTGGAAATTTTAGTCTTTAAAAAATTTGTTTTAGAGAATTTCATCAGAAGGTTTGTTTTGAAAATATTCTCTTAGGAAACTTTTTCATTGGTAACTTTATATCAAAAACTTTATCTTCAATAAGCTTTATTTTAGAGGCTTTGCTTTGTTGACTTTATTTTGGAAGCTTTCCCTTTGACAAGTTTAATTTGAAAAGTTTCTTGATAACTTTTATTCATGAAGTTTTTCTCTTTAGAGACTTTTTCATTGGAAACTTTGTTTTAGGAACTTTCATTTCAAAAGCTTTCTCTTTAGGAACTTTATATGTGACTACTTTTAATTGAACTAGTATTCCCAAAGGCTACTTAGTCATCAGCAACTTTTTTTCAAAAACTTTGGGATAAATTATTTTATAACCAATCTTTCTGAAGAACATTCTACATTTTAGAGTCTCTTTAGGAACCTTATATGTGACTACTTTTAACTGAACTAGTATTCCCAAAGGCTACTTAGTCATCAGTAACTTTTTTTCAAAAACTTTGGGATAAATTATTTTATAACCAATCTTTCTGAAGAACATTCTACATTTTAGAGTCTTTTGGCCTGAAGGTAAAGTTTGACTTCTCATGACTAGACTAGATGATGACAAGTGGCAAAAGATGAAAGGTAACACCATTGCACCCCAAATGAAAAGGCATCCTACAAGGCACATACACTAGGACAAGGTAGTTTAATTCAAATTAAATGAAGGTGATGAGCTCATATACATTCGAGATTAATGGTGCATAAATTATAAATCAATGTAGAAAGTTATTAACATCAAACCCTCAGCTAAGTTCACATCATTCAATTTTTAATAGCTCGATTAAACTTTAACCTTTAGCAATATCAAAATCCCTAATTATGACTAGATTTATTTTTAAAAAAAGTCATTTTAAAAATCTTGTAGTGTACTAGTGTCCACCAAACCACCATGACATCATCATCTAGGTCATCCAAAGGAGCCTCAACACCCTCCAAGTTCTACATCAAGGATTCCATAGAGTATTTAGACATAGTGTTTGACATCACTATATTTGATGGTTGGTATCCCAATTAGTTAGCATTATGGGAAGCTATGGAGAATGTGTAACTCCTTCACACTAGAAGAAGACATTTCAGATTAGGATAAATAGTTAGTAAAGGACTTGGTTCCATTCAAATGATAAGCCCTACATTACATAGTTTCTAAGCTAGAGGTTATACCATACATATACTTACTATGAGGCCTCTTATTCGAGGTAATAATAGAAGATGGTGGTTATCATCATGACATCAATAATAACATAGTTATCACATACATCTCAAGGGACACATTTAACAAGTATTTGAGTCTACCTATCCTATATGTCTTGTTTGATTTTCATAATGCCATTATATGGAAGAAGGCCAATAATGTGGAGTGTGCACTAGAAAGGTGGATTCTTCCTAGATAAACATTTAATCTGAAATAACATGTCAATAATCTTATTCCAATCACCTAATTTAGAATGGGAATTCATGTGGGAATGACACTACTAAATTGAATTTTTGGCCATGCAAGCATCTAATTCCTACATTTAGACTGGGTTCCCCTATTAAACATGATAAGTACCTTAGAGCACACCTACACTTTGCGGGAAGTAATCAGCACATGCCTCCAAGAACAAATATTACACAAAGATAGGAGGACACTTGGAGGAAATTTTTACATGATGTTACATCTACTAGACATAGTGATGGGGACAATATATAGGCATAATGGATTCCTATGGGATCCTAACTTGGGCATTATTAAGAACTAAATTTTTTATTACTAATCCTTTATGCATGTATACTCATATGTTAATAATATAGCTAAGATTGTTAAGGATCTCTACCCTTAGGTCTGAATGGCCATCCACAATTGGCCTTTTGCTAGGATTTCACATAGCATATCCATAACCCTTACCAATAATTTGGGAGACTATTGGCTCTACTTGGACTATAATATCATCATGGTTTTTGGCAACAAGGTCTTCATCTTCCTAAGTTTATTCTAGATAAGGTAGTTGAATAGAAAATTTCATACTAGATATGGAATGACATTGATGATGAATTGATCATGAATAAAAAGGCTAAATTCCATGGCTTCCACATCACTATTAGGTGAATATAATACACTATAAAAAAGAATTTTAAGGAAGCTAGAAATGCTAGGAAATCATATGCATTTCCTACTCTCCCCCATAGATATTAGAACCCCCATGGGAAGGTCCAAAAGAAGATTTACACACTTGGCCTCACTTACAAACATGAACCAATGGATCATGATTTTTTATTTTTAAATGCCTAGGATGATGAAAATGTGAAAGAAAGGGAAATAATTGTAGGCTTGAGAGAGGACCTATTGAGGGTGATATAGGTTGAACCCTCTCTCACACATGATGAGGCAAAGTTTAGGATCCCTCCTCTTAGAGAATGGATATCTTCCAAATTTTGGAGTGGTAGGCCATCTCAGCAACCAAAAGGAGAGGAAAAATATCCCTAAGGTCCATTCATAGCTCAAGACTAACCATATATACAAGATCATTTGGTAGGTGGAGCACCACTTACTAGAAGATAGGATGAACAAGAAGATGAAGTACTTGCCTTTACACAAGTGGGAGAGGAACAAATTATTCTAGTTTAAACATCAACTATTAAACTAATAAAGGTTAATCAAGAGTTAGTAGAAGAGTTGATTCAAGGAAGAGACAATGTACAAAGGGAATAAGTCTAGGTCATTTACTTAGACTCCTCTGATGAAGAGGAAATAATGGATTTAATATCACCAACTCATAGAATCATTCCCCCTTATCTTCCCCAATAGATGATAGTTCCATATATTGGTAGAGAAATAAGGTGCTATAAAAGGAATCCAAAATGGGATAGACCACATACCCCACCTAGACAAGCACTCAAGGAGGCATAACATTCATTGGAAGGCAATCCAAAACAAGAGGTGGATGAGGAAGATTTATAGTAGGCCAAGGTCTTAAGCCTAAAAGAATTGAAATCCAAAGCACCTCTCATTGATGAACCATCTAGTAAGTGTCCTCTTCCTACAACCTCTCTAGGCCTTTTTCTTTTTATGCCATTACCTACCATTTCTACCATCCCCACATAATTATTTATACAATCATTCATATTCGATCACTTTTTGTGCATCTCCTTTTTATGCACCCATCTACTAATTTGCCTAGTGCCACTTCCCCTACTTCACCCTCTACTACTTTGGTTTATATTCCTTTAGTATCCATCCCTTTAACCATAGCCCAGTCTATTCCAACCATCATCCAATCCATCACTCTAATTATTTCTTCTTCTAACCAAAATTGAGTTTACCTTTGCCTTCTTCAACACTAACTTCCATAACCATAGTAGTAACCACCAAAAGGGATCCAATGAAGCAACCAGCCTTTATTGTCCATCCAATGCCATAATTTGGAAACATAGACTAGTTTAAAATAATTTGACCATAAATGTCAAATTCTTCCTCTAAAATTGAGCTTGAGCCTAAAGAGCATGTTCAAGTGGAATCTCAACCATTAGATACTTTAAATTTCACTCTTCCATAATAAGCCAAGGATTTAGGACCTTTGGCCTCTAAAAGGCCCAATCTAAAGATCATTGAACTTCTAACAGTGAGCTCATTATTTGATAAGGCTACAATATCAGTCCAATGGATCAAGAAAAGGAAGATTGAGGATAGCTCTAGTAAAACTTTGATAGTAGAAGAAAGGGAAGAGGTTTATTCCCTTTTGAAGAGATAGAATAAGTGGAAGGGTTAGTCCACATACATAGAGGACCCAATATATACATGGAGACCCATACTAAGCCAATCCTGGCCATAAATGAGGGAACAAAGATAACTAGACAAGAGTTGAAGAGGAGTTAGAATCTCTTAGAGATCAATAATAGGTAATTCAACTTACTAAAGGTATTGAATAGAATGTGCAAAATTTAGCACTCACACTGTATGAAATTCTAGATTCCATTCATTTTTTGAGTGTCAATTTGGCTCTCCATGTAAATTTTATAACCAGATTATTCAAGCTTCTCAAAGAGGATGAGAATAAGTTAAATTTCTTAGTATTATACACCCATAATAATTAATTTAGCCACTTGGACTTGATGACCCCTCTAGAGGCATCAAACACTTTAAATTTAACTTTAATAAGAATGCAAGAGGCCTAGGATTGGGTATCATCCTTTGAATATCTAGTAGACAAATTAGTCAAAAAAGAGAAGTAGGATGAGCAAATTTTGACTGAGCTTGAATTGATAATAATTTGGGATAATAGATGGAAGCTAGTGACTTGATCTATATTTGGTTAGGTGATTGAAAAAGCCTTTGATATATTCAAATAGAGTCTACAAGGGCTAAGTTTAGAGGCTATTGAACCCAAATTAAGTGTAGCTAGGAAAAAGGTGATAGAGGTGGAAGTCTTCTAGGTTAGATTTAAAGCCACCATGATAGAACACACTAGACTAATAGAATAGATAGGTAGGGTGACTAGGCCACATATTTTGTACATGAAACTAATTTATTCACAACACTCTAAGGCATATAAGTATTACCAAGAATTATATGCTAAGAAGAAGGCATCATAAATACCACCTACCATTTCTGCTCCATAGGCACCACCTACAATGCTCGTAACAACATCCACATCTATTCCACTTCACACTTCAGCTATGATGATAACTTTAGCTAAATTAATGAGTGCATCACTGAGTATAGATCCAATTATTTTATTGTTAAGAAAAATCACAACTACAATTCCAACGATAATTTTGAGAAACATTAAGCAAGAGCCTATTTATATTGAAGGCTATTTTTGTACAGTTTTGCATATAGTGGTTATAAATGAATATTTAATTCTTAGTGGTATCTATATTGTAATCAACTAAATTATTTTTCTCAACATGCACATGTTGCATGACTGAGATATTTATAAGTTATTAACATATAACTAAGACTTATCAGATAGTCTTTTAAGATGTAATCAAAATGTTTTAAACTTAGAGGATGAGGTGACCCCTTCCCAAAGTTACTTATATACATGTAGAACCCTATTTTCAATGGTCAAAGTTTTGGATTAATATACGGGAATAAATTAAAAAATTGATTGCCATATGACTATGTTTGTTCTTTATTCTTCCATCTCTATGTTAATTAATTTGAAGTTTCTTTGTTTGTATTGATTCAATAATTTTGATGTGTGTCAATGATACAGATGAATCTAATTATTCTATTAATGAATATTAGTCTTATATGTGTAATATATATTGAATATTAATATATTTCATTGATTTAGATAGTTCATACAATTTGAATTGATAATCCAAGGTGTGTAGAGGTATCTTCTTTGATATAGTCTTTTAGGTGTGAGCCATAACTACCCTAGATAACTTCTTGGTATGGACTATAATCTATTACATAAAGGTGTTAAACATTATTCCAAAGAAGAAAAACCTTAAATTGAGACCATTAAGCATCCTATATCTATTATCCCAGACTTCTAATAGTTTTTATTCATGAGTGTGCAAAAGTTACAAACAACAAACACTAGTTTTTGAGATACTTCTCCACCAAAGAAATGGTTGTAGAAATTCTTTTTCAAAGACATAGAACATTGTTTTTATACCTTACCCTTCCTCCCTTTTTTGAGTTTATTTAAGATCTGACCACCATAGAATAGTTATCTACCCATCCAAATCACCTAGTGATTTACCCTTTTTATTAGAATCCATACATCCACCTACAAACCTAGTTAAACAATCCATAGGCTCAACTTGCTATTCCACCACCAAGTTATTTTAACCACATAATTGAAAATCATGTCCCTGAGTGGAACCCTATTCCATAAATATCCCAAAATTTTAAAGGCTACCTCATTTAGGACTATCCAAGGTGTGAATAAAACCAACATCAACAAAAAGAATTAAGTTATATATCATGAATACAATGACCCTATGGTCATTGGATTTTCTAGTCATGAAGTGTAAGTGTAAATTAAGTAAGATGACATGTGTTTAGCCCAAGAGATACACAAAAATGATCAATCCCAAGAACAAGAAGATATCATTATTTTGATTGGTGGATTGGTATTTGGCATAAAATAAAATAATCTTGTATTCAAAGAATAATTATTTAATCATTACTTTAAATAAGATTATGATAGTCTAGTAAAGATAAGTACATAATTTAAAATCCTTCTTTAGGTTTTTATTTGGCTTATTTAAAAGAGCACAAATGAAACCATGGATATCATAAACTACACACTATTGAAAAGGAGATGTGTAAATATTCTAATCACATGCATTCTAAAAGTGTTGAAGTACTAAGTATGAGGGAAGACAAATATCAAAGTATTCAAGTGGAATAAGATGAGGTAGTTTATGATGCACAAATAAATTTCTAAACCTTTCTATCATTTTTGAATTGAATAAATCAAGTGGATTCCATAAAATGAGCATAGAAGAATGGAGAATACATAATAATAAAGACACTATTTATGAATCTCCATGCATGTTACTTCCTGAACAAACACAAGTAAAGAATGTTTTTTTTTTCTAAATTTTTATGCCACAAAATGGATATTTGTTTAGAACATGATATAAGGCAACGTCTTGGTTCCCATGAGGTCACTATTCATTTTTAAAATTTGAATATATTTTATATTTTAATCCTTCTCCTTCAAGATCACATTCATATAATCAATCAATTAATATCTATTGCATCTCCTTTTTATCAAATGATCTATTTAAATCCAAGTGAACTTCATGAGTTAAATATGTTATTTTACAAAAGTACCTACTTATTTGAACTAGTAAATGGGTTTGCATAACTCTTCACTTTGCTTATGTTCTCCCCTATACATAAATTTTGTTTCACTTTACTTTCCTTGTTTTTTATTGTGTTTTTTTGTCTATGTTTTTGTTTCCAATAAATTCAATATCATAAATAAGTCCCTTATGATGTGTTTCCAATAATATATTCATGTCTCTATCTCCCAATGGATAATATATAGTCTAACCTAGATTCTAGAGTTTTCCATATGTCCCTTACATTTCACATCCCCAACTAAAGCTAGTTGTTGTACCGAAAATTTAACTTGACAATAAAAAAAAGTTTAGCTCCCATTGTTAAATTTTAATAGAATATCATCTTTGCTAAAATTTTGGCATATATATATACATATATATATATATATATATATAGAGAGAGAGAGAGAGAGATAAAAATTCTAGAGGAGTTTATGGAGTGGCTATTTTTTTAATTTCATGGTTTTAGCATACTTGAGGTAGTTTCAATACTACCCTAGGTATGAGAAACCTTTTAAATCTAAAAATGTTTCATAAAAAAGAAGTATTTTTTTGGGACCTAGTGTTTACAGGAAAAATTTATCTTTGAGATACTTTTTAAATAAAATTTTGGAATTTTGAGGAGGCCAAAATATGGGTTGAACTTTTGGATGACTAGGGCTCTAGAAACCTTCTCTAGATTTTTTTTAAAATTATATCTAAATTTGGGCCTTGAAAATTTGAACAAAGATGATATTAAATTAAAATTTTATAGTGGGAGATAATTTTTTTTTTAAAATGTCAAGTTAAATTTTGCTTACAATAACTAGCTCTAGTTGGGGATGTGAAATGTAATGGACATAAGGAAAACTCTAAAATCTATCTTATACTAGTGGTTATCAATTGGTAAATAGATACATGAATTGATTATTAGAAACACATCATAAGGGACTTATTTAACCTATTGAATTTATTGGAAACAAAAACACACATAGAGAAACTCAATGAAAAACACAAAAAGTAAAGTAAAACAAAATTTATGTATAGAGGAGAACATGAGAAAAGTAAAGAGTTATGCAAACCTATATACTGGTTCATATATGTAGGTTAAATATATTGTTTTGAAAAGGTAACTACCTCTCTAAACTAGTAAATGGGTTTGCATAGCTCTTTACTTTGCTTATTTCTCCCCCATATGCAAATTTTGTTTTACTTTAATTTCCTTATTTTTTATTGTGTTTATCTATGTGTTTCCTTTTTCCCAATAAATGCAATAGCTTAAATAAGTCCCTTGTGATGTGTTTCCAAGCATATATTCATGTCTCTATTTCTCAAAGGATAAGCACTAGTATAAGATATATTTTATAGTTCTCCCTATGTCCCTTACAATTCACGTCCCCAACCAGAGCTAGTTATTGTACCCAAATTTTGACTTGACATTTTTTTTTAAATTTTAGCTCCCACTGTTGTCTTTTAATCAAAGATCACCTTTACTTAAAGTTTCAAGGCTTAGATTTAGATATATTTTGTGAAAAAATATAGAGAAGGTTATTAATCCCTAAGAATCTAAAAATTCAACCCAAGTTTTGACCTCATCAAAATTCCAAAATTTTATTTAAGAATTATAGATCTTATCTCAAGGATCAATTGTGCTTATAAACACTAGGTCCCAAAAAAAATAGTTTTTTGTCGTGAATTTTTTTCTCAGATTTAAAAGGTTTCTCATACCTAGGTTAGTGTTGGAACTGCCTCAAGTATGTTAAAACTATGAAATTATTGAAAAAGTTAAAATTCTAAAACTTTGTTTCCAAAGTGTAGGTCTTTTCTCAAGGATTAATTTTGTCTATGGTCCCTAAATTCATAGTTTATTGGTGAAATTAATTCAAATATTTTATTGGTTTTTCATACCTACGGTAGATCCAGAACTACCTCAAACATGTGGTTGAGGTGAAATTCTAAAAATTATACAAAGGAAAGAAGGCATATTTTTGTTTTAGTCATAACTTTCTTATCCACTCTCCATTTTGACTCCTATTAAAAGATCTAGAAATATATTTCAATGGGGATAACTTTTCTTTAATGTTTAAAATCCCCCAAACTTGATAAATTTTGTGTTAAATATATTTTTTAGTTTAGGTATGATTCACACAAGTGCACACTAGATGTGATTCTTTTGGTTATCAATTTTGTGGCCTTCCATTCCAAAAATCTAGATCTTAATTTTACAAAATTTTCTTATTGTAATTTATTATACATGTTACACTTTTTTTTTAAATGGAGAAAACAAAAATTTTACATAGAGTGTAAACCACCTTAAGTGTGTATCACATGATAAAAACATGAAATCTCATATTTTCACATATGAACTCTATTTTGGAATATGTTTAAGTAATGGAAATATATTTCAATGATTATGTTAGGTTTTGATGTTTCTATCTATCTAGATTTTTCCTCTCTTTTTTTGATACAAGTATGTGTGTTTATTTTTCTTTAAGCTTTGCATGTGATCCCAAGGTCTAATTATTTGTGTGACTCAAAAATACTATCTCCTTCACTTAAAACACAAAATCCACTTTCAATTATATAATTGGGTCTAGTAAAAGGGAGTAAAGGTGGGTTGAGCTAGCCCCAACCACTCCATGCTTAATGGTTGAGCACTACCTACATATTCAATACTCTGAAGAGGGAAATCAAATTACATGTAGTCCACCTTGTTATGTGAATGTGTGCAATAGTTCTTCTTAAATGGATACAACCTATAATCTAGATATTTATACTTGTAAAATGATGAGTTTGTATTGGCTCTTAAGTGATTCAAACTTAGATATGATGTACTCCTAGTGATTGATTGGTAAATTAGGAAGAATATGGTAATGTTTTTAAATGTGAAAGTGTGTCTATGTATATTTTTTCATAAGTGATAGATAGATAATAAGCCTATTCCTTTAGGAGACTATTTGGGTAATTTATCATGACACTTACATGTAAAAAATTTGTTTTGACTAATAGGAATGTTTTTAATTTCAAATATGACTATTGTTTAGCACATGATGAAACTTCCATACTCAGACACTAATATGATGATATGGAGATGTCTAAGTAAGCTAAGTAACTAGTTTGACACATAATGTGGGATTTAGTATAGGTGACTGAGACAAACTTATTAAAGTTAGGCATGTACAAAGCATGTGGATGTGACATAATGGAAAATGAAATTTGTGTATGTTTGCATTAGTCATATAGGATGAAGGTAAGTCAAAATTAACAATTCCAAGTATCAATTACTATATTTTAGTGTCTAAAAATTTCCACCTTTTATTATAGTATTAAAATGTAATATAAATACTAGAGTAAAAGTATGAATAAATGTACCTAAGTGTGTACAACACACCTTGTCTTTGGGAGATGCTCCAAACATTCATCCCACTCTAGAAAAACTTGTAAATGAAAATGTAGCAGTCAATTTCCTTAGAATAAAATCTAAAAAGTGAATAAATTAAAACCTGAATTTGTAGGGCAAGGAAATATTAAACATGTAGTCAAGTGAATCATATTACCCTATAATGTATTAGAGATGATCCTTAAATGTTGAAGTATTGGAGAATGGTTTATATTGTTGAACTGTTTAGAGAATTGGGGGTGATCAATCCCCAATTTGTGTAACTAATGAAAGTTTCATGGATTGGGAAGGAAAATGTACCCAATGATCATTGTAAAACAATAAAAAAATGGAATAGTGCTAAGGCCATTGAGCATCACAAAAACCTCAAGTACACTAACCCATGTAACTAATCTTTATCTCATCTTGTAACCTTAAGATGTAATATGGAAGCCTCATATTAGGCCTAGGGAGTAATACAAAGGCCATTAAGGGTGTTTAATCTCAAATGTGTTACTCACTTAAACATGAATCATCCACTGCATACAAACTTATATATTCAAGGGTGTTCATTGCTAGGTAACATGGAATGTGTTTTCAAAATAAAAAGTAAAATAGTGAATGAACAATTTCATTCCCCATAATCTAAATTTTTTGGTACTAATATGATATATAATGGCATGTATCCATATACCATTTGTGTTTCATATCTTATAAATTAAAAAAATCTATCCCATGTCTTTTAAAATGATTGTATATGGCTTTCACATGCCCCCAAATGCCTAAATATGTGTATATATGAAAATACTATAATTCATGGCTTGAAAAATAAGTACATATACATGGCACATTCCCTAAAAATATATCTAAAATCTAGTAATATATATCCTGATAGCAAATCTCAACTAGTCTAAAATATTTATAGTTTGTATAAGATGTGACAAAATCTTTAATTATGCTGATGGAGGCTTAAGTCTCTATGACAAACCCACTAACATTCTCCCTTTTGAGTTGATGGGTGTAAATAAAAGTCATTCATCTCAAAATAAAGAGGTAATTATGCCATGTTATGTATAAATATGTCATCATGTATAATCATGTCAACATGTGAAAAATATGTCATCCTCGTAAAGAATATGCCATCAAAGCATATATGAAACATATGTAAGGATTATAAGTGTCATGTTAAGATGTATGTATCAATTAGGCGTGAAATATGAATCATAAATAATAAATTACTCAATATTACTACACATGAAAGGTGCATGATATGGATCATGGAACCACACATAAGGTGGGGGTGAATGATATGAATCACAACAACCAAAACTCAACAAATGAAACAAGGCCAATAAGAAATGTCATATTATAGGAGTACACATAGTAACACACAATGTCATACATAATTTCAAGGAGCCACATACAATGGATGATAAATTTCACACAAAAAATGGATAAGGAGATGAAAACAAGGGAAAATAAATGTTAGACACACTAGGATAATGAGCCACAACCAAGGGGAAATAAATGCAACACACTTGAGGCTAAGGATTTTTAAATAATATACAAGTAAATACTATCCTATTATATAGGAAACATCATCAAAGAATCATAAAACATGTGAGTTAGTCCACACCATCCAAGTATGTAAATATTATAACATAGTATAATGACATATCCATGTAATACTATATAAAGTATGAGAAATATCAAGGCATATACAAGAAATCAATGTATATCGACTTAGTAAATGGAAAGTAAATATAAGGATACAAACTATGATAAATTAACCTATGTAAAAATATTCCCCTAATAATGGCATACCCCATAGGTGTAGGAAATGTCCAACATCTATGTTTCATGTGTCATGTTTATTAGAATACCTTGCATGTCACTCATGCATACTATGAATTTTTTGTGTATATAAAAAATGATATGTGATCTACTAAGTATGTCATAATTAATATATGTAAATGATGTAAATGAGAAATCATGTCATTATTAGGACCTAATTTTTATTTTTTGAAATATTTGAATGTTTTTATTTATTTAATTTTTTTATATTTTAGGAATTTGTGCCCAAAGGAGATGTTAACCAATTAAGCAATCTAAGGGATGTTCATGTGGAGTTCATGTATCAAAAATGGTATGGGTCACCTTGTGGGCAAATTATTCTAATGTGTAATTTGATGTAAATATAAATCAAAATTTGATAAATTATCTTTTGGTGTAGTATAGCCCTCATCATCATCACTCATAGTGTCCTATGTATGATGAATAACTCAAGGGTGAAATGTATCCTATGAAATATGTTATATAAGTGGATAAACTTATACATGTGTTCACTATTTTACATGCTAAACTATAAATAACTATAATATAATATGTGGAGTTAATACTATCTTTTGTGAGTTTTGAATGGCCTTTTAATGTAACGAGCACTATAATATTGGTTTTCTAGGAAATTTCATTACTCTAATTTGAATAGTGTACATAAAATAAGCTTAAATAGGATGAATAACTAATTTTATAGAATCAATTGGGATATGTTGGACAACTTCCTTTGTCACATAATCCTAAATAGGTGTAAAAACTAGCTTTGTAGAATGATCTTGAATAGGTGTAACAACCAACTAAAATTATGTTGGGGGTGGAGGAGGAAATGTTTGTGGCACAAGAGGTTACTCATATCAAACACCTAGAAAAATAAACACCTTGTTATAATGTATATAATTAACACATTTATGTACTATTTATGGTATTGTGTGGAGTTTATGTATCTAAGATCATTCTAATAACATGTCAAAGAATATTATACTTGGTAAAGTAGAAATGCAGTATCAAGTACTATAGGGCCTACTATAATAGGTAGCATAATGTGTCCCTAGGGATGTAATATTTATAAATAAAAACCATTTACTATCTTTTTTATTTTTTTGTAAATCCTCGTGTATGTATCCAAAGGAATGTAAAAGTGTCATTTTACATTCATTCTCACTTGAATAATTATCTATCATTACACTATGAGAGGGTTGTGAATCCACATAAGCTAATGAAAATGTATAAGTGATATATTAATCACCATCCTATATATTTATATCTTCAAATGTAATGTGGGTATTTTTTCTATGATGCTTATCTTTTTACCAATAAAATTTTCCAAGGGGTGATTATATGTAGAAGGTTAATTTGTATTGCATGTGTAATGCACCTCAAAAGTATCTTGGTTTATATTTCCTTGTGATTTGGAAGAGGATTAGAAAATATTTTTATCTTTGAATTTCCATTAGGTTTTAGTATTAAATATTCTTGGGGTGTTCTAAACTTAATATCATTGTCATTAATGAGATTTTGTATCTTATATCATCAATTTTTAGAATGTATCACACATTTGTGATAGTCAATATAGGTGTTATTATTTTATGCCTTTGGTAATGGTGAGATCATATCAACATATAGAGGTGGAGGGAGAGATATAGCATGACATTCAAGTAACTTATGTAATATAATGATGAAGTTGAGGTAATCATGAAAATTGTCTCTTTGGTGGGGTAGATAACAAAACCTCATTTGTAGGCCATGATACTATGTTAACTATTATTTGTTATTCATTATTAGTATAATTTGGTTTATTCTTGTAGTTTTATTTTATTTTAAACTTGGAAGTTGAATTATTTGTAACAACAGTGTATTATTGAATTTTTTAAAGTTGTGAGATTTACTTATTGATATATGATTGCATTACATAGCTCATTAAAGGACTTGAATTTATTGAATACAATAGACTCATTGAGTGGGGATAAATGTAGGTAAATATTGAAAATAACTAATTTATTTGATTTACCCTAAACAAGAAGTGTAAAGGAAAAAATCAACCTATCTATAATAAAATGAGTATCATTGGGTAATGGTAATGTTGGAAAGGATTAGAGGAGTAGTTAAGAGTACCTTCATTCTGAAATTGTAAGTTCACATGTCTTAGGTCAATAGCATAGTTAGTTGGACTATAGTGTAGTGTGTTAATGGCAAACGGCACTACACTATTATCATTTTATGGACAAGAGCCCTATAACTTATTGGATGGATATGGGTCTCTTTTGTGTTTTGTATGTGCCCTCAATAATTTTTTATCATCATTAGTTATTGTTATATAAATACTCATTCTTTCAAATCCTAATAAATACCTGAAAACATGAAACAATAATTGAATAAAATGCAAAAATAAGGTGAAAAAGGTTGTTTTTTGGATGTTATGATAAAAAAACATAGAACCCCTATTTTTTTTATTCTACCTACATTAACCCCAATGATAGGGGTCTCAGATCAAATGTAGTTCTACCTTAGGTAACATGCAAAATCAATATGCACGGTATGCAAGAATGACTTTTAATTAGTACCTTATTTGATTAAGCATTCATATCTAAGTGTGATGTTGATTAAATATATATAATTTTGAGCTATATTATTGGCTAATTTTTTTGTAATTATGTTCTAAAATACTCAATGTTATGTAGAATTCCTTTTTAAGCTCTTTATATAAAAGAAACTTTATTTTGAATGTGAGACACTTGTTCGCATGATGACAAGGTAAAAATATATATATATAATCATAAGAAGAGACCCAAAAAAGGGGTAAGGACCTGAAAGAGGTTAAAAACTGATCATCAAATAATAGCATTGAAGTGGATAATAGCACTAGGTACTCCTATCTAGGACTACACTATTGTCATGTGTGCAAAAATAGGGTTATAACTAAGATAAATACGTCAAGGGCCCCTATGGTTGGAAAAGGAATGACATAAGACTACTAAGGGTGAAAAATAGGGAAAATAAGTCACAAAAAAAACCATATTGACATCAAATTTTAAAAGTGACATGTTTGAACAAGAACCTTATTGATCATTAAGAACTTCCTGTGAAAGAGCTACAAAATACATATTACTTGTGTTTTCTTGACAAAATTAGGGTGTGTACATTTCTCCCCCTTCTCCCCCCTCCCCCCCCCCCCCACCACACACTTTAATATAGTGATGAAATGAAATGAAATTAATAGAGTAAAAGGAAAGAAAATACATACCTATACTTACATGTGTGATTAACCCATGCAAAAAATGGATGTGCTCTGACCCAACCCACTCCTTGGCTAGAGAAGTGGATAGGAATCAGAATGATGTTTGTGAAGAGACAATCATAATGTGGGTGTCCCATGTACTGAATCTAATAAGTAATGTTTTCAAAGGTCAAAACTACTATTTAACTAGTGTCCTACATAAACTAGTGTAATCTAGGTATGGTGAGAACTATGGATCAACCATTGTAGACAACTATATGACCAAATATAATGAAGTGACATCTTAAGTGTAATATAGTGATCTAAACATAGAGAATGGTATAATTGGCCATTCTATGTGTATAATCTAGTGAAAATCTTTTGGGACTGAGAACATGTGTCCTACACCATTCCCCCAAACCTGATATATGAGTAATGTAGTTTTGTAACCTATGAAAAAAGTTATATATATATATATATATATATATATATATACATATATATATATATATGTACATATATATATATGTACATATATATATATATATACATATATATATATATATATATGTATATACATATATGTATATATATATATGTACATATATATATGTATATATATATACATATATATATATGTACATATATATATGTACGTATATATATATATATATATGTATATATATATATATATATATATGTATATATATATATATGTACATATATATATATGTGTGTGTGTGTGTGTGTGTGTATACACACACACACACATATATATATATATACATATATATATGTACATATATATATACGTACATATATATATATATGTACATATATATATATGTACATATATATATATGTACATATATATATATATATATATATATATATATATAATATACATATATATATATATATATATATGTATATATATGTATATATGTATATGTATATATATATATATATATGTACATATATATATATATATGTACATATATATGTAGATATATATATACATATATATACACACACACACACACACACACATATATATATATACACATATATATATATATACATATACATATATATATATATATATACATATATATATATATATACATACATATACATATATATATATATATATATATATATATATATATATATATGTATGTATGTATGTATGTATGTATGTATGTATGTATGTATGTATTTATTTTTACTATGTATGTGCCCCCATAGTCATTATATAAGTCTATAACTATATCAAAATACTATTTAAAATCTAATAATCTAAACCAATATTTGATAAAGCCATGGAACCCTATAAATATGAGTCAAACTATGTATCCACTTATATGCATATCTAAGAGTTTGAATAAAGAAATTATGTATCTAAGCTTGAGTATACGAGTAAATATGTATATATGTATATCTGATCCTAAATATCTAAGTAAATCTATGTATCTATATATCTGAGCCTTAGTGTCCAAGTAAATTTATGTATTAGTATATATGAGACTTAGTATTAAAGTAATTGTATTGGTGTAAATAGTGTATGTATTCCCCCCTTTTGGTGAGAGATTCAAAACTATGGTAAGGATATCAAACTAAAAGTGATAATATAAGGTATGTTAGTGAGTAGTTAGTGTTGATAATATGATTATGAGATTAATTTTATTGATAATTGAAGAATAATTATTTATAGATTGAGGCTAATATAGACCTATGGTTTATAACAAGCTTGTTAAATAAATGTGGCTTTTCACATTCATGGGGTAAATTTTATTGGGATATAAGTGAAATTGATATGGTATAGGGTATATTATCATTGATTTTTGCATGTAATAAGTAGATTGGTAATTGGATCTATGGAGCTCAAGATATTATAGTTGGAAGTTTTTTGTAATATTTGGATTAATGTGCATGTGGGTCTAAGCTTAGGTAGATGGAATTTGAAAAAATAAGGTTTAAATATGTTGGTTGACTACGTTTAAAATTATTTAATTTTTTACATTTTGAGATAATTGTTACTCTAAACGAAGAAATCATGTTAAGGAGATGAAGTGATATCATTACCCATTATGAGGAGGTGGTGGCACTAATTCAAGTTGATGGGGAGGTTGGACTAGTAAGGGTTCTATTATTTTCTATGTATTTAAACCATTGATTGAATTTTCTATTATTTTTTATGGAAATTTTACTAGATTAGTCATTTTTTGGGTCTACATTATCATCCTTATAGACAACACTAGTGTCTAAGGATGCCATGTTACTATTTTAGGACCACATTATTATTCAACACTATAGTCCTATCAATAGTACTAATGTCCAACATTATATTCATTTCAGCAATGTTATCATCCTATAGGCTAGAATGGTGAAACTTTTGACTTGAAATTACATTTTATGATTATTTCAACATGTAAATTTTATATTTTAGAGATGTTAATGTCATATATCAGTTTTATTACATATGGATATATAGATGAGAGAGTTGTATAGGGATCAAATGATGGAGTGTCTATGCAGGCTACCCTTGATAAATGATGAGAGATCAGTAGTAGATAGGGTTGGTTTAAGGTATGTGGCATCACTAACATTGATGTTGTGGGATTTTCACATGATGACAACACTATATGAGTAGTGGGATGTTGATAGATGTACCTTTTGGCTACCCACCAAAGATATGATGATTACTTTGGAGGACATATATAGGATATTGAGGATACCTATTACTAGTCAGTGAGTGGTATTATAGGAAATAGGTGGATAAAGAGCTATAAATCAGACCTTGAGGTATTTTTCATCCATGTATATGGGGACACATCATCAGGGGATTAGTAGTGATGTACTATTATCTATGATTGTTAGAGCTAATGTTCTATAGTTTTAGAAGTTTCTAGTAGTGTTATTCGCTTCATTTATTATGGTTGATGGTAGCGGTGTGTCCATTACATATAGGATGAATAGTATCATTCATGATATAGAGGAGCACTGGACTATATACTCATGGGGTCATACCATGTTAGCCCACCTATATCAGTATTTTTACTAGTTCACTTAGGAGTTGTGAAGTGGTGTAATTAGGTCATCAAAATTATTACATTATTAGGCTTATGAACATATTGTGGTGGCTAGACCAGAAGTTTTCCATGTATAGATTGGGCACACCCCTAGGTATTTTTAGATAGGTGGATAAACATGATTGATGTGTGATCAAGGAGTATGATGCACTATCAGTAGGTGTTGGATTAATTCACAATAGGGGATATTATTGTTAGGTTGTGGAGCTAAAAGCTTTAGCTACTTGCAAACAAGGTGGAATAGAAGGTTGCTGAGATCCAGGAGCATCGGCATCGGCAGCAGGACCGACGTCGGCAGAGACCAGTGCAGAAGGCCACCGGTGACGGCAGGAAGTCGGCTGACATCGGCAGAACCAGACAAGCAGGGACCGACGTCGGTCGCCTGTGTGTTCCAGAACTGCTCGTTTCACGGACAGTTAGTTAAGTGAACGAAGAGTTTGCATGTTGAGACTAGTTAGAGTCTTGGGCTGCGAGGATAATTGTCTAAATTAAGAGTTTAAGTTATTGTTTGAGTTAGGGATCTATTTATAGACCCATTGGCATGTATTGTTAATGTATGAGATAGAAAGGAAGAGTTCCTTCTAGTTGTAAGATCTGTGAGTTGCAGGTTGTTGCAAGCTCATTGGGGATCTACATGTAAGTTTGGTCTTTGAATTGCAGGTTGCAGGTTCATGAGAGATCAGCTTGAAGTGCTATAGAGTGCTTGATGTACTGGCAGGGTTATTACTGACTAGTTGGTGAGGTGAACACCAATTCTGTGTGTGATTTGGTTGTTGGGACCATTTTTTTGTGTAGGAGAGTGTTGTGTGAGAAGAATTACTGAACACTTGAGGTGTGGCAAACCTCTGTAAGGTGAAAGAGTGTGGCGGCTCTTTGTTGTATTCTTTTTTGTATAGTGTTAATACAAGATAGTGTATTGTCTCTCATATTCTGTGCTATTGGTGAATTCTAGTTACTTGTGCTTCTTGGTTATTTCCGCATATTTAATTGCTTATATATTTGGTAATCATACTGTGCTCTTTCTAAGGAGCAAGATCCAACAAGAGGAATCAGAACAGGTGTGTTTGTTCTTGGACTTCCCTAACAAGTGGTATCGGAGCTAGGTTGGAATACTAACAGATTGGTGTAGATCTGGGTAGTGTGTTTTGATTATAGGTTACTCACAGGGTTTCTGTTTGAGTGGGAGTTGAGCAATGACAGAAGACAGTCAGCTACGAATGGAAAAGTTTAATGGCAAGAACTACCAATTGTGGAGGATGCAGATTGAGGATTATCTGTATCAAAAAGATTTTTACTTACCGTTGGGAGGGGTTTGTTGCAAACCCTCGAATATGAAAGATGAAGAATGGGAGGTTCTTGATCGAAAGGCTCTGGGATCTATTAGATTGAGTCTTGCATCATCTGTGATTTCCAGCTTATCACAGTGTAAGACAACGGTGGAGTTGATGGAATCTTTGGCAAATTTATATGAAAAACCCTCAGCTTCGAATAAGGTATTTCTTATGAAGCATTTATTTAATTTACAAATGTTGGAAGGTGGATCTATTCATAGCCATCTTAGTGATTTCCATGGTTTAGTAAACCAGCTAAGTTCAGTCAATATTGTATTTGATGATGAAATTAGAGCTCTCTTAATTTTGTGTTCATTACCTGAAAGTTGGGAAGGTTTGGTAATGGCAGTTTCTAATACTATGTCTCCTTCAAAAGTCTTAAAAGTGGATGATGTTTTGAGCGTGATCTTGAATGAAGAGATACGCAGGAAAAGCACAGGGGAGTCATCAGGGGATGCTTTGAGTGTTGAAGGTAGAGGAAGGCAAAGAGAAAAGATAGAGCATGGGAGATCAAGGTCCAAGACAGGCAAGAGATCCAAGTCCAGGTATGGCAGAATAACCTGCTGGAAGTGTGGAAAGCAAGGGCACATAAAGAGAGATTGCAGATCAGGTGAAGATCGGCATGAAGGACATGAAGAAGAAGCAGATGTTGTAGAGTACATTGCACAGGATGCTCTGGTATGTTCTTTGGATAAAGTAGAATCTTGGGTTTTAGATTCTGGTGCCTCTTTTCATGCATCCCCACATAGGGAATTTTTTCATGAGTATGTCCAAGGAGATTTTGGAAAAATTTGTGTAGGGGATGGTAAGCCTTGTCAGATTGTTGGCAAAGGGAAAGTGAAGCTGAAACTGCAGACAGGTAACACATGGGTGTTAAAGGAGGTCATGCACGTCCCAGTTTTGGAGCAAAATTTAATTTCTGTTAGAAGTTTGGGTGATGAGGGTTGCACAATAACTCTCACAGCAGACTCTTGGAAGGTTACCAAGGGTACACTTGTTGTAGCTAGAGGTAAGAAAGTAGGTACACTTTATCTATCTACTTGTACTACTGATTCTTTTTCTAGGTTTTCTACTTCAGCTGTAGATTCAGAGATGTGGCTTGATAGGCTTGGTCACACAGATAAGAAAGTGATGCTTGTTCTTGAGTCAAAGGATATGCTTTCAGATTTGGAAGGTATGGATCGTGGTTCCTGTATGCAGAAGAAGAAGGTTACGTTTCTTGAGGAATCTGATGTTAGTGACAAGAACATGAAAGCCTTGGTTTTCAAGGAGAAAGTGACGGACAGATTTCAGCACAATATGTAGAGGAATTCTGAGCAGAGCAAGGGTGTTTTGGACAAGGGTTTGATCCAAAAAGAGCTCGTGGGAAAAAGTCAGGTCTCACAAGAAAAACACAGAGACCGACGTCGGCAGGAAAACCGGCGTCGGCATCTAGACAGGGACCAACGTCGGCTATGTGCAGACTGACATTAGTGACTCAGGGTAGAGAATGACCGGTGTCGGCCAGGGGAAACTGATGTCGGCAAGGAGGCAGTCGTAGAGAACTGACATCGGTCAGCTACAGACTGAGATGTAATCGGCATCAGTTACTGAGATGAATTTTGGGTGGACAGCAAGCTGTCATGGAGTCTCAAGCACCCATATGGAGGACTGAAGGTGTAAGTAAGTTCTTAAATTTGTCATTTCCCTTCTTTACACTACTTGTTGCTCACTTATGGCATAGGACTAGGAAGTTATTGAAGAAGCAGAACAGGTAGATCCAGGAAACAGTGGGAGCTAGGCATGGATGAGGATGTGATTCCTTGGAGGAGAACCAAACAGTTGTTTTGGGGAGTGTTGTCAGCTGGAAGTAAGCACTGAGAGATGAATGGATGTTCAGGATGAAGAAGAGCGAAAATAGATACGTGAGATGGAAGATTAGGGTATATGGTCTTGTATTAGCTGTAGGGCAATGGAGGTTTGTTCATTGTGTTTCTCTTTACCAGGTTGGATAGTATTAGCTACACTATCCTATTACTGTATGATGTGCTTGTTGTAGGGTTACATATACAGGTATTACTGAACTAAAGGTAAAGCTAGTTCAGGTGGATGTCATGGAGAATCTGGGAGCAGCAAGATTCTTTGGCATGAGTGTGTTCTAGAGACATGGAAGGTCATGTGTTGACTTTGTTTCAGGATGATTGTGTGAGACCGGTTAGCACGCCGATGGTTGGACAGTTCTATGAATAGGTGTCTTGATTCACATAATGAGGTTGAGTGCATGGTATGTACTAAACCTAAGTTTTCCCAAGCAGTGGGAGTTGTCACAAGTTAGGAGCCCAATTTGGGAGAGAACCATTGGAGGGCAGTTCAGTGGATTCTTACAGGGACTAGTAGCAGGTGCACATGCTATGCAGGTTCAGGTTAATTTCTACATGGTTGTAGATGTGGATGTGGCAGGTAATTTGGATGATAGATTTTTGCACCATAGATTTTGTGGTGGTTGGTCTTCAAGAGTGATCTTGAAGGGATACATAGCCAAGGGAACAAACCAGATGGTGTACAGGTACAGGTACAGGTTGCAGTTGTTTATCTCCAAGTGGGAGATTGTTAGGTTGTGGAGCTAAAAGCTTCAGCTACTTGCAAACAAGGTGGAACAGAAGGTTGCTGAGATCCAGGAGCATCAGCGTCAGCAGCAGGACCGACGTCGGTAGAGACCAGTGCAGAAGGCCACCGGTGAAGGCAGGAAGTCAGCCGACGTCGGCAGAACCAGACAAGCAGGGACTGACGTCGGTCGCCTGTGTGTTCCAGAACTGCTCATTTCACGGACAGTTAGTTAAGTGAACGAAGAGTTTGCATGTTGAGACCAGTTAGAGTCTTGGGCTGTGAGGATAATTGTCTAAATTAAGAGTCTAAGTTATTGTTTGAGTTAGGGATCTATTTATAGACCCATTGGCATGTATTGTTAATGTATGAGA
This sequence comes from Torreya grandis, assembly GCA_037957365.1. Classification (NCBI taxonomy): domain Eukaryota; kingdom Viridiplantae; phylum Streptophyta; class Pinopsida; order Cupressales; family Taxaceae; genus Torreya; species Torreya grandis. The sequence goes on along the minus strand of JARHVA010000361.1, from coordinate 4,218,215 downwards.
TAGAAAGGAAGAGTGCCTTCTAGTTGTAAGATCTGTGAGTTGCAGGTTGTTGCAAGCTCATTAGGGATCTACATGTAAGTTTGGTCTTTGAATTACAGGTTGCAGGTTCATGAGAGATCAGCTTGAAGTGCTATAGAGTGCTTGATGTACTGGCAGGGTTATTATTGACTAGTTGGTGAGGTGAACACCAATTCTGTGTGTGAGTTGGTTGTTGGGACCGTTTTTTTGTGTAGGAGAGTGTTGTGTGAGAAGAATTATTGAACACATGAGGTGTGGCAAACCTCTGTAAGGTGAAAGAGTGTGGCGGCTCTTTGTTGTATTCTTTTTTGTATAGTGTTAATACAAGATAGTGTATTGTCTCTCATATTCTGTGCTATTGGTGAATTCTAGTTACTTGTGCTTCTTGGTTATTTCCTCATATTTAATTTCTTATATATTTGGTAATCATACTATGCTCTTTCTGAGGAGCAAGATCCAACAAGAGGAATCAGAACAGGTGTGTTTGTTCTTGGACTTCCCTGACAATTATTTAGAGACCATATAGGTAATTTTTGGGATGGCTCAACGATTGGATTTAGTTGAGGTGGATTTGGGTGAGCTATTGGCTTCATGATCGATGGACCACTATTTTGAGAAATTAAAGTATGAGAAGGTTACATGATAGTTTAATGTGATGTAGGATGTGGCCCCTATACCATGGGTGTGGGTGAGGAGTACTTGGGCCTCAATGAGTTTGGGTAGTAGAGTGAGACCTATGGTGGCTAATTTGGCCTTGATTTTAGTGATAGAAATATACAGTGATAAAGGTACCAGATGTGGATGATGTGGGGGCCAAAGATACTTATATATTATGATGGGGATAACATATATGGGTACCATTATTTATAAGAGATGGGGCCATTATGGAGGATGTACTATATCTATAGACTAGTAGAATAGTTATATGGATGTTATTATACATTGGTATACTTGGTTTTTTTAATATTAGCTTATCGAGTAGATGTCTAATGTATAATCCTTGTGTGCATGGATGAAAAATATGATGTCTATTAGGAGACTATAATTAAGGTTTAATTATGATAAATCACATGGTACATTCCTAATGATGTCATGAATGATGGGTTGGTATAACAGGCTATATAGGTTATAGGTATTCATACATATTTATTTGATCAAGTGGATATTACCACCATCACACATATGTAGACAAAAATGGATAAATATGAGGCATGTGTGAAGTTGGGGAGGTGAGTTATGCCCCCACTTGATAATATAGGTGGGATAAGTATTATGATAGTAGATGATTATATATATATATTTAATATGAACATACAAAGGTGATGGTTGAGCTAGAAGTGTTTCGAGATAGAGAGTGTAGATGTAGGTATCAATCTAGGTCTAGAGGGGATATAGGAGAATTAAGCTCTAATATGTATATAGATGAGATTCAAGGTGATGAGGTTGGTAATGGTGATCAAACTCCTATTATTGAGTGATTATGTAGCATTATATGAATTGTTTTTGAGTTTTACACACACACACACACACACACACACACACACACACACACACACACACACACACACACACACACACACACACACACACACACACACACACACACACACACACAGATACATATACATACATAAATACATACACATGGACTTGTTGATATATGGACATCATTTTATGTGATATTTTGATTGTGGTTTTCTGTTTATTTGAGTAGATGTTTTATTATATTCATAGATTATGTGTTGATATGGAAACGTGTTCTTTGAATGGAAATGTGTATGATTGATTAGATAAAGATAATTACTTTGATTTGTATATAGATGTTGAGTATATGTTGATATTATATTGTAAATGTTAGTTGTTATAATTGATGACATGAAAGTATCTATTATATGTTAGTATTATTCATGTGATTGTTGTATGCACTATTTTAATCTTGATGGAAGAGGAAACAAATGACCACACTACTCATGTTGTGTATGTGTATAAATAAAATTAAGAACTAATATTGATTATGGTGTACTAGTGGTAGCTCTATTTGTAGAATCTATAGTGAATATCTTAATTAGATATCATATTGAAACTATGCTTTATTTTGTATTATATCTTTCAAAAATATTAATTGGTTGTCATACTGAAACTATGATTTATTTTGAATTATCTCTTTCAAATATCTTCATTGGTTGTGTTTCAGTTAATTTATACTCATTTCTTAATTTGGAAGTAAAGTAATGAAACTAGTAATAGGGTGTGTAGAAGAATACCTAGCAAAGTGCATGCGTGAATCGAGGTGATAGTGGGAAGTCCTCTTTGGCTAGGAAGGAATAACTTGCAGATAAGTAAAACACTCAAAAATGGGTTTATTAGATGGAGGGTTGAGTGGTATGCCTAGCATGAGCTAGATCTAAGAAGTGTAGTGCTTACTAAGAGGTTGTTAATCCACTGTTATAAAAATTAAACTAATAGAAATGAAAAGAAATGATACTTACATTCAATGATATGAAAGTAAATAAATATAAGAAAGATAAATTAAATGCTTGTTTAAAGTAAACAACTAAAAATAGTAAATGTGGGGCAATGCTTATGTTAAAATGATCAAGATATAGTTTATAAAATTAGAAAGATTATTGTTATCAAGAAAAAATAGAGAAAAGTGGGTTTGATTGAAGTAAGGGGCTCAAAATAGCTTACTATATATTTATACCATAGTGATCAGTGATGGTCAAGTTAATCAGATATATTTGGTGTAACCAGTGATGGTTTGGTAATTGATGATGGTTGAGGTAACTATCGATGGTTGGGCTAACCATCAATGGTTGCCTATGTGTTTTGGAAGGATATTGAAGTGAAGTTGTAGAATGATGAATAAACGGGTAGGGGTTTTGATATAGGTCTGTGGGATGGAGAATAAGATGTCAAGAGTTTTGGCTAGGGTAGGGAGGTTAAAAATAAGATGAATCAATGACAACAAGCACAAGATACCTATAACTTAATGGTGGAGGGAAGAGGCAATTTAACCAGAGTGAACATACTTAGACTTTTGAAAGTGATGCAGATAGAGGTTTGGGTCTCCAATGCTACTGCTTGATTATTGAAGGGATGTTGGATACTTGCAAAAGAAAATACAATAGCCTAGATATAAATTCAATTTTGGATCCATTTCGCTTCCTCCTCTTCTCCTTTTGTAGGATGAAGTTGCTAATTGGGATGGAGGAAGTTACTAATTTGATAGGGGGATAAAGATTGTAATTAAGAATGTTTTAAAGATGATTTACTTTGCATAAGGAATTTACTAATTTATGCAATGATTATCATGAAAAAAGATAGAAGTTTCTTTAAAGCAAGCTTGGGGTCCTAATTGATGATGGTCAGGATAACCATCACCAGTTAGGCTGACCAATGGTGGTTAAGGGCTTGGGTATCAAAAGTGGATAGATAAATAAAAAATTTAAGTTAATGGCAAAGGTGTGAAATGAGTTATCTAGATGATTAGCTAATTTGAGGATCAAAAGTGGGTCCATGGTGGTTTGACATTGGCAACTAACCAAGGTGCAATTTTTGAGTGTCTACATTTTACTTCTTTTTGTTATGAAGCTTTGGTTTGACAAGCCACAGAATAAAAATGAACAATTTATTGGTCAAGGTCTAATTGCCTTGAGTATGGGAGGAGGCATTCCCCCTCAAAATAAGTTTTGATGAGGTGAAATAAAAATTATGTTAGGGTGTGATAAATGGTTAATGGGTAAGCATGAAGTTGTTGACATAACAAGGTTGGGCATGTGAGATGCAAACATGTGCATAAAATACAACTAAAAGTGATAGCCAAAATCATACAAAGACTAAAGTTACCAATGTTGGTAAATAAGGTTGATGCTAGAGGGACCTATGATAGGGTGATTGGTCCATAGTGTTAGTTATAGCTAATTGGGTCAAGCCTATCAAGCCATCTAGATAGGGACAATATTGGTCACAAGTATCTAAGGTAGGAAGTGCTCCTACAAAACAACACAATAGGTTGGGTTGCATATGAGGTGGTGAAAATTTCAAAAGTTCAACATGGCAAGTTTAGTCAGTATGATCAAAATGACCATGGAAAAGTCATTGAAAAACATGTGAATAATCAAGATCAAAATCCACCAATTGTAGACACCGAAATCGTGTCTATCCCTTGGTCATCCTCCCCCTTGGTCTCCTTGATCCACCCCCTAAACATTCCTAACCCACACACTTATTAATTTAAAATAAATTAACTATTTTAAATTAATAGCCCCCTTGACACATCACCCATGCCACATCACCCCATGCCAAATCTTAATTACTTAAACCCCATTTTAACCCTCCCATTAGCCTCTCACATTCCTTTAATCCACCTTGGACCATTTTCCAACAATAGTTAGACCTGGCAATTGGAAGAATGGGCAAAAAGGCTAAAAATAGCCTCTTTTCCCATTCTTCAGCCGCCGACATCGGTCACTATTTAGTCAACGTCAGTGGTTTTGCCAACAACGGTTCCTTTAAGACTACATTTTCTGCTTCTGTTGCCAGTCTCTTGCAAACATGAATCATCTTGCTCCAGACTTCAAGCTTTCTCACTCCTCAACTTATTGTAGGTATCAACATTTCAATAGCACTCTCTAGGCTCAGAGGTTCTGCTCCAATCATTTTGCACTAGATTGAAGGTTGCACGACATCTCCAGTATTAGTCACAATAGAAACAGACCTCCTACACTTCTGTGTCTACACCCACAACTAAGTATTTCTACTGGTTTTATTTCAATATTCTTTTAAATACATTAGCAATCAGTTTATTGCCCATTTCCAAGCATTCTTGGCATAACCTTATTTGTTCTTCTCGGAAAGGCTGATAAGCCTTCTCTCACCCTTGTCTCCCTTTTGCCCCTATCTTCCATCTTGTCCCTCTTTCAGACCATACTCTCTGTCCTATTGACCCAAAACCAACAACTAAAACTCCCGCAGACACCCCAAACTACTTTGCTAACCACAAACAGACCTAAAACGCATCCAAAGCCTTATTGCCCTGACCGATGCCGGCCACCAGACCCATTGCCCCTACCGACATCGGCAAACTAACCGATGCCGGAGACCTTAACCAACTGACGCTGATAGAACCACCGACACCGGCGACTGTGGAAGACAGATTACCACATATAGGTACGCATTTTTTTCTATTTCTTTTGTTTAGTCTTTTATCATTTCATTTTCTAGCAACATTCTACTTTTTATTAACCAGTGGACTATCACCCTTCCAGAAAGCCTTTGCACTTCTGGGCTCAAGCATTGCTTGGTAGTCCACCACCTACCTATCTAAAAATTTTCTTGTTTAAGTCTCTTCTATAGGTGTCATCCTCCACAACCAAAGAGGAGTTATCTCAACGTTTGGATAACAGTGTGTAGACCTCATTCGGGTAGCATCTAACCCTAGACCATTAATCTTAGTTTCTTACTTCCTTTGAATGTAAAAAAGTGAAAAATAGTTAGAAACATTCTGGCACGCCCAGTGGGACCCTAAGAATTCTCTTTGGGTTCATACTTTTTTCCTTCTAAAATTTTTTTTCATATAGGTGCATTAGATTTCTTCTTGCATACTTCTTCTCTATCTTTTTCGAAATGAAACCATAAGCAAAGTTAAAAAGAATCATTCTTTTTCTTTCTTTTCTTGCATCTTAGACTAGTCAATTCATACTCTTCAACCTTTTCTCCACTTGTCTGCATACGAACACACATTTCTATTTGGCTTAAAATCTATTGCATCTCATTTCTGCTTGCTTGCATATTTAGTCCACACATCTAGTAATTAACATCGCATTATGAATTAATCGTAGCACACTCATGTTACACGACCAAACCACTTGCACAAATCAAACATCTAAACACACTTGAGACAAGGCCTGACTAGGATTTCATCACCTAGCGGATACCTTACCCATCTTGGCAATCCCACTTGGACTTCACTACCAAGGGGAAAGCCCACTCTGTTCTCTGGCAGAGGATAAACTCTAGGGGAAGTATATACTGGCTAAGCGACCTAGCTCGGCTCTGGGTTCATGAAGTGAGGGGAGCAAGCTCCTAGCACCAGGCCACGTACGAAACCTAACATAGACATTGAGCACTAAACTAACCTAAAACCAACCTTAGACTACTTTTAGGACCCGTTCTAAAAGCCAACTTCCTAAACACACTCTAAGGCATAAGCCAACAAGACTCTAAAACTTATTCTTAGGAATTAACGTTAGGGTCTGCTTGTCTTCATCTTCTTTTCTGCCTTTATCTAAGTTTTTGAGCTGGTGAGGATGCATTTTTTTGAGATTCAAACAACTTAGAACCTTTTTTTTCTTTCTTCTTTCCCAACCACACGGTAACTGACATCAGTTTTCCAACTGATGCCGGCAACCTTTCTTCACCGTCATCAGTTATCTGACCGACCTTGACAACCTGTTCCATTAACATCGGTTATCTGACCGACATCGGCCACTTGTTCTCACTGACATCAATTTTTCAATCAACGTCGGTCACTGTCACAATTTTTCTTCTCAAAACAACAAGATTAAAACCTGGCTTTCTTGCTGTCCAACACCCATTCTAGTTTTCTGAGACTGAAAAACATAGTTTCTGGAACCTGACCCTATCTTGCCTTGAATGGTTTTGACACATAGTCAAACCAAGACTCTTGTTGACCACATGAGGCAACAACTACTCCCACCTTCGCCTTCCATAACCAGTCCTCTAAAGGAGTATCATTCAGAGACCGAACGAACTCCTACCCAACCGACCCCAACTCAGCCTCCCATTGTCCTTGAGGGGGACCAAGACTTTGAAAGGTTCCTTGACCTCAATGTCAAGGCCCTTAAACATTATCTCACATGAAGTCAAATGCAAGACTCCTTAGGCAACCCAATTTATCGGATGCCAACCTCTTTAGTTGAGACAGCAGCCATATCCACAACGTCTGTAATCCAAACCATAGACACCCAGGTCATCGCCTCAACTAATAACTAGCCCATGACTAATCTTATAAGTGTGGCTTTTCCTTCTATCTCTGGGCCCACTTTCATGGGGTTTTGACCCCCCATCAACTGCAGACTATTCAACAAACCTCTACCCCTTTCCAAAATCTAGTTGTCTCCATCCCACCTACCCTCACCCCCATCAACACTAGGGTGGCTAGTCATCCTTTGGCTAGTGTTGCCACTACCCAACCACCTCTAGCAACATCAAGCCTAGTCATGCCTTCCACCTTCACTACATAACCACCCTTGGTCTCTACATCTATCCCAATGACTAGTTATCAATATGTTGCACCTATACAAGCACAACCGAATACGTCATACGCCCCTTCTAGCACCTTCCAAGCACCTTACAACCTAGGGGCGCCCCACCTTCAAATCCATTAGCTGATCTAATCAAAATGTTGATGGACAAAATGTCTAATCTTGAGACCTCAGTTTTGGGCTCAAGAAATGTCCTTTCATATGACCAAATTTGTAATGAACCCATCCATCCCTTCATCCCAATCTGACCGTATCCCAGTCAGTGGAAACTTCCTAAGTTTACTCACTTCCAGAGTAAGGAAGACCCATAGCAGCATCTACGAGCATTCAGACATGCTTTTTACTTGATATCACATGATGATGCGCTACTGCTATGTACATTCCCCATGTCGCTTTCTAGTGCTGCTCTCGATTGGTACAGCTCTCTCACTAGACACTCTCTTTACACATTCACCCAACTGGCCCAACTTTTCCTGGACCACTTCTTGATCAATATCACCAAAAAAGTCTCTATCACAGACCTGTACTCTATCAGATAGTTTGACGATGAATCCATAGCTGATTTTGTTGTCCATTGGAGAGACCTAATCAACCAGCTCTCCTTCTCTTTACCTCAACTCGAGCTCATCAAAATCTTCTCTCAGGCATGTGCCAAACATATTTCCTCTACCCTGTGGGTCCAAACATTTTGCACTTTTGATGAAGCTTTCACCATGGCTCAAAATCTTGAACTATGTGCCGTCAAGGAAAACAAAGTCAAGTTGCAGAGCAAAAACCCCAACACCAAGTCCAATGACTCTTCCTCTAAACCTTCTTCTTCTAATTCCAAATCTAAGGCATCATCCAATGCTGTAGTCGTTAGACCATCATCTTCAACCATAAATAGCCAATCTCAGCCTTCCACATTAGACTACATCACCAAATAATTCTAGTAAAGATATGTGCAGCGTCAGTATACTCCACTAGGGGAATCTTACGCATCTGTGTTGGATAAACTTGTCAAATAGGGAGTCCTCAATCTCCCCCAAATTCAACTACCCCCTCAATTCGATCCCTCGCATGCTATCCCTACGTGGTATAGGGATAACGACTTCTGCAATTACCACTGTGTCAAAGGCCATGACATAACCAACTGTAAGACTCTTAAGAACATCATTCAAGACATGCTAGATAAAGGTGACCTCTTCTTGGACAACCCAAATGTGCTGCCCAATCAAAGCATAGACATCTTCAAACAACCCTTTCCTAACCATCCTCCTAGCCAAAACAATGTGCAGACCATGGCTGACGACTCTCAAGAGCATAACATACACACAGTCAGTACGGTCTCACCTCTCATCCCTGACCAACCTCTCTCATAGTCTTAAGAGGTTAGTCAATCCATCAGTCCATCACATGTGGATGAACCTTGATCTCTTGTTAGTTCTCCATCGACTTCCCTTATATTAGAGGATGCCTTGACCATACCAGCACCACCAGTCCCACCATCCTCCTTCCTGCTACCAATGGAGGACCCTACCCTTCCTACTACTCAACCACAAGTAGAAGGCAAAATCATCCCTGCCCTCTACCCTCTTGAGGAGCCACATTCTCCAGTTCATTCTCCACCAAGAGAAGACCCTGTCTCTCCACCTTCTTTAACCAAAGACAATCCAGTTATGACTCTCCCACACCTTGGGTCCAAGATTGCTACACCTAACACATTTTCAGCCCCGCAACCATCCACATCTTTTGAAAGACCAACGCCTCATCCGACATCTTCCCAACCATTCTCTCGATTAGTAGAGAAACTAGGACTTCTCCAATCGAGGAAATTGGAGCACCAGGCATTATGAGAGTGACTCAAAGCTCCTCACCTTGCCCGTCCCGTCTCATCTTTTGATGTTGACCATCCCGTGATAAAATCTCCCAAAGTTTCCAACAAAGACCAGACTTCTACTCCTAGACCTTCAACACCCCAACCATCCACATCAGAACCTAAACCCTCATCCACCATATCAAAATTGATCAAACCTCTTAGAGTTCACCCCATACCTAACCTCACTCACCCGTAAGTGAAGGTAGACTTGAACCTTACCTCGCCCAATAGTAGTCCTCAAACCAAACCAAAGAAGACTGCTAAACCACAGCGGTGAACTCCTCCTCCACCATCACCATTGCCCTCCATTTTGGGCCCTCATCCTTCTACCCTAATAAGAGTGCTCCCAACTCCAACCCCTAACCAAAACAAGTTACCACTACTACTTCCTTTACCCACCACAAGCTGACCTCTAAAAAATTTGGCACCTCTTGCAAAGAAAGTGTCACCTACACATGTGCCCACACGACTAACCCAAAAGGCGGTATGGAAGCCTCCTTCAACACCCCCCAAGCAAAAGTCATTGACACCTCATGCATCAACAAGCACGGACCCTTTAGTGGGTTCATACGCTTTGATATTACACCAACTTTTACAAACCTCTAGCATAACCCTTTCGCCTATCAAACCATTCCAACCTCTCAGGTCAAAGCCATCCTAGTTTGATGATACTAAGATTTGTCTATATCATCGCACGTCAGGACATGATATTGAGAATTGTTGTGCCCTCAAGGTTGTCATTCACCAATACATGGAGAAAGACACCCTTCTCCTTGAGGATACTGCCGACAGACCTCTAACATCTTCCCGTATCTCTCAAACCTCTTCATCGTCATCGACATCTCATCAATAGACTATGGTCCCTTCACCTCTTTTGCCCCCTCTCTTCAAAATTAATGCCATCCACGTAACCACTAGGTCACAAAAGGATAAGGCAAAAGAAAAAGCTACTATTCCTTGGACCTACCCTTTTGTCTAGCCACCTCAACCACCAAAGCCCAAGATTTCCATCTTGGGTGCATCCCAACCCTCTTCTTCAGGGGCAATCCATGACTCTATGTTAAAATAGCTTCACCAAACGCTTATGAAGATGACCTTATATGACCTCATCTAAAGCTCACCCCAACATCATCAAGCTCTAATCAAAGCCTTACAGGCAGCAGAGGTCCAACCCAAAGATTCCCAACCACTAGCTGCCCTGGTCCACTCGTTATCCCCTGTCGCCTCTATCACTTTCAATGATTCTAAAATTCATACCTCTAATTTGGAAGATCAGGACGTTGCTCTTTTCATCACAGCCTATGTTGATCGAACACACATTAAGTGAGTTATGATTGATGGAGGTGCTAGCATTAATATCATTTCTACCCATGCCTTTGATCAATTGGCCCTCCCTAAGAATTACATATCAAAAACTGACACAATCCTTCGATCCTTTAATGACACCACTACTACCACCATTGGCACCATCATCCTCCATATTCGTGTCAGCCCGTGCACAATCTCGAAGCTCTTCTACATCATCGAGGGAGAGTTCTAATATAACATGTTATTAAGACAACTTTGGATCCGTGCCATGGCTTGCATTCCTTCTACACTTCACCGTTGTGTCAAATTTGAACATGATGGGCAAGTCCATGTCATTCCTGCCGACCCATCCCCTTTCAAGACTTGTAACATGACCTATCGACCAAATGATGTTCTCATTCCTCTCAAGACACCAACTTAAACACTGCCTAAATCTACAAAAACTTCAACCAGTACACAAACGGTGGTCACCCTCACACCACCTCTTTAAGCGACAACCAAGGACCCCATGAAATATATCTTCTAATGACTTTCACTTGGAGAATATCACTTACTTACCTTAGACATGTTCCAGACTCTGCAAGAGTATGGACAGCTTCACCATAGTCTAAGTTATGACCATTGAATCAGAATGGTCATCCCTTATGGTTCTCCTAACCTTCAAACCAATCTCATCTATCGGGGGCTGGATCGAGCTCTTACTGATGAGAATCCTCTCTCCTCACCTCAACCATTCACATCTGACTTCTCCTTTCTTAGCAACCCCACCTTTGCTCATACCTACCTTTATAGGTGTGCATGGAAGGGTTTTGGCTTTGAGCGCTATGAACAAGGCTCCCATCAGCCCATCGAACCACCCAATGACAACAATACCAAGAAACGATATGGTCTGGGTTTCCAACAACCCATCGAGGCTTCTATAAACCTTTGTCCCAAACCCATCATAGACCAATCTCTGCTAAGTTCACCTATTCCTCCATCCTCACCTATGGAGTCGGTGGTTTCCATCCCTCCTAGTTTTTTTTTTTTGCATAAACACCATCCACTTGGAACCCCTAACCTATCAATTAAGTGGGGTATCCAAGTCTCTCCCTATCGTTTATCCCAACATGATAGATGATGAGTCAGCAACCATCAACACTGTCCACTGCATAGACGACGATGCCATTCTCACCTACATGGGTGTCGATGGCTCTTTTATTCAGCACTCCCTCCCTTTTGAAATGCATGTTATGTTAAATGAATTGACCATTTACATTAACCTTTCATCTTCTGATGTTCCTCACATCTTAAAGATTGGTCAATCTTTGGATGCCCAGGAGCAGATTGACTATACCACATTTCTTTCAGACAATAACAAGGCCTTCACCTAGACCTACAGTGACATGCATGGCATCGACCCTAACATTGCCACTCATAACATCGTCACAAACCCAAAGGCTAAGCCTGTTAGGCAAAAGCTTCAAAAGATTCATCCTTGTGTTGTACTCCTTGTCAAAGAGGAGCTTCAGCGTCTTCTCTTTGTCTCTTTCATCCAACCCATTGATTGTTTGCAGTGGGTGTCTAACATCGTCTTTGTCACCAAAGCAACTGGGGGGATCTGAATCTATACCGACTATTGCAACCTCAACTTGGCCTGCCCCAAAGACGGTTTTCCTCTTCCCAACATTGACCAACTTATTGATCTCATGACCGGTCATGAGATGCTATCACTCATGGATGGATTTTTAGGATATAATCAAATCCTAATTGTACCAAAAGATCAGCACAAGACTACCTTCATCACCCCATGGGGTAATTTTTGCTATCAGGTCATGCATTTTGGCCTTAAGAATGTAGGTGCCACATATCAACATGCCATGACTTACATTTTTCATGATCTCCTCCATAAAATCATGGAGGACTATGTGGATGACTTGCTAGGCAAGTCTAAGCTTCATCATGACCATTTGACCATCCTCAAGATCATCTTCTCTCACCTTCTTTAGTACAATGTCCACCTTAACCCCAAGAAATGTGTCTTTGGGGTCATCTCAGAAAAGCTCCTTGGTTTCATCGTCTCTCTCCATGGCATTGAGATAGGTCCCACTAAAATCTGGGCTATACTTGAAATGCCACCCCCGACCAATCTCAAGCAACTTCACAGCCTGCAAGGGAAGCTCCAATCCATCCGTCGCTTCATCTCGCAGCTCTCCGACCGCTGCTAACCCTTTCATCACCTCTTCAAAAAGGACATCTCCTTTAAATGGGATAAGGACTACCAAGAGGGTTTTGAAGCCCTCCAACACTATCTGGTCTCTCCACCAATCCTTATTCCACCTAAAGATAACCAACCCTTCTACCTCTACATCTCAGCAACCAACCATTCATTAGGTGCCATGATTGCACATCGAGACGAGCAACACTATGAGTAAGCGGTTTACTATATAAGCTAGACACTCATCAACTATGAAACTCGGTATACCCATACCGAGAAACTCTATTTGGCCTTAGTCTTTGCCACTACCAAGCTTCATCATTATCTTCTCAATCACAAAACCTTTGTCATCACTCACACTGACCCTCTTAAATATATGCATTCCAAGCCATACCAAAACTAGCATATGGCTCATTGGCTCATGCTTCTTGCTGAGTTTGACATGGAATTCATCTAGTAGAAATCCATAAAGGGGAAAACAATCACTGGCCAATTGGCAGATGCCCCTCTACCTAACAATCAACCTTCTCAATGTGAGTTCCCTGACGAATCTATCGCCACTCTCTCGACTGATGACACATTCTACCAAATGACAATGTTCTTTGACGGTTCCAAATGTCAACTCGGTGGGGGTGCGGGGGTCATTCTCATCCCACACGAGAGTGAACCCATGCCCCTATCTTTCAAACTCAACTTTAAATGTACCAATAATATGGCTGAATATGAAGCCTTAATTTTGGGACTTCAAATCGCCCTTTCTTTAAGCATCAAGACCATCAACATCTTCGGTGACTCACAACTTGTCATCAATCAAATTAATGGTTCATATCTTTGTAAAAATGAAATTTTGCAAAGGTACAAGCACCGTGTTGACACCCTTCTAGCATCTTTTGACCATTACCTCTTGCAGACTGTTCCTTGATCTACGAATAAGTTTGCTGACACCATGGCTTCTCTCACCTTGCATATTCCCTCTTCATCATCTTCATCAAGAATTTACGTCATGGTACATCATGTGCCATTGTCTTCATACATTTCTCCTAACATCAACCATGTCAATACCATAGACTTTAGTCCATAGGATATTTGGTATAAACAACTTGTGGACTACTTAGCTCATTCTATCATCCCCTCTGATCTCTCTAGCAATGCACGATAGGCTTTCATTAAATGCACAGCTTGATATACTATGCTAGGGGGTCTTCTCTACAAAAGAGGTTTCAATGGCCTCCTTCTTCACTGTCTAACCTCCACTGAAGCATCTCATGCCAATAAACAGGTCCATGACAAGATTTGTGATAGACACTTTAGTGGTAACTCGGTTTCCAAGCGCATCCTTTGCTTGGGCTATTATTGGCCCACTCTTCACTAAGACTATAGTGACAACATTCAGCATTGCATCAAGTGCCAGTAGCACACTACCTTGCTTCACGTCCCTAGCCATGCCTTATAAGTCGCTCAGGATTTTTGGCCTTTTTCACAATGGGGCTTAGATCTCATCAGTGAGATGAACCCTCATTCATCTCTTCGTCATCAGTCCATTATCACCGCCATTGAGTATTTCACTAAATGGGTGGAAGCTATTCCTCTCATCTCCACAAAAGCTGACAAAATTGTCAACTTCATCAATACCCACATCATCTGTCATTTTGATGTCCCTCACAAAATCATTACCGACAATGGAAAGTCATTCAAAAACAAAACTATCTAGAAACTTTGTGACTCATTTGGCATCAAGCTCAGCTTCTCTTCACCTTACTACCCACAAGAAAATGGGTAGGCCGAGGCTTCCAACAAAATATTAACTAAAATTCTCATGAAGGTGGTCAATGACACTAAAAGGGATTGGCACATTCACATTCCCTTTACTTTGTGGGCCTACCACACTAGCATCCGAACCTCTACGGGTGCTACACCTTTCTCTCTAGTGTACGTAACAGAGGCTGTCCTACCTCTCGAAGTATAGATCCCATCTCTGTGCATCTTTCTGCATGACATTCTTTCTAACGATGACTTTCATCAAGATCGCTTAGCTCAACTTGAGTTACTTGATGAATGTCATCTTGTTGCCCTCAACCATCTCCATGTCTATCAAAATCGCATCAAGTGAGCCTATGACAAAAATCTAAGAGAATGAGATTTTAAAATCAGAGACCTCGTCCTCAAAGAAAATCAACATGTGACCAATATGGAATGAAGTAAACGAGGCAAATTTGCTCCTAATTGGCTTGGACCTTACATCATCATGCATAGGTATGGATCAAGGACTTATCATCTGTCTTCTCTCGAAGGCCGACCAGAACCTGAGCCTCTAAATGCCTTGCATCTATGACCATTCTACTGTTAGTCGAGTACTCATTCACTTGAAATTTAACTTGAGCTCATCCCTTGAGCAATTCTGGTCCTCTTAATCCTCATTCCTTTCAACCCTATTCCCCTAAAACAAACCCTATGTAACCCTTTTATAACGTATGGACGCTTTGTCCTAATAAAAGGGAACCCTTACACTTCTATAGTCTTGTCCATGACTCAAAATTCTATCAAAAATAAATTAAGATGTCAAAAATATCAAAAGGTCATAAAATTCTAAATGCAGACTACTCCCTCAAAGGATAGCCATATCATCATTGCTGTAGCTAATAGACTACTCCCTGGAAAGATAGCTATTCAAAGCCCTCATATATATAAAGCAAAAATATAGACCACTCCCTTGAAAGATGGATATGACTAAACTCTTGCTATAAACAACACTCTCTTAGAAGCTTCCCGCATCGATTAGCTTCACATATATGACCACAAAGCACAATGACATCCCTATGTAGACTTCCCGCATTGATCAGTCTGCCAAAAAAAAGTCATGGACTTGGCTTATAGTTGTTCTCAAGGTCTCCTATAAAAAGGGGCAAATTTATCCATACTAAAAAGGGTTACCCTCTCCTCACATCTCACATCACCTAATCAAGGGACTTAGAGCTCATTTTAATGTCAAAGTGATTCGATTACTTATCTAACACAACCAATGGTCAAAGACGTAATGCATGAACGGGGATTTTGTTTCTAAAACCCCCTACCTATGATATCATTATGGTCCTTGTCAATGAAAGGGCACACTTCCTTTCACTTCCTCCATATATCTTGGTCACAAACAATCCAACCAAATCATTTGCCAACCAAACCAAACCAACCAAACCCTTTTTCAACCACTAATGTTCCCATAGCCTATTCACACTAGTCTCTGTGGACACCAATACACATGGAAGCTATCAACCACACAATTTATGTCAAGCATAAACCATTACTTGCTGAAGCATAAACAAACTCATTTCATTTTTAGCATACATCCATCACCTAAAATGGACAATTGCTAAGGATGAAAAACCCCGACCAATGTTACAAAATACACTATTGCACCATATGGAAAAGGCTATAGCATCTTCTTACCCCTCATCATTTCAAGCATGTACCATCAGACATATGGGATGTGTTAAATCATTCTCATGACCACACCAAGCACATCAACCACTTTGACCCTCTTCCTCCCTTTTTGGGAGAACTACATTGGCCTAAGGCCCTAACAACAAGGGCTATGTAGGCAGCACTCAATTGACATGGGGTCCTCTGAGGTTAGCTCAGCCATTCCTTTGTCCATCCTTGACTAATGACCTTGGATATCGTGACTATCTCCTCAGACCATGACCACTTCCAAGACAACTTTGCCTTGGTTGTTTTTGCCCTTGCTACCTCATGACTAGTTAGCAAATTGTCCATGACCCCCACAAGTATTGGATCACACTCCAGTTGATCCCCACTATTTGTGGCCTTTTTCATGTTTTTTAAGAGCACTTCCTACACCTAAGATACTTGGCACATAATGACTATTAGAGCTACAGCTTGGATCGTTTAACCCAATCAGCTACGACTAAATGTTAGGGCCCAATTATTTTGATTTTAGCACTCCTCAACCTTTGACCATGACAATTTGACCTACCTATCATGTGGTGTGGCATACGTGAAATCCCACCTTTTTGTAGTGCTCACACCCTAACCTTCACCCTTTCCATCCCCTCTCTATCAAATCAACACCCGATCTCAGGTTCCCTTCCCTTGACTCCCACTTTGAGGGGGGAACACCTAATCCCATACCTGGGGCAACTTACTCCTATTTGTGTCTTATAGTTCATCAGAACAACCAACAAGACAAAAAGGGGCAAATGTAGACACCAAAATCATGTCTATCCCTTGGTCATCCTCCCCCTTGGTCTCCTTGATCCACCCCCTAAACATTCCTAACCCACACACTTATTAATTTAAAATAAATTAATTATTTTAAATTAATAGCCCCCTTGACACATCACCCATGCCACATCACCCCATGCCAAATGTTAATTACTTAAACCCCATTTTAACCCTCCCATTAGCCTCTCGCATTCCTTTAATCTGCCTTCGACCATTTTCCAATGAAAGTTAGACCTGGCAGTTGGAAGAATGGGCAAAAAGGCTAAAAATAGCCTCTTTTCCCATTCTTCAGCCACTGACATCGATCACTATTCGGCCGATGTTAGCAGTTTTGCTGATGATAGTTCTTTTAAGACTACATTTTCTACTTCTATTACCAATCTCTTGTGAATGTGAATCCTCTTGCTCTAGACTTCAAGCTTTCTTGCTCCTCAACTTCTTGTAGGTATCAGCGTTTCAACAACACTCTCTAAGCTCAGAGGTTTTGCTCCAGTCATTCTGCACTAGATTGAAGGTTACACGACATCTCTAGTATCAGTCACAACAGAAATAGACCTCCTGCACTTCTACGTCTACACCCATAGCTAAGTATTTCTACTAGTTTTATTTTAGTATTCTTTTAAATACATTAGCAATCAATTTACTACCCATTTCCAAGCATTCTTGACACAACCTTATTTGTTCTTCCCAGAGAGGCTGAAAAGCCTCCTCTCACCCTTATCTCCTTTTTGCCCCTGTCTTCCATCTTGTCCCTCTTTCAAACCATACTCTCTATCTTGTTGACCTAGAACTAGTGACTAAAACTCCCGTAGACACCCCAAACTACTTTGCTGACCACAAACATACCTAAAACTCATCCAAAGCCTTATTGCCTCGACTGATGTCAGCCACCAGGCCCATTGCCCCTACCAACGTCAGTAGACTAACCGACATCGAAGACCTTAACCAACTGACATTGGCATAACCACCGATGTCGGTGACTGTGGAAGACAGATTGTCACATACAGGTACACATTTTTTTTTATTTCTTTTATTTAGTCTTCTATCATTTCCTTTTCTAGCAACATTCTACTTTTTATCAACTAGTGGACTGTCACCCTTCCAAAAAGCCTTTGCACTTCTGGGATCAAGCATTGTTTGGCATTCCACCAACTACCTATCTAACAATTTTCTTGTTTAAGTCTCTTTCTTCTGCAGGTGTCATCCTCCACAACCAAAGAAGAGTTCTGTCAACGTCTGGATAACGGTGTGCAGACCTCATCCAGGTAACATCTAACCCTAGACCATTAATCTTAGTTTCTTACTTCCTTTGAATGTATAAAAGTGAAAACTAGTTAGAAACACCAATATTGAGGTAGATGTGGTGAAAGTGTGGATTGAATGGGTATGGGTTGGAAGGGGTTGGTCAAGCTGACTCCAGATGCACTAGGCAAGTGGATGCTACCTACATAGTTCCATGGATAGGAATCCAAAAAGAGCTTTAGGCCAAATGTAATTATTTAAAGGTTAGATTTATAAGTTGGGGGTCTTGGTGAGAAAGTGGCCCAAAAGACTAAGGGACCCAACTAATGATGGTTAGGGTAGCCCTTAGGATCAATCAATGACAATTATCCCTAATTGATGATGGTTAGAAAAAACCCTAAAAATTTGGGATGTAAAAAGAAAATGGTAAATCATTTTTACCATTTTGACTTATGATTATAGATTTTGTGCTCTGAGCATTTTTTCATGTTGGTGACTTGGCATGGAGTCTGCCAAGCTGGAGAATTATGAGTGGGTGAGTGGTTTGGTTGATTGGACCATTGCCCAAATAGAGGGTGGATGAGGGCATGACTGAGTGATGACATGAGGACTCCAACCATAGTAGCAATCATGGAATGAGGTATAGGTTGTTTTAAAATTGATAGTATAGTTAAATTTTACTAATGTTGCATGTAAATTAAATAGGAATAGGGTTAGGTTATAATTTTGGGTAGGATTTTAGGGAGAAGATGCCCTAGGGTTAGGATTTATTAGTTTTGTACAAATAAAAGTGATAGGGGAAGGATGTGTTGAGTTTTGATTGGGTAGGAAAATAGTTTTAGGTAGTTGTTTTAAATCAAAATAGGGTTCAGTGGAGATGTAAGAGGTTATGGGTTTAAGGTTCATGTTATCAGTGGTCACACACAGTGACTAGTAGTGGTTTAACTCAGCTGGTATTGATCAAACTTGGGAGGAAAAGGGTCTTAAGGGGATCATCGATGGTTCAAGGAACCACCAATGATCAAAGTGTTTTAGGGGGAGTTTGGGGATAGTTTAATGGTGTTTGAAAAAGTGTGAAAAGGTCTTATAAAATATTAGACATAAAGGTTTAAAATGATAAAAATAGGAAGTGAGGGTGTCATGTAGATCAAAGAAATATATGTAGAAGAGGGCAAGGATTAGAGAGACAAGGATGTAATTTTTAGAATGGGGGAAAATAAAGGGTAGGGGTATGTACTGAGTGTGAAAGGTAAGTTAGATTGGAATAGGTTGTAGGTGGATAGTGAGTTTGCTTTTGGTATGCTAATGTGATTATTGTGCAGGCCCACAATTAGATTTAGATGAGGGACTGAGTCCCATATATCTTTGATAAGATTTGATATAGGTTGATAGTAGAGTAATGGAGGCACATGGAGATGGTTGGCCTAGGGGATATGATACATTATTATCACCTATCATGAGATACAGCTATGATCATTATACTCATCGAGAGATGGGACCTAGTGACGAACACCTTTATGTTACTGACTAGTGAGATGACACTCTTTTTGGAGGATGTGATGAGTATCACATGTCTACCCATTTTGGGGGATCCAATTTATCATATTGAGAGTGAAGATAGAGACTATTATATGGATCTTACATATGGAGCTAATCAAGATCATGTTCAGTGGCATGTAGGTGGGCTTGGGATCAAGCTGATGTATTAGAGGACCCCAAAGGATAGATGCCTTCTAGTGATGATTATGATGGCAATGATATGTTTTTATTTTCCAAATTTGATCCATGGATGATTTTCATACCTACAACTGGGTGTATTGGTGGATATGTTGCTCAAGAGGACCATATTTAGATGGGCCCTAGTAATAATAGTCTAGATATACAAGGAGATATAGATCTTTTGGGCACATAGATGGTATGGTATTAGTGTTAGTTTCATGCTACACTATTGGGAATTTAAGTACATTCATGTTGTGAGACCATTGGGAGTACCATGGTAGGGATTCACTCAGGTAGCCTTTCTAGTGGGTTTCATGTGATTGAGATATATTGATGCATTAATAGGTGCCAAGGGAGGATCCAAATATATTAAGTGGTTCAAAGATGAATTGAAAGGTTTGGTGGTGAGAGATGTTGTATGGAGGCCATATTTAGATTGGCCTATTTGTCTTGGGCATAGGTACCACATATTACCACTCTAGAGCTGTTACTAGATACATGGGAGATGAGATGGGGAGACTAAGCTGATACCATTTGACTGAGTGTAGAGATAGTTTGGACGATTGCAAGAGACCCCCCCTAATTTTCCATGATATAGGAGAGAGGATGTATATTTTCCACTCCTAGAACCACAACCATAGGAGGTTGTCTTGGATTTTTAGGAGCTCCCAATGAGGGTGACTATTGATGATGTAGGGATTGTTGATGGTTATGTAGCATGGTTCTAGGCCAGGTATGCAACACTGGATTTTGGGTGGGGTGATGGGGGTTAGTATCCCATGGATGTGGATGTATAACAAATTTAGGGTATAGAACAAGATGGATAAGAAAAAATAGCACTTATAACAACTCAAACTCAGGTGACTAGATTATAGGGAGATATTACTACTTAATAGGCATAAATAGTCACTCAATAGGGGTAGGTTGTTACTCTAATTTGTGAGTGGGATTAGGCATAGGTAGCTATGGGGTTATTGACTCAAGAGATAGACGTATTGAGATAGAGAGTAGGGATGGCCACAATAGTAGTAGGAAGACCACTTGACATAGTTCTAAGGATACCATACTTAACCACCATTAAGGAGCTTAGATATTATGAGGTGATGGTGCTATATTAGCTATTATATCTGATGTATTACGGGGAATAGAAGGCCACCTTGGTAAGGTTTCCATCAATAGATAGTCTAGGATAGTGGGCCTTGATAGTTAGATAGGCAAGGATGTCAGGGGGGCCATCACTAGGTGGTAGTACAGGTCCAAGTCTAGATGGTTCAGGTGGTAACAATGTAGGTGGTAGTGGTCCTAGTGCAATAAGGGATTGATAGATGAGATTTTATGATGTATATGTGATTTTTATTTTGATACCATCCTACATGATGATGATGTGAGATGTTTATGAGAGAGATATTTGATATATTATGACATATATTTTTGCATTGAAGTATATGATGATTATTTTTTAGATTATGTTGATTACATTATGTTCATGATGTTTCATGGATGAGATAGTGATGTATTATGTTTATGATGATTATGTTCTGATGGATATGATTAGGGATGATACATGTGATGTTACATGCCTAGTGTAGGTATTTTTTGATGGATACAATGGTTATTATTTATGTTTATGATGATGTGTTTGATAAAAATATTTGTTATTTTGGATATATTTATTTATGAGATGATTATGGAAATGTGGTTAAATATGATGAGCATGTACAAATATTACAACTAGATAGATAATGTGGTAATGTTGTGCATAGATTAGATGATATTTTTTAGGGATGATGTTGATGATGTTATAGTGTTATAATGGTATGTTGTGAATGGTTACAATGTTATGGTCCCTGATGTTTTATTTATGGATAGGATATGTGTTTGGTTTATATTTGCCTTGTTTCCAATGCATAATGTCATGATTGTGTTAATGGGAATGAAAACACATAAAGTAGGTATAGATATTAAACTAAACATGAGACATATGACCACATGAACTAACAAATAAATCAAAATAAAAAGGTGTGATGTTTCTAGTTGGAAAGGATGTGTCAATGAAAAACCATAGTTGGATTGACTTAAGGAACATAAACCTATTGAATGATTCACAAAATCATGATTTGATTGAGAAAGAGGGGGTATTGATCACTTTATATTAAGTAAGATCATAGTCCCTTGAGAAGTGGTGTGGAAGGAAAGTAGGTGATAAGTAGATAATTAAATGGGAAACGGGTGAAATGGTAGTCTAATTTTGGTTATTTTGCCCCTTCTATAGGTGACTAATGAAATGTAATAGACAATTCTATGCCTTAATATGAGACTTAGATTGATCAATATGAGAAGTCTACCAATGCCACATATAAGAGATAATTGTAGTGTAATGGGATAATATATAGACTGATCGATGTGGGAAGTTTACAAATGGCACTTATAAGAGTTGATTGTTGTTTACTTTCTTTAATTTTTACATAGGATTTTTTGTTGTTCTTGTTGGTTTGATAAGTTGTTGAATCTGATCAATGTGGAGAGCTTCAAATGTTTAGTTCATAGCCATCTTTTAAGGGAGTGGTTTAGGATTTCATTAAATAGCTATCCTTCAAGGGAGCAGTCTATTTTTTAGCAACTTTTAATTATTGGGTAGTTTTCCTTCAAGGGAATAATTTGTAATGAAAGTTATATGTGTGTTAGGTATCTATCCTTTAAGGGAACAGTCTACAATACAACTGATATTTTGAATGTGTGTTAGATAATACCTTCTTCTAACTCTAGACCCTGTGGACACTCATTGGTTTAAAGGAAACGAATGATGCATTATGTCCAACTCCTCATGGATAAAGGTATAATTATTGTAGGGTCATAAAAAAATGCCAAAATAACCTCCCCTTGCTCTTTAAATTTTTAATCAAGATGCTCACATAATCCTTTTCCCTTCACTAGCTTGGTTGTTTTGATCTCCACATCATACTCCATCACTTTGGTGATCCAACATACCCTTTTCTCACTCAAATCTCATCTCAATATAAATTCCTTTACATTAGGATGAGGCACAAGTATGTGAATATTATTATTTTATATCATGTGTCTAAATTTATTCAATCTCCTAATAACTAAAAGCACTTGTTTCTCAACATACATATACTTCACCTCATACCCCTCCAAACCTTGGATAAAAAAGGCAATAGGTTGTTCCAAATTATCATCATTTATTTGGGTAAGCATGGTATAAATCACCTCTTCATTTCCAAAAGTGTACAAATTTAATTCCTTGGAGAAGTTTGGACTTGCAAGAGTAGGGGCTTGGGCAATGGCTTGTTTGATTTCCTCAAAACTTTCTTTTCTCCTTCTTGTCCAAGTGAATATCTCATTCTTCCTTAGCATATATGTTCGAGGTTTTACCAAATTGGAAATTTTAGGAATGAATCTCCTAATTAAATTCATCTTACCAAAGAATATTTTTAAACCCTTCTTATGTTTAGGCAAGGACAATGCCAAGATAGCATTCACTCTCTCATGATCAATGGAAAAGCCTTTCTTGGAAATAATATGTCCTATTAGTTTGCCCTCATAGACAAAAAACACACAATTATTTGGGTTTAGATAGATTACATACACTTTACACCTCTCAAATGTCTACTTTTGGTACTTCAAATGATTATTTTCATCCTTGGAGAAAGCTATCACATCATCAAGATAAACCAATACAATGGCATTGATTAGTCCTTGGAAGGCCATATCCATTTCACATTGAAAATTAGCTCCAACATTTAAAAATACAAATGTTATCTTTTTATAGGCATATGTACCCCATTTGGTGGTGAATTCTATTTTGTATTGGTCACTTTCTTTCACCAAAATCTGATTGTACCCAAAATAACCATTTAGGAGAGAAAAACTCTAACTACCTGTCACAACTTGTAGAATTTACTCCATAGAAGGGAGGGGATAATTATCTCTCAAAGAGACCCTATTAAAGTCTCTAAAGTCCACACACAACCTGATCTCCCTATTTTTATTTCTAACAAGGACTAAGTTGGCCAACCAAGAAGAATGCTTGATAGGAAAAATGATTCTAGACTCAATCAACTTAGTGAGCTCTTTCTTCATGAGTGGTTCAATCATGGGATTGATTAGCATTTGTATTTTCTTGATGGGTTTGGCATTTTAATCTATCTATATGGTGTTTTGAGCCAATCGTGGATCAAAACATTTCATGTCACTATATTCCCATGCAAAAATATCACTAAACTCCTTGCATAGTTCAATGAAATCATGTTTCTCTTGACTAGTGCATACCTTTCCAAGTAGTAGCTTTTACTTAAATATATATACCTTTTCATAGTTCTATTATTTTTTTTACATGCTTACCTTCTCTTTCTTCAGCTAATCATCATCATTGAAAATGCTTTCAAGAGTCACTTGACCTTTGGGAAGCTTATTAGACTTTAGTTGGACAATATACCCTCATATTGTTGTTGAAGCTTGGACTGATTTTTTATAGAGAAATCAGCCTCCTCTTGTATAAAAAGTGATATTTATTGGTAACTCTCAAATACCTACCAATTTATGACATTATCTGGTATGGAAGGTCTAATAATCACCTTTAGATGCAGTTGGTTATTTTCTTCTCTTATGCCTTTTGGAACATCAAATTGAGCACCAATATATGCCAACCTATTAGCATGCTTATTGTCTTCCCTTGGAATATATGTGATGTTAAAATCCATTAAATATTATACAAGATCCCAAACTCTATGCTTGTAGGACTTGAGCAAGGAGTTCTTAGTCAAATTATGCCTTCTAACTTGATTCACAACAAGCTCAGTATCTCCATACACTTATATCTCCTTAAATACTCTTTTTCTAACCCATTCAAGACCATGGATAATGGTCTCATACTCTACCACATTAAAATTTCATAATAATTAAAATCTAAAGTTTGAATAATACCTCTCCTTAGAAGGTGAAACCAACATATCTCCACCACTTTCCCAAATCTTACTTCTAGACCCATTAAAGAAGAGATTCCACAAGACATTCACATCTTCACTTGACTTAATTAAATTGGGAATTAAATATTCCTTCTCATGCATATAATATACCCCAAGACTAGATTCCTCAATAAACTTGTAAGGACAATGTTCATAGTGCTCATCTCCCCACTCATCTAGGAACAAATCAGAAACTCCTTCAAGGGACGATAATGGGGATTGGTCAATGTGAATCTCATCTTCATCAATGATAGCATAGTTAACATTTGATACCTTATGTGAGTATGTTTCCAAGTGATCTCTATGAATAGGTTCTGACTCAATCTTCACCTTAGTGCCATATTTTGTGCTAGACACCATGTAGGACCAACTAGATGCCAAGTAATCACCTATCTTGGATGTAAAGTCTCTTGACAATAAAAGAGAAAAATAGGGAGGTAAATATTACAACACCACATCATGAGGAATTGAAAAATTAAGATAAGCATGAATTATCATATTCAAACCTTTAACTAGCCCTAGAGTCTTGGTTGGTGCTCCATCTAATTATAAAACTCCTTTAGTCATTGGCTCATACTTGAGGCGTAGCTTATCTACTATACATCTAGGCATAACTGATGTGATTTTTCAACTATATATGATATAATTATGAACCAAAAAATAACTAATGATTATAGATAGGTAAAAAGGAGGAGTCTTCTCATCTTTCTTTAATTGACCATCTATAGATTGAGTTCCATTGACTAAAACCACATTGTCATTTCTAGATGGGCTAGCTTGTTTACCCAATCCATGTAATTAATTTTGGGGTATATACTTATACCCTAATAATTTTAGATAATCCCACAATGATATGTTTGTATGTATCTTCTTCATCTGGTCCACAACATTAATGGAAGGATTACTCACCTTAGAGAACTCTTTAAGAGAACTAGCACCTCCTGATGTAGCTTGTGGAGATGGAGGCATAGGAGGTGGCTTCATGATTTGAAATATATTACTTTCTTGTGTCCTAGGGTCTGATGTAAGAACACTTCCCATTTGGGATAATTTAGTTGTCAAAACAGGTCCTTGATTAGTTCCTTGAGTCTCTTCAATAGCCCTCCTTTTGGACCTAGTGTTGGAGGCAATACAAGTATTCTATTTGCTTATATTCCCCACATAATTAATGGAAAAAAAAATCACCCTCAAAATTATTTATTAGGGTATCATAATTTTAAAAATTTCAATTTTAGACCCTACCTTTCATGGATCCTTCAAAACTTGAAGCTTGGAAATATTGGCTGCCTTGCATTACCATTCCTTGATTGTGCATTTCATTTGCATAAGTCACTTGTTCTTGACCATGTTCAAAAGAAGGATAGTTAGGTTCTTATTGTACCAAGTTATTTTGAGTGGGGACAAGGAATTTGGAGGATGAGGGAGAATTAGTATTATATCTTTGATAAGGCTTGACAAGGGTGATTTGACCTTATCCTTCTGCATTATTTTGGAAAGGAGGTCTACTTGTTTGCCCAAACTAATTGTATGTTTGATATGACCTATAACCTTGATATTTTTGTATTTTGAGGGAAAATAAATCATTTATAACACTTTTAAGCAATATTTTAACTTCGTGTATTTCATTTTAAGGAGTAATGGTAGTCCTTTCTTGATTAGGCAAAGGGGCTAAAGTGGGTAATGTACCTTGACTAAGAGAATGCAAATTAATGAATAGTGGCATTAGACGTCTAGGAGCTATCTTTTCAACATGGAAAAGACAATTCTTAGAATTTATGGCTATTTAATAGGAAAAATTCAATGTGTTTCCACCCATCTATTGAATCATCATGGCAATTCCGCTATTCAATGATTTCAATTAGTACAAAAATGCATAGTTTGAGGTTGG
Source organism: Torreya grandis (assembly GCA_037957365.1). Taxonomy (NCBI): domain Eukaryota; kingdom Viridiplantae; phylum Streptophyta; class Pinopsida; order Cupressales; family Taxaceae; genus Torreya; species Torreya grandis. Next base: position 4,191,475 of record JARHVA010000361.1, on the reverse strand, counting down.
CCTCACAAGAATTGGGATTATATCCCAAGTTTTTTGGAACCTAGTATTAAAGTCTTGAGTTAATTCATGTGGTTCCATATTTATTGTGGTCAATTTATCATCTAGAGATAGGTGATCACTCTTTTCCCCAAACCTATTAGTCAATAGATCTCCCAACTCATCCCATGAGCCAATAGAATTTATAGGTAGGGTCCCATACCAATCCAAAACTTTTCCTTAGAAAAACATATACAAAAACCTAATACCTACATTTTATTGGGTGATTTTATGGATATTACCAAAGTTTTCTATATTCCTAATGTGCTCAATGGCAGTAATAATACCATCCCTACTAAAATATAGAACACTTTTAAGGGTTGCTCTTGGAATTTGATCATATTGGGCAAGATTCAAGGGAGATGCCCTAGTGAAAGTTTGTCTTCTATCCATATTGGAATTATCACTATGGATTTTAGGAATGGAATGTAACACAAATGTAGAAGCTTTAAACCCAAAATCTCTTTTACAAGGGTGAGTGTTTACAAACCTAAACCTTTTAGTGTAATATGGAGGTAGTTGCATATATTCAAAAGGTACACCTTTAGCAGTAGACCTAGTGGTTACCTTTGGCATTGAAAAAAGGGATGATAATCAACCAAATACTTTAATTATTTAATGGAGTCACCAGGCACTGATTGTAGATGCTTCCTTCACTTCAAATATGCTAAGACTAACACCAATCTTGAATAATCTTCTAGGACTTAGAAGTCCTAACAAGCATGCCAAAAATTATTGAAACTTAGATTTGCACCCCTAAGGAGATTCCTAATTATCCTCATACAAGTGGAACCATAAAGACATTTCTCTTGGTATGGGTGACAATGTTTAGAAATGAATCTCTAGATGAGGGGCTAGCTCCCCTTGATGGACTTTTTGAAGCTTTCTCTTTAACTTAGTAACTTGAAGATGAAAATGGATTAAGAAAAACAACTAAAACAAAAAAGAGTGATGCACCAATATATAATTTCCTCTCACTTTATTGAAACCAATACTTAAAGATAAACAAGGATGTTTCACACATAAGACTCACAACTTAGGATCCATTGCTACATCAATGTTTCATATGCTAGATTCAAGAAAGTATATGATTCTTAGGAAGGGAATGAATGATTCCAAGGAGGTATATAATAATGAAACAATTATAGGATATATATAAACATATAAAACAATACTATCAAATACCTACAATAATCTCTTTTCTACAAATTGGTAGACCGTCAAGAGTACAAGCCAGAAAAGACAATATTTCACTAGACTAGACCAACAAGATTCAAGTCATTACTGACTATTACAATATATGAGTGGTAATAACACTTGTATATTTATTCAAGAGTTATTAAAGTAAAATTTTATCCATATTTTCCCCATAATCCAATGGAGGCTACTCAAAAGAGCCAAGAGAATGCATATTTATAGCTTTGAGAGTAGGAGCAAGAAAAGGAAGTCCAAGGGTCACTTGGACATGTTTCACCTTAAGAGAATCTATTAAAATTTAATTTTTAAGAGGTTTGGGATGAGATATTCCATGTTATATTGGTCTTCATGTCTAAAACAAGTCATAAGAATGGTGAAAAGTGGCATAAAACTTGTAATTCTAGCATAGTAAACTGCCTTCATAATTCACCTTCCACAACTACCTTTTATCTACATATGATCAGATATTATGGTTGGTATAATAAATATGGGTTATAAAAAAATTATTACATCAATTTTATTGATCTATAACCATCCATATTCTTGTGTACATGCAAAATCATCTCTAGTAATTTCAAAATGGCTCTTTTCTATGCACCTTCTACACTTGGCATTCAAAAACTCCAAATTTTACAAAATTATCCATGAAAAAGAGGGAATGAAACTCTTAATATCTTACCATATCATCATTTTCAATAAAAAACTTTAAAATATTTCCCTAATTGCTTTTCACCACTTTCCACAAGTGTTCACTTGCTAGCTCACTAGACTGGCTAAATGTGAGGGCCTAATTGATGAACTTATAGGTTGATCCATGAGATTATATGAATTTTTGGAGTTAAATAAATTTTAAATATTCTTTCCAAAGTTTTTTTCATCTCCTAAATCCTTTTTTATCTTGCACACCACTTAAAATGGTTAAAACAAACCCTATTTTTCTCTAATCCGTATAATCCTGTATAAATAATCCACACATACAAGCCCTATTTTCCTCTAATCCATATAGTTCTATACAAAAAAATCACATGTTTGGAATCATATTAGATTAATATGAAACTTATAGGTTTTTTCATGGCCATTCACTTTCATTTAGATGCTCAAATATCAATCTTTCTCTAATCGGGTTCTTGTGAGGGTTTTACAAGGGTTTTGAGTGGCCTAAACTCTTAACCTTTATTCATAAAGGTCAGAAATTTAAAACATTTAAAAATTTCACTAAGTTATATTCAAGTAAATTCCATAACATATCAAAATTTCTCATTTTCCCATGCAAAATATGATGGGAGTTATGAGTGCCCAAAGTTGACCTTCAAGTCATTTATATGCTTCTTATGAGGGTCTGAGCACTCTTAAGACCAAAAATGGCTTCTTATGGAGTTTTTTTTCCAAAAAAAAGTTTTAACATATATTTATAAAACCCAAAAATACTCTCCAACACCTTAAATGGATCACCAAAGGCCAAAAAGGGAAATGACACCTAGTTTGGGACAAGGCCTATACCTTGCCAATGAGCCAATTTGCATTTTTGAGCTACATGACCCTTCATTTGCACTTATCATGCCTTAAAATAGATTTAAAACATAATTATAATTCCAATATAATTAATTAAAGTAACTATAACATTTTTATAATCCTATGACTTGGAGTTATTTTGCCTTGGGGGCTAGATTTACATATTTCTTTATCAAGCCTACCTTTAGACTTCTTTGTCTAGACCACCCTGTTGGCATCCAAGCCCTAAAATATGGTTTTTAATGTTATTTAATGTGTTCACCAACTTTAAAAACCTCCTTGACTGATAAAAATGATTAAAATCCCTCCATTCTTCACTTTTCCCAAAAACTACCATTCTTGTGCATGAAAGGACTGACCTACCTCTGAGACAAAACAAATGATATTATGCCTATGTGGATGAAAAAAATAAATATTTTTTGAGCTCAAAAATGTCATGATGATCATTTTTACCTAAGTTTTTTTTTTCATATTCCTTTTCTAAGGGGTCTAACCATCTTAACTTTGTCAAAAAAGGGGTCAAAACCCCTATTTTGCATGTTTTTTTATCAAATCTCCATGTAGTTGCTACTTCCTCACAATTTTCATGCTCAAATTTTGCTAAAAAATGGTTATCATCTCCATTTAAATATCATGGATATTTTTTTAACAATATTTAACACCTTTGTTAATGAGAATCCCTTATTTTTCCTTTATTCCAAGTCTCCAAACCTGCCCATATGAACTAAAACAAATTTTGCATACGTGAAAAGGTCCTTTGGGAATGGAAGGGTGTTTTAGAAATGGGAAAAACTTCATTTTATTCTAATGGAATTTTATTCACTATTTTTAACCTTCTCATCCTTATCTCCATGCTTGGCATTAGGCCAATCCTTCACCCTTTCATTCCTCACTACCTACTAGGACTAAGACACACACCTACATGCTTGGTTAAGGATCATGGAAGTGTATGTTAGAGGTTTCATTTGATCCATTTAATATTAATAATATTCAACCTCACTTAATTATTATCCCAAGCCTCCTACACACTCTCATGACATGATTGTGGTCACATTCCTTGTAAGACTAAGACATACATTCTTTGCTTTGCTTGTAGGTTACTAAGGTAAGTTTCTAGTCTCAAAGGTACATACAAACAATTTTTTTTATACATATCATAATGTTACATAATTTAACCTAATTACATGCTCCACTTTGTCTCAAAAACTACCCCACTCCAAACGTTTACACCCTTAATACATCTGACTATGTATGCATGCTCATAGGCCTGTAGGTTGCTTTGATAGGTATCTAGCCCCAAAATAAAGGTATAAAAACTTTCCCTTATGCTCTTGGAATCATATTATCCCTAATTAACCATATACATACTTCATTTTTAGCATAAATTACCCTTTTCACCTTGACTAGGGCTAATCTTCCACTATCCTTGGTTGTAGGTGTTCATTTCTAGGCTTGTAGGTTGCTTTGGAGCATTTGGATCATGTTTCACCTTGTCTAGAGCTTGTTGAGCTTGCATCTAGTATTATATCATTCATATTTATACTAATTCCTTCTTAGGATTCCTTAACACAAACTCTTTATGACAATCATTGAAACATTGCATTCATTACCTATTATGCCCTATGTACAGACAAGGGATAGGCCCAAGAGTCACTTGATATAGTTATCTCTTCTCTCATGGAATGAGTGCTTGAAGTTTCTTCTCGAGGAATTTGTAATTTTTTTCCCTAATTGAGCATGATTATAAATTCATCATATGATGCAAGTATCAACCTTCTGTAGAAAATTTTGTAGACATTATTGCCCTCTTTTAGTGTTTTTTAGCTATTTTGGGAGGTCTCAAAACCTATGTGACTCTTGTCCTTTCAAGCTCAAATCTATCATGATGGTTACCCATGGATGGGACTTTAAAATGGGCATAAGAGTATTTCTCAAACCAAAATATAGCTTCATCTTATGAAAACAAAAAGGACCCTTAAAGGCTCTATTTGTGTGTTTAGGGACTAAGGAACAAAACTCAATCATCTCTTTTGTTTTGCAATCTCACCTTCTCTTTAAGTCTTTGGTGAAGGTATTATGGTATTCCATATGAAAAACACTACATATAACTTTGAAATAAGACTCTTAGACCATATCCAATCTTTTGAGACTCCCTTATTCCTTGTCCATGGCCTCCTACATGTTGGATTGAGTTTGAATGGGTAGTGAGGAGAAATAATGAATAAGTGCATATTTTAGACCTTATGAGAATTATTATGCCATTAGACCATGTCCATGACATCCAAAATAGATATAAAATATCCAACTCCCTCAAGGGCATGAAAAACTACCCAATAACATCTATAGGTGCACTCTTTTTGAAAACAAGGCAGTATATTGACCCAAAGTGGAAGACTAGTCTAGATAAGACTTCCTTGCATTCTCGATGCCTTTAAAAATAAATGAAGGATGGATAACCTACAAGAATACCTTGTAAAGCATGTGGGCATCTCTGTAAAACATGAAATCATTAGACCAAAACAAGAAAATGAAGATGACTACAAATAATGACCCCCCTCATAGTTGTAAACCCAAACCAGGCAACTTGGAGTGTTAACGTTGGTTCATGAAGGATAAGGCACAAAAATGGAAGTTATTATTAAGGATGTGAAGAGGACTCAGAGCCCTGTCCACCTATATGATTTGTACCATATGCTTGAAGTTGCTTCTTTTTTACTTGCCAATACAATAAGAAAGGAAAAGAAGCAAGAGAAGAATTTTTATGCATTTTTCCTACAAATAAAACATGGAAATGGATATTAGGAGCTGAAGGGACACCTTGTTGATGTTTCCACCTAAAAATGAGATGATCTATTTTTTACAAGTGCCATAAAGGCCCTCATAACAATGGGAAACTGACCCTTTCTAACTATAACTGAGTCTTATATTGTCATAACCAAATTATGACCTTTTCTGACCTCTCCCACATTAAATCCTGACTTAGTGACAATTTTTTCACTTTAACCATCTGTACATGTCCTTCTTAGCTCAAAGTGGGCCCACACGGTAATCTTTTGCATATTGAACATGATAAGAGTAATTAAATAAATTAAAGATGTCTTAAATCATATTCAAAATAATAATAAGACTAAACTAACATAATTCATGTCTTTGACCAAGTTTGACCCTATTTGACTAGGGTTGACCATCATTGACTTTACTAGTACAAAGAGCTAGACTTGAACTAAGACTAGGCTAGCCATAGGTGGCACATTTGGATCATAATGACACCCCTATATGACATGAATAAAATTCTACAAAGTTTGAAGAAGTAGGGGGTTGACTCAAATTTGAACAAATTTCAAATTTGGTCAACAAATATGTACAATAGTGTGTATGGCTTAGGCCCATAATAACTTAATAAAATTAACAAAATACAACATTATTCTAACCATTTCAATAATAGTGTAGTTTTTTTCTTTCAACAATACCTTTATGTTTTGGGGAATATGGAGTTGTTGATTTCTTTTGAATACCACAACTAATGAAAAAATAAAAAAATTATTTACTAATATATTCACCACCTTTATCATAGCTAAATTTATTAATATAAAAATTACAAGTATTTTCAAAAACTTTAAATTATTTGAATTTAGATAATACTTCAAATTTCTTCTTTATAAAATATGACCAAATAATTATAGTATGATCATCAATAAAAGTAACATAATATAAATAAACATTAAGATAATATCACTATGAATTAACTCTAAATGATGTGAGGAATTCATGTCATTTTTCTCGTGAAAGGGGTTATTATGTTGCTTACCATGTAAGTATCCCTCACAAGCTTCATGATGAGATGAAATATAATGAAAACCAACACCAAGATTATGAAAATACATATTATATATACTTCTAAAATTAACATTTCTTAATCTTTCATACATAATTATGATTCATTACTATTGTGTATTAAAAGACAACATGCAAAAGAAGCATAAAATATGTATAAACTATTATGTTGAACACCTTCAGCAATTAGGTAACTACATTGATTTTTATAGATAAGTTATCCTTAAGTAAATTTGCAATGAAATTATAACTTTTAAGTTGGAAATAGGATAAATTTTTTTAGAGCTTTAGTTACATAGAAAACATATTTAATAACAACATTTACAAATTCTTTTTCCCTTGTTTAGTAGCTTCTATAAATGAATTATCACCTAAATAAATATTTTAAGATATATTTGTCATGTCAGATAAAATATGAGATAATTTTTTATATGATGAGATGCACCATTATCTAAAATCCATTCATTTTCATTGGAAGTAAACAAGGCAACATATAAAGTAACAACATTAGAGTTTTGTTCCTGATTGTTGTTCTGATTATTGTTTTAACTCTTTTTATGGTTTTGGTTAGATTTATCTTTTTTTAATTTTTAGAGGTTTTTTTATTAACTCTATCTTTGTTTTTATATCAGTTTTATCTTTTATGACCAAATTTACCACACATTATAATTCCTATTAAACTTAAGTTTATGATTCTTATTGCTATATTTTTTTCCTCTAATTTTTGCTATTTATAGAATTAGGATTAGATCTATAGTTCTTATTTTTATTAGAAATAGGATTGATAATGAGATGTGGCTAAGTGGCATTCTCTTTAGAATCAAAATTTGACTCACTTGCTCTTCTTGAATCGTGAGAGTAGATAAAGTAGTGAGGTCAAGGATACCTTTCTTTGTTTGGTATTTTGGATTAAGAATGAAAATAAAATTGTGAAAATTTTCATGAATATTAAGTTGAATAATGAAATAAAAAAGAATATCTTGAATAAAATTATAGTCAAAACCATCTAATTGAGATTTAATGTTTTTAATGTTTTCAAAAAAATTAACAACTTTTTTATCACCTTTCATATGTGTAGTTACCAATTTAAGAATAAGCTTAGTTATCTTCGAGAGATGAGTTCCCTCATGCAGACTCAAGGAGATTTCAATAATTTATAGGAGACTCTTGATTATTGATATGGAGTAGGAAATCATCCTTAACACTCCTTAGAATAATCGACATGACTTTTTATAATTTATATTGATGAGAGTTTTTTCATCCCAACAATAATGTTTCATAGCTTTCAGGCCATAAATTATGATTTAATTCAAATTTTTCATTTATTATAGTTAGAACCATTAATCATTTGATATTTATCAAGCACAAAGTTAGGAGAATCCATAACTTCCCCTTAAACTAGACACTATGACACTAAAAAAGATTAAAAATTATCTTTTAATGTAAATTTATACTTTATTTTACAAATGAAAACAAATATTCTAGGGTTTAAATAATAATATCCACTTATATGATTTTAAAATGATTCACAAAATGCAATAAAATCAACATAAATGACAGTTGTAAGTGTCAAAAAAAATCACAAGTGTTGTAAAATAACTTGAACACCAGAAAGATGAAAAATGAGTAACGAATATTAAAATAAAAAATGGACCATTACAACACATATAGAATGCCCAAAAACATAGAAATTGATTGGTTACATAACCATGGTCAATAAGGAATAGTCTACGTCAAGTGTCACAAAATGTCGATAACAACTAGGGTTTTAAGCATGAGATAGTTGGCATGCAAACCAAAAATATTTTCAAATTAATTACTTTTAAAAATATATTTGAATAAAAAGAATTTTAAAAAGAAGGAAAGTACTACTAGGTTTTGAACACTAGACTTCTTATTTATAAGGCTTTAACAAAAAAATAAGTACCAATTCATCTAGTAGTTCAATTAGATTTTTACATGCATTAATTTGTTTTTTAGGTCTTTTTATACTAAAAAAAACTTTAAAAAATATATAAATATATATTATTAACATGTATGTAAAAAAAAAAAAGAAAAATCTAGTTTTTGGTTAAATTTTTTAAAAGAAAAAAAAAGGGGCCACATCTTTTTACATGGAAAATAGGGATTTTAAAAATAAAGTATTTTTTAAATACTTTCACAAACTATATGAAATTATACTTACCTATAGCATGCTTCAATAAGATAAATCCTACCCAGATGAGAGTTTGAATCAGTACAGAAACATGAACAAACTATCAAATAATGTGAAACTTTCTAACCTTCATAAATTTGCTTGTTGATGCCAACCACAACCTCAAAATTAAATTTTTAACTCAAAAAAGTGATTTTTCAATCCACTAAAATGTACAAGAGGACCACAGAGGAGAGATAAAAAATACAAAATCTTTATCAATCTTTCTCAGGCTTTGTAAGTGTTTTTTGGAGGCTTCAATCACTTGATATATCACCTCAAACTAGAGAAAACATCAAAACAATGACACAAATGAAATACCTTAAGATTTTTTTCATATGAAAAAATTGCTAAGATAAAACAAGGAACTAGTAAAAATATTAATAAATATGTTTTGAGGTGAAAAAATAATGTTGGCTAAAATGACAAACCCAATGGTAGATAAAGATCTTCAAGACATCTTCTAGAAAAATCTGGTTTCACCATTACATGAGTCTATTAGATCTAATAAGTTTAAATTTTTTGATGACTTATGCCATATTATTCGAGATCGTGAAATGAAATGTATTTCATTGAATAAGCTTATGTATTTAAAAAACAACCAAGTTTCATATCTAACCAAGCTATAAGGTTAAACCTATAGAACCTAAAAATGAAGCAACCACAATGGTTAAAGCAATGTCACAATAACCTAATCGAATTATGCAGTCCAATTCACCTAAGAGATAATTTACATGATTACCTAAGTCTCCAACTTCATTAATTATAAAGCTTGTGGAGTGTCATCCCATATCTCTCGCTTTTGAGCATTTTTAATGACTAAATGGTAATTTAACCCTTAGCCTATATTATAATTATTTAAATAATAATAAGTTATTTATTACCACAAGGTGGAAACCTCATATAAATAAATAACTATATTATATTTATTTAATTATTTACTAAGTTTTCATTTAATCAAGACATCAATCATCGAAGGTTTATTCAGGATATTAATTAACTGGGCTCTTTTATTTATTCAAGATGGTTGGACCCATTATTTATAATAGTCACCTCCCTTCATATTTATTTATAAATAATTTTTTAACCCTATGGTGAATAACAACTTGATGTCTTGAAATTTATGATATATTTGGATTATCAAAAGGCTTGTGATGACTTTGCTGAGAAGAAATGAGAAGTTGGCATTGTATTGGGGTAAATTGTTTCTCTATCAATGAAAAATCACTTGGTGGGTTTTTTTTTACCTCTTTGAAGTTTTTCCACAATAAATTGTCATGTCTTCCCATAGAAAAATATCGTGTGCAGTGTGTTCATTGATCTATGTGCACTATTTATGCTTTGCTTATTAAATCTCTTCTAGATCCAGTCTGTGTATTGCTTCATTGATAAATTAATCTTGGTATAAGAGCATGTGGAGAATATTTTGATCAAAAAGCATATCTAAAAATTAAGATATTGCCCCAAATCTTAGTCAAAGCAATCTATATTCATTTTTTGAAGTTTTTCAGCCTAAGCAAGTGTATGACCCATAGTACGACCATGTGTATGAGAAAATTAAGGAAATTATTCATGCGATGATCTTGAGTGTATAAGAGTTATAATAGAAAATATTTAACAATCTAAAACTCATTGGAGATCATACAAAGAATATTTCATTGATTCATAAGTTTTTTTCAATAGTTGAGATGCTATTACACGGCCTACATACTTGAATAAAAATTCAAACTCATCAGTTTTTGCATGAAATTGTCTCCTGAAATCTCTAATCACTTAGTTTTACAAATTGAAGACCTCTTTCAAATTTTTAAATCCTAAAAAGCTATGGTTCATCACTTTTAATTTTTATCTCTCCTCTATTAACATCCCTGTATGGCTTGGGAGGCTAAAAAATTTTGTTTTTGGCATCAAAACTCATTTTTGAGTGTTTGTTTAGCATTATAAGGACATTTTATGGTCATTTGTAAAATTTAAAGACCTAAGAAGACCTATGTCTCTCTCCAGCTCTACCCCTACCTCCTCTCTATGCCATTGTCATCTACAGGCAAAGGTAAAGGTAAGTATATATTTCATTGAAATATTTCCAAAATAGTTTACTTTTTTAATTCAATAATTCCATAAAATAGAAATGGTGGCCCCCATAATTATTTAAAACCTTATTTTTTTACCAAAAACTAAAAAGTATATATATATATATATATATATATATATATATATATATATATATATATATATATAAGTATATATTTCATTGAAATATTTCAAAAATAGTTTACTTTTTTAATTCAATAATTCCATAAAATAGAAATGGTGGCCCCCATAATTATTTAAAACCTTATTTTTTTACCAAAAACTAAAAAGTATATATATATATATATATATATATATATATATATATATATATAAAACACACACACACACACACACACACACACACACACACACACACACACATAATTTTTTGCATGTAATCTTTCAAACTTTAGTGCAGAAGAGTTGGCTTCCATCCTTTTGCTATAATCTTGTAAAGAAATGGGTCTAGTATTCAAATCACACTACCACCAAATTATTTTTATTCAAATTAATTTATCAATAATTATTTTTCAAAAATTAGTAATTAGACAACTTTTTGGGTTTACGTACCTCTTCTCACGTGCAAAACCCTTGACCTGTCAACCAATATTTTGCGACATTTGACCTGGTCAAAACTTTGTTAACCATAGTCATGCAATCAATATTAAAGGTTTTGGCATGTTTTGGATGAATTTATGTGGTTAATTTTTTATTTTGAAAATTATTTTTATTGTTTTTACACCTTTTTTAATAATTATGTCTAAGTGGTCATTATGAGTGTGACTCTTTCGACACTTAGAATTGTGCAACTTTATTTCAATTTTTTGATCTGGTTAGCATATAAATTGTATGTCTAAATATATTTATATGATCAATTCACTTTATTTTATATATAATTCATAAAATTTATTTAAAAAGGTTAAATTATAAAATTATTCTTATTTTTAGTGTATTTTATGACACTTGCGACACCTTATTTGGTCACAAATTTGTGAAAACTTCTTACTTTATAAAGATTTAATTTGAAAAAATAGTGTGTATTTACTTTTTTAAATTTGTTTTAATTATCAATAAATTTTAAATTCACACTTAAAAGGTTTTTTCTTAACCATTTGGATATTTTTATGTTTAAAGAGAAGTCATGGCTTTGCCTCACTTTTTCTTAGATAAATCTCAAATGCTTAATGGAAATAACTATAACATATGGAAAATTCATGTTAAATATGAATTCATGACTTGTAAATTATATAATATTATCATTGAGACTGAGAAACCCCCGTCTAGATAACATGTGACCCCTAAGCTTACCAATCCATTTCAATAGAAATCATAGGAACCTATGTCCATTATCTTGTAGAGTGTTAAGGATAAATTATTTATCCACATTGGTAGTTACGAATCTCTTTTAAAATCTTTTAAAATTCTTGAATCCATGCATGAAGGCACTTGTCTCTCAAATATCATTAAGTTATTCCTTGAATTGCTAACAAGACTTGTGAAGGGTGATGAAAAAGTTTTGAATTTTCTAGCTAAAATTAAGAACATTAAAGCTCAGTTAGATGGATTTATTGTAATTTAAATCAATATCAGTTATTTTATTTTATCATTCAATTGAATATTCATGAAAATTTTAAAATTTTATTTCAATTTTAAGTATCAAACTGAGAAAGATATCTCTAACTTTACCACCTTATCTGCTCTCCTGATTCAAGAAGAGCATGTAATGACCAATTTTGATTCTAAAGATAATTCTTCTTAGGCTCTTCTCACCTTAAATAATATTTTTCATAACAATAAAAACTATAAATCCAACCCTTGCTTTGGTAAAAGCAAAAATGAGAACAAAAAAATTAGTAATAAGAATCATAAACATAAATTCAATGGAAATTACAATTTGTGTGGTAAATTTGGTCATAAAAGAGAAACATGTTACAAAAATAAGGATAGAATTAACAATAAATCTTCTAAAAATAACAAAGAGAAGAAAACTAATTAAAACAATTAGAAGAATCAAAACCCTAATCAAAATAACAATCAGGATCAGAATCTTGTTACTTTATATGTTGTTTTATTTGTTTCAAATGAAAATGAGTGGGTTTTAGATACCGATGCATTGCACCATATGACATTCTTATCTAATATTTTTTATGATTATATATATATATATATATTTGAAGTAATTTACTTAGGAGATAATTCATTTTTAGAAGCAACTAAACATGTAAAAGCAAAATTTTTAGATATTGTTATTAATGATGTTTTCTATGTACCTAAGTTTAAAAAGAATTGTCTATCTTATTTTCAACTTACTAATGATAATTTTATTGTAACATTGCTTAAATATAGTTGGTCTATTAGAAATCAATCTGGTTCCTTTATTGTTGAAGTTGTTCAAAATAATGATTTATATATCTTCCTTCTTTCTTCTCCATGTTTACTTTCATCACATAATAAGAATGAATCTTAGTTATGGCATGAAAGATTAAGACATATTAATCTAAGAAGTTTACATGATATGTCTATAAATAATTTTATTATTGGACTTCCTTCTATCCCCTCTCATCATGAAACTTATGAGGGTTGTTTACGTGGTAAACAACATACTAACCCCTTTCACAAGAATCACGATGTGAATTCTTCTCATCCTTAAGATTTAATTCATAGTGATGTTTTAGGATCTCTTGAAGTTGTATCTCTTAATGTTAATGATTATACTATAATGATTTGGTCTTATTTATTAAAATAAAATTTGATGTTTTGTCTAAGTTTAAAGAATTTAAAGCTTATGTTAAAAATGCATCTAATTTTTTATTAAGAGATTAAGAATTGATAATGGTGGAGAATATGTTAGTAAAGAATTTGATTCTTTTTTCATTAATTATGGTATTCAATGGGAATTAAAAACTCCTTCCCCTTAGAAAAATGGTATTATTGAAAGGAAAAATTGTACCATCATAGAAATGGCTAGAACTATGTTGTAATCTACAAAAGTTCCTATGTTCTTATGGGTTGAAGCCATGAATATTATTTTTCATATTCTAAATAGAGTCTCTACCAAACCCTTGAATCTTTCTACCCCTTTATAAATGTGGATTAAGTATAAACCTAGTGTGGCTCATCTTAGCATTTTTTATAGTCCTACTTCTATATTTATCCCTAAAGTTAAGAGGAAGAAGCTTGACCCCCTTCTTATTCTTGCATTTTTGTAGGATATGGAGGTAAGACAAAAAAATTTAAGAGTGTATGATCCCTCTAAACATTAAATCATTGAGAATAGTAATGTTCTTATTCTCAAAAAATCTTTTTGTGATCCCTATGTGGATCCTCCTCAGTATTATTCTATTGATTAACCTAACTCTCATGTTTCTTCTTATGATGAAATAGTTGCCCTTAAACAAGTTGATCTAGTTATAGATAACTTAGAGTTTGAGGAACCCTCTGATTTTCATGTTCAATCTAAAAGACCTAAATGGGTAGAAAACCTAATTCAATCTTATAATTTTGATAACCTTAATAAACTAACTAGAAGTCAACATTCTTATCTTGCATTAATGACTATGTATGAATGTGAACCTCAATATTTTGAGGAAGCCATGCAAGATGATAGATGGAATGTTGCTATGTATGTTGAATTCAATGTATTAATTAAAAATCAAACTTGGGATCTTTTCCCTCCTCTTTAAAATACATATTTTTAGTCGTAAGTGGCTTTATAAGATAAAATATAATTCAATTATTAAAACTGACAAGTTTAAAGCTAGATTAGTTGCTCGCAGGTTTACTCAAAAACTTGGGATTGACTATGTTGAAGCTTTTGTTCTTGTAGTAAAAATGAGTACTATTAATCTTCTTATTTTTCTTGTAGCCTAAAATAGTTGGGTTATCTACCAAATGGATGTCAAAAATGCATTTCTAAATGGTGATTTAGAAGAAGAAATATATATGACTCAGCCTAAAGGTTTCACTGATCCTAATAGAGAACATTATGTATGCAAGTCAAAGAAATTTTTATATGGTTTAAAACAAGCTCCTCAATCTTGGTATTCTAAAATTACTTATTTTTTCAAATAATTAAGTTTTTTTAATTACTATTCAGATAATTATCTCTTTGTTAAAACCAAAAATGGTCATTTGATTTTAATTATATTATATGTTGATGATTTATTGATTATTGGTGATCTAACTAGATTAATTCATAAATATAATAATAAACTAAGTCACAATATTTGAAATGATTGATTTAAGCATTCTACATCATTTATTTGGAATGGATATATTTTAGGATAAAAATTTAATTATATGATCACAATCTTAGTATGCACATAAACTTCTTGTTAAGTTTAACATGTTTGATTGTGAATCTTCTTCTAATCCTATTGAATTTGGTATTAAATGTGATCCTAAACCTACATGTGAAAAATTTAACCCTAATTTGTATAGATAGCTTATTGGAAGTTTGATTTATCTAACCATCACTAGACCATATATTTCATATCATATCAGTGTTACTTCTAGATTTATGCAAGATCCTTATTTAGATCATTGAAAATTAGCTAAATGTATTATTCATTATATCAAAGGAACAATTCATTATGGTTTATTTTATTCTTCCATTGGCAATGCTAAATTATATGGTTATTTTTATGATGACCATGCTAGTGATACTTTAGATCACAAATATACTTCTAGATATGTGTTTAAGCTTGGTGTAGGTGATATCACTTAGAGCAACAAGAAACAACCTATTGTCTCTCTCTCTTCTACAGTAGCAAAGTACAAAAGTGTTATGGAAGCTACCATAGAATCCATGTGGATATGAAGGTTACTGTGATAACTTCATTTGGATGTTTTTTAGAGTACCATCCTTTAGTATGATAAACAAAGTTGTATAGCTTTCATAAAAAATCTAGTGCAGCACCAAAAAAATAAATATATTGAAGTTCATAAGCATTTCATTCAAGATAAAGTACTTGATGGTGATAGTAATCTGTATTTATATCCTATGGATGGATAAATAGTAAACATCTTCATAAAACTACTTGGTACTACCAAGTTTAATTAGTTTCATGCAATGTTGGGCCTCTCAGAGTTGCCATTGAGGGGCAGTGTACATGACAATGCCACCTCCTAATAGCCATTTGTTACTTCTCATTCTTTATACTTTTCATTTGTAAAGCATTTTAAAAACTTTGTGTGAAATTTATTTGATTTAAGTAAACTTCACGTGGAAGTTTTAATTTTGCACCCCAATACATTAAAAACATAATTTTTAATAGAGATCTTTATGTTATAAAAGGCTTAAATATGCTTAGTGATTTTTTCATGAGAAATAATGAGATGTAATCTCACAATCATGCTAGCCTAAACTTATTTTTGGGTAGTTTATGGATTATGAATTTTTTTGTTTCAAAATGTGACTTTTGGAATGATAAAGGTTTTTTACATCCTTCAAATTTTACACAGTATAATTCCTTTATGGTGACTATGGCATTTATTCCCACTTACCATTAAGGGGGAGTGTTATAGAATTTTTAATGACTAAGTGATAATTTAAACTTTAGCCTATACTTATAATTAATTAAATAATAATAATAATATTAAGTTATTTATTGCCTTGAGGTGGAAACCTCGTATAAACAAATAACCACATTATATTTATTTAATTATTTACTAGTTGTTTATTTAACTGAGACATTAATCACCAAAGGTTTATTTGGGAAATTAATTAATCAAGATCTTTTATTTATTTAGGATGGTTGGACCCATTATTTATAATGGCCACCTCCCTTTATATTTACCTATAAATAGGGTTTTAACCCTATGGTGAATAATAACTCAATATCTTGACATTTACAAGATATTTGGATTATCAAAAGGCTTGTGAAGACTTTGCTAAGAAAAAGTGAGAATTTGGAGTTGTTTTGGGGTAAACTATTTCTCTATCAATGAAAAAACACTTGGTGGCTTTTTACCTCTTTGAGGTTTTTCCATGGTAAAATATCATGTGCAGTGTGTTCATTGATCTATGTGCTCCATTTATGCTTTGCTTCTTAAATATATCTTTGAGCTTTTCCCATGATAAAATATCATGTGTAGTATGTTCATTGATCTGTGTGCTCCATTTATTATTTTCTTATTAAATATCTTCTAGATCTAGTTTGTGTATTGATTCATTAATAAATTCATCACTAAAGAGGTTTATATGAGTTAACCTATACCAAAATGATATGATGTGAATGCATATTGTGACTATCACCAAGGTGTGGGCATCCTAAAAATATGTATTATACCTTGAAACATAAAATCCAAGGCCTTATTGATAATCATCATCTTACCTTTGATGATCCTCTAAAGGATTCAGGGTCACAACTTCATGACCATCAAAACCAAAAGTTGTTTAGTGATCCCTTTCAAGATCATTCTTAAAAAAATTTAGAAGTACAAAAGGTATATAATTCACATCATCATCAACCTTATTATGGACACCCATTATATGGGATTATTGGCACACTTAAATCCATTATGCCTCTTATTATTTAGAGACATTCTATTCCATTCGATGATAGTAAAATTATGGATGATGATTCAGATCTTCATTCATTGTTTATTAGAGAATACCTCAATCATCATCTTATATATAGTGTTATATTTGACAATGGTTCCAATGAGAACATTTGTACAATAGCATAACTCACATATTTTGGATATACTCATGATGATTTATACCCTTTGACCAGTGTAGTTAGAGCATTCAATGGGACACCATAGCATATTACTTATGAGATTGATTTACCTTTACAAGTTGTTCCAACACATGTGACCACTACATTTTATATTAAACCATACATGGGAGTCTTTTTTATTTATTGGAATGACTTTGGATATAAAAACATTGCATAGTACCTTCCACAGTGCATGGGTATATTAAATACATTCATACAAATAGAGTGATTATAGTTTCTATAATTTTATATGAATATCCACTTGAACAAGATAAGTTTAATTTATGAAAAATAATTATAAAAACTAAGGTTATTTATGTGCAATAGGATAAGAAATAGATAATCCTCTTTCTTAGGTGGCCCATAATCGAGAGATTATTACACTAGAGATACACAGTGGCCTCTGCAAATTCCTCATCTACACCTACATGGTCCTATTGGAAATATTGTCATTGATGTCAAAGGTTTAGTATTATTGGTGATAAAGGCCCCATTTCATTTAATATTGTTTATCTTGGCTAATATGAGTTAATATTTATTTAATATTAATGAATATATTTTTGGTTGCATATGAGACAAAATAAAGGTCCATGGAGAAGACAAAGAGTCACGGGATAAAGACAAAATAATGATGGGACGCATTTTCCCATGAAGAGTCATCTTGGGGAATACCAAGAGTCACCAAGTGAAGACAAAAGAGTAAAGGGTGAATTTCTCATGAAGGGACATTTAAAGGAATACAAAAATTCACCAACGATAAGGACAAAAGTGGGAAAGACATTTTTGGTCATGAAGGGTCACCACATGACTTTTCAAATGCTTAGATATGAAGGGTTATCCAAGATTGGTGCCATTTTCCATGAGAATTGAAAGGTCACAAAGGGGGAAGGCCAAAGGTCATTTGGAAAGCTATAAATAAAGGCTTGAATGGCCATTTGTAAATGTGGATGTGAGAGGTTGATTTGATATTGTAATATCTAGCTTAGAAGAGCAATTATGAGAGATGATTTGTATTTGTTATATCTAGCTTAGAAGAGCAAAAGTGAGAGAGAGGAAGGAGATGTTGTATTAATCTATCATTTGTTGAGATAGCAACATTGAGAGATAGGTGTGTGGTATACACAATTGGGTTGGTGTTCCTGTGGGTTGGTGCTCACGAATAGCAGCTAGGTTGGTGCTCAGCAAAGGGGTTTGAAGCGCTTGTGGTGTGGTGCTCATGAATTATAGCTGAGGTTTGTACTTAGAAAAGGGATATGGTGCTCCTATGGTGTTATTCTCATGAATATATTTGAGATTGATTCTCCATGGTTTTCCCCTCATTAGGTTTCCACGTTATATCTGGTGTCTCTCTCTGTCTTGTGTGATGTTTATTGTTTAAGTTTTATTACATATCTTGAATGTTTGATTAAGTGGAATATTGGTTAAAGGAAAGATTTATAAGATATATAATATACTGATTCACCCCCCTCTTAGTCTATTCATGCTTAACAATTGGTATCAGAGCAAGTTCCTTTTTGAAAAGTTTTACAGCTTGAAGGTAGATCGGGAAAGCATGATGGCTGGGTCACAGGAAGGATTTTATACAAATAAGGCACCTTTGCTTGATAGGATGAATTATTCCTTTTGGAGCATGAGAATGAAGGTTTATTTGATGGCCCTTGGATTCAAAATATGGAAATTAGTGGTGGAGGAATATGAAGAGCCACATACATCTACAATTACTCCAGTAGAAAAGAAGGCAAGTGAATGTAATGCTAAAGCTTTAAATGCTATTTTATGTAGTTTATGTGAATCTAAATTTGTTAAAGTTATGCAATGTAAATCTACTCATGAAACTTAGTTAAAACTTGAGAATATTTACAAAGGTGATGGAAAGGTTTAGCAAGCTAAGTTGCAGACTTTCAGAAGGCAGTTTGAAAGTTTGAAGATGGAAGAAGAAAAAGATATAGCAAGTTATCTCTTGTGAGTTGATCAGATAGTAAATCAAATTCAAGGTCTTGGAGAAATATTAGAAGAGTCAACAGTGGTACAAAAGGTTTTGAGATCTCTACCAATGAGATATGATGCAAAGGTTTCATCAATCGAGGAAATGAAGAATTTAGCCAAGCTAAAGATGGATGAGCTTCATGGTATTCTCATGGCATATGAGATGCAGACAGAACAAGATAAACCCTCAAAGAGAGAAGCAACTTTCAAGACATCAAAGAAGGAGAAAGCTAAGATTCAAGAATCAAGTGATAGTTCCAATGATGACGAAGATGACAATGAAGCACTTTTCATTCACAGGCCAAAAAGAGGAACAGGTAAATATCAAGAAAATTACCTTTTAAATGTTTTAATTGTGGGAAGATTGGGAATTTTTTAGCTAGATGCCCAGATAAGGTTAAAGATGATGAACAATAAAAAACTACATACAAGAATAATTTCAAAGGCAAATCTAAGATGGGATTTGAGAAGAAGAGCCTGTATTCTAAAGATCCTAGCTCAAGCAAAGATAGTGGAATCAGTGATTTAGAAGAAGAGATTCTATTCATGGCCATACATGATGATGATCAAGAAGAAGAAGAGGAGGAAGCTAAAGTAGATATGAAAGGTGAACTCAATTGTGCCCTAGAAGAGTTAGAAGCTGTTTAGAAGAAGAATTGAAGGTTAAAGCACTAGATCGTGAAAAATGAACAAGAGTCAAAAGAAATGATTGAAGATATACAAGCACACTTTGAAGAAGCCAAGAAGAATGAAGAAGATCTCACAACACAGTTGGAAATAGCAAGAAAAGATTGTGAAAGGTATGTTATTGAAATTACCTCTTTAAAAGAAGATATTAAGAAAGCAGTTAGTGATAAAGCAGTCAATGATTCAAAATTTGAAGATAGCACTAACATTCTGAATAAGATGTTGGAAAGTTAAAAAGCATATATAGATAAGATAGGGATTGGTTTTGAAAAGAAAAAGAGCTATGATGAAGCTCTAACACAAGAGGAAATAGAAAGGGGAGAAGTGAAGAATACAGAGGACATTTCAAACAAAGAAGGTTGGAGAGAACAAAGCTACAAAAGGCAATTAGGTCAAAGATATATAGACAGGTCTCATTTTTATGGCTATTGTTTTTATTGTAATGGATATGGTCACAAGAAATTAGAATGTAGAAAAAGAGCTAACAATTTCAGAAATAAGGAGAAGGAAAGACAAGTAGAGTCAAGCAGAAGCCACAACTCTTTTGCTCCTCTATCAAGCTTTGATGAAGAGACCATAATATGCTACAAGTGCAACAACTATGAATACATAGCTCTGTATTGCAGAAGCGTGTTTGAGTCAGTCAAGAAGGATTAGAGGTTCAATGCTCCATTCATTTAGAAGAAGAATCAGAGTGTTAAAGATCCATTCATCAAGAAAAAGGTTCAGACATGTACATGGCAGAAGAAACAACATGAAGATTCTATGATGGTCCAGACAGCTCTGCATGTTAGAGGAAAAGATCAGCCATGGTTAATTGGTAGCAAATGTTTGAGGCATATGACAGGAGATAAAAGTAAGTTCATTTCTCTAAAGAAGATTAATGGTGGTATAGTGAGATTCAGAGATAAAACCACTGCCAGCATAGCCAGAAAAGGTACTTTGAGTTTGGATTATGGTAGAACTAAGACTAAAAATGTTTTGTATGTAAAAGGTCTTAAGCATAATCTGTTGAGTGTTAGTCAAATTTGTGATCAAGGATACACATTAAGGTTTCATGTTGAAGGTTGTGAGATTAGAAGAAAAGATTCAAATGAGTTGATTGCAGATACTTAAAGGATAGGGAAAAATGTGTATGTATTGTTAGATATCTTCTCAAAGGCACGATCAAAGGGTACATTCAAAGATTGGTGAGAGGAGTTGGGAGTAATTTCTATTACTTCCTGCCATTGATGTTTAGAATCAAGTGAGGGAGAGCTAAGTGTTAGCTCCAAGTAGGCCCTTTGCCATTGATGTCAAAGGGGGAAAATAATAGGTATAGGTACAGGTGTAGAAAATAGGTACAGGGAATAGGTACAAGTTGCTATAGTAAGGGGGAGTTACTATATGTTTTCAGATGACGGTATGTGCAGGTGACAGGATGTGGCGGTTTCAAGATTGAGGTTGCCATCAATGACAAAGGGGGAGATTGTTGGAAATATTGTCATTGATGTCAAAGGTTTAGTATTATTGGTGATAAAGGCCCCATTGCATTTAATATTATTTATCTTGGCTAATATGAGTTAATATTTATTTAATATTAACAAATATATTTTTGGTTGCATATGAGACAAAATAAGGGCCCATGGAGAAGATGAAGAGTCATGAGATAAAGACAAAATAAGGATGGGACACATTTTCCCATGAAGAGTCATCTTGGGGAATACCAAGAGTCACCAAGTGAAGACAAAAGAGTAAAGGGCGAATTTCTCATGAAGGGACACTTAAAGGAATATGAAAAGTCACCAAAGATAAGGACAAAAGTGGGAAAGACGTTTTTGGTCATGAAGGGTCACCACATGACTTTTCAAATGCTTGGATATGAAGGGTCATCCAAGATTGGTGCCATTTTCCATGAGGATTGAAAGGTCACAAAGGGGGAAGGTCAAAGGTCATTTGGAAAGCTATAAATAAAGGCTTGAGTAGCCATTTATAAATGTAGATGTGAGAGGTTGATTTGATATTGTAATATCTAGCTTAGAAGAGCAATTGTGAGAGATGATTTTTATTTGTTACATCTAGCTTAGAAGAGCAAAAGTGAGAGAGAGGAAGGAGATGTTGTATTGATCTATCATTTGTTGAGATAGCAACATTGAGAGATAGGTGTGTGGTATACCCAAACGGGTTGGTGCTCCTATGGGTTGGTGCTCATGAATTGTTGTTGGGTTGGTGCTTGGCAAAGGGGTTGGTGCTCTTGTGGGTTGGTGCTCGACAAAGGGGCTTGAAGCTCTTGTGGGGTGGTGCTCATGAATTATAGCTAAGTTTTGTACTTGGTAAAGGGGTATGGTGCTCCTGTGGGGTTGTTCTCACGAATATATTTGAGATTGATTCTCTATGGTTTTTCCCACATTGGGTTTCCACGTTATATCTAGTGTCTCTCTCTTTCTTGTGTGATGTTTATTGTTTGAGTTTTATTGAATATCTTGAATGTTTGATTAAGTGGAATATTGGTTAAAGGAAAGATTTATAAGATATATAATATACTGATTCACCCCCCTCTTAGTATATTATGTGCTTAACGGGTCCACTTAGTTGATAAGAGAAATAAAAAATGTTCAAATTATTTATACACTAAAAAAACCATAGAGAAATAAATAATTTGTTCCAATAACCACTAATCCTCCTATTAAATATTCATGACCACATAGTCCTATTAAACATACACCAAGTGGCATAGATTCTATAGTTTCAAATATGACACTTGTTTTAACATTTTAGGACTTAGATCAATGTAAAAATTATGTTGTTAAAGGACTAAGTATAGTAAATTAGGTTATAAATATGAAATAAATAAATAAATCCACTGATTTGTTATAGAATTGATTAAATTTGACCTTTCCAAAAATAGTAATAAATAATGTAAATGATAATTTAGCTAGAAAATGATTGAGATGGATGATCTAGAAGCTAAAAACTAAGTTAGAGGCTAGTCTAAGTGTCACTAACATGATCTAGGTGTCAAAACCCCTACTAGATAGTATCACCCTAATTAGAAAGTAACATCATGTGAATCTAGTGTCCCTATTTTGATGATAGTGTCCTCTGTGCATGGTTATTCTAAGCTTCTAGGTACACTTGTGTTTGGGTATATCAATATTATTCCTACATGCACAAGTTTTGAAACCATATAGATGACCTATTTTGATTGATTTTATGATCAAAACCTAATCTTCCATTTTTCTAGGGCATCCAAATTGACACAAGCAAAAAAGTGTGTTTGTTAGTGGTGTAGGGTGGTCATCCTCAACACCCCATTATGATGAGAGTTGCATATATACCAATATTCTAAAGAGGGATCAATAATAATGTAGTTCTCCCAACATAAGTGTTGGTGAAAGTATAAGAGAAGCTAGTATGATGGTTGATTTGAGTGATTTGAATGTGCTTGAGACTAGAAATCTAAGTAATTTGAGTTTAGGAATGTTGTAAATGGTAGTATGCATAAGTAAGGTAGAATAAGGATTAATAACATTAATTATGCATGACCTATTCTAAGCTTACATATGTAATTTTGTATCTAATTTATATATAATGGTTAGAGGGCTAAAATTGATGTATATATATTGTTCTAGTGCTTGTGTGGATGTTAAAAGAGGTCTAGGGTGACCCTATGAGGTCAAATATTTGAAAATATATTTATTTATGGAAGAAAGAGGGAAAGGACAATAGAACCAAAATTGGGACACTAGTACCATGTGGTGATATTGTCCCTAGTATGGTACCAGTGTCCAGGTGGTAAAACCTAAGGCATGAAGAGCCAATATTAAAGAATGAGGGTCTAGGACTACTTTAGGGATGACTAAGGATTCCTATAGCCCATATGAAGGCTAGATAAATGTGAAAATAGGCTCTAAGATAGGTCTAGGGCTAATATAGGGATAAATGGTCTTAAGTAGCACTCTTAGCACTCAAGTGTCATTTTTATGTGATTACATTTTCCCCCCTCCTTTATTTTATAGATGTAGTAAATTGAGATGACTAGGATAAAATAAAAAGAAGCATACCTAGACTTACCAAAGAGGTGAAGCCTATAAATCTGGATCTAAGTTTGTGAAGAATGCTCTATTACATGTCTTATAATTAAAATGTGCATAGATCAGTACTTACTTAAGAGATATCAAAAGCAAAGACAAAATTGAGTAGAGAAGAAAAATTGAGTAAAGAGATAAAACTAAGTAAAGCTAAGTAAAAGGATAATAGAAAGGAAAATAATAAATACACCTCACTAGGTATGTGAGCTAATGCCTAAACCTGTTGACAAACTATGTGTGTGAATGCATATAGTGATAAATTAGTGAATAGTTTAGACTGAGCTAATGGCTTGCTCAATCCTCATGTGTGGGTGGCTCAAGAACTCAATCTAATTTTTTAATCCAGCATTGGCTACCCCTTATTAGTGGATCATGACCTATGAATAGCTTGGATTGGATTGATGGTGTGTCCAACCCTCTCATGTAGGTGGCCCAAGAACTCAATTAGACTATGAATCCATCATTGCCTACCCTTGTACAATATATGCATTTGAAACTAAAATTGCATAATGTAACTAGAAATGTCTAATTAGAGATATATAACTAGAAATGTTAGTTATATGGCCACTTGGGTATATTAGGTAGCTTCAGGCCATTCAAGAATGCCTACCATTATAGATGGGGTAAGGGATAAAACTAGTTTGTAACTTGAAACATGGTATCTAATGTGTATAGTATAGAGAATGTCATGGAGTTTGTCATTCCATTTGATTACCCAATGTGTAAGTGAGCATAAAGAGACAATGTGTCATACACATGCCCCCAAATTTGATATCTAAGTATATGGATTTTAGAGTGAGTTGTAATAATATGTATTAGAGTGTCTAAACTATAAATGGGAATGGTAATGTTGTGCATGATTCCCCTAATTTGAGAAAACTGGTATAAATCTAAGCTAAATTGAGCCAAAATTGGTAAATCTATAATTGAACTTATGCGAACCTAGACTATAGGTATTGTAATTTTTTGGCCAATCTATAATTTTCTAAAAATGATGCTACTAAATAATAGTTCTATATATTGGATAGAGAGACATGTGGAACTAGTGTCCTAATTTAGGTTTTAATGCTTGACTGATTTGATTTCTTATCAACTATAATTGATCTCTATGTCATTATTTCCCACAATGTTTACCTGAGTTTGAATTCTATAATTTGATCATGTGTGCTAAAAATTGTACTATGAGTACATTATGATAGGTTGATCTGTATGATGAACCCTTGTGAATTTCTCCTATTTTGAGGGGAGTTGTTGAACTTGTGCAAAAATTATCCTCAAAATAAAAATTATAAGATGTGTATTAGCCATAACATATATGATATCTGCATAATAATCTAATATAATGTGCATAAATAACATCATAATGTAATATAATCTAAGTCTATGTTTATAATGTGTGATGTATGTTATGTCTAGCATTCACAAGGATGTCAAGATAGATATAATGATGTATGTAACAATAAATCTAAGTAATAAGTAATTACCTAGGGGGATAGGGCATGATGTCTATCACTACACCCAAGTAAGAAAGGAATATGTATGATTTCCCTCTTGGAATCTAAAACTGGAGTATGTAATAATAAAGAGACAAGTTTCATGGCTATGATGCATACAATAAAGCATACATACAACACACATAGGGCATGTAAAGTAGGCAAAGGGGGTACAATACAAGGGACATGGGTACATATCACTAAATCTAAGAAAGCAAGACATATAAAGACATGTTCAAATGTCCACATACACAAATAGAAATCAAGTTGGCTTAGAGACACATATAAGGACATATTAAAATGTTCACATACACAATCAAGAAATAACACACAAGGAGATGGGAACATGTCCAAAGAATATATACGGTGAAAATAAATGGTATAGATCCAAAGAATAATTGAATATTAAAATTCCCTTAAATAGAATAATCATAGAGATACAATCAATTCTAAACTATGAAAGTTATAAATGAAAGTATGAATGAACATGTAATGCAAATATGTGTAAAATCTAAGAGGTACATGTACTGAGTCTAAAGTAATAATAACAAAAAAAAATTGAGTAGGTGTATCGTGATAAATATCAAGATATAATAATCTAAAGTTGTGATGTAAATTATATAAAGATGGAACATGGTAATCAAAATTGTGTATAGGGTGCCCCCAAATGGGTGAATGTGTTAAATGAATAACATGTGTATCTATGTAGATGCCCCCAGTGGGTAGATAATAGAAAATGTAGATTAGTGTAGTGGCCATGAATCTTGTATCAATCTACAAGCACTTGACAAAAATAAATGAAGCATGTATGTATGATAAAACCAATTATACTAAGATAACTAGCATATGTACTGTCTGGTAAATATAAGAGATGTACACATAAAAATGCATACAATATATAATTTTATTTTTTATGAGTAAATATTTGAAATTTTTTGTGTTTTTGAAATATTACATTATTTTTGTATTTTGAGGATATAAGCTTTATACAAGAAATATGATAATTAAACTATGTATAAGGAACAAGAGAGAAGGAAAGTATGTATAAGAAGGGAGGAAAAATAATAATTGATGAGTCTCATGGGAGACTCACTATCATTGTGGCCTATGCCAAAAATAGGAATGGTAAGCTCATCTGCAATGTAATTGTTATGATATAGTTGAATGGTGTTATAGTATGAATCTAAGTATTATTCATCATCAAAATCATAATAACCATAATAACCTAAAATTCTAGTGTTGACTTTTGTTGTATTTGGATGAACATTAGGAATTTCTTGATATTGTGCATTTGACCATTCTGAATTATGCTTTAGAATATTGATTTTGATTTTTCCCTTTGAAATTGTGCTTATTGTAGGCATATGGTGTTGTATAGGCTCTTTTATTAACCTTTTGTGAGAATTCTTGTTGGATTAACATGATTTTGACTTTACAACTTAAGTTATTGATATTTCTATAACATTTCCTATGTATCTAGATTTGTTTCCTTGATAAATTGTATCTATGAATGATTTTCCTTAAGATGCTCAATAAATCCCAAACCTTATTGACCAATGTTATCAACTTATCGAATAGGAGTAGTGATGTCGGGGTCCTACATGCCCAAACCTTGACCATGATAATCAAATTGGTTTAGATATTTTTGACCAAACCCATACCACTTTGAAATTTGACCCTCATTTTGGAGAGGTATATTTGAATATTTTACTTGATTTTTTTTAGATTGATACTAATTTTTGACTAGAACTATAACCAATTTTGGGATACAAAATGAGGGCCCAATCCCCATGAAATATTAAACCAAAATCAAAGGTTAACACAAGAATGCATAAACAAAAAATTGAGGTCCAAATCAGACATAAAACAATTGAAAAAACTGCAACAACAATGAAAGACTATGAAACTAACTATAAATTCAAAAGGTTGAACACATAAAAAGGTGAATAAAGAAACTACTCAGTAAATCACTTGGAAGCTCAACTGTTGAATCAACCTTTCACTGCCAACAAATGCCTACCCCTATTTGAGAATAAATATTTCATTTTCCATTATGTCCACCATTAATTTAGTTCATAACATCATGTTGTAGCCTTTTTGGTTCCATTTTCCTACCTCTTTTTCCTTTCTTGTTGCAATTAGGAGTATTTAGATCACTAGATATTGTGTTATAAACATAATTACTCTACTAAATAGCCCTTCTTCTTCTTCATCCCAATATTCACCAATCTCTATTGAGTTTTCCTTTTGTTATAAAAAATCTATTGTAGGAGGAATGTCGTTAACATGTTCTA
The DNA here is from genome assembly GCA_037957365.1 of Torreya grandis. Taxonomy (NCBI): domain Eukaryota; kingdom Viridiplantae; phylum Streptophyta; class Pinopsida; order Cupressales; family Taxaceae; genus Torreya; species Torreya grandis. The sequence goes on along the minus strand of JARHVA010000361.1, from coordinate 4,163,377 downwards.
GCCTAAATTTCTCAATGACAACTTCTCTTTTTTAAAGGGGAGAGGAAGATTGCCCTACCTCCCTATTGATCTAAACTGATGTTGATTCAAAAACCTCACCCTTTTGAGGGCTATCTTGAAGCTCCTCAACTATCTATTATTCTATAAACATAAGTGTTCTTTTGACTATCTCTTCTTCTTCATCATCCCAATATTCACCTATCTCTATTGAGTTTTCCTTTTGTTATGAAAAATATATTGTAGGAGGAATGTCGTTAACATGTTCCAACCTGGATTTCTCAATGATAACTTCCCTTTATCGAAGGGGAGAGGAATACTTCCCTACCTCCCTATCGATCTAAATTAATGTTAATGCCAAAACCTCACCCTTCATAGGGCTATCTTGAAGCTCTTAAAAGATTTTTGCAAATAAAATCTCAAAGGAAATGGATTTTTATGGGAATTTCATTCTATGAACCAAATCTTGATTTGGATAACCAATATTTTTGACCCATTTATTCAAGAACATTTTATGAGATCGTTGAAAACTTTTCTTGGGACAAGAGGCAATCTGATGATCATCTTGATTACATTTGAAACATTTGAAGGGAAGACCTTCAAAATTAATAAACTGAGTCCATACACGATGGGAGGATGAAATATAAATAAATTGGTGCAAATGTTTATCAAAATCCACCAATACACACACCCTAACATAGTTTAGATTAGCCTCGATGGATTCATCAATTTGAAAAAAATGACTAGCTTTCTAATCAATTTATTGAAAATATTAGTATCTTGCATAACTAAGGGGATATTATAAAATCTGACCCAAATCAAGGCTTGGGAGATCACAAAAGGGATCCTAGGGATAGAAAAACACCCCCTGTTTGCCAACAAACCATGGCCCATTTGTCTAGACAAAATATCCATCCTTTGAGGACTGAAACAAAAGCATAAAGAAACCATTTTCCAATACTAAGAAAGGAGCTTTGAGTGTAAGCTAGGTTCCTTGTGACCACTCTAAAAGAATTTTATAGGAGGGATGCTTCCCAACACACTAGCCAATCAAAGATCTATGTCATCTTTCCATGTCTAACAATGAAATCTCTACATCAATTTTTTTTTTAAATGGAGGAGAATAAAAAAAAATCAAAGGAATAACTCCTAAAAGTCCATTTCTAGGGTTTTTTTATGTGAAGGAAATGCTTCTAAAATCACCTAACATCCTCCGTAGTCTCTTTAACCTTTTATGAATGCTTTTTCTTTTGAAATTGGCTTCTATAAATCAAGATGGGGTCTGAGCCAGGTTGATTTTTAAGAAAAACTTCTTTACAAAAATTTCCATGGATATGAAAAGGGTTTGAGAAATTAATGCATCTCAAAAATATTTATGCCTTTGTGGAAACCCTAGCCATTGCTTCTATTGTTTCAGCTACTCATTTCCCTAGAGAGAAGCTTCCATCAAATAGGCCTCTATCCACCTCTAACCACTCCATCCCCAAATACTCTTCAAAGGTAACATTAACTTAAATAAAATGGGAGGTAGAAAAGCTAAAATAGTTTTTGAAATATTTCTTCTTCCTTCCTTTGCCCACTTTTAAACTTTCCCTTAACCCCTTCTCTCTTAGACTCACCCCAAAAACAACTTCTACTCTACTTGTTTTTCTTTTCTAAAACTTGTTCTTGGTTATTTCATGTGACCTTGATATCCCTCTTCCTTGTGCCCTCAAATATACTATCATTGATTTTGTTGGTGTAGGAAAAACCTATTCATTGACCTATGTTTGACCTTCCCCAATCACATTACCTACCCTACAAGGTTCACTTCCATCATCTTCTCTCCAACACTCATTGTTGCCATCATTAATTTAATTTCTTTAATACAATTTTTTATTCTCTTTCCATTTAGTGCATATTAGTTATATTTTTGTTATTATATTAACTTGTCTACAAGCATGTTCATAGAATCAAGTATCATATCACTTTTTACATCTTTTACTTGTTTTATCTATGCTTATTTTATTATTTCTTGTGCTAATTATGCTGTGTGAACCTTTTGTTAGTTTGAGTTATGTTTTGGTAACAATTTTTGTACTATTTCTAAATTTGACCCTTTTTGAATTTGTAGATGTGCCATTGTATGTTTTTTAGATGAAGTTTCATTGTGTGAGTCATTTGTATCCATTATCTATTGTATTTTAATTTTCAATACTAAACATGAATTGATTTAGTGCATATGCATTCTATGATATGTGCAAAAAGTTTTGGATCTCTTCACTAGGTGTAAAGGAGGTAGGTTGATCAACTTAGCTTTAATCACTTCCCTTAGTGTCTCACTTGAAATCTTATTGTACCATTGTAATATTTTTAAATCACTTATAATATATTCATTGTGTTATACTATATGATTTGGCTATGAAAGAGTGTTAGGCATAACTTTGCTAGGTGTAGATGCACATACATGGTTTACACTAGAATATTTTGAAGATTTTGTGCATGTAATTTGTTTTTCCAATAATGTGACCTTTTCAATTAATAAATGATTTTGATTTTGTAATTATAATATTAGTTTGCTCATACTGATAATTTGATCCCTTAGAGTCTCAATAGTGCAAACTCTAGTTTCTTATAATTAAATATGTAGGCACACACCCTATAGGGGAGAGGTTTGGATAGGGTGAGTATGTGCATTAGTAATAATAGTATAGTATGTCTCATCTCATGGAGGAGTGATAACATGGACCTAGTTAGAGGGAAAGTAGCTATCACCCTCATGGAGATGAGGAGGAGAAGGATATTCGCTCTTGTGCATAAGATATGAAATTGAAACTTGAAACATAGTTGTTAGCCTAAGTGATAAATATTCTACATGTGTAAGGGTTTGTTTGTTAATATAATTACACATAAGATAAAGATAAAATGATATGAAATACGACATATATTGGAACTAATTTAAAGCATCATGCACATATGTGTTTATGTCATCTTTGAATTGATTCCAAATGAAAGGAAATAGGAATGAAAGAGAATCTAAAAAACTTTGCATTAAAAAGTAATTAACTTCATTTTTCATTATTATCTTGATTATATGAAATATAAATCTGGTTAAGGTCTTTAGAAGGCCAGAAACATAAACCCTAGGGTTGTCTAGGGTTAGGGTTTATGAAATATTAGAATTAATTCAAGTTCACTAAATGTTTTAATATTTTAGGACTTAGATGAATGTAAATCCTATGTTGTTAAGGGATTGAGTATAGTGAATCAATGTATAAATATGCAATAAATATAGCCATTGATTTGTTACAAAATTGACTAAATTTAACTCTCTAAAAATAGCAATAAATAATGTAAATGAGATCTTAGCTATAAAATGACTGAGATAGATGATATGGAGGTTGAAAACTAAGGTAGACATTGGTCTATGTGTTACAAATAGGGTCCAAGTGTCAAAACCTCTTTTGGACAGTAGTGTCATAATTAGACAATAACACCATTTGGCACTAGTGCCATTATTTTGGTAGTAGTGTCCTTTGTGTAGGACTATTTTGATCTTCTATATGCACTTGTGTTTGGGTTTGTCAAGCCTATTCCTATGTGCATGAGTTTTGAAACCTTTTATATGGCTTATTTTGACTATTTTATGATCAAACCCTAATCTCTATGTTGATAGGGCATCTAGTTAACACAAGCTGAAAAGTATGTTTATTAGTGGGTTAGGTTAGACATCCTCAACACCCCACTATGATGATATTTTCCTACATACCAACACTCCAAAGAGGGATCAAACCTGATGTAGTTATCCCCACCTAAGTTATGGTACAAGTGCAAGTGAAGCTAGTATGATGGTTGACTTGAGTGCTTTGAATGTGCTTGAAACTATAAATCTAGGTACTATGAGATTATGAATGGTGTATATGGTAGTATGTATAAGTAGGGTACATTAAGGATTGATAACCTTAATTGTGAAAAACTTGTTCTAAGTTTATATATGTAATTTTTCATCTGATTTCCACATAGTGGTTAGAGGGATAAAAGTCATGTATATATATATTGTTATGGTACTTGTGTGGGTGTTAAAATAGGTCTAGGTTGACCCTAAGAGGTCTAAGATTTGAAAAGATATTTGATTATATAAAATAGATGGAAGGGATAGTAACATCAAAATTGGGACACTATCAACATGTGGTGCTATTGTCCCTATTATAGTACTAGTGTCTAGGTGGCATAAACTAAGTTACGAAGGACTAGAATGAAAGAATGAGTGTTTAGGACTATTTAGGGGTGATTGAAGATGTATGTGGCCTACAAAAAAGCTAGATAACTATGAAAATATGCCCTAAGATAGGTCTAGGGCTAATCTAGGGATAGGTGGTCTCAAGTATCACTCTTAGCACTCAAGTGTCATCTTTAGGTGATTACAACACCTATACATGCCCCTTGGTAGTATCCCTAGTTTGATGTACCATATTTTGAGTTTAGAGCTTCCTATGTGCATCCCTTATATGGGATCATAGGCTAGAATTTTCCTTCCAAATATTCAAAACTTTAAAAAAAATAAAAAAGTAAAAAGTAAAATTAAATATTCCAAGAAAATAAAAAAACATTCAAATAAATCAAAATTATAAAACTTATTCACCATACACATGTTTATTAGCTCCTTGGCATCTAAGTTTTTTACATTGTGTTAGTATATAACATATCATTTATTTTATATACACACATATATTTCAAATAGATTTGATTATGATACATGCATACATTAGATCCATGATATATGAGCATGAAAATGTGGGACCTTTCCTCTTCCCATGTGACATAGTAAATTAGGGAAATATTTATTCTATTTGATCATGATCAATATAGGTTATAATTTTTTGTGATCACTTTTACATTATCATGTTAATTTTATATAATAACACTTACACATGTCTATACTAATGCTTATATCTTACACCATGTACTTGATATGTTATGTTACATGACATTTTTTTCTAACACATATATGAAAGGATTAGTGTGATATGCTTTTATTGGTTTCTTACATTCATTCATTCAAATTCTCACTTCTTTGAGTGTACTTATTTTGTATTGTCTTTCTTGTATAAAATTTGAATATGTTCCTTACTTGTATGCCCCTATACCACTGAGTGTTATTTATTTGTGTCTAGACATTTGAATATGTCCTCACTTAGAGTGTACAACATTTAAACATGTCCCTTGTTTATAGTATCCTTAGACCCCCCTCTTATGTGACATTGAGTGTTTTTGTGTGTAATTTTGATTTTATTTGAGACTTTACCATTAATTTATAAATGTTACCATGATCCATATCTAACCATATATTAGTGGGGTAATGTCATAGAGACATGACTCCACACATAAAGTTAGAATAATTTTAAATAGTTTACATGATTTTGATATACACTAGGGTCAAAATCAGATACATTTGGCACTGATGTTTTATAGATTTGGGACAAAGTTATTCATATTTGTGATAGATATCATATAAAATTATATATCAAAGGTTAAATTTTTATAGATACATTATCTTGAGACACATTAGAGGTACATATTCCATGCAAGTACATAAAAAATTATAAATAAATATTCAAAACATTTTATTGAGAAACACCATTTTAAGCCCTTCTTATCTATAAAAGTTAACTCTTTTGAGTAGTGTAGTTGAGATTTGATGCACTTAATTACCTTATCACTACTCTCCTTTTATAGGTTAAGTTGGTTATACCACTGAACTTGGTTTTAATATACATTCACTTTATTTGGGTGATTGAGATTCAATCATCTCAATGGTCATGTCACAACTCACCCTTGCAACAAATTGGGGGCATAATTACCCTCCAAGTTTCCTCTTAAAATATACAAGGTTTAATTATGAACCTCTCTCAGATCTAATGCTTAATAGGGGAACATATTTACCAAATCAAATTACTAAGGGTTAATATGGTTGAATCAACCCACTTGTACTCCTTCCTTTCTCTCTTTACTTTTTAAGCATTTCAATTATTTAATATTAGATTAATTATAATGATTTATACTATAATATTCCATTAATTATAGGTCATATACCATCATCAAATTAACAAGGGATCAAGCAAATGTAATGTGTTTTTTACACACCCAAGTATGCATTTCTTTCATTTAACCTAGTAATTTCATCTTTATGCATTATTAGACCAAATATAGGATAAATGTAGATACTAAAATATTACTATGTATGACATCTCAGTCTTATATACTTGATAAATATTGATCAAGGATCTACCTTTCAGTTCTAGACCTTCCTCCTAATGAAAAGCTCACATTCACCATATTATTATGCTTAACTTATTATATTATGGTCTAACCCTATCATTTTGATGACCCAGATCACCTATACACTACATCAAGATTAAAATATGATTTATATCCTTTACTATTAGTTACAAAACTTTAGTAATTTTCTATCCTACCACACACTGCCATCCATATAAGGAAAAACTAGCATCAACATTATTGTCTAGAGTCCTTATCTAGTGTTTGTGCCTCAAAATTCATCCAAATTGTGAATCTTTTGAAACATATGGGTCAATGTATTTGTCTTATCTAACCCTTCCATTATATATTTTAAAAAGGTGTGGTATAAATATAAATCAAAACCTACTCATTATCTATCTAGTAAATACTAAGTAAGCACATATTCAAGCTCATTCAATCAATTACACAATAGTGTTCCACTATCCTATTCTTCCCAATTTCTATATTAGTCATAAGAATAGTCATATTACAGATTTAAAACATTCTAAAAGCATCCCATGAGTAGTATGCATCAAGTTACAAGCTATATCATTGCATGCCCTTGTATATATCATATTACACCCATGTGCACACACAAGCCCACAATTAGGGGAGAAATACATATGTCTTAAGCCCTATTTGGAGAAGAGGCTATGTGGGCAACACTAACAGATAATGATGTCCCTAAGGTTAGTTTAAATTTGTAACCCCACTAACCAATTTTTTGTCAATATGACATGACCTAAGGTGAATAATCTAGGTTTTGAGATATATAAGGTCGTACATATCATGTACACGCAATTTGAATTTATCAACAAAAGGGGATATAAAACCTTAACGAGCATAGGTGGTCACTTCTAGACATAATGAATATTTTATATATGATAGAAGCATTGATCCATGGATAGAAGAATCAATGCTAGTATCCACATGTTAATGGTAATGTCCAAGCATCCATAAATAATATTTCTAGAATATGATGGTGGGATCCTAAGAATCAGTTTGCCTATTTATACACCTTTACTTCTCAAATCTACGTACACATCTATAGACAATCTAATTATTATCTCTTCTTTGTGTTTCAATAATTATAATATTAATTGGAATTATACTTTATATATTTTTGTTATTTTATAGATTCAATTTATTGTGTTATCTAAATTAATTTAATTCTCCTACTTTAGAAGAGTTTTATTCATCCATTTTATTAGGTTATTCTAACCCCACCAAACCTTATCTATCCAGACCTAAAAGGGTTAAACATAAATATACAATAAATTACATTTTTTTTATCATTTTTATAGTTTTAAACAATTATGAGATTTTAATACATATAAGGCTTTTTAAATCCTATGATTTTTTCCATGATCAAAATTTTACAAAACAAATTAAAAACTTATCATGGAGGATGAAGTTTTTAAAGAAGTGGATATAATTATTTCCTAACCTTTGGTGTCATTGACATAAAGACAACCTTTCATATTCTCCCATTCTTCCATAACATCCTTAAAATGACTATTCCAACCCCATACCTTATTTAGAGTGGTACTCACCTCCTTTATTCAGAGGGCATCATATCCCTAGATTAATATCTTGGTTAGGATAATATCATTAGAAACATTGATAATAAGATAATTCAATCATTCATAATGTCATTTGATAATTATACCTAAGGCCCTTTTCCTCATGATATCCATCATCTAATAACATATAATATTTTAAATATGATGTTCCTTCCTCTATGTTCACTATAAATCTTCTTGAGGAACATCTAATAACTAGATAAAAACATAGCTAAAAAAATACCTTCCTAATTTGATGGATCCTTTTCCTTTTATTGGGATTCTACCATATGTTGTTCCATTGTATAGACTTCTTGTTCTAACTCTTTCTTTATTTTAATTGTTTATTGAATGGATCCACCATGCTTCTTCAAATGAATGTATAATTTTTTTAAGTTGATAAAAAATGGGGTAAGTTGTCATGGTTAGGTAATTCATGTAGAATCTCTGGAGCATATTTTATCAAGTTATAGTAAAGCTTATTTTTGGTCTCAATGAAATAAAATAAATCATGATGAACCATAAATTATAAATTTTATGTTCCATCCAACTTTTCTTCACTATAAAGAATGGTAGGATTGATCATAAAGGTCTCAAGAAGAATAATATATTGAGAACTTGGATTTTATTACCATTGTCCACTACTAGCCACTATGACATTGGGACAAGGATAAATTGTGTACTAGTGAGGCACATTTTATCTTTATTTTCCCAATATTAAGAATAATATATGTTGGCCCATACTCTTCATTAGAGGGTTATGACACTTCTCCTTTAGTCTGCTTCATAACATGAGCATTATCCGTAATTGGGTTGTGAAATTATGTGTTTGAACTATCATCCACTTCCTTTGTATTTGAAACTGCATGTGTTTATAATCACCATCATGGGCTTATTAAATTCTATGAATCATTTGACATTATATATGGACCTTTTGATAGTAAAGTAAGTGCTACTATGGATGTTGTGTGGATTATAATTTAGTTGAAGATTCAAAATGAAATTTATCTTTAGTATCCATTACATGTGGTGGTACTTATGGATTAGATTATATATGTGGTTCTTTAGTTTATTGCCCCTTTAGATTTTTCACTCCTTTTAACTAACTACCTTCTTTTAGTGTCAAAAAATTCAATTCAATATATTATTATATAATCTTCAAAGTATCTAACCTATCATTTATGACTATCACAAACTAAATCTCAATACCTTTGGAAGTGTCTCTTGTCACATCCCATTATACAAAGTTCCTCATCAATGGCTTGCAAAGTATAGTAACTATACTTTCCAATGGAATATCTTCTTGTGTGTATTGAGTGGCTTTCACATTCATATACATGTTTTTTACATCCTATGATAGTGTCACTATAATATTTTTAGGTAGAGAAGAAGAGTGATCTAAGGGTCTTATCTCAACATAGGTTTGATTAATACTCACCTTATATTATAGTTGCATTACCTCTTACAATCCATAAGGACTTGGCATTTGTTGGACAGTCTATATTGGACATGCTATATTATTTTGCATTCTAAAAAATATATCTATCCAATTAAAGTGATCATGTTCCTTGTCCCTTAATGGTCAATTCTCTACACTTATTGGAAATTCCTTTCAGGCTAGTATGACCTTATCCATGAGAGGAAATACTAGTGAGTCTCTATATGAGGTCACTTTAGTTTATTTTGATGTCCTCTCCAAAAAAAATTGTCTTCTTCATTATTGTGGCGGATATTTTATTTTGGGATTCATTCCCCATAGGCACATCCTTCTTAAATTTTTTATTTTCCCTAATAGCTTTGGCTTTAGATTATGAAGGCTCAACCCTAGTTACTTCTATGGGTGTTTCCTCGACTAGTTTGAAAACCTTCCTTGGATTGTCAACTTTCATTGTAGGTCATTTATATGATCTTGTTATATTTGGGGCATTTGAATAAATTAGATATACATCAGGTTTTTAGTTGTGCCCTAGTAACATGACAATTACTATAATAAAAATTCCTCCACTACCATGAATGGAAATGGATTATAACAAACTTTTATGTGCCAGATAGCTACAACCCAATTTTTATCCCTCATGAATATGACATATAAATGTTTTGTGTTCTCATTAATGAATCTTTTTTAATTCTATTTTTATTACTGATGAGCTCCCTAAACTCAAAAAACGAAATTTCCAAATCATTTTTTGCCTATGTGTACTATGCATAATCTATTTTATCTAAAAATACACACTTTTTAATGTTAGTTCAGGATCATCATTTGGAAAAATAATCATTGATCCTTTTGGGTCTTCCAATAAACAAATAGTACTAAAATTAAAAAATAAAATATTAATTTTTTTTAAAGTTTTGTACCTAAAAACATTTTTCATGTATCCCCAGTAATTTAACTACAAAATACTCAAGCTAATTGAAATTGATGTTGCAAGTAACCATCTATTGTGAAATATGAATTAGACCTAATGGGACATACTTCCAATATTAACATATATTCCATAATGATTCTTAATATATTCAATGAGTTTTTGACCCATAATATTACTCACACTTCCTAGGACAATAACTCTTGTTCCCATTTTCCATTGATATATTATTAACTTCTTTTATTGTATGTGGAACTATTTTACGTATATTAAGAAATATTTTACCCTTCATTAGGCATATTGGTTACCCTAATCAGGATTTATATATTGGCTAGTATAATTATATTTATATTTAGATATATTTTCCCATTTGATAATATTATGAGTATAATTTGTAAGAAATAATTCATCAACCCAAATAAGGGTAAAATCAAAAGTTTAACCCAGATATTCTCTTCCATTTTATTGAATTTATTATTGAATGTCATTTTATCAAATTACTCAATTATTGCATCATCTAAAAATGCATGTGAGGGAATGATAGATAAACAAAAACTTGAAGAGACATCATGGATACCTTCATGACAAGGCTTAGTTTTATTCAATCCCAATTTCCACATACCCAAAATTTAAATATTCATTTTTTTTTTACACCTACATATTTGGCATCTTCTTTTAAAACTTATCCAACTCTTCCCTATGCATGGATTACATTGCTCTTATTTTTATCTTATTGTAGTCCTCTAAAGTAGTATTATGAATTTAGTCCTCAAAGATTAAAAATGCTAATTATTCACTTGTGTTTACATGAAAAAAATTCTTCTCATATTTTTATAACTTAGGACTTTATACTCCTAACACAAAAAAATTAAAATCTAACACTTGAAGTTGGAATTAATTTTCATTTTCCTCTTCATTTTTACTTTGAGATGCTTTTGGAATTGATTTCATAGAGTATTTTTCCCCTTATGTGATGAATTTTTTAATTTCATATTACATGCAAAATTTTTATTTTTTTGATTCTTTGTTTATTACTATGAGAAGATTTTATGGGATGTTTTTATATGCATAAGTGTTATTTCTTCTTCTACATGATGATTTTGTATATTATATGAAGCCTTTCTATGTTACGTGATGATTTTATATTCTATGAAATGCTTTTGTATCTAGCATGGAGATGAAAATTGAAATTTGCTAAAATATTTTACTAATTTATAAAAAAAATTGATCCTCACCCAAGTTATCATCAAATCATAATCATAGATAAGGATGTACATAAGACCTCTTTCAAAACACATGATGGACAATATGAATTTTTGGTGATACCCTTTGGCATCACAAATACACCACCTAAATTTTAGAGTTTGATGAACTATGTCTTTCAAACATTTATGTATAATTTTTATTTGTTTGTTATGACATCGTAATTCATAAAAGAACATGGGATGAACATTTATAGTATGTGAATTAGGATTTTTAAACTCTATAACAACATCAAATTTATACCAAGCCTCCCAAGTGTCATTTTGGAGCCTTTGAGATGGACTTCTTGGGTCAAATTATTTCCCTAAGTGAGTAATAGTGGGCCCTCACAAGGTCAAGGGCATGATCAAATGATAATTACCTAGAACATTCAAGAGTTTATGGATATTTTTAGGGCTCATAGGTTACTATCACTAATTTGTATAAAAATATGGAATCAAAGTATAAAAACTCAAAAAAATATTGAAAAAAGGACTCCTTCTATTTGAATGAGATAGAAATTAGGGAAATCGAGAAGTTGAAGGATGCCATGTGTATGACTCCAGTTCTAGATACCCTAGATTTTTATAAAGCTTTAATTTTAAAATTCAATGCTTTGAGGTATATAGTGGGGAGGTAATCATGAAATAATGATGACCTATTATATTTGAGAGTCACTAAACCAAGTATAAAAACTTTTTAAATCTCATTTATGAAAAGTAAATGATGGTTATACTTCATGCAGTCAAACAATGGAGAGTATATTTGATGGGAAGTCATTTTAAGGTGAAAAAGATCATGATAGTCTAAATACATCTTAGAATATAGGTTTTATTTATAATAAAAATAAAAATGAGTCACAAATATGTTGAGATATAACTTTGAGATCATCTACAATAAATAAAATGAAAATATAACAACAATGCATTGTCTAGGACATATGAATCCACATAAGCACTATTGAGTTCCATGTCCATAATATAGGTAGATTGGGTGGATATGGATACATTATAAATGGATAATGACATAGATACATATAATATCATTCATAGTCTCTGATAGGATAAGTTAGACATTTTTTTTTTATGGAAAGGGGATTCTATACAATACAAAGATCGGCTATACCTATGCAAGAACTCAACCATTAAGTATAAGGTTATTGTAGAGTTTAATTATTTTCTAGTAAGAGGGAACTTAAGTTTTCTAAAGAATTGTTTTAGGAAGGGATCAAATGGTAGTCCAATTTTTAAGGAAGATTGTATATCATGTTAGGAAAATAAATTTGAGACAATTAATACCCCATGTCTTTTACAAATACTATGTATTATTAGATAGATGTGGAATGATGTTTCCATGGATTTCATCATAGGGTTAGCTAATTCTAAAGGGAAAAATGCCATCATGTTTTTTGTAGTTTGACTAATAAAATATTCCCATTTTAGATCATTATCATATCATTTTGTAGCTATTATAGTGGCATTATCTTTTATGGGTAAATTTTAAAGGTTGCATGGGACCCCAAAGATCATAGTAATTGATCATGATTATATATTTATTAATGATTTTTTTACTTGATTTTTTCATGCTTGGTTATCCATTTGGTTCATATCTCATCATATCACCCCCATTTTTATGGACTAATTGAGGTGGTGAATAATTTTTTAGAGGTTTATATATAATTTTTTATTTAAATAAATAGGAGAGATGGGTTCAATGGCTACCACTATAAAAATGGTTATATAACACTTCTCTCAATACCTCATCTAAAATTTCTCCATTTTTAGAATTGTATGGGTACCATCCATCACCCCATCATTTATGGTTCAAAAAAATTAAGGAAGTCAAATAACACATTCAACACCACCATATGTATTCTCTAGTGTGAGAGAGAACTAGACAATAACACAACCAAATGAAGCAGCAAGATGATCAACATTACACTTAAATAAAAATTGAACTAGGAGATTCGGTTTTTATGATAATAAATCCATAATAATAAAATGTCATTAGAATATAATAAGGATAAAAATATTTCACAAAATTATTGAGAACCATATTAAGTATTGAAAAAGATAGGGAGTGTGGCATCCAAACTAGAATTACCTTATTCAATAAAAACATCCACTCTTCCATGTTTCCTACTTGAAGAATGTCATTAGTAAATTTTAATCCTAGATAGAGTTATTAGATCTTGAAGAGGGAAAATTATTTTTATAACCTAAGGAAATCCTCCAAACATGTAAAAAGAGGCAGTGGATGATGGTGATTATAGATTTCCTGATCAAGTGGAAGAATATAGCTAATGAAGATATGAAATAGGAGGATGAAGCATTCTTGTAGAAGCATATAGTTATCATCAACATTGAGAATAAAATAGGTTTTAAGGAGGGGAATGCTACACCATTAACCACTAGCATGTATTGGGATATATGTGGCTAACTTATAGCTATCATAACCCTTTACTTAGTCTTATGATCATTTCTATACTTTTATATTGTTAATAAAGTTATCTTACGGAGTATCCATAGCTTATGTAAGATATATATAGGATATAGTGGTTAGTATTCAAGTTTCATATTAAAAACTTAGTTCATATTACAAGGCTTTTCAAGTTTCCTCCTTGGAGTTGTTCAGTTAATTTTTATTTATTGTTTTTACTTTTCTCTTGATATTTATATTTCCATCCATTTTTATGACATTTTTTTGTTTTTACTAAGTGTTTTTTATAAAAATGTTCTTGTTTCTTCTAAGTGATGGCATGAAGAGTTTTTCCATTCATCCAAAACTATGTGTGAAAGAGACACTCCCATTCCTTAGAGGTATCTATGCTAGTGGCATTGATGAATAGACTAATGACATATGGATTATTGTCATCTATTGGCATGGGTCCTAATGGATAATACATAATCAATGACTATTAAATATGGTATTCATAAATATTATGTGAGATTATGCAATATTAATGGTACCATTTATCACCTTGGTTCTTCCTTCCTTCATCTAACTTAGAAGATGGTGACGTATTTTGGTGTGTTTTACCCTTATTAGGTTGATCCCCATAGCATGACATGTTTTTATTTTAAATGGGAGGGTTAGATGGTGTGTTTTGTTCTAAGTGGCCTTTTCACATGATGTTGGATGAAAAAGAGAATGTATGCATTATATTTTCCTTGGATTCACTATTATCAACATTATGGCATGCTTTCCCCACATGTCTAAATTCAAGAACTCCATTTTTTTATGATATAAGGTGATATTTATTTTTTGTACTTAAAAACCTATCAAATTCTCATAGATATGCATGATGTATTCATGTAATTTTTTGGTATACTCCTAAAATGAACTTTCCTTATACTACAACATAATAGTTATATCTTGATGTACTCATCCTCATAGTTCTTGAAGGGTAAAACTCATCCTTAAAATAATTGAAAAAATACTTCCAAGTCTTCATGAGCTCATAGTCTTGATCATGTTGCATGTTGAATTTTTCCAACTAGTGGGATACTAAGATAAGCATATTTAACATTGTGAAGGTGATCTTCTTCATGTCACTGAAATGATTGACTAAGAAGTATATCTCAAGTTGCCAAATCAAACCATCTAATATTATAGTGTTTATTTTTGTTTAGAACATTAGAATGTCAAGTTTGACGTTTAATTTGAAGTGGATTTCTTGTTGAAAGAAAAGATATGTATAAAATGCAAACAAAGAACTAAATTGTGGGAAAATTTCTACCAAAGGTGCATGTAGTTAACCAAAGACTTCATTGTGTTACTTCTCAAGGGTATCTTGAATAAGATTATGGATGTTTGAGGATGTTTTATTTAAAGTTTTCTAAATGTTAACCATCTTGCTCTTATTATAACATTCTTTTAAATACTTAAAATCAGCATAATTGTATTTCATTCTCACATTAATCTCATTTATTTACATGAATATGAGAGATCTTTATTTGATACCAATGATTAACACTATGGGGCCTAGAGGTCCAATGCAATATATAAATTGTACTTGGTGGTAAGTTATAGGTTGTAAAATGCACCAAAAAAAAACTAAAAAATAGTAAACCAACAACACATTCAAATACAAAATTATTTACATATTTGTATAAATTATATTAAATATGTAAAATATATAAAATTATATGTGAATAAGATTCAATAAGATAATAAATGTGAGTTCCTGTGATTAGAAGGGGGATGTTCTAACTAATTTGTATAGATTGAAAAAATATGAGTTAAAAATGTTTTATTTTGTTATGGAGTTATAATTTAATTATTTTTTACATACTTTATTGATTTTTTAATCCTACTTATGGATATGATGCTTATACATCATTTATTGAATCATGTTAAACCTCAAATAGGGCCTTGAAAGCTTATTTTCCCCTTAATTTTTTTTGGGCCCCTATTTAATGATAAGTAAAAGACATTTTTAAGTAACAGGTATCATAACACAAAGATTAGAATGAAGAAATAAGAACCCAAAACCAAGAAAATATAGAAGTCAATTTATTTTAAACTATCCTTATTATCTGCTATAAATGTTTGGATTTTGAATATATCCTTTAAAAATGTCCCAATTATAAATTTATATGTTAGGATCATATCCAAATTTGTAGGTTAGATTCTTAATACTTATAAGTATATATTATTATGTTCAAATTTAAAAACATATTACCAAATATGTATTGTTAAATAATAAAAATCTAAATCCTATATAAATAATAAAAACATATTAGTAAAATAATTATGTAAATATTACAAATTTACAAATTTTATATTTTATATGTATTTTTTGATAATTAAAATAAATAATTTATTTTTTATTCTTTTAGTTGCAATTTAGAACCCACATTACAGTGATGTGTTTCTTGTTGTATGTTAAATTTATTAATAAATTTAAATATAACATAGTACATTTATTTTATCTACACATATTTTTGTTAATAATTATTAAAAAATAAAACTATTCATAAGAAGAGAATTAAATGGTCTATCAACTAAAGTTATGATTTATTATTTAAATGCTTCATATTATATTAACCAAAAAAATATAATTACAGAAGGTTTCAAAGTAAAGTAGTTGCACGCATCATAGTTCAAACTCTTTGTTGGGGGAACATCCTAACTCCAAAATAAAAAATTAGCTAGTCAAGGCTCAGTCTAAAAAAATACAAATAACTAAAGAGAAAATTGTATGCACAGACCACCACCCCAAGAGGAGGAAGTGGAACATCATTCTTGGGAAGCATCGAACAATCAAACAACACCTCATTAAGAATCTCTAGAGTATTCCAGCTATCTAGGGGGTCATCATGAATAATGATAGGACAACCATTAGTTAGTTGTGTAAGAACAACAATACTTTTTAGAGACTATTTTGAAGTACCAGCATCAGACTTGCCATGAGAAATCTAACGACCCCATGGGGGAGGGTGAGGAAAAAAGTAGCCTTTGCTTCTGGACTAAGTTTTGCTTCAATGCCTCTTGGGAGAAGGAGGTGGCAGACTGTGGGCTAGGCCATCAGGAGAAACCCTATTCATGGTGTAAGAGGCACTCTCCTAGTGGTCAAGGAACTCCTATAGATGGTGAAAGTCTAGATCCATCTTTTCAACTTGAACTTGAATCTACAAATAGAATAAATAAACAACCTTTTCATTAATATAAAATAAAATTTCACAAGTCCCATGATTAAAAATATCATTGTTTTTGGCCTTTCATAGTTGAAAGAGAATACTAGTACAAAATAATTTCTAGAGAAAGATAATAGAGGCTAGCCAATTAAAATGATTCTCAGAGTGTCTGTCATCAAGAGAAAAGCTCAAAGTGATAAGATTGAAATAATGAATCAATTCAATGCTAGATAGAATGAGCTTTTAGATAAAACCAAAATAGATGTTTAAAAAATTATAAACCCTTACAAACTAAAATTATGATTTCAATATTGAAACAATAACTTTTTTCTATTATATATATAATTATAAGCAAGTTCACTTATTTTCAAATTAAATGTCAAAATTGTTGAAAAAAATAGAAAAATTAAATTAAATAAATATACATGTGTGGCTATATTTTTATTTTTTTAAAAATAATTTTAATATTTATCAAATAAATTTAATTTATAAATAAGTGAACTTACTTATAAGCTAAGAAAAGAATATACTTCATATCAAACCATTCTTATTTTCCACATTCTCCTTTTCCCTTTGGAACATGATGGTAAAATGAAAAAAAATTCATGAAAAGGTCATAAAATTATGTGGTTTTAATAATGAGAGTATTAAACTTAAAATTGATGATACTGATATACACCACTAACTCTATGTTTTGGAAATTCTACAACATCATCGTCATTATGGTTAAAGTAGATTGAATGACAATGATCATCATGGATAATGATATGAACTCAACCCATTGGGAGGCATATGCTTCAAATAAATAAATCAAATAATAATGTTGGTTAAATTTTAAGTTTGTGTCACATTGACTCAACCAAAAAAAAACTAAAAAAGAGGGAGAGTGGATATGGAAATATATTTATGAGTAGGATTATGGTTCATAGGGTTAAATTCAATCGCTATATGATTATATATAGATTTTTCAATTATAAGATATAATTAAAAATTTTAAAATTGTATTAAAATAAAAATTTGAACATATTATAAAAAAATCTAAATAATTATAACAAATATATAAATTATTTTTAATATTTTTATTTAATTATTAATTATATTAATATTTAAAAAATAATGTTTAATAAATAAATGTTATCAATTTTTTTCCTAACAGACAGGTTTGACCATTTAATTTAGTTCCTATCAATAGATATTTATGTTCAATGAGTATTTTGTAAAATGTATGGTGAGTTAGCAAAACACATGTGAAATGAGTAAGACTTGATATCTTCTACAACCATTATATATTCTTAGTTATAAGTGGGAGGAATTTTTCATGGATTTTATCAGAAAGTCAACCAAGTCTAAGGGAGAAAATGTCATCATGATTTTTATGAATAAACTCACCAAATATGCCAATTTTTTAGTTTATCACATCATTTTGTAACAAGTACAATGGTATTAGCTATTCTAGATATAATTTAGAAGCTACATGTGGCCCTAGAGATCATGGTAAGTGTTCATAATTTTATATTTAACAATAATGTTTGGACAGAGATATTTTCATTCTTGGATATTAAGTTAGCTCATGTCTTATCATATCACTCCTATTTTGATGGACCAATTAAGGTGATGAATTTTTTTTTAGAGAGGTATCTCCAAAGAAAAAATTATATAAACATTAGAGATGTCTTAAACACATACCAATAGTAGAATTGTGATAAAACACTTGTCTCAATACCTCATCCAAACTTTATTCATTTGTAGCATTGTATGGGTTCAATATACCATCCACCACCTCATCATTAGGGTTTATCCAAAGGTTTAGGAAGCTGAATAACACATTCAACCCCTATGTAAGTACTCTCTAATCTTGTATAGAAGTTGACAATGGCAAAAAACCAACTAAAACACCAAGGTGACCAACTCTACACTAAAATAAATTGTGAACTAGGAAATTGGGGTTTTGAGTGAATAAATCCATTTAAGAAAATGTCCTTGGAATAGAATAAGGATAACAAGATTTCACATATTTGGTATGAGACCGATTAGGTTTGCATAAGATAGGTAGTGTATCATCTAAACTAAAATTACGTTATTCAATAAAAATATAACCATTCTTCCATGTTTCTTGCTTGAAGAACATCATTATGCCTAAATTTTAAGCTTAAAATGAGTTACTAGAGCTTGATGAGAGAATCATAATTTTGGAACCTAAGGAAATTATCCATATGTCCAAAAGAGGTAGTGGATAAGGTTGATTATAGAATACTTTATCAAGTGGAAGAATCTATCCTGTTACAATGTCACATGGGAGGATGAAGCATTTTTGTAGAACATCCAATTATCATCAATACAGAGATCAATGTTGGTTTGAAGGGGAGGGGCATGTTACACCATTAACCACTAGCATATATTGGGATATATATGGATAACTTATGGCTAGCATAACCTTTTATTTATTCATACAATCATTTCTATAGTTTGATATTGGTATTAAAGTCAACCTATTTTGTATCTATAGCCTATGTAGGATATATATGAAATAGTAGTTAGCATTGGAGTTTCATTTTATGATTTTTTTTTATATTGCAAGGCTTTGAATATTCCCCCTCAAAGTTTCTTAATAATATGTTCCATGTATTCTAGTTTGATATCAATTATTTGTGAGTATTTATTCTATTTTAATATTATTAAAGTGATTCACCATTGTTACTTTGCTCTTAATATCTATATTTGATCCATGGTTGTGATGTTGCTTTGTCTATCTAAAAAATTCCATTATAGTGTTCTTGTTTCCACTATTAGTGTTGAAATAAAGAGGATTTCCCTTCATCCAAAAATAGGTTTAAAAGAGATGCTCCCATTGCTTAGAGTTTATCTATGATAATGTCATTCATGATTTGACAAGTGCATTTAGATTCGTGTTATCTATTGGTATGTGACCTAATGTAGAATACATAATCAATTACTATTACATGTAACATTTATAAACATTATGGGTTTTTATTGCAATGTTGATGGTACCATTTGTCACCTTGGTTCTTTCTCCCTATGTCTAACATAAAATACGGTGTAAAAATTTGGTGTGTTGTGGCCTTCTTATGTTGATCCCCCTTACACATCATGTTTTCATTTTGCATGGTAAGGTTATATGATGCATTGTGTTTCAAGTTACCCTTACACTCAACATTAGATGAAGAAGATAATTTATAGTTTATCTTTCCCTTGGCTTCATTCTTAGTGGCATTGTGGTACACTTGCCCCAATATGTTGGAATTAAGGAACTCCATATTTTCATGAATATAAGGTGAGAGATTTTTGGTGTAATTAAACACCTTATGTATTTCTAGCAAGTTCTTGCATAGATATGCAATGTAATCATGGAAGTTGTTGGTATACTCTTAAAATGACTTCTCCTCATGCTACAACACAATAGCTAGAATTTTATGCACTCATCCTCATAGTGATTTAAGGGTAAAACTCATCTTTCAAGGCATTGAAACAATACTTTCAAGTTTCCACAATATCACACTCTTGTTTATGTTGCATGTTGAAGGTTTCCCCCAAATGGGACACTAGAATGAAAATCTTCAACATTGTGTGCACATAATATTAGTGCATAATCTTGTGGTTATTCTTAACTATGTGCAAGTCCACATGGTTTGGTACAATCATCTAATATGTAATTGTAAAAAAAAAAAATGTCTAAACCCATTCTCTCACTTATTTAATAAACATTGTTATAGTTCATAGTAAGTCATAAAGAGAGGAGAAATAGGTGTGTGTGATTTTGTAATAAATGGCTTTGTA